>JARHVA010001473.1:1302500-1932500 GCA_037957365.1 Torreya grandis | reverse complement strand
AATTTGCCACTGAGCAAGCTGTGAATTTGGATCAGATCCTTGTAACCATGCAAGAGACTAGGGACTGAATCATAGCCCTAGAATAAGAAGTGCACGGCCATGTGGAGGAGAATGCTTAGGAGGAACCTAAAGAGCATCTTGATAAGTAGGAACATTCTCAAGAGCAGAGGCATGAGGAAGTGCCACAAGATGTGAGAGCTTGAGTAGCTTTAGTCTTGGCACGTGACATGGAAAAGGTAAATCCACCCAAGTTTGATGGAAATGTATTTAGAGATGGAGCTGAAGCATGACAAACAAATATGGAGAACTATTTTGAGATTAAAAATTACTTTGAAGTCATGAAAGTAGTCTGGGGAGCTTATCAACTTACTGGTGAAGCAACAATTTTGTGGACAAATAAGAAACTCAAGATGAACCTCAACTCTACCACCACCACTTAGGAATAGTTTGTGACATTGTTTAGGTCATGATGGATTCCATAGCTATACTTCAATCAGAAGCTTACATACTTTTAGAATTTTAATCAAGGAGACCTATTAGTGAAAGAATACTAGAAGTAATTCACCAAGCTCCTTAATTATATTCCTTAGTATTAGGTGGATGAGAGGTTTAGGATAAAGAAATTCATCATGGGATTAGAATCTCAAATTGGTTGTGAAGTGGATGTTCATGGGCCATTTACCATGGATTAGGTTTTTGAGAAGGCATTCAAGTAGGAATAGAAACTAAAATATCTTTCCCAAGTCAAAGATAAGTTCAAAAAAAAGTTTGGAAGTTCTAAACCAACTTTCAAAAAGAAGAACTAGAAGTAGAAGAGTGAAGACTCCAAGAGTCAATTCAAGAATCAGAATACCAAGTTCAATAGTGGTTCAGGAACAAAAAATTTGGTAATGGTTTCAAGGGAGGTTTCAAGGGGAATCAATAGTCTAAAAAGAAAGGACCAATAGGAGTTTGATCCATTTGTGGAGGTGACCTTTATGCTCATGAGTGTACTCAGGACAAGTCGAAGATTAAGGGGTTTGCTCCTCAGTAGGGTAAATTTCAACAATAAATTCATGTAGTTACTGAAAATCATTATGCTGAGTATCAAGCTTCACCCATAGAATTGTCAAATATTTTATTTGATCATCTTGTTTCTATTTTGATTGATATGAGACCTACAAAATGTTTCATTGCTCCTATAATGCTTAGTAAATTATCTAGAAAAGCTAGAGTTATGGCAAATGCATGGTTGGTACAATGTGGTAATGATTCGAAGGTCAAAGTTGATAAGTGTTTAGTCAAAGCTAAGATTAGGTTGGCTGAATTCACTATAGTAGTGGATATTTATGCTGCACCATTAGGGTCATATGAATTGATCCTGAGAGTCAATTGGATTATGAAGTATAAAGTTAAGGTTGATTGCTATCTGAAGAAGGTTCAGTGTCAAGATGATTTTAGAAATCAAACACAACTTTAAGGTGAGAAAAAAAATTTGAAGCTAAGGCATATTTATACAATTCAACTCAATAAAGCTCAAAGGAAGGGATGTCGGGCACTTATCGTTAAGATAAATGAGATGGAGGAATCTAAGGAACCATCCTTCGAGGATTATCCTATCCTAAAGAACTTTCAAGATGTGTTTCCAAAAGAATTAATAGGATTGCCACCCAAACATGAGTTTGATTTCTCAGTTGATATCATACTTGGATCGAAATTGTAGTCTAAGGCATCATAAAATATGATAACCACTGAATTGGTTGAGTTGAAGGCTCAACTTTATGATTTGTTATCGAAAAGACTGAATTAACCAAGTGTGTCACCATGGGGTGCACCTATTGTCTTCATCAAGAAGAAGGATGGTAATCTTTACCTATGTATTAATTACAAGATATTGAACAAAATGATGATAAAAAATAGATATCTATTGCCACACATTGATGATCTCTTTGATCAAATGTGAGGGGCAACAATATTTTTTAAAATTGATCTTAGATTAAGGTATCATTAGCTAATAATCCATGATGAGGATATTATAAAAACAATGTTTAGAACTCGATATAGGCACTATGAGTTCACAGTGTTACCATTTTGGTTGAAAAATGTTCCAATAACATTTATTAATCTTATGAACAGTGTGTTCAGAGATTATCTAGATCATTTTATTTTGGTCTTTCTAGATGACATCCTCATATATTATAAGGATGAGAAAGAGCATCTATAGTATCTAGAACTAGTTTTACAACATTTAAAAAAGCATAGGTTGTACAAAAATTTGTCCAAGTGTGCATTTTTACAAAATAAACTATAGTGTTTGGGACATATTATCTCCATGAATGGTATTTTAGTAATCTAACTAAGATAAGAGCCATAATGAAATGGCCAATGCCAAAGAATGTGCATGAGATAAGGAGTTTCATGGGATTAACATGTTATTATAGGAAATTCATTTTGAATTTATCTAAGATAGCTAATCCAATTACCTCTCTTCAGTAGAAGAATCAAAGTTTTTTTTGGTTAGACAAGTGTGAGATAGCCTTTCAGAAGTTGAAAAGGAGACTTACTTTAGCACCAGTGTTAAGAGTTCTCGATCCTAATGGTCAATTCTCAGTGATCATAAATGCATCTAGGGATGGACTTGGAGGAGTTTTCATGTAGGATGGCTTAGTATGAGGTGATGTATGCCCCACATAGCTTAGAACTTATGGTAATTGTGTATGCCTTACATGTTTAGAGGCATTATGTATTGGATAAATTGTTTGAGCTCAAGAGGCAATGGTTAGAGTTCTTATTTGACAACGATTTTAATATTAATTATATTAAAGCAAGGAGAAAAAAGTAGTTGATTCTCTAATCCATAGAAGGTACATAGTGTATACACATAATATTTTTAAACTTTTATCACTTACTAATGCTCTTTATCTTGCAAGAACCTGTCTAGTCTCAATCTCTCTAAGTGCATGCCCTAAAGGGTGTACCAAGAAAGGGGTGGGTAGATCATTGGTGATTCATAGGATTTTTGTCCCTTTTTTCCACTTATTATCTACCCACTTGTCTCTTAGAAACCTTATCTCTAAGCTTGTTCTTCTCTATTGCACACTCCTCATTCATTTCCTACCTTTTGTCCCCATTTTCTTAACCTTTAACCCCTTTCAAATGTTCACTGTAGTAGGTCAGTTGGGTTGACCTTATAAAGTTTTGGGTGAAATTCATTTGGGGTCTAGGTCAGCTCTTGGCTAACCTAGCCCGTGAGCTAGTGAATTTTTATCCATAATTATGCTAGGTTGACTGGGTCAATCCTATCAACTAAAACTTTTGGAAGGGCTTAGGGTTAAATTTTCCTATATATTTAAGTTTATTTATCCATTATTTAGAGAAGAGAAGAATAAATAAGAGTTATTGTGCATTTACTTATATACCATTCTACTTGAAGAACAAGCTTAGGGTTTCATACTTTCTTCAGAGATATGGATCTTTTCTTGTGGAGAAGTCTTTTGGATGAATTGATAGGTTGTGTAGCCTAGAGATGATTTGTCCTTTTCATCCTTATATACCACAACAACCTCTTGCAAAACACCTTGGCCAAAGGAGAGATTAAGGCTCGGTGGGTTCATCTTCAAAGGTAAGTATTCCTAACTTTGTTCCTCCTTTGTACGAGTAGATAGATATGCATTTATACTCTCTTCCATGTATTAGGATTCCATATACATTAACATGAGTATATGTCTCTTATGCATGTTTAATTTTGTTGTTTTTTAACCCCACTTTGTGCCAAAAACTTTGGTGAGCACTAGATTAGATTTTACTTTACTTATTATTAGTTTAGTGAGATATGAAAACATAAGACCTAACTATTAAGATTTTAATCCTTTTGAATGAAAGAGCCGAAGGCTCAAATGTGTATAAGCATAAAATTCATTCAATCTCAATAATATATATTATTTCATAAACTGCATACATTTAAAAGTGAGACTACTCCTATAACCAAGGAGGTAGCTCAATGACATACTCCATAATACACTCACCAAACCCTATATTTGTGAGTTAGTTATTTGACTCATATACAAACAATATATCATATCCCTAAAATATTTTGTTGTTACAAGTTATTTACCACATGGAACTCTAATTTCCCAACATTCCATCCCTTAGAGGTTACATGGGGAAATACAAACCACACAATCTCACACACAAATATTTAGAATATGTAGTCTTCATCACTAAATTCTTCATCGTTGACATGATAGTTAGATTATTATTCATCGGTTCCTTCAGTTGCCATGGCATTTTCTTTCAAATTTCCATCAAGGAGGTCCTATGCTCTTTTCTTTAAATTCATAAGAGTATGCCCTAGTTTTTAACAGTAGAAACATGTGTATTTAGGTTTTGCATTCTTAGATTTGTGCACATGTTTAGAAGTCCTATAAGAAGTGCTTGGATTATTTTGTATGGATAACGCTTCTTCCTATGCAAAATTATTCTTCATTTTATTTCCTTCATCAAGTAATGTTGATATAATGTTTTATAAGCTTGGATTCAACTTAATTAGAGTGAACACCATATTTGACATACTGTTGGTAATTCTATTTAAGAGTATGGATTTTGCATATGTTTCCTTTACCTTTGAATTTATTCTAGCCAACTAGTTGATGAGGGAATGAAATTTTCTGATGTGTGACACTATGTCTTCATCTTCATCCATTTTGAGACCATACAACTTTTGTTTCATAGTGATTTCTACACTATCATCTTGAAAATTGAATAGTGTATTTAATGTTTCCCATATATTTTTAGAAGAATTTTAAAGTCCACATGATGCAAATAGGGATTTGACAAGCCAAGGCCGATAAGAGCTAAGGCTTTCTTGTCCTTGACTTTCCATTTTTGAAGTTCATCAACATCAGTGGGTTGTGCCACAGTGCCATTGATAATGTCCCATAGGTCTTTTTTAATTAGCAGTAATTGGATTTAGATTTGCCACGTATGGAAATCCATTCCATCAATTTTTTTGATTGGTGTTAGCTTTTCCATTGTATCCCTCCCACAAATTTGACTTACTAGATGTTGTCTGAAACTGATAATGCATCCTTATAATAACACTAGAAATTTTGAAAAAAAACATTACAAACTATTATACTCATGACTCTTACACTTTAGATCAAATCAAAAATTTATTTAAAGGACATTTGATTTTTATAATAATAAATTTCTAATTATTTTAAAGAGACTTTACTCTAAAGGGACTTGACTTAATTGATCCATAGACTAGACGAACTAAAAAATAAAGATTCAACCTAAAAATGACTTATTAAAAAAAAAACATATTGATAAAGCCTAAAACCTAATACCTCCTATATTTTTAAAAAAACATTGACTACCTTTGCAAATATGTGACTGTGTATGCATGTGTAATCCTATGAAAAAGTAAAGTTTAAGGCTGAGTTTATTTAGATTGATGCATTCATATTAGTATTTAGGGAAAAAAATGAGCCAATCCAACTGAGCAAATATGCCACCATGGATGTAGAAATTTGATAGGTCACCATAAAGATTTGGACTAGATTCATAGGAAGAAAAGGATGCTAATAGGTGATAGCTAGGTGGTGTATGGTAGGTGCAAGCTGGGCAATGTATGTTGAATAGCAAAGAGATTCTATTGAATGGTGATGGTGGGGATGGATGGAACTGTGGATTCAGAGAGTGAGCTTATAGGTGTTGGAGTAAAGGATGGATGACAAGTGGATGAAAGGCATAACCCAAATTTGATACAACTAATGCGAAGAGTGATGCCATGTGAGAGTGGATCATTAATGATCTACTCCAAGCATGATTTTAATATGCCCTAAGCACATCCTTCATTGGATTTGTTATAAATCTCATGAGAGGTATTATGGCCTTGTATATAAAATAATATACTCTGTATATTAAAAAAAAACAAAAAATAGAAGCTAATTTTTTTATTTTTTAGAATGCACACAATGGATAGAAATGGATGAAAAAAATGCTATGGAAGGAAATAAACACTATGGAAAGGGAGAAGAATGCAAATGGGTGATGAAGCTAACATGTTCACACGTGATCTACACTGCTAAAATATTAGTAGTGTGCAAGAAGGGGTGAATGAGAAGGAATGACATTTGCACATGGTATTTATTGCATAGCCATCAAGTCATTTTGTTGTAAAATACAAGCAAATGGAAGGTATAGAGTCCAGGGAAAGCCTGCTCTGATACCACTACTAGGATTTTAATCCTTTTGAATGAAAGAACCAAAGGTTCAAATGTATGAAAGCACAAATCTTATTCAATCTCAATAATATATATTATTTCATCAACTGCATATAAATAAAAAGTGAGACTACTCTTATAACCAAGGAGGTAGCTCAATGACATACTCCATAATACACTCACCAAACACTATATTTGTGAGTCGGTTATTTGAATCATGTACAAACAATATATCATATCCCTAAAATACTTTGTTGTTACAACTTAAAATACTTTTTTGTTACAACTTATTTACCACATGGAACTCTAATTTCCCAACACTAACTAGGGTTATTATGTGATTGTGCTTGACTGGAGGCTTTGGAACCCTCTCTAGAATTGTGTATTATGATAAGAGATCCCCTTATTAGGTCTAACAAATCCCCATATTGGTCATGTTCTTGATTATCTAATGTGTCCCCAATCGGAAGAGTATGGCATGATATATCTTCTTTGAGTTAGGATTTTTTATAGACACAATGCATTTTTGATTACATACATTCTAGTGAACCTGACGTGAATCTAACCCTTGCAATTTTTATGTCACATTTTCCATTATTTTATCATTATATTTCTCTATATTTGTGATATTAGGTCGATAGTGTTGGTATAGTTCTAACTTCTATGTGCAAGTTTAACACATAATCACATCAATATGACTCTATTTTGTTTATGTAGGTTTTTCATTAGGTATAGGATACTAGGTTGACTCTATTAACATCATACATTTTACATACTTCTACATAGACTACTAGGTCAACCATGTCGACATATCACACTTTTTAGACTTCTAAAAAACATACTCGATTGACCTTGTTGATGCAGTATACTTTACAGGATTCAACAATAGGGTTTTACTAAACTAGGTTGACCTAGTTGACTTAGTTGGTAGAGATTTTAAGCAGCTTAAATAGAAAAATTTCAAATTCTAAGCATCTTTCAACCCATCAAGGTTCCCTTCTCTCCTTCTCTATAATTTTTGTTGTTCATTATAGTTCTATTTTTCATAGTTTGTTGTTTTCAAAACTACCCTCATACAACAAACTAGGTCAACCTTGTCAATGTAGTTTTGTATTCTATCTTCTATCTAGAAAACTAGGTTGACACTGTCGACGTAGTTATTTTTTAGACCCTTGATTCAATAGTATATTAGAGACACTATTGACTATGTTTTGTAATCTCTTCATACACTATTATCTGAACCAACACTATATTGTGTTTCAAAGTTAGAATTAACACTTATATGATAGTAATTAGCTCACACTTTCATTTTTTTAGTTGATTGCATGCTTAGAATATATCACATAGTATAATTAGGTGGTTTTTCAATACACCATTTAGTTGTACTATTTTTCTCTTTTATGCACACACTACCTAATCACATAATCTTAAAATGCATTTTAAACAATTGTCTACCCAAGGCCTACCTACTTGGATTTCATCACCAAGGGGGAAGCCATTCTAGCCAAGTATAAACATGTGGTTAATGGTAAATATTGACAAAGCACCTAACCCCATTATCATTATTTTGTGTGAAGTGAGGGGGTAGGCCATAATACCAAGCCAGTACCATTACCAATATAGATCCTTTTTAGCCTATAACATCCTAAAACCATCCATAGATTGCTTTCTAATTCCTTGCTTACAACCAACATCCTATCACATCTAAAATTATACTCTAATAATATAACATTCAAGATGACCATTTAGTTAGCATTTACTTTTCAAGTTGATTACTTGTTCTTTGCTCAATTGTATGTTGTATTGTAAAAACTTGCATTAGCCAGTGTTGGTGCAAGGTTTTATGTTGTGTGCCTCAATTAGATCAACCTCATTGACTTAATTGATCATGTATTTCTTTTCATTTCTTACTTTAAAAAGTACTTGTAAAATGTTTCCTATTTTAGCACACATTTATTATTGCTCGACATAGTCTCTTGTAGATTATATTTTTTCCCTACCTATAATACTAGGTCAACCCTATCGACATAGTAATCTTTTCTACTTCTGAAGATACAAACTAGGTTAACTCTATAGACTATATATCTTTTTTTCCTATTTTTTGCCTAGGTTATAGAACTAGGTTGACCTAGTTGATTTTGTATTTCTATTTTCTTAAATTTTAGACCCTATTTTTTGTACTAGGTTGACCCAATCAACTTTGTACAATTTTCTACCTCTTCCTATTTCTTTGCTTTCACATCACTTTTGCTTTATCAAGTTCTTCTCCTTCATCATGAACTTCTTATTTGAAGACAAAACTGAGTTGAATTTAATAGATATGATGAGTCTTACCAACTCTTACAGGGTCTCCCATAAGTAAATTAGGGTTCCCCTCGTAGATGAGATTAATGTTTATATATCCACTCACACAATGAATTATGGGAACCTTCTTCATTCTTCTTAACTGAATAATCCTCTCTTCTCACTCGAAGATCCACCCAAATTAGAATATAGCCATAAAATATCCCTCTTTATCTCTAAATTTCCTCAACATCGAGGAAAGGATCCTTATACCATTTACCATCTCATGATTAGTAGTCAAGTTGAAGAGCTTCATTCACCTTCTCCCATAGATTTGGGGATACTAGTTTATTTGATTCTCATCCTCTTCCCTCTATTTTGACCCCTTCTCATACCATGACTTCTTATTCTTTGATTTTTTCTACCTCCATGCCTAATAGCTCCACTAACATGGCAGGTTCTACATCTAGTGGGCCTCTCCCAAGATCCACTCTCCTCAACTATTCTACTAGTGCATCATTTGCTACCCATGGTAACCATGATTTTAGTGCTTCCTCTTCTCATCCCTTCACTAATCCACCTTTTGTTACATTAACAATTTTTTCCACTAGTGCCTCACATTCTAACAACTCTTCTCAAGCTCTTACTAACACCAATAATAGTACCCAAGCCACTACTTCTAATTCTAATGCTTCAAATACTAGCAACAATACAACTCAAAACCATAAAATATTATTAATCAAATGAATAATTTTCAATATCATAATACAAATCAAATGCTACAAATACGAAACCACCTTATCTATCTTCAAACCCACCCCCAACAGATGCCATGGGGCATGCATAATCAAAATGTTCCCCCACCTCCTCTTTGATATGTCCATGGTAATCTTATCCCTTAACATCCTCTTGTCAACAAGACAATTAAGCATCTTCAAAATGAACCTCTTACATCTCAAATTGCTAATATTGATATAGGAGATATCACCCCTACCATTTCTTATAATGGGTCAACTGACCCCACTCTTCATCTAAAAACATTTATAAATCTATATAAAGAATGGGTCAAATTAAATAACTTTGAATCTAATAAGATATTAGCTAAAACCCTCATGGGTGATGATTTAGATTGGTATAACCAAATTAAAATGCATTACATTACTAGTTTGGAAGATTTAGTCAATGCTCTAGTCCAAGAGTTCAAAACTAGTGCTCTTTCTGAGAATACCTTGGCCCATTTTATCAAATGTAAGCAACTTGAAAATGAACCTACCCAATATTTTGTTAAAATGTGGAAACCATTGTCCAACAAATATGAACATAACATGGTCGATGATAACCTTTTTCATCTCTTTGCCAATGCTCTTTTTCCTAGGTTGTAATATCAGGTCTGCACTCTCTCCATGTACTTTAGAGGAGGCCATTGACCAAGCTAAATGTCAAGATTTCCTTATACATCAATTCGAGCCACCCAAACCTTCTATGTATACTCATATATTATTCAAGAATAAGAATCTCCATGCTACCAATGATGGTGCCATAGATTCTTATGATACCACACTATTTAAGTTGTCATTCATAATCAATCCTTGAAATTGGCTCCCCGTTCTCAAAAATTCACCAATCCTTATTTATCTTTACCTAATAACATCAATGTTCACAAACCATTATCCTCAACCAAATTACTAAAATGTCTACCTAGGCCTCTTCCATATGATTGATCGCACTCATCTTATGAAGTCTTGGTATGATCCCAATAAATTTTTTTGGTTTTATGCTAGTTGGGGTCATTCTCATGAGACCTGTAGATAACTACATAATTTAGATATGTATTTTATTCTTGGTCCTAGTTTTGATCATGATTATATCATTTAAAAATGCCAACAAGCCTATGACATTGTTTTCAAAGCCCATGAAACCAATACTAAATCTCAAGCTTTGAATCAAGCTAATTCTCATTTGGCCATCTATAAAGATCCTCTTCCAAATCACCAAGATAACCAAGATATGGCCATGCCTCCCACCAATAATGGTGAAAGTCTTATTAACCTAACTCTTGAAGAGAATGTGGTTAATATGACTAATATACAAAGGATGGTTGCTGTCATTGATCCTTAACCTATCTACACACCTCCATTATCTCACACATTTTGTGTTATCCAAGATTCTTTTCCAACTCACTTAAATGATTTGGGGAAATATGACCTTATAAATTTTCATGAACCAATTCCAAATCCTCCCTTGGATAATACTTCCCATTATATTTCTACCTTCCCTCCATCTCTTTTACCTAACACTAATGATATTTAAGCCTTTATCAACACATCTTCTAGAAATTCTCAACACCAACCTGCATCAATAGCTTCATCTTCTCAACATAATTTACAGCCTCATTCTAAACCTTCTCCCTCTTATTAAAATAAATTTCAATGTACTTCAACTTCTCCTTCTGAGGACCTCCTTCAACACTATGCACTTATTTCTAACAATCTTCTTATGGGTTATGATGAGTATGATCCTATTATAGAACTCAATAATTTCCCATCCCAAATTCCATTTCTTGAGCTTATGAGGACCTCTCCACATCATTGAAATTATCTAATGAAAATTTTATTTTAAATGAACATCCCTCATCCTCCCCTAGTAGGATGAGAGGTACCCTTATCTAGATCTGAAGATAACATGTTGCAACAATGAGAAAAAATGTCCATACATGTTAATGAAACAATGGACACTTATCTTTCCCTCAAGTTTCCCATCAATTCTATGATTATTGATGAGATCCTACTTTATTTAGTTGATCCTCCTCTCTTCATTAGTGTCTGAATTGGTAATATCCAAGTCAAACATGCCTTGATTGATGAGGGTTCTAGCACTTGTGTTGCCTCTCTTGATTTTATCAAAATCCTTGGATATTCTGAATGCAATATTAAATACACACGTAACACATATCAAGGATATGATCAAAGGAAAATACATCCTTTAGGTTATGTGTGGCTTCCCATTACCATCCCACCTATTACCATTCATGTGAAGGTGATGATATTTAACTTTCCTCTATCTTACAATATTCTACTTGGTAGGCTTTCGACTCATTGTATGTAAGTAGTTGCTTTTTCTACCTACCAATGCATTAAATTCCCTCACAATGGAGCTATATATAATATTTAAGGTGACACTTACCCTTATAATTTCAATTAATTCCAAGGCCATGGTGTCTTCAAGATTCCTACTCTTGAACCTTTGCCTAGTGTTCCATTTCATGAGTCTCAACGACTCAACTTTCCTATAAATGTCACTTGAGGTTACAAAGGTCATACTAAACTCATTAGGAATATTCCCCCTAACCTCTTAGATTTTGATGATGATGAGCCTAACAAGATTAATCTTAAGATTAAAACTTTTGATCTCTCACCTCATCTCATCTCTCAACTTCGTACTTCTTTGCAACCTCATTCTTGAAAACCACCTTATGATGACATCCCTATTATCTTAACTAAGACTCATCATTCCATTCATCACACTTCATTGGATGATAATGTCATCTCTACATACATTATTGATATTCATACACCTGATTATGATGATGGTTATACCTTAGATAATCCATTCTTAAGTGGTCTTGTTCAGGCCTGTGATGCTGAGGTTATCTATTATCATTCCTCTTTACTTTAGTATTTTAGTGTATCTTCCCATATTTCATTATATATTATTCCTAATTTTAGTATTTTTACTCTTTATCATCGGGTAGAGATGGTGTGGACACCTTCACTTTTTGAATAACCTCATAGGAGTATGCTTATGGATTGTGTTATGACTGGGACCTATTGCTTTGCTAGGTACCATGACCCCTATCACCTGATTATCCTTGAGATGCATGCAACTCTCTTTTAGCCTTTTATAGACCCCACCCCTCTCTCAATAGAGCCCACTTTATAACCCATTCTTGTTCCCATTTTAGCTGAGTCTATTCTTACTTATGATCCCATCGCTCCTTCCATCAAGCATAGCCCAATCCCTTCACCACCACCACCTTCTCTTGGTGATGGTTTACTTCCTTTACCATAGATGGATTTATTGCCCACAAAATGGGCTGATGAGCCTTCTAAAACTCCTTCCACTTCTATTACACCTCCTCTTATGAGTACCTCTACTAAGCCTACTCACAAATGTATATGTTGCTTCCATAGCATAGATAACCATTCTTCCATGCATTATCACAAGCTGTAATAATTTATTGACACTTTACATCCTTCTACCCTTCAACCCTCAAATAAGGCCATACCTCCCTCAAAGGTACTACCTAAGTATATTCCTAAGTATGGAGAGGTGTATTATCTTTGGAACTAATGTGGCACCCATCATACCTATCATTACCACATCCTTCAGTATTACCTTAAAGATCATATTTTAACTATTCCCACACCTTCTACTATTATTTCCATAAGTCATTCTTGCAAGAAAGCTCCCCCTTCTTCTCCCATGGTTCCACCTTCTTTGGTTTGATCCCCTTTTATGGTCCTTTATTCACCTCCTATTCCTCTATCTGTGAATCCTTCACCCATGGACCTTCCCTCACTTTTGGATCTTTCTCCACCTATGAGTTCCTCACCTATGGATCCTTCCCCATCGGTGATCCCTTTATCTCCCATAAAGTCCATTCCCATACATTATTTTGAGTAAACCTTACCTGATATCCCTCCTCAACATGATCTATCAATCATTCTTACCTTTTCTATTAAGGAGATTAAACGTGAAGTATTATCATAGTCTTTGCTGAAGATAAATGAGACATTGGCTATAATTCACATCCAAAATCACAAAGACTTATCAAATGTTCTAGATAATGTGTGTGGGAAAATCTATCAGTATTTATGAGAATATACATGTTGTTCTTACATTTTCATTTGGATTGGATGTGTGTTCTAATCTTATCTTTATTTATTTTGTTATATTATTTGACATTGTGTCAAATTATTATTTATCTTACATGGTGACTTTGATTTCATAATTTATATTTACTTATAATGTCATTTATGTTTGCATATGGATGTCTTCTTTATCATTGCTTTCTTTTTCTTCTTGAGTTTCTTTCTTCAAAAACTCCCTTGTTATCTTTTCATGATTGTTTACTTTCTTATCTCTATATACATGGATAATTATCATTATGAATTGGTTATACAAACCTTGTTCCCTTTAGTCATTCCTTATTTGACCATGTGATCAGTTATCAAATAATTAATCTCATTATAATTTCCTTTTATTGATCCACTTTGGATCTCCTTTATTTCCTTTCTATAAACTATGCATATACATGGTTGAGACTTGAGATAACATGTTGGTTTATTGTTAAGCCTAAGTGTCCTAGTCAATCTTGTCTTTGGTTATTTAGCTTCCTTTAGCCTAAGCCTATAACTCATTCATGTGTATCACTCTATCTCTCATGACTAGTCATTCCAAGTCTGTATGGATGATGAATCCTAAAAATCGATCAAAATATTCAAAAGCCAAATCATTTAATAAAAGGCAATGATACAAAATGCAAAACATTCAAAATTCTTAAAATTCAAATTATGATCTAAGAATTTGACTCAAGAGAGGTGGTTAGTATCGTGCTATTTCAAAAATGAAATCAAATTGAAAGCAACACACTAACTAGAATAACATCTCTAGGCTTAGTCACTAGGGGAGCTTAGTGAGGAAAAACCATTTGAAAACACAACTAGAAATGGAAATAAATGAGAAATATGAACACAAAACACCAATTTCTTAACAAATCCTTGATTTCTCTAGAAGGCTCCTTCTTTCGCTTGCTTGGCTTATGCTTCAAGAGATCTTCATCAATGGAGTATGGCTACCTTCATCTCCTCTTGGCACCTTTGGCTTGTGATGGCTTTGGCTCAATATTTGGGCATAATAACACTACATCAAGATGTGGTTTGAAGCTATTTGGGCATAATAACACTACATCCAGATGTGGTTTGAAGCTATTTGGGCATGGTAACTTTAGCTTAAAATAGCTTAAAATTATGGTTGTGAGGCATTCTATTTATAGATTTTGCAAAATGATTAGAATGAACCTAAACTGTCCATCTCAAGATGAAGATGTGTGGATAAGAATAAATTTAATTTTGGAGGCCAAATTCAATAAATACCCTCATAAATATTTGGGATAGATAGGCATTAAAGAGGCATGTAAGGTCTTAATGAGGCATGGGAGGGCTTAATGAGATATTTTATGCATTTATGGCCTAGGGATGTCTTTCCAAGAAATGATGTCACTTGATGATATAGTTATTCAATATCAATTTATAAAAAGAAATATTCAAAATATCCATGGAATTATTACTTAGGATCATGATTTGAATTAATTATCTTTAAGCATGATTAGTCAACTTTGATGCAAATCTTGGCAATTGGTGTATAAATTAATCAAAATAGTCAAAATGTCATATTATTGGCTCAAAATTTGATTAGATTGGAATTAGGATGTGATGCTAGATGCATTGGATCTATTTTTCCATTTAGGATGTTTCCAACATAAAATAATAAAGGCACATGTATCGTGTAATAAATTTGGTAGAAAAGAGCAATCCAAAGCACCTAGGTGCAAAAATATCATTTTGACTCAAAATGATCTGATCAAAGTTAGCTATCTCATTAATTTCATTGCCCCATTTATTGATACTCTATCCAAAATCAACACTTTTATATAACAAATTCAACTCATTTAATGTGTTTTAGTGCTTTTAGCCTAAATTGTGCATTTTGATAGGAATTGGTTAAAAGCCTGGTTGAAGGTCATTGGTGGCTAGTTTTAGGTGTCTACAGTTTGCCCTTGTTTGGGAAGGTGTTGTAAACCATAGGCATAGCAATGTATTCTCAAATAATGAGAAAAAGGCTTGTATGCCCAAAAAGAAGATGATGATTGAAGAAAGTGATCTAAAGAATGTTTGGGAAGCCTATAATGATGCCCCCTTGAGGGAGTGGTCATCACATATGTGGATGGATGGTCCCTGAAAAAAAAGCAAGAAGAAAGGTGGGATTAACCTGTGGTTAAGAATAATCCAAATGAGAAATTCTTGAATTTATTTATTTAAAAAGTATTGATTTTCCCAAAGGTAGTTATAACCAGGAATAAAAGTCAAAATAATGATTTGTCCATAAGCGATTATAATTATTAAGATTACTTGGATTTTTTGATAGAGATGATGTTTGATATGGTTGTGCCCCAGTAGGGTTGATTTAAAACCATAACTCAAGGATATAACCTTGAATATAGATTAAAGTTGAGTAGGGGTGCACGTAGATGTGATGGTCTAATGACTAAAGAAGACACAAATAACCAAGCATGTGAGGATGCACAAAATGATCAAAGGGATGGGTAGAAGAATAAGATTTGATCATTGGCGAAGATGTAGTTATACCTACCAATGAGGAGATGCTCATCCTTATTAGCAATAATATAACTAGAATGGTCAATGGATTGATTTGATCAAGGTGGGATGGGAAGATTTACCAAGGTGCCAAGGAGAACTTTTGATGTTCCATTGCTTGTAGAACCTCATAAAGCTTATTTTTGTTGTAGCATGTGATTGTATGCATCATGATAGAACAACATGATAACTAGCCCAAAATATGCATAAAGACTAACTCCCAATCCAATAAATAATAAAAAATAACACATCAATGATAGAAACCATGATGATAATGTCGACGTATGAATATGGATAGACTTAAGAATAATGTGCTCAAGGAATCACCCAATGAATAAATATAGATTGAGTCAAGGCAACAGTGATGAAAGCAAACAAATAGGTAAGCAATCAAACAAACAAAGAAATGAACAAAAAACAATAAACAAACAAACAACTTGAAATAAACAAACAAATAAAAAACCTAAAAATAAAAGTAAAAGAAAGCATCCTAGTAGTGAATTTGCCCCAGTATGATGGATTGAGGATAACTAACTAGGATTAGATAGGACAAATGCTTTTGGAATCTGAAATATTTAAATGTTTTTTGAAATTTGAGGTACCTTAACTCATTAGAGAATGACAAGATAACTACTCACAAAATGGCAAGAGCATTTGGCTTAGGTTACTCACAAAATGGTGAGGGTGTATGGAAAGGGGGACTGAGGTGATCTCAACATGAATTGAACACAACCTACATAGTCCTAAGATGACCTCAAGTCACAGTAAGTATATACACACAAAAGGTAAGGAGAAACTTTATTAGGTTCCAACAAGTTTGCAAATCTAAAAAATGGCTAGTCAAATGGAAATAACAATGGCAGGGTGATGTGATAATGCATGATAAACAAATGTTTCCCCTAGTTTGATCATATGTGGTTATAACTAGGATACAATGGTTTATATCAATGATGCTAATTTTCCCATAAGTGGTTATAATTAGTATCAAGACTGGTGAAACACTGATTTACTCATAGGTGGTTATAATCAAGCTCATATAAACAAACTTGATATAAGATGGAAGATGAAAGATATCTTGCCAAATCAACTATCACAATACTTTCATATACTATCATTAAAACATATATTAGATAGATTGATGAAACTTGATCAAAATCCTCTCGTAAAAAGGTGTGGGATGAACCAAAGTAACTAGATAAAAATAGGATTGGGTAGGATGGCTAAAAACAAGTTTTGGTCTAGATAGGAATTATATGGTAAACCAGAATGGTCTTGCTTAGGATAATTATGGGTTTTGATATATTGGATAAAATGGAAAGAGGGTTTCCCCCAAGTGAGAATGTGATTAGATAGGATATGTGATAATGGCAAATGGTTATGGAAAATGAAATGGTATGGTACATGTTTTTGTCCTAGGTGATTGTTGATTTTTGATGTGTTTGGCCTAGGTATGGTAAAATGGCATATGGTTTTGTTGTTCCTATTGAAGTGGAGATGCATGTCCTAATCAATAAATGATATAAATAGAATAATCAATCATGTTAATTTCTATCCCACACCGCATCTAAATAATTGATCTATCAAGAATTACTTGTAAATTTGGATGCAAAGAAGTTATTGTGATCTTTGTTGGTCATTGGTTTTGATTCTTTCAAGCATTGAGATAAGATATCTTTGTAGCCTTCGCAAAGGATGGCCATGGATGGTAAATAGGTATAAATTTTGGATGGTAGGTTTCTTTTTGAAATAGAATGGTGGATGATAATGGAATGAATAATGGTTAGAAAACAAATGAAGATCAAGATTTTTAGGCACACACAATGTTACTGATTCTAGATTTGACATAATTTTAGATATGGTAAGGCCAAAGAATTTTGAATATTCTCTTGATAGGACCACCAAATGATTATGTTGTTTGATTTTGAGAGTAGATACCATCTGATTAGGTTGTAGATAGGAAGCTATTTCAATTTGATCTTTGAGTTTGTCTTCATAAGCAATGAAGAAATTTTGTGCTCAACTATCAGTGCCTCAATGAGGTTTTCACCAATGAAGTTGTCTTTATTGTCCCATAGCATATCCAAGAAGGTGTCATTAATGACCATTGGATTTTGACTTTGATTGTATTCTAGTGCTTCCAAAAATGTTTCACTAAAAGATGCTAAGTTTAAACTTTGATTGTCCCCTAGCACCTTTAAAAAGGTTTCACTAGGAGAGTATTTTTATGATACATGAATGTGATCTTGGAGTCCTTGATCCTCCACTACTATGTCACCTTGTATTTAATTCAAAAAAGTGTGATTCTATTGGTCCTAATCAACACTTGTGGGAGATGGAATGCCAATGAAATGGTTAGATTGGTTGGTGGTAATGGCCTATGGAATGGTAATGGAATGGGGGTTGGTATCATAATCCTTATAAAAGATACTGGGAGAACTTGTGTTAGTGTTGAATTAATCATCCTTAAAAACCATATAAGGATCACAAATGTATTCAAATTGATTTGCAAGGCATATATAACTAATGTTGTAACAATCATGAATGTATTCTATTTTTGAATCTGATTCTACCTTAAAGGACTTTGAATATGATGTTGAGACTAAAGTTGATTCTGATTCTAATGTTAAATTTGATGTCGGTCCAAGAATAAAACTTGACTCTAATTTTGATTCTTAATCTGATGGGTGCTCTATTATAATGATGTCTTGATGAATGATTGGTATTGGATAACTAAGAGCTTGTTATGGCATAATGGGCTCCACAAAGATTGGTTTATCAAAGTGAGACTCCTTAATGATGGGAAAAAGGTCAAGTGACAATTCCTTAGAGACTAGCTTGTCAATAGGAGGCTCTTGAAAAATAGGCATATGGTCAAGGTAATGATTTGCCCAAAGGTAGTTATAATAATTAAGAAGTGACTCAATAAAGACTGGCTCATTAGAGTGAGACTCTTCAATAATAGGTATAAGATTTAAAGGTGATCCATCACAGGTTGATTGATCACAAATGGTGGGTTCAATAAAATCATCTTGGATTGGTTGGTTTTCTTGGCCTTGGTTTATAATAAGTTAGAAGATACCAGTTTTGAACACATCTTGGTCTTTGAATGATTAGCTTCGTTGAGGGATTGACAAGATTGGTATTGGATGAAGAATGGCCTATGATTAGATAATGGTAGGGCATTAGAGATCATGGTTTCTCACATGAGCCAAAGGATGAAGTCCTAAAATGGTAGTGACAGGGTGGTGTGGAGCTTGGTTGTTCACATAAGCCAAAGGACTAGGTCTTGGAATGATGAAGGGTCGTTGTGGAGCCTAGTTACTTGCACAAGCCAAAGGACAAGGTCTTGGAAAGATAAGTTTGGGGCATTGTGGAGTATGGTTGCTCACACAAGCTATAGGATGAGTTCCTGGTATGGGAATGGTGCAATGTTGTGGTCCTAAAATAGAAATGGTATGACATGGTTGACCTTGATTACTTACATAAGACAAAGCATCCAAGTCTAACTCATAAACCATATCATTCTAATCAGTAACTTGATTTAGATTTTGTGGATTTTGACTATGTTCTCCATATGGAGTATTATATGGAGAATAATAAAATTTCTTAAAAATCTTTCTCTGTAGGGGTTTCTAGTCAGATTTTGTGTAGCCATTCTATCATAAATTGGATTGTATATGACTCCATCATAAGTGTAGTTAGACATATCTGCATAAATGATGAAAGCTCCAAAAATAAAAAGGCTTAGAGTTATGTAAATTCTAAAAAAAAATGTCTAAAGCACAAAAGGTTCAAACTTGGTCTAACTTGGTCAAAGGTGGAGTTGTATCTCCAACGTGGTCTAAAAATGGAGATGTATCTCCAAAATGGTTTGTGATAAAAATTGGTATAAAATAATTTAACATCAAATGTCTAACATCAAATTTTATACACACAAAAGCTTAAGCATCTGAATAAAAACTTGCATGTCAAAGGTCTAGGTCAAAGTGTTCCAAACAAAGTTTAAACTAGGAAAGGGAAAATAGTTGCTAGGTCTTTTGTCCAAATACAGAGTCAAAAGATAGGCTCAAACAGGCTATGCTAGGACTTTTGGCCAAACTATATCAAAATCTAGAGTTGAAACAAAGGCATTGATGTGAATTTGATTTAATCTAACAATTTTGGAAATAACTTTGACTTAAACTTGGCACATAGAATCAAACATAAACATGATCAGTTGACATTAGTCATAAGGTAAAAGGCTTTTGGAGAAAGGTTGTGTTCTCCCAAATAAATTCATAAACAATGATGAGGATAGGATCTATGAATAAACAAAAAATCAATAGTTTTTAAATTTGGATAATTGATTAACCAAAGTTATGTAACCTAAAAGAGAAAGATCTATGTATCAACCTTATGAATTAAGGCCTAAATAGAAATCAATCAATGTTTGAATCCAAACTTGACAAGGTTAATTGAAAACTCAATGTTGAAGACTAGGATTTGACCAAACAAGATAGAAAAAATTGGACAACATGATGATACATAAACAAGGTTTAAATGGCATATGTGACTAGTTTTAAACAATGGTTTTGGATACAAGGTAAAAAAGTCTTGAAATAAATTGAGTAGTTTAATGATGTTAGCTTGTTCTAATGATGTACTCAATGTTATGTTTCAAAGACTCAAAGGCAAAAACTTGATATCTAATTTGGGTAGCATAACTGTACCCTTATTAGTCATTTAACACACATACAAACAAGTTTAGCAAAAAATTACAAGGCACAAGTGTGGTGTAAAATAGCCAACATAATGTCTCTTTAAATAAAAGAGTGGCGTATAAACAAATTGGTTTTGACATTGTTTATAAATAAACACATTAGTTTTAGTCTCAAAACACCAACCAAGATAATGACAAAATACAAGTAAATCATCCAAATTCTTATCAAAGGTGTGGTAAAGTGGGGTTGACTAAAACTAATTAGTTTTTAAACATTCTGGATGGATCAATTACACAGTACTTTCATGTCCAATGGGTAAAAGAATCTCACATCATTTGGGTCCATGGTACTTGGTTTGTTGTAAAAAGGTATTGCCCTTTTTACAACCACTACATTCATCACTCATTTAGTGTAGTATGATGGCCAATGTGCTCAAACGTCTTGAGCTTAGCCCCATCGATAGAAGATGGTTTTAACTACTCAAACCACCATCTTAATGGGATGATCCCAATTTATATACCTCCATGTGGAGAGGGGTTAAAGACAATGTTGAGAGGTGAATTCCTAGGTTAAGGCTTCCCTAAAGAACTTGTGAGAGGTAATGACGTCCCCCTCACAAGCCAAGATGTAATAAAATAAATGACAAAATAGAAAGACTTTATGATCACCTAAAGATCACCCAATACTATGTGATTTTTTGGGGAGGGAATTAAGTGATGTTCTTTTTATGCCTTGGACTAGGCTTAAAGTGCGATGAGATGGCACTTTTGGTCACCTGAGTTCCCTAAAGGGGATGTAGGAAGAACATACACACATGTATCTTTTCACTAAAACACATAAAAAATAAGCAAGTTTGTAAACAATTGAAGTGAGGTTAATTTTGTTGCACCAAATTGAAAGTGTTTGATTAGGTTCATTACTATCCCCTTAGCTTAAGTACAAAAATATAAAAGATTGCACAAAAAGACTATATGAAGTAATAAACACCTAAGTTCATTTTGAGCCCAAAATTTGAAGTGTTCAAGACTTATCCCATGTTCATGATTAAACACTAATTTGAAAATGTTTCAAGTTTTAAGCATGTTTTTTAAGCACAAAATTTGAAATATTTCCAAGACTTAGCATGTTAGGTTCATTTTAGGCACTAAATACCAAATGTGTGAAAACTAACATGTTCATTTTAGATCAAATTTGAAGTGTGCATTATTTTAACCAAGTTCTTTTTAAAAACCAAATTGAAGTGTATGATTAGTTAAAAATAATCAAATTAATTTCCAAACCAGCCTTTCAACCTACAAAAACAAGATTATGATTGTATGCTATGAAGCACTTATGATATTGAGGAAATAACATTGAGAAATAAGCTCTCAAGTTTTTATATTAAATTATAATCATCACCGGTCAATAAAGACCATCGATAATGACATGTCAACCTGAAGGCAAACCTTAAGAAATAAAATGTGTTATATTAGACTTGTTAGATGAAAATGTTGATAAGAAACCAAGAAACAACAATTTAACAAAACCAAGAAATAACACAATTTAACAAAACCAAGAAACAACAATTAAAAACTTTAAAAAATATTCAAACTCCTATTTCAATATTTTGTAAAAAACATATGTAACTTGAAGCTAAAATGATATCATATTTTGAAAATTTAGGAGGAAACACGTGGTTTTAAAAAATATCATAAAAAATGAAGTCCGTATGACCCCAAACCAAGTTTCAAAAGATGACTTATTAGCTTACTGCCCTACATAGTGACCATTGACGGTTATACCTAACCATCGATAGTTTCACCTAACCTTTGATGGTTGAAAATGATCATTGACAATTACACTAACCATCAAAAGTTTCATTGACCATAGACAGCTATTGTGTAAATCCGTGATAAAGAAAAATGGCAAAATAAAGATATAAAATCAAATTTAAAGAGCTTTAAGCATCCAAATGAAGATTTAAAAGCTACATAATGATCTTCTTGCTATGTGGGATGCATCAGTCCCATTGGGAATGCCATTATATTATCTAATAATTTGACTCAATAAAGGTGGTTAGTATTGTGTTAGTTCTAAAATGAAATCAAATTAAAAGCAACACACTAACTAGCATGACATCTCTAGGCTTAGTCACAAGGGGGAGCTTAATGAGAAAAAACCATTTGAAAACACAACTAGAAATGGAAATAAATGAGAAATATGAACACAAAATGCTAATTTCTTACTAAATCCTTGATTTCTCTAAAACTCTCCTTCTTTGGCTTGCTCAGCTTGTGCTTGTCATGTCCCCTTTTTAGTTGACATCTTCAGAGTTGATGATTAGCCTATTATGCAACCTTCGTACGCTAATAGGATGGATAGAGGGTCTTGATGGAGCTTGGCTTGGCTTTGACTAGCAAAAATTTTCCAGTTGGCTTTAGTTCGGGCTCTTTCAGACATGTATTGAGGGAGATATTAATATTTGATTTATTTAATTAAATATTAATTATTTAGCATATTTTAATTATGAAACCCTAATTAGGGCAAGCACACTTTTTAGAGGATATAAGGGTTTCTCATTGGAGAGAGTGCCATATTATTAATTATTGATTATTGATATTGAAGACAAATTTTGCTAAGTATTTTCTAAGAAGACTGAGCCAAGGGTTCCAGTATTCCATTTGCATTGGAGAACGTCCACTCTTCAGTGTGTGTGATTCAGAGGTTGTGAGATATCAGCTGATCTATTGCCAGTTTGAGAGATAACTTCATACAGAAGTTATCACAGAGATTTACAGGTATTAATTTCATTAGGGTTTGTTTCAAAAATTGTCTAGATAAAGTTTTTTCCATATTAGCACCATATTTCTTGAGATTAGGCATCCAGCATATAGGCCATGCTATATTCTATTTGCTACTATACAGATCCATACATGGCCGTACAAGCTGAATCACAGATTGGAGAAGTCTACTGTCAGCAGTTGCAAGCCGTAGGGAGCACAGAGACTGACATCGGCCGACTCTCATACCAACGTTAGTAGGGAAATCAACATCGGCAGAAAGAATCAACTGGTAGAGACCGATGCTAGTAGTACATTGATCGATCGTGGTAGCATAACTGATGTCGATGACTGTGTTTTTGACACAGCAACCGGAGTCATACTAGATTCAGGGTTTATTTCCAGATTGTGGAAAAATCAAGTTTTTAAGACAATATTTTATATTATTCTATTTGTGTGCAAGAGATCTTTATTGTAATCATCTGAAGTGGATAAGAAGATCAGAGTTTAGATAGTTGAAAGAGTACACTGATTTTTATTTATTTATTTGAATCTATTCAAATTTAGCTTGCAAATTTTGCATTTTTATTTATGCAAAAATGTCAAAATAATCAAAATACATAAAACAATCCAAAACATACAGTTTCAAAATTCAAGGGAAATAAGGGTTTCTATAGTGGTATCAGAGCTAATTCCTGCCATCTTAAGGGTTTAGCAATCTCATGCATCCACAAGAGTTGGGGCCACATAGGTATTTCACACGTAGTAGAGCCTTGCTTAAAGGTACCCAGGTGTTAGAACAGTAGCCGATCACCATGAGTGACAGGCATGAGGGTAGCCCACCTAGGGGCCATAGACATAATGATGATCAGGACACCAGAGAATTCTTTTGTGTGATGATAACAGACCAGCAACAGATGATGCAGGCACTTCAGGCACTTACTACTATGGTAGAGAGGATGAACCAACCTGTTAGATAGAATGGGGAACTTAGAGATAACAGGAGTGCTACTGTTAATTAGAGACCTCTGTTGACTCATTCTAGGACTACTGATAGGCCTACACATCCTACATTTGTTTAGGATGAACCAGAAGAAGCTCTAGCAGAGGAGGCAGCAAGAGATCCCCTATTTACAGATACCCTCATGGCTAGAAATGATGAGTGGGACTTATTAGCTCCTCAAGTTTAGGAGAGGATGTCATTTGATTGTTTTGTTAATCAGAGGAGAGAGCACTATAGATTAGTTAGATAAGACAGGAGGCCTAGAGGTCAACTCAGTGAGTTGAAGAAGGTTACAGGCAAGCTTTCTTTGACTACTTTTGAAGGTAGTGGCAAGATGACAGCTCAAGCTTGGGTTCATAAGCTTGATACATTCTTGGCATTGAGGCGAATGACAGAGATAGAGGCCATCAAATATGCTAGTTTGCACTTGGAGGGAGTAACACATGATTGGTGGTACCATGGTATGGTAACACTTCAACATAACCAGGTGACTGAGTACTAGGACTTCATGGATAGGTTGGTTGAGTGGTTTGACAAGAAAGATCCTGAGGTTTACTTTCAAGATCTGGCATAGTTGAAATAAACAAGCAACTTGGAGTCCTTCATTGGTGATTTTTAGAGATTGGTAGTCATGGTGCCAAACATTTTAGAGTGTAGATTAGTAGTTCTCTTCATAGAGGGCCTATCCAAACCATTAAGAGGTTGGATCAAAGCCTTTAATCCCCATTCATTATAGGAAGCTATGAAGAAGTTGCGTAGCATGGAGATGGCAGCCCCATCCAGTAAATTCAGCTTTAGAGGTACTTCTTCATTCAGGGACAATAAGGGCTTTAACAAAAATAGAGAAAGAATAGATTTTAACAAAGATGAATCAGGTGTTAAGAATGATTCAAAGGCCAATCCAGCAGCACCACCTTTGGATAAAGAGGCTTTTAATGATCTACACATGAAGAAGCTTTACTTCTACTACAAAAGTCCCTATGATGCCAATCATGATTGTCCTTTGAGGCCTAAGGGCAAGGCAAATCGTGTGATGTGGGCTTTTTATGAGGATTCAGAATCAAAAGATTTTGAACAACAAGAGAGTTATAAGGAGTCAGAGGTAGAGGCTTTAGAGCCTAGGATAGAGGTAGATTTAGAGCTTCAGATATAGGAGGCACACCTATCTAACATTCAGTAGGATGGTTCATTCAGACTCCATGGAGTTCTGGCAGGACAGAGGGTCATAACCCTTCTTGACACAGGAGCTACACATAATTTTATAGATGCTAGATTTGTGGAGAAGCGTGGACTCACTATTGAGGATTTCAAGGGCATTAGAGTTAAGGTAGCTGATGGTTACACTCTTAGGTGTGAGTGGATGATTAGAGACCTCCCATTGTGCTTGAACAACTATGAGTTCAAGGCTGATTATTATGTGGTGAACATGGGGGATATAGATTTAGTCTTGGGCATGAAGTGGCTTCATTCCCTTGAGGAAGTCACTCTTCATCTCAAGGACATGGAGATTCATTTTGATGTTAATGGGAAGACACATATTCTTAAGGCAATACGGGGCAACAACATCAAAAATATGTTTTTTCATCAGATGGAGAGGCTCATATGACACGATATGGTTGAGTGGGCTGCTGAGTGCACATTGGCATCAATACAAGAGAGACATGTGGATGAGCTTTGTCTTGAGGTGAGTTTAGTTCAGGAGTTAGCACATGTTGATGATGATATGAGTATGTCTAGCATTCACACTCCAAATTTAGAGATTGTAGTGGGCATGGTGATAGGTGCTGGGGTTGATAGTTTGTTGGTGCATGACTTAGAGTAGGAGTTGATGGCAAGCATATTTGGTTTGTGTTATTGCTATCTAGCATGTGATGTCTCTTCATTATTAGTGATGCATAGGAGTTTGGGTGATGAGACCATGGCTAGTGATTTGCAGAGATATGTTGATCACAGTAGAGTATAGTGTGTGGATTCTCCACACTTGGCATAGTTCCATTTGGGAGTTGTTGCAGAGTTGGAGTGTGCCTTCCGCATAGCATGGTGGAATGTGTACATGGTATTTGTGATCTTAGAGTTTGGTTGAGTTACATTTGCCAGTTTGATTATGGATTCCTCTTGGTTATATTTTAGAGGATATTGCAGGAGCTTGTGTTCATTGATAGCAGCATAGATCATGATTACATATGGGATCCAGGTGGATTGAGTGGTTTATTGTTCAGCGATTGCTTGAGGACAAGCAATTTCAGGATGGGCGAATTGTCATGTCCCCTTTTTAGTTGACATCTTTAGAGTTGATGATTAGCCTATTATGCAACCTTCGTAGGCTGATAGGATGGATAGAGGGTCTTGATGGAGCTTGGCTTGGCTTTGACTAGCAAAATTTTTCCAGTTGGCTTTCGTTCGGGCTCTTTTAGACATGTATTTAGGGAGATATTAATATTTGATTGATTTAATTAAATATTAATTATTTAGCATATTTTAATTATGAAACCCTAATTCGTAATTATGAAACCCTAATTAGGGCAAGCACACTTTTTAGAGGATATAAGGGTTTCTCATTAGAGAGAGTGCCATATTATTGATTATTGATATTGAAGACACATTTTGCTAAGTATTTTCTGAGAAGATTGAGCCAAGGGTTCTAGTATTCGATTTGCATTGGAGAATGTCCACTCTTCAGTGTGTGAGATTTAGAGGTTGTGAGATATCAGCCGATCTATTGCTAGTTTGAGAGATAAATTTATACAGAAGTTATCACAGAGATTTACAGGTATTAATTTCATTAGGGTTTATTTCAAAAATTATCCAGATAAAGTTTTTTCCATATTAACACCATATTTCTTGAGATCAAGCATCTAGCATATAAGCCGTGCTATATTCTATTAACTGCTATATGAAATTTGTACAGATCCATACCTAGACGTACAAGCTGAATCACGGATTAGAGAAGTCTGCTGCCAATAGTCGTAGGCCACAGGGAGCACAGAGATCGACATCAGCTAACTCTCATACTGACGTCGATAGGGAAACTGACATTAGTAGAAAGAATCGATTGGCAGAGACCGACGTCGGCAGTACATCGACCGACCATGGTAGCATAACCAACGTCAGTGACTGTGTTTTTGACACAGCAACTTGAGTTATACCAGATCAAAGGTTTATTTCCAAATTGTAGAAAAATTAGGTTTTTAAGACAATATTTTATATTATTCTATTTGTGTGCAAGAGATCTTTATTGTAATCATCTGAAGTGGATACGAAGATCAGAGTTTAGATAGTTGAAAGAGTACACTGCTATTTATTTATTTGAATCTATTCAAATTTAGCTTGCAAATTTTGCATTTTTATTTATGCAAAAACATCAAAAAAATCAAAATACATAAAATAATCCAAAACATACAGTTTCAAAATTCAAGGGAAACATGGGTTTCTACAGTGGTATCAAAGCTAATTCCTGCCATCCTAAGGGTTTAGCAATCTCATGCAGCCACAAGAGTTGGGGCCACACAGGTATTTCACATGTAGTAGAGCCTTGCTTGAAGGTACCTAAGTGTTAGAACAACAGCTGATCACCATGAGTGATAAGCATGAGGGTAGCCCACCTAGGGGCCATAGACAAATGATGATCAGGACACTAGAGAATTCTTTCATGTGATGATAACAGGCCAACAGTAGATGACGTAGGCACTTCAGGCACTTACTACTATGGTAGAGAGGATGAACCCACCTATTAGATAGAATGGGGAGCTTAGAGATAACAGGAGTGCTACTATTAATCAGAGACCTCCGCTGACTCATTCTAGGACTACTGATAGGCCTACACATCCTACATTTGTTTAGGATGAACCAGAAGAAGCTCTAGCAGAGGAGGCAGCAGGAGATCCCCTATTTACAGATACCCTCATGGCTGTAAATGATGAGTGGGACTTATTAACTCCTCAGGTTTAGGAGAGGATGTCATTTGATCATTTTGTTAATCAGAGGAGAGAGCACTATAGATCAATTAGATAGGATAGAAGGCCTAGAGGTCAACTCAGTGAGTTAAAGAAGGCTATAGGCAAGCTTTCTTTGACTACTTTTGATGGTAGCGGCAAGATGACAGCTCAAGTTTGGGTTCATAAGCTTGATACATTCTTGGCATTGAGGCCAATGATAGAGATAGAGGCCATCAAATATGTGAGTTTGCACTTGGAGGGAGTAGCACATGATTGGTGGTACCATGGTATGGTAACACTTCAGCATAACTAGGTGATAGAGTACCAGGACTTCATGGATAGGTTGGCTAAGTGGTTTGACAAGAAAGATCTTGAGGTTTACTTTTAAGATCTGGCATAGTTGAAATAAACAAGCAACTTGGAGTCCATTGGTGATTTTCAAAGATTGGCAGTCATGGTGCCAAACATTTCAAAGCATAGATTGGTAGTTCTCTTCATAGAGGGCCTATCCGAACCATTGAGAGGTTGGATCAAAGCCTTTGATCCCCCTTTGTTAAAGGAAGCTATGAAGAAGGCATGTAGCATGGAGATGGCAGCCCCATCTAGTAAATTTAGCTCCAGAGGTACTTCTTCATTCAGGGACAATAAGGGCTTCAACAGAAATTGAGAAAGAATGGATTTTAACAAAGATAAATCAGGTGTTAAGAATGATTCAAAGGCCAATCTAGTAGCACCACCTTTGGATAGAGAGGCTCTTAATGATCTACACAGGAATAAGCTTTGCTTCTACTGCAAAGGTCCCTATGATGCCAATCACGATTGTCCTTTGAGGCCTAAGGGCAAGGCAAATTGTATGATGTGGGCTTTTTATGAGGATTCAGAATTAGAAGATTCTGAATAGCAAGAGAGTTTTGAGGAGTCAGAGGTAGAGGCTTTAGAGCCTAGGGCAGAGGCAGATTCAAAGCTTCAGATAGAGGAGGCATGCCTATCTAGCATTCAACAGGATGGTTCATTCAAACTCTGTGGAGTTTTAGCAAGACAGAGGGTCATAACCCTTCTTGACATAGGAGCTACACATAATTTTATAGATGCTAGATTTGTGGAGAAGCGTAGACTCACTATCGAGGATTTCAAGGGCATTAGAGTTAAGGTAGCCAATGGTTACACTCTTAGGTGTGAGCAGATGATTAGAGACCTCCCATTGCGCTTGAAAAACTATGAGTTCAAGACTGATTATTATGTGGTGAACATGGGGGATATAGATTTAGTCTTGGCCATGAAGAGGCTTCATTCCCTTGAGGAAGTCACTCTTCATCTCAAGGACATGGAGATTTGTTTTGATGTTGATGGGAAGACACATATTCTTAAGCCAATATGGGGTAGCAACATCAAAAATATTTTTTTTCATCGGATGGAGAGGCTCATACAACATGATATGGTTGAGTGGGTTGCCGAGTGCACATTGGCACCAATACAGGAGAGACATGTGGACGAGCTTTGTCTTGAGGTGAGTTCAATTCAGGAGTTAGCACATGTTGATGATGATATGAGTATGTCTAGCATTCAAACTCTGGATTCAGAGATTGTAGTGGGCATGGTGATAGGTACTGGGGTTGACAGTTTGTTGGTGCATGACTTAGAGTAGGAGTTGATGGCAAACATATTTGGTTTGTGTTATTACTATCTAGCATGTGATGTCTCTTCATTATCAGTGATGCATAGGAGTTTGGGTGATGAGATCATGGCTAGTGATTTACAGAGATATGTTGATCATAGTAGAGGTACAGTGTGTGGATTCTCCACACTTGGCGTAGTTCCATTTAGGAGTTGTTGCAGAGTTGGAGTGTGCCTTCCGCATAACATGGTGGAATGTGTACATGGTATTTGTGATCTTAGAGTTTGGTTGAGTTGCATTCACCAATTTTATTATGGATTCCTCTTGGTTATATTTTAGAGGATATTGTAGGAGCTTGCATTGATTGACAGTAACATAGATCATCATTACATATGGGATCCAAATGGACTGAGTGGTTTATTGCTCAGCGATTGCTTGAGGACAAGTAATTTCAAGAGGGGAAAATTGTCATGTCCCCTTTTTAGTTGACATCTTTAGAGTTGATGATTAGCCTATTATGCGACCTTCATAGGCTGATAGGATGGATAGAGGGTCTTGATGGAGCTTGGCTTGGCTTCGACTAGCAAAATTTTTCCAGTTGGCTTTCATTTGGGCTCTTTTAGACATGTATTGAGGGAGATATTAATTTGATTGATTTAATTAAATATTAATTATTTAGCATATTTTAATTATGAAACCCTAATTAGGGCAAGCACACTTTTAAAGGATATAAGGGTTTCTCATTAGAGAGAGTGCCATATTATTAATTATTGATTATTGATATTAAAGACAAATTTTGCTAAGTATTTTTTGAGAAGACTGAGCCAAGGGTTCTAGTATTCCATTTGCATTGGAGAATGTCCACTCTTCAGTGTGTGCGATTTAGAGGTTGTGAGATATCAGCTCATCTATTACCAGTTTGAGAGATAACTTCATACAAAAGTTATCACAGAGATTTACTGGTATTAATTTTATTAGGGTTTGTTTCAGAAATTGTCTAGATAAAGTTTTTTCGTATTAGCGCCATATTGCTTGAGATCAGGCGTCCAGCATACAGGCTGTGCTATATTCTATTTATTGCTATACAAAATCTATACAGATCCATACCTGGCCGTACAAGCTAAATCATAGATTGGAGAAGTCCACCATCAGCAGTCGCAAGCCATAGGGAGCATAGAGATCGACATTAGTTGAATCTCATAGTAATGTTGGCAGGGAAATTGACATCGACAAAAAGAACCGACCAGCAAAGACCGATGTTGATAGTACATCGACTGATCGTGGCGGCATAACTAACGTCGGTGACTGTGTTTTTGACACAACCTGAGTCATACCAGATCCAGGGTTTATTTCTAGATTGTAAAAAAATTAGGTTTTTAAGACAATATTTTATATTATTCTATTTGTGTGCAAGAGATCTTTATTGTAATCATCTAAAGTGGATAAGAATATCAGAGTTTAGATAGTTGAAAGAGTACACTGCTATTTATATATTTATTTGAATCTATTCAAATTTAGCTTGCAAATTTCACATTTTTAGTCATGCAAAAATGTTAAAAAAATCAAAATACATAAAACAATCCAAAACATACAGTTTCAGAATTTAAGGGAAATAGGGGTTTTTACAGTGCTTTAAGAGATCTTCATCAATAGAGTGTGGCTAACTTCATCTCCTCTTAGCACCTTTGGCTTGTGATGGATTTGGCTTAATATTTGAGCATAATAACACTACGTCAAGATGTGGTTTAAAGCTATTTGGGCATGTTAACTTTATCTTTAAAGAGCTTAAAATTATGGTTGTGAGGCCTTCTATTTATAGATTTTTCAAAATGATAATAATGAACTTGAATCATCCATCTCAAGATGAAGATGTGTGGCTAAGAATCTATTTAATTTTGGAGGCCAAATTAAATAAATTCCCTCATAAATATTTGGGATATATAGGCATTAATGAGATATGGAAGGTCTTAATGAGGCATGGGAGGGCTTAATGAGATATTTTATGCATTTATGGCCCAGGGATGTCTTTCCAAGAAATGATGTCACTTGATGATGTAGTTATTCAATATAAATTTCCAAAAAAAAAAATTCAAAAATCTATATGAAAGTCTTAATTAGGCTCATGATTTGAATTAATTAACTTTGAGAGTGATTAGTCAACTTTGATGCAAATCTTGGCAATTGATGCATAAATTAATCAAAATAGTCAAAATGTCATATTATTGGCTGAAAATTTGATTGGATTAAAATTAGGATGTGATGTTAGATGCATTGAATCTATTATCTCATTTAGGATGTTGTCAACATAAAATAAAAAGGCACATTCTAGAGCACCTAGGCATAAAATTTGGTAGAAAAGAGCATTCTAGAGCACTCAAGTACAAAAATGTCATTTTGACTCAAAATGATTTGATCAAAGTTAGTTGTCTCATAAATTGCATTGCTCTATAGTGATACTCTAGCTAAAATCGAAATTTATATGTAACAAATTCAATTCATTTAATGTGTTTTAGTGTTTTTAGCCCAAATTATGCATTTTGATAGGAATTGGTCAAAATCCTATTTGAAGGTCATTGGTGGCCAGTTTTAAGCATCTACATTAGCACATTTTAGTTTTTTTAGGCCAAATTATGATATTTACTAAAAATTGGTCAAAATCTTGGTTGGAGGTTATTGGTGGCTAGTTTTAGGTGTCTACATAAATCACACTAAAAGATATGATTTAAAACAGATCTCCTTCTTCTAGTCTAAGCTCAAACTCCATAGTTGGCCTCATAATAGAGTTGAGGTCAATTGGGGTGTAGTAGGCTAGTAGATTAGAAAAAGAGAATAAAAAAACCTTTTAGTGCTACCTACTTTCTCATGTAAGTACCAAATCTTCTTAGTAGATTGACAACTCTGTAATGGGTCCTGAGGAATGGGGAACACATCATGGGAAGGTAGGTCCATTTTAATTTTCTTTTAGGAATCTACCTTTATGAGTTGATATTAGTAGCATGCTTATTTGCCTACAGAACTTAGTGTCTATAGCAAACAGGTTTCCTTTGTACATTGATGGTCACTAGTCACTTAGTGTCTTCTCATGTCCTTAGTATGCCTCTTGTCTCCTAATATCTTCTCATAAGATGCCCAATTTATGATTTTTACATTCATTTTTTCATTCCCTACATTCCTCATATTTCCTCTTGAGAAATATTTTTTTGTTCATTGATCACTCCCCTAGGGATTCCATTTGTGAGTTACATTGTAAGACCATGGATAAGACTTGGCCTTCCTCACAAATTACCATAATTTCACCTTCTTATTACCAACATCCCTTTTTACTAGATTTCCCCATTATTTCACCTCATTGGTGTTCTCTTTGTGAGTTGTAGTGTAAGACATTTTCCACTTTATTACATTACTTTCATACTTCCCAATGTGATTTAGTATTATTTTACTTGTTTTAATTTGGTGCCAATTTTTCTCTTGATTTAAAAATAAACTTTTTGCCATATTGTTTTACCACCCTTTGGTTCTTTATACTTAGTCATTTTCTTGTTATTACACATTTCCCAACGTGAAATAGTGTGTAGTACATTTTTTTTGATTGATTATATTTTACCAAATTTTTTTTGCCTGTTTCTTTTTTACCATGCATGCGTCCTACATAATGCTAGAAAAGAAACCCTAACTCATATTTTCTATAGCATATACAATAACAGCTAAAATACATGTGCTAGAAAGAAATATATCCAAACATCCATACCATAACCATAATATAAACACATGAGATCAACATCCAACTACCAAAATGAGATATCTATATATGTCATGTGTTTTAATACAAATTACAACAATATACATCGTCATAGCTCTACAACTGGGCTCTATCATGTATATCTTATATCCTAGCCACACTATGCATTGATGCCTTAGACTATCCCCTTAGAATAATATGCTATAAATAGGCTATCCAAGATCTCAAACATGTCACTTGTCTATGTAGGTTGGTCACTTGGGCCTGTACCTATGCTAGCTAAGCATGTACCTATGCCAACTGGGTCATGATATCCATATGCATGGCTCTCTCCTAAGCCAATGCCTACCATGCATGTGCCTCTTCCACTCCCACCCCTAGTAGTGGTTGTGGTTCCTCATTATGTTCCCATACTCATGTCATAGCCTTTCTTACTATTCTAAACCAATTTCTTAGGGTAGGAACTATTGTAGGATCTTCCAATGTCACTGGGTCATATAGCATCAGAGCCTCATCAAAATATCTCATAGAGTGATCCCATCACCCATGATCCCCATCTAGTCTCTTCCTCTATAGGATCTAAAAAATTCAAACCAGATAGATATCAGATCACATATATATCTCAAAAATATATCTATCTTTAATCTATCTCAAATACCTTAAACAAAATTTCAAACCATCTATTATTACCTGTCTATGTGTCACCTATCACCATCTTGCCATCTACGTGATCACCTAGCATGGTCTCTCCATCAACACATCTTCTGAGTACCTTATCTATAGGTCGCCACCCAAGAGTAAATCCTAGATTCACCACTCATGCTCATCTCAGGCTATGCTTGTGTGGTACCTCTATCTCCCAACTCTATCATGGCTTGTCTAATAGGTCATCTAGGATGACCACTATATTTGATCTTTCCTATTATTGGTGTCTACATTGTTAGTGAAATCAAGGTGGTTATTTCTCCTCCTATTGAGGTGTTGGTGGTGGTACCTTTAACACTCCTGTATCCACATCTATATCCTCTCTATCTGCTACCTATCATGCTCGACTAGTCCACAGTCTCTCATGCCACGGTCTAAATACTAGCCTAGCAATTGGTGGCCCTAATCCTCCTCTCCTCTTATCTCTCTCACATGTATAGCCCAAAATGTGGGCACCACTATTAGTGCCATTGGGTAGGGAGTCCCATCTATCTTGGTACATGCACCAATAGATGCATCTTGATCTACCTAATATAGTGGCCTGTAATCTATGTCCATGTCAATATTGGTGCCACTATCTCCTAGCTCAACCATACCATAACAACATGCCCATATGGCTACCACAAAATGTCTACTTGCCTAACTATCTACAACACTAGCATTTGGGGCATGACCCATGCTACTTGATCCTAATACCACCTTTGTACCAGAGGCAACCTATCATTGACCACATGGGGCGACCTAGCTAGCTGATACATTAGAAACCTCTCATATATCCATGCACTCAATAAGAGAATATGCCCCATATAATTCTACCCTTTGGAAAACATCCCATACATATCATGCATAAGCTAGACCTAGATGATATAAACTAAATCATACAGTACCCCATGCTCTAATATAGTTTGGCATAAGGCTATCACATACAGTGGTACCTTACCATTTGGCTTGTGACACAACACTCATGCTATAATAAGTCCTATAATCACCTTCTAATTATCTAGAATTTGAGATGTATAAATATCAAATAGGCTAACTCTTAGCTCAAGATATATCCTCTCTGAGCTCATCGCCCATATGGCTAAGGCTCTCTTCTCCTCCTATCCATCTGGTACTCTTGTGACCATGGGTTTACCTCCTATCGATAATCCAAGTATAGCATGGACATCCTCTTGGGTGATACCCACCTTAATGGTATCCCCATCCATCTCTTACCTAAATATGTTAGTCAATCATTCCTAGGCTCCTAAGAACATGACTATCAAATCTGAGCTCAATAAGACTCTACATATATTTACAATCCCTCTTAGACCTAATGTAACCAATCTCAAATGATCCTCAACTATCAATCATTACAAGAGGTCTGGGATCCATGTTGCATCTACCAAGCACCAAAATCTTGGATGTCCTTACAACCATAAAACAACAAAAAATGTATTATATCTTCCATGTCATTTATAATCAAAATACATTCATTTTAAATTTTAACATAAACAAGTATAAATTACTTTAATCTATCCATTTTAAAAATCAATTTGACCTATTTTTAGCTTACTCAGCCATTTTAGTACTCAATGACCATTGTGGGCCTTTCTAGCACTCTTTTGGCCTCTTGCATACATTTTTATACCATTTTGGTCACTTAGTCAAACACTAGGTTGACCATAATTTCTTCATTTTGACTAAGTTGACTTAACAAACTAAGTCAAAATTTTACTTTTCCCCCCTTAGTACTAAGTTGTCACCGTGGAATTTTCTAATAGGTTAGCATTCATGTACTAAGTCAAAAACATGAAAAACAAACTAAGTCGACACATACCTTATAAGTCAACAGTGTGGATTTAACAAATTTTTAGCCTGCTAGGTTGATTGGGTTAACCTAGTTGGTTCTACCTACTAACCCATTTCATTACTAGTAAAAAATACCTTCTAATAGTTATTACTTTATCTCTTTAAACCATTTCCCTATTTGGTTTCTACTACCCTTTGTAGACACTAAAAAACTACCCTATTTTTGATGTCAAAACACCCTTGGACCCTTACCTAACATTGGAGCTAGTGAACCACCTAGTTAACCTAGACCACTTTTTAAATCAATAACTTAACCATTTTAACCTACTTCTTTTTAACCACTTTTCACCCATTTTCCTTTTAGACCTCAACTACCGATGATTAGCCTAACTATCAACAATTAACGATGGTCAAGTTCCTCATCCTATATCAAGTAATTTCTAGATTGAGTGCGAGATTATATTTACACCCAATTTGGAAACTTTCCATTTGGTGATACAAATCAGCTTTATGGTGCCCAACTTAACATCTTTATCCCTTACCTACTTAGCAACTTATTCTACTCCAATTGGCAACTTCTTTCTATAAAAGGAGAGTTGCAAGAAGGCAAAGGGATCCAAAAATCCATAAGTATATGCTACCAAAATCTTCTTGTAGGATTTAACATTTATCAAAACTCTATCCACATCACATCTAAATGCCCAAAGCACCATCATGTTAGTAAAATTTCTTCAACCTTCTACCATTCTTCAACAATTTGATAACAATGCTTTCTTATTGTAGGTCTTCCTCCTCAATCAAATATGAGCTCTCACTTCATCTGGATATCAATGCATGTGCACTTTATAATAGGTACCCTTACACACCCCTTTATTTTAGTTTTACTACTTTCATAAACTAAAAAATGAGTAGAAAATTTGAGTAAAACATTTTGGCATGCCCGGTGGGACCCACCACTTTTCTTTTCTTAGTTAGCATTGTATGTTCTCTCTCTCTTTCTATTGTTTGTTCATCCAAAGAAATCTAAAATTTTTCATTTAGGATTAAAACAAACCTTGCATCCATTGTTTGCTTACTACTTTGGTTCACCTAATAACTTTATAATGAAATTAATCTATCATATCTTCACTTTTATACCACACACAAAACCTAAACTACATAATCAATTAACACACCATAACATACTTGAGACAAGGCCTAACTGGGATTTCACCACCTAATGGATAACCTTACCCTACGTAGTAATCCCACTTGAATTTCATCACCAAAGGAAGAGCCCACTTCATTCTCTAGCAGAGTATAAGCCTTGGATAGATGGTATATCTTGGCTAAGTGACTCAGTGTAGCTTTGGGATCATGAATTGCGAGGATCAAGCCCCCAGTACGAGGACATATACCTAGTCCAGTATAGATTCACTTGAGCACCATAACTTAACCTAAAACCATCCTTATCTTGCCTATCTAGTACCCAATTTGCAAGTCAAACTACCCTCACACATTTTTAACTAAGGCATAAGCCAACATGAGGTAAAAGTATCCTAGGAGTTAACACACCTAGTGTATGCATTACTTTTTAGAATTTTTTTCTTGTTTTCTCTTTGTTTGAGTTGTGAGGAATCGACCTTCTACCATCAGCCTTCTATTATTATGACCTCATTTTCCCTCATATCCACTACCTTGTGCGAATGGAGAGCCCTTCTATAATCTTTTCTAGAGATCCTAGCTTTGGTAGAATCTCAGACCATAACCCTCTTCCATCTGAGCATTACCTAACATCTAGAGCTAGCTATGCTCCCTGCCTTACCTACCATCAACCCAACTCTACCCATCACCCATCAAAATTCAACCATAATAAACCCCCAAACTATCAACTACCACTTGAACTGGTGACAATGTTAATGGACCAGATAAGCAAAGTAGAGTTATCTATTTTTGGTACCCATGACCAATCAACCCATACCTAAAACTAATCAAATTTCAAATTTAACCAACAAAAAACCTATCAATAACTTTTTAACCATTATCTTACCCAACTAATAACCCATCAACATCTACCACATCCATCACCCCAACTTTGTCAAAACTTGGGCCATCTACCCCTTCCATTATGTCAATTACCTCAACCCCCTTTATCAACCCAACCAACTTTATCAACCTTAACCAAACAAATCAATCAACAAACTTATCAACCTATCAATCTCTCAACCAACCACTATCAACCTACCTTATCAACTTTACCCAACCAAATAGTCTTATCAACCTCACCCAACCCATCAAATCCACCTATTCAACCAACCTTACCAAATCAAACCATTAACTACCAATCCAATTTTTTAATCCAACTAATTTTATCAAATAAACCCAACAACTATCAACCCAACCCCTATCAACCAATCCTACCCAAATATTAACCAAACTTACCTGATCAATCTAACCTATTCAACTTACCCACCTTATCAATTTTACCCACCTTGTCACCCTTATCAAAACCAACCAACAACTACCAACCAAACATGCATAACCTATCAAACCTATCAAATCTATCAAACCAACGAACCTCATCAAATCTACCATTTAACTCAAAAAATCAAGAACCATTAGTGCATCCTCTTCCTAGGCAGTATACCCCACTAGGGGAATCCTACACCTCCATCTTTGACAAACTCTTGGAGGCCTCTATCATTAAATGTCCCATAATCAAACCCATCAATATTTATCTTCTAAAACCAATTTGGTTTGTAGAGATGGATTTTGGTGCCTATCATCACACACATAAACATGATATAGACAGATATGGCTCTTTTCAAAGGCTCATCCAAAACCTTATCGATCACAAGGAGGTTTTAATGGATATTCTCTGTGTTCCCCCCAACCTAGCCTTAAATATCATCAAGCAATCCATCATTGAACCTCTTCCTTCACTCATTATTGAGGAAACCGTGGCCCAACCCTCAACTGAACCACTTGTTAACCAATTCGAATATTTTAAAATTTATTTCAAAAACACATTCAATGAACCAAACAATTAAACTATTCCACTTACCTTTGTGTAACCAACCAACCAACCTATTCTAATCACCTTTGTGGAAATAACCAACCTTCCTCTTCCACTTTCCAATTTTGTGGAACCTACCAATCCAACCTCAATGACTATCAACCAAACCAAATTGACCATTAGCCTAACCAAAATTATTATTGACCTAACCTTATATATAAACATCCACCCAACCTTACCTCACCAACCAAACTAAATAATCAAACCAATCAAACCAACAAACCAACTCAAGCATTTATCGTACCTCTCTCAACCAGCCAAACCAACTTCTACCCCAACCCAATCAACCATAATCAACATACCTTTCCACTCAACCATAAATAACTTATATAACAACCCAAACCAAATCAAACATATCAATTCTATCAAACATACCTTACCCTACCTAAATCCAATCCAACTATTTTCCCCTAGCTTTGGTGCACTATAGGAAATCCCACCAAAATCACCACCTATGAACTTGACCTATTAATCACTAACCACTAACCACTAACAACTACCAACCCTTGGAGAGGTGGGTGAAGTCATCTTAACCCCTCCTAACCATCTTACTAACCATCACCTCACCTTAGGATCATTTTCCCCTCTTTTGACCATCCATGGAAAAAACAAATTGGGGGAACTTCCCCTCCATAAGGCTTTGACCATTTGTCAACCCAAAACATACCTTAACAATTAACCAAACTAACCTTTGGAATTTTTGCATTAAAATCATCTACCCAACCTATCCAACTAACCAACCCTACCCATAATACCCAACCAATCAACATTATCAACCTTACTCACCTTATCTAAACTTATCAACCTACTTAAACAAATCTACCCAACCTACCCAACCAAATAATCTCACCCAACCTCATCCACGACCAACCAAACCTTAATTATCATCTATAAAACTTCAACCATAACCCACAAACAAAATGTCAGCACTACTTACTCATTTTAAGAGTCACCTTATCCCCCAACCAATTGGAGATTACCCTTCTCCATTGGAGATTACCCTTCTCCATCAACCAACCAACCAACCAACCAACCAACCATATAACTTTAACCTTATTAATTTTGGGAGTCACCTTCTCCTCCAACCCATTGGAGATTACCCCTATCCATCAACCAACCAACCAACCAACTAAAACCTTGGTCATTTCTGGTCATCTTTTTATACATTTTTTTTTTTTACAATCCTGCACCATTGGAGAATACTTTTCTCCATCAAACTATCACCTAAACCAACCTCACCTTTTTATCAATCTGAATCCTTTCTACATCTACCCAAGAGTCATAAAATAATTGGGGGACATCTACTCTTGTGATTGACATTACCCATCCATGCAAGCATGGAGTTGGGGCATATCAACCCTAAACCTCTTCAACGCTTAGCATTCACATCTGTTCTTTGGTTAAACTAGGTTCCTTATCATTTTGTGTTTAACTTAAGCTCACCCCTTATTTTTAATTACCTTCATCTCCTTATCTTTAAGGATAACCAATTAAAAATAAGATCATATGATTTTCCATAATAGACTTTGCCTAATCCTAAGCATGGATACCATGGGTCTACCCATGGCATGATCCTCATGGATATTTTTCATCTCTAATTAGATGGAATCCTATGGTCATTATCACTTAAAACCACATATTCTACCCATCATCAACCTTCTTGTGCCATGTCTTTGCTCCATAAAGGAAACCCTTAAGCCTATATAGATGGTCCATATATAAACAAGCATATAAACATTTAGGATACCACAATATCAGTTGGGTCAACATCTTTATTATGCACACTGATCCCTTGAAGGACAACTAATCAAAACAATAAAAAATTCTTGAACTTAAAATAGACTACTCCCTTGAAGGACAACTATCAAATTTGAATAAACCCAAACTTAGACCACTCCCTCAAAGGATGGATAATTTATCTCTGTCAAAAGTAATCATTTTGTTAAGCACATAATATACTGAGAGGGGGGGTGAATCAGTATATTATATATCTTATAAATCTTTCCTTTATTCCACTTAGTCAAACATTCAAGATATGCAATAACACTCAAACAATAAATATCACACAAGACAGAGAGAGACACCAGATATAACGTGGAAACCCAATTGGGAAAAACCACAGAGAATCAATCTCAAATATATTCATGAGAATAACCCCATAGGAGCACCATACCCCTTTGCCAAGTATAAACCTTAGCTTCAATTCATGAGCACCAACCCACAGGAGCTTCAAACCCCTTTGTCGAGCCCAACCCAGCACCTATTAGTGAGCACCAACCCACAAGAGCACTAACCCCTTTGCCGAGCACCAACCCAGTACCTATTCATGAGCACCAACCCACAGGAGCACCAACCCCTTTTCCGAGCACCAACCCAACACCTGTTCATGAGCACCAACCCACAAGAGCACCAACCCCTTTGCCGAGCACCAACTCAATAACAATTCATGAGCACCAACCCACAGGAGCACCAACCCCTTTGTGTATACCACACACCTATCTCTCAATGTTGCTATCTCAACAAATGATAGATCAATACAACATCTCCTTCCTCTCTCTCACTTTTGCTCTTCTAAGCTAGATATAACAAATACAAATCATCTCTCACAATTGCTCTTCTAAGCTAGATATTATAATATCAAATCAACCTCTCACTTCCACATTACAAATGGCTACTCAAGCCTTTATTTATATCTTTCCAAATGACCTTTGGCCTTCCCCCTTTGTGACCTTTTAATCCTCATGAAAAATGGTGCCAATCTTGGATGACCCTTCATATCCAAGCATTTGAAAAGTCATGTGGTGACCCTTCATGACCAAAAAGGTCTTTCCCACTTTTGTCCTTATCTTTGGTGACTTTTCATATTCCTTTAAGTGTCCCTTCATGAGAAATTTGCCCTTTACTCTTTTGTCTTCACTTGGTGACTCTTGGTATTCCCCAAGATGACTCTTCATGGGAAAATGCATCCCATCCTTTTTTTGTCTTTATCCCATGACTCTTCGACTTCTCCATGGGCCCTTCTTTTGTCTCATATGCAACCAAAAATATATTCGTTAATATTAAATAAATATTAACTCATATTAGCCAAGATAAACAATATTAAATGCAATGGGGCCTTTATCATCAATAATGCTAAACCTTTGACATCAATGACAATATTTCCAACACATTCAAATCTTCTTGTATCGATTAGCTTTACAAATATATCAAAACAAGCAATATAAGACCCTAAAAAAAAGCTATCCCAAGAAAACTGTAATCAATTTTCATCAGTAGACTTCCCATATCAATCAGTCTACACCTTGCATATGACATGGACTTGTCTATCATGGTTACTAGGTCACCTATAAAAGGGGAAAGCCATCCCCACAAGAGGGTTACCATACCTATCACCCACTACCTACCATCCATTTTACCCTTTGTCCTCCACAAATCAAAGGATTTGAGCCTACTTGACACTTGGTGATCAAGATCACTTTTTAAACCATCAAACTAAAAACAAAGCAAAAGCATGACAAGGGTTTTATGTTCATAAAACCACCCATCTTACCATCATGGTTTTTGTCAATCAAAGCATTTAGACTCCCCTTTATATTTTCAAGCCCACTTGGGAAGACATGTCTTCTCCCTTTAGAGTCATTGACACCAAATCATCACCTAATCAACCAAACTACCCAAACCAAATTCAACTCATAAAACCTATAAAACCAACCTTACTTACGTTATCCAAAAAAACCAATAACTACCACCCAAACTAGTAACTACCAATCACATTCACCCAATCTCATCCAATTAGGTTAACATATCAAACCAACCAACCAATGAAGCAACTTGACCTTCTACCTTTGGGAGTCACCTTCTCCCTAAACCTTGAAGGTTACCTTTCTCCATAATCCTAGCCAACCAAAACCAAACCAAACCTAACCTTTAAAGGTTACTTTTCTTTGATCACCTCATCTTCCTCCAATCAAACCCATCAAAACTCCAAATTGAAAGAACTACATCTAGCCTAAAGTTCATGTTAGATCCACCATCCATGGGACTATGTAGGCAACATCCTCTTGCCTATCACATCAAGAGTCAGCTCAACCATCCCTTATCTAATTAACTTAACCTAGGGAGACATGGCTTCCTCCTTTTTAGCCTTAAAACCACCCACTTACCCTAACCATCAAACCATTGAGGATTACCTTCCCCCATAAACCTTTAACTTGACCAAACCAACCCCACCCTTTTAGAGATTTCCCTTCTCCTACCTTTACCAACCCTTTGACAATGATCCTACACAACCTATAACCCATCAACACCAACTTAACAATTATTTTTACCAATCTCAACTTCAACCTATCCAACCTCATCAACCATTGGGTTATCCACCTCAATTACCATCCTAACGTACCTTGTCAAATTTACCCAACTAACCTAATTTGTCAACCAAACTAATCTTATCAACCTTATCTACCTTATCAAACCAATAACCATCAACCCAGCCTATCAATCCACCAAATCCAACTTATCAAACCTATCAACCAATAATAACCAACCAAATTTACCTACTTTACCCAAACTATACAATTAATCCATCTTATCAACTTCACCCAACCTATCAAATCAACCTATTGAACCAACCTACCCAATCAAACCCTTACCTACCAATTAAACTTCTTAAACCTTACCTATCATGATTAAAACACCTATCTACCCAACCACCTATCAACAAACTTTATCCACTCAACCTAACCTATCAAATCCAACTTTACCTATCTTATCAACTTTATCAACCCTATCAACCCAAACCAAACCAAGTTGTACACCCAAGTGGGGAAACCTATTTGGATATCCACCAACCTATTTGGGAGTCACCCTCTCCCTTAAACTATAGATATTACCCTACTCCACCAACCTATTTAGGAGTCACCTTCTCACTTAAATTTTAGATATTACCCTTCTCCACCAAACCACCCAACCATTCGACCATATCCACCTCGATATTGGCCATTGTTGACCTAAACTATTTACATATTTTTTGGTGACCTTGCCTTGGTCCTTTTAACCACCTTGCAATTTTTCCATGTTAAAAAGTTTGCAATTTGAACCACCTTATGAATAACCAACTAAACCATTTATGTTTTTCTTGAGAGTACTTCCTACCCTGAATAATTGAGTAACCACCGACCCTATCTAGGAGACTTGATAAGACTAACCCAGTTAGCTAATACCAATGCTAGGGACCAATTGCCTTATCATTTATCCTAGAAATTGACCTTATTTTTACCAATATGGAAATCTTTGTCTTGACATGATCTTAACTATCACACTTAGTTGTATTTTGTGTGTATGTTTACGTCTCAAATTCCCAACCTCACTTTTTTGTCACCCACCTTGTGACTTATCATCTACCATTTGTCAAACCTTGAATTAATTTGAACTTACCTAATTAACTCCTAGTTTGAGGGGGAATACCTCCTCCCATAGTCGAGGCAATCATAACTTTTAGAGATGACCTTTCTTTGTAAACCTTCACCCAAACTTAACCTTTTGATTCTTTAATTTAGGGGAACCCAGTTGAGTATTACTACCTTAAATTTTAGAGCACACCTATTCTCTGAAACCCACCTCTAAACCATCCAATAAATAAATTTGGCTTGAAATTCTTTTTGGATATTACATCCATGGAACTATGTAGGCAACATTCACTTGCCTATTGCATATCGAGTCAACTCAGCCATCACTCTTTACCCTTGACTAGTAACCCACTCTATTTTTGTTTTACAACTTATTGACTCAAAGTTGCATAAAAAAAGGGGAAAAATGTAAACACTAAAAAACCACCCCATTTTTGATGTCAAAACACCCTTAAACCCTTACCTAACGCTAGAGCTAATTAACCACTTAGTTAACCTAGCCCACTTTTAACTTGCTAACTTAACTATTTTAACCTACTTCTTTTTAACCACTTTTCACTCATTTTCCTCTCAGACCTTGACTGTTGATAGTTAGGGTAACCATCGATGGTTAAGCCTAACCATCAATGATTAGGTTCCCTAGCCTATATAAAATAATTTCTAGATTGAGTGTGAGATTAAATTCACACTTAATTTGACAACTTTCTATTTGGTGATACAAATCGGCTTTGTGGTGCCTAACTTAACATCTTTATCCCTTACCTACTTAGAAAATTATTCTAATCTAATTAGTAACTTCTTCCTATAAAAAGAGAGATATAAGAAGGAGAAGGGATTCAAAAATCCATAACTATATGTTGCCAAAATTTTCTTATAGGATTCAACATTTATCAAAACTCTATTTGTATCACATTCAAATGCCTAAAGCATCATCACGCTGACAAAATTTATTCAACCTTATACCATTATTCAACAATTGGATAATAGTGGTTTCTTACTTTAGGTCTTCTTCCATAGCCAAATAGGAGCTCTCACTTCATTTGGATATCAACACGTGTACACTTTCTACTAGGTACCCTTACACACCCCTTTCTTTCAGTTTTACTACTTTCATAAACTAAAATATGAGGAGGAAATTTGAGAAAAACACCCTTAACAAATTTTTTGAGTTAATTTTGGTTCTTAAAATTGATCTAAATTACAAATTTCTATAAAACACTTAAATTTAATAAAATATTAAAAAATAAGTTTGAAATTCTTAGTTGCCTACCTATGCTGCACCCACTGTTGCCACTGGGAGTTCCTTTTGTCTCAACTATCATCTCGTCACCATCCTAGCTCTATTGCCTCTTGTTTGGTCACTAAGAGCTCTTTTTATATCACTCACAAGTCAAAAATAACAAATGAATTTCTTTTCACCCTATTTAAACTTTTCATAATTTTCTACCTTTCAAATATTTTTCCTGAGATTCCTTATTTTGCTCATATATTTATTTTTACTAACCTATTTTTCAAACCATAAAATTTTATAAAATTGTGACTTTGTGGAGATTATTTTACACTACTATATGTCTATATTCAATTTTTTTTTGATTTTTGGCTATTTTTTGCACTAATATTTATATGTTCACTTAATGTTTTTTCACATTGGACACCTTCAATTCTCTTGCAGTCTCCTTCTTTATCTACAACACTAAGGTAAGTAAAAGTATGTGTTTTTTGATTTTGTCCTTTCATTTATCTTATTTTCTCATTACAACATTTTACTTAGCATCAACATTATGTGTTATCATGTTCTATTCCCAAAACACCATCCCATATTGTACTCACGTGACACATGATGAGTTTTAAATGGGGCATATGTATACATATAATATTTTCAAACTTTTATCACTTATTGACACTTTTTATCTTATAATAACCCATCAAGTCTCAATTTATCTAAGTGCATGCACTAAGGAGTGTACTAGGAAAGGGGTGAATAGACCATTGGTGCTTGACAAGATTGTTGCCCCTTTTGCCACTTATTATCTACCCACTTGTCTCCTAAAAACCTTATCCTTAAGCTTGTTATTCTTTATTGCACACTCATTAATAATTTCCTAACTTTTATCCCCATTTTCCTAAACTTGATCCCCTTTCAACTTGTCACTGTATTAGGTCAACTGGGTCAACCCTGTATAGTTTAGGTGAAATTAATTTAGGGTCTAAGTTGGCTCTTGGCTAACCTAGCCCATGACCTAGTGAATTTTTGACCATAACTGTGATAGGTCAACTCTATCGACCAAAATTTTTGGAAGGGATTAGGGTTAAATTCTCCTATATATACAAGTTTATTTCACCATTATTTAGAGAAGAGAAGAAGTAAGATCTATTGCACATTTACTCATCCACCATTCTACTAGAGGAACAAGCTTAGGGTTTTATAATTTCTTTAGAGTTATAGATATTGTCTTATGAAGAAGTCTTATGGATGCATTGATAGGTTGTGTAACCTAGATCTGATTTGTTTTTATTAACCTTACATACCAAAACAACCTCTTATGAATCACCTTGGCCAAGGGAGAGATTGAGGTTCGATGGGTTTATTTTCAAAGGTAAGTATTTCTAACTTTGTTCCTCTTTTATAAGAGTAGATAGATATGTATTTGTACTTCTCTTCCATGCATTAGGATTACATATACATTTATGTGAGTATATGTCTCTTATGCATGTTTGCTTTTGTCATTTCTTACCCCCACTTTGTGCCATAAGATTTGGTGAACACTAGATTAGATTTTACTTTACTTGTTATTAGTTTAGTGAGATATGAAAACATAAGAACTAACTAGGGTTATTGTGTGATTGTGATTGATTGGATGCTTTGGAACCCTTCCTATCATTGTTTATTTTTATAATAGATCCCTTTATTAGGTCTAGTGGATCCCCATATTAGTAATATTCCTAATTATCTAATGTTTCCCCAATCTAAACTTATGGTATGATTTACCTTCTTCAAGTTAGGATTGATTTATAGACATGATGCATTTTTGATTACATACAGATAACAACCATGGATACAATTAAGAGTAATTTTTGAGATCAGGTAATCAAATTCTCCCCAGGAGATGAATTATATGATTAGGTCAAGAAATCATTGTTTGAGAATGCTCAAAATCTTAGGTATAAAAGATTAAAGTTAGAGAGTGATGGTTTTTTGAATTAAAATGGTAGGATGTATGTGCTTGATAGAGAGAATTTGAGGAGCATGATGCTAAAATAACTATACAATTCCCCTTATTCATGACATACAAGAGTAACGAAGCTCATGGCTAAGCTAAGACCACTCTATTTCTGTAAAGGGATGAAGAAAGATGTAATGGATTTTTTGTCTGATTGTTTGGAATTTCAACATGTGAAAGATGAAAAATTACATCTATTATAATTATTATATCCTCTTGATATATTAGAGTGGAAGTGGTAGGTGATTATCATGGAATTTATCTAAATGTTGTCATTATCACAAAACCAACATGATATGATCTTGATTGCAATTGATAAACTAACTAAGGTAGACCACTTCATACTAGGTAACTTGACAAATGATACACCTTTACTTGCAAAGAAATTCATAAAAGAGATATATTAATTGAATGGTTTTCTAAAGAAGATCATTTTAGATCAATATCTGAGGATGACTTTTAGATTTTGGTTGACTCTAAATTTAGTTATGGTTATGTAGTTGAATTTCAACACTACTTATCACCTAGAAATCGATGGACAAACAAAGCAAGTTAACCATATTTTAGAAGATCTCATTTGTATGTATTATATGGATAAAAAATATAAGTGGGAGGACTACCTCACATTGATTGAGTTTACTTAAAAAAACTCATACTAATCAACATTGAAGATGGCTCTGCTTGAGTCATTATATGGAAGGAGGTGTAGAACACCAATTAGTTGGGGTAGGTTAGAGGACAGGGTAGTCTTTGGACCTGAAATGCTGTTAGAAATGGAAGATCAAGTTAGTAAATTAATCAAAAATTAGTTGAGGCTAATGATAGACATAAAATTTATATTGATTTGAAGAGGACAAGAAGGTAATTTTCTATAGGTGATAAAGTGTTTTTGTGGGTTAAGCCAAAAAAAAGCTTGATTAAGTTCAGGAAGTCAATGAAACTTTTACCAAGATATGTGGGCCCTCAAAGGTTTTACAAGTATTTGATCCTATAGAATATAGGCTTGTATTTCCACCAGATCTAGCTCTTTTAAATAATATCTTCCATATGTATTATCTTAAAAATTATGTTGTTGATCCTTCAAGTGTGTTAGATTGGAATAATTTTTTGGTTATGGATCCCGAGGTGATCATGGTAGAACCAATCAAAATAATTGACACTTTAAAAATATATTTTTGCATAATAGAGAAGTGTCATAGTGCAAGGTCCAATGGGACCAATATTTTGAAGATAGTGCCACTTAGGAGGACTATGATGAATTTTATAGGCAGTTTTCACATTTGTTTATTTGATTTATTATTGCATATTATATTATTTTCTATTGAATAATGTTTTAAATTATAAACTTGTGTTTGAATAAGTGTCATTGGGATGATGACCAGATTTAGGGGGAAAGGATGTCACATCTTGATTTTTCTCTAAGCTTAATAACCTCTTGATCAATGGATTTTCATGGTTATTATGTGATCAACTATTGTTTGATTAAGCTTTATGTCTTATGCTAATTATGGGATAATTATATATTGTTTAATTTACATGATTGATTTACTATGACATAACTATAATTTCATATTCTATACTTGATGATCATGTTTGTTATTTATATAATAGTATTTTATGGATATATTTATGTTTTGGGATAACTACTTTCATTTTTGTGAGGTAGATTCATGAAAGATCCATCCTTCAGATTGTGATGGAAGGAGGGCATCATCAGAGAGGATGGTGTAGATGGAGGCACTAGAAGATGACAAAGACAAAAATTAGAAACCCACACACACACCATAGTAGATTAACATGTTTTGTGATTATTATTTGAGTTAGATAGTTGTAATATGTTTTGATTTATGTTATACATGTCTATTGTGATATTGTTGTTACTTTTTTATCATGTGTTAATGCATTAATAGTTGTTGATTTTATTGTTGGGTTAATTGAATGAATATGTACCTATCTTGTTGTGACTTATCATTATTTAGAATATAGGTGTGTATATTATGAACAATGCTTGTTTGGATTCATAGTTGTAGGTATTATATGGATTCTAATATTGAGCTTGATTGGGTTGTTAAATGATTGGATGCTTATAAGGCTACTATTGATATTTATAATAGTTGAATAACTTGAATTGAGTCATTAATAATCTATAAGTTCTTTGTTATCATTAATTAATGACATTTGTTTGGCATTGTATAATTAAATTAATGTTATTGACTAATGATTATCATGAACTTTAGTGCCTAGGCAATAACCCTGATTCTTCACAAAATCATTATAGGTAGTTTCACTACTAAATAATAAAAAGAAACATCATTATATTAATGTTGACTAAGGTTGAATTATTTTTATCAATAAATAATGATTATGTTGTTAAGTATGACTAGGTGAAGTCATAATGTTAAGTATTGTGTTTATGAATTATAGCAAAGGTTGTATTAGTTGCATTAACATTAGAATAAATATAATGTTTGAAAGGTTTTAGATATAACCAATGGTATTTTAAATAGTCATATGCTATATTGACCTTTTCATGTGGAATTATAAGGTTTAGAGGACTTGTTATTTAGTTGACAAATCATGAAAATTATAATGTTCGATGACTTTTATAAAGTTGATGAATGGGAAAATAGTGAAGTCAACAAACATTCAAATTTTGAAGGGATATTACAATGATTATTCTATTTGTTAATTAGGAACATTTGATATTAATAAGGTTTCTAACTGGTTTTGGCTTGAGTAAACAAGCACTTAACAAAACCATTATGAGAAATTGAAGTCTTCTATATGAGAAAATTGTGGCAGATTATTTGTTCTATTTAGTTATTCTTGGCCTGCATAAACTAAGCCAAAATGGTGGCTGAGAATTTGGGGAGTATTTGGGATGAGGAAAGAGAATAAAAGAAGGGGAGATAATCATGTGAGGACATGAACATGAAGGCATAGAGAGAGAATGACTGATAGAGAGAAGAAGGGTGAAGAAGTTCAACTATTATTGAAGGACAAGAATAAAAATTGGAAAAATTAACATGGTTGGTGATGTATTTAACTTTATGAATGAAATGAGGTTAATTTTTGTGTATGTTACATATGAGTTTTATGTAGTTTCTTTTTTTTTGAAATTATTCACAAAGTTAAAGGTTTGGCCCTATGGATGGCTCATTTATCCACAAAACAAAACCTATATCCCTATAATCCTAAAGCCTATGATGGGAGTAATTGTTATCCCTTCATTTGACCAATCTATGTTAGTGTCATTTATTACTAGGGCTAGTGTCAAAGATTATCTATAGTAAGGTATTTATTAGATTCGGCTAATAGTGTTGGTTGGGGGTTTTTGTAGTTGATCTATCTTAAGTTCTTACTTCTTAGTGTCTTAACTAAATGCTTGAAAGAAACACACTTGCTCAAAAATTAAACACACCAAACTGAATGAAATGCTTTAAAATAAATCACACAATGCTATTGAAAAGTAAACACAATAAAATCAAATATCAAATCCACACTTTAAGCTAAGTTGAAAAATTAAGATTACTAAAATTGAAGAAATGATAAATGCTTGTTTAAATCATAAGGTACACACATTGATCAATAGTCCATTTGACCTACATGTTATCAATCCAATCACACAAAGTATTTATATTAATTTTAATTAAAAATAAATAAGAAATAAATTATAAATACCAAAAGTACTTGTTAGGACCAACATACCCCACTTTATTTAAAAAATTGGGGACCCTTGAGAAGTCTTTGTGCCTAAGTTTTGAAGCATCTGAACATTAAAGTCTTTAATAGAATTTGAAGATCATCCACTCTATTAAGGAACATACTTGTGTGATTTAATCATCTTATTTCAAACTAATCCTACTAACAAGGTTATGTGAGTCATTTTGTAGCTTCCATGGAAGATTTAGGGTTCTGTGTTCATAAACCCTAGGTGGCCATTGATTTAAATTCAAATATTGAAGGGAGCTAAGTTGGTGGGAACCAATTAAAAAGAATATATATATATATATATATATATATATATATATATATATATATATATATATATATATATATATATATATATAAGGGGTTTGCATGGGTTTAAGTCATGTTTTCATAACATAAATCTAACTCTTCTTTATTTCTTTCCCATTTCTTTTCCCAAGTTGGTGGGAACAAATTAAAAAGAAGCTATATACAAGGGGTTTATGTGGGCTTAAGTCATGTTTTCATAACATAAATCAAACTCTTATTTGTTTCTTTCTCATTTCTTTTCCTACATTCCTTGAGTCTAATTTAACATGGTTCCATGATGTCCCTTTTTACATTACCTAACTTAGCCTTGGTCATTAATACTAAGGCCCCAATTATCTTGACCTTAGCATTAATACCCTATGTTAAGTACTTTTATTTATGTCCTTCTGATAGTTATCTCCCTCACTTTAAAAGATACCTGCTTGCTCACTAGATTTGACCAAATGGAGTGACCCAAAAGGATTTGGCTTAAACAATGTGCATGATAGATCAATTAAAGTCACTCTCTCATTAGATTTGATCCAATGACATGAGGTATATGAGGAAAATTAAAAAGGAACATAAGGCCTCTGAACGCATGGTGGCTTAATGATAAAAATAAGTAAAGGGCCCCACCTAATAAAGATGTGACTGAGCCCATGTAAAGATCAATGATAATAGCTTACTCATTGGATTTGATCCAATTGCATGAAAGGCATGATAAATTTTCAAAGCTCCACAAGCTCGACATGTGGCCAGTGATTGACCAAGGTGATAACTGATAAGAGATACAAAACACAAGAAAAATTTGTGAGGATGTTAAGTATTACTAAGCCTAGAGATCACTAGACCAATAAAAGGTGAGGACATTTAGATCAATGGATCACACTTGCTCACTATATTTAATCCAATAATGTGAAATAAAAGAAAGCTTCAATGGATCACACTTGCTCACTATATTTAATCCAATAATGTGAAATAAAAGAAAGCTTTTAAAAGCCAGTGGCTAGTATATGAATGACACTTATGAAAATTGCCATAAAAATCCTCTCTCCATTAGATTTGATCCATTGACATGAGGAAGTATATGAGGAAAATTAAAAAGGAACATAAGGCCTCGAAGGCTGAACGCATGGTGGCTTAATGATAAAAAGTGAAGGAAGGATTTTCAAGGATATAAAGTCGGACCTAGTGGCCCTAAACATTCATGGAGTGAGGAATTGGTTTGAATTATTCTTCTATAGATGGATTATAGCCTATCTCCTAAGAGGAAAAGAGAAATCATAATTAATTGAAGGTATAATGACCTAGTTTCAATTCAAATGGTTGGTCTCCACTATGCTACATTGAAACTAGAGGTAATGCATTGCATTGATGTCCTTACACCCATATTTATTATAGGATAGATGGGGAATGGATCTTAGAGGGTAGTTCTAAAATGGTGGTGCACATCTCTCCTATGGCCTTTGAAACCTATTACAAGACCCCATCTCAACCTCCCTAACATGAGGAATTGGGCTAACACCAAGACCTTGATTCAATCCTTGCACCCTAGTTAATCTAAAGACCCCATGATAAATTTTGCAGACAAAAAGGAGGTTGCTAAAGTTTCATAAGTATCAGCATTGGTAGTATGACCGACGTCAGTCATGATTAATGCAAAAGGCAACTGACATCGGTAGGAAGTCGATCGATGTCAGTCAACACCAGTTAGATAGGGACTGACGTCGATCACCTGTGTGTTCCAAAACTATTCATTACATGAACAGTTAGTTAGTTGAACTGAGTGTTTGCATGTAAAGGCTATTTTGAGTATTGAGCTGCATGGCTAATCATTTTAAATTAAGAGTCTAAGTTATTGTTTAAGTCTGGGATCTACTTATAGACCCATTGGCATGTATTGTAATTATGAGCTAAAAAGGAAGGCAAGGAAGATCCTTCCATTGTAAGATCAGTGAGTTGCAGGTTGTTGCAAGCTCATAGGAGATCTACATGTGTAAGTATGGTCTATTGAATTACAGGTTGTAGGTTCATAGGAGATCTACTTGAAGTAATTTAGAGTGCTTGGTGTATTGGCAGGGTTATTATTGACTGGTTGGAGAGGTGAACACTAATTCTGTGTGTGAGTTGTGTGTTGGGACCATTTTTGGTAGGAGAGTGAACTTTTGAAGAATAATTACTATAAATTTGAGGTGTGGGAAGCCTCTGTAAGGTGGAAGAGAGTGGCGTCTCTTTATTGTATTCTTTTCTATACAAGTATTAATACAAGATAGTGTATTGTCTCTCATATTCTATGCTATGTGTGAATTCTAGTTACTTGTACTTTTGGTATAATTTTCACATATTTAATTGCTTATATTTGGTAATATTGTGCTCTTTCTGAGGAGCAAGATCCTAACAAGTGGGATCAGAATAAGGTGTGTTATTCTTGGATTCCCTGACAACTAGTATCAGAGCTTTTGGTTGGGATACTAACAGGTTGGATTAGATCTGGTTAGTGTGTGTTGATTAAAGGTTACTCACAGGGATTTCTGTTTGAGTGGGAGTAGAGCAATGGCAGAAGATAGTAAGCTATGAATGGAGAAGTTTAATGGCAAGAACTACCAATTATGGAGGATGCAGATTGAAGATTATCTGTATCAAAAAGATTTATACTTACCATTGGGTGGGGTTGATTGCAAGCCCCGGGATATGAAGGATGAAGAATGGGAGGTTCTTGATCAGAATGCTCTGGGATCTATAAGGTTGAGTCTTGCATCGTCTGTGATTTCCAACTTATCACACGCTAAGACAATGGTAGAGTTGATGGAATCTTTGGCAAATTTATATGAAAAACCCTCAGCTTTGAATAAGGTATTTCTTATGAAGTAATTATTTAATTTGCAAATGTTGGAAGGTGGATCTGTTCATAGTCATCTTAGTGATTTCCATGGTTTGGTAAACTAGTTAAATTCAATCAATATTATTTTTGATGATGAAACTAAGGCTGTCTTAATCTTATGTTCATTACCTAAAAGTTGGGAAAGTTTGGTAATGGTAGTTAGCAATACTGCGTCTACTTCAAAAATCTTAAAAGTGGATGATATTGTGAGTGTGATCTTGAATGAAGAGATACACAGGAAAAACACAGGTGAATCATCAGGGAATGCTTTGAGTGTTGAAGGTAGAGGAAGACAAAGAGAGAAGATCAAGCATGGGAGGTCAAGGTCAAAGATAGGCAAGAGATCCATGTCCAGGTATGGTAGAATAACCTACTAGAAATGTGGAAAGCAAGGGCACTTAAAGAGAGATTGTAGGTCGGGTGAAGATCAACATGAAGGACATGAAGAAGAAGTAGATGTTGCAGATTATGTTGCATAGGATGCTTTGGTATGTTCTTTGGATAAAGTAGAATCTTGGGTTTTAGATTTTGGTGCCTCTTTTCATGCATCCCCAAATAGGGAATTTTTTCATGAGTATGTCCAAGGAGACTTTGGAGAAATTTGTTTAGGGGATGGTAAGCCTTGTCAGATGGTTGGCAAAGGGAAAGTGAAGCTGAAATTGTAGACAGATAACACATGGGTGTTGAAGGAGGTCATGCATGTCCCAGTTCTAGAGTAGAATTTGATTTTTGTAAGAAGTTTGGGTGATGAGGGTTGCACAGTAACTCTCACAGCAGACTCTTGGAAGGTTACCAAGGGTGCACTTGTTGTAGCAAGAGGTGAAAGTAGGTACACTTTATCTGACCTCTAATAGTGAAGATGTGGCTTAATAAGCTTGGTCACATGAATAAGAAGGAGATGCATGTTCTTCAAGGATACAGAGTTGTATGCACCTAGTGGCCCTGAACATCAGTCATAGGGGTTGAAGAATTCTGAGTAGAGCAAGGGTGATTTGGACAAGGGTTTGATCCAAACAGAGCTCATAGGTAGAAGTCAGTTCTCACAAGCAAAACACAAAGACCGATGTCAGTTAGAAAATTGACATCAGTGTCCAGATAGGGACTGATGTCAGCTATGTGCAGCCTGATGTCAATGACTTAGGGACAAATAAACACCGGCATTAGTTAGGGGGAACCGATGTCAGCGATAAGAGGAAAAGAGGAATGTCATAATGAATTGAAGGTATAATGACCTAGTTTCAATTCAAATGGTTGGTCTCCACTATGCTACATTGAAACTAGACAGGTAATGGTCAGTTGCAGGGCAATGGAGGTTTGATCATTGTGTTTCTCTTTACCAGGTTAGATAATATTAGCTACATTATCCTATTACTGTATGATGTGCCCATATACAGGGAGTTACTGAACTAAAGGTAAAGCTAGTTTAGAGGTGTGTCATGAGGAATCTGGGAGCAGCAAGATTCTTTGGCATGAGTGTGTTTTAGGGACATGGAAGGTCACATGTTGACTTTGTTTCAAGATGATTGTGTGAGACCAGTTAGCACACCGATGGTTGGATAGTTCACATAACAGTGTCTTTATTCACATAATGAGGTTAAGTGCATGGTATGTACTAGACCTAAGTTTTCCCAAGTAGTGGGAGTTGTCACAAGTTTGGAGCCAATTCGGGAGAGAAGCACTGGAGGGAAGTTTAGTGGATTCTTAGAGGGACCAGCAGCAGGTGCACATGCTATGCAGGGTCAAGTTATTTTCTACATGGGTTGTAGATGCGGATGTGGCAGGTGATTTGGATGACAAGTGTTGCACCATAGGTTTTGTGGTGGTTGGTCTTCAAGAGTGATCTTGAAGAGGGATACAAATCCAAGGGAACAAACTAGATGATGTACAGGTATAGGTGCAGTTGCAACTATTTATCTCCAAGTGGGAGATTGTTAGGTTGTGGAGCTAAAAGCTTCAACTATGCAGATGAAAAGGAGGTTACTGAAGTTCCATAAGTACCAACATTGGCAGTATGACCGACGTCAGTCATGATCAATGCAAAAGGCAACCGACGTTGGCAAGAAGTTGGCCAATGTCAGTCAGCACTAGTTAGATAGGGACTGACATCGGTCGCTTGTGTGTTCCAGAACTATTTGTTGCATGAACAGTTAGTTAGTTAAACTGAGTGTTTGCATGTAAAGGCTATTTTGAGTCTTGAGTTATGTGGATAATCATACTAAATTAAGAGTCTAAGTTATTGTTTAAGTTTGGGATCTACTTATAGACCCATTGGCATGTATTGTAATTATGAGCTAAAAAGGAAGGCAAGGAAGATCCTTCCATTGTAAGATCATTGAGTTGCAGGTTGTTGCAAGCTCATAGGAGATACATGTGTAAGTATGGTCTATTGAATTATAGGTTGCAGGTTCATGGGAGATCTACTTGAAGTACTTTAGAGTGCTTGGTGTACTGGCAGGGTTATTACTGACTGGTTGGAGAGGTGAACACCAATTATGTGTGTGAGTTGTGTGTTGGGACCATTTTTGGTAGGAGAGTGAACTTTTGAAGAAGAATTACTGTACACTTGAGGTGTGGGAAGCCTCTATAAGGTGGAAGAGAGTGGCATCTCTTTATTGTATTCTTTTCTGTACGAGTATTAATACAAGATAGTGTATTGTCTCTCATATTCTGTGCTATGTGTGAATTCTAGTTACTTGTACTTCTAGTATAATTTTTTCATGTTTAATTGCTTGTATTTGGTAATCATATTGTGCTCTTTCTGAGGAGCAAGATCCTAACAAGTGGGATCAGAACAAGGTGTGTTATTCTTGGATTCCCTGACACCATGTCTTCAAAACCCTAGATGGCATGAATCCCATTGTCCAATTCAAAGAAGGAAATAAAATAGCCATGACTCTACTGAACTAAGCCTTTGGTGCCCCTTCCACTACATATGTAAACAAATTTTGGGTGTCCTATGTCCACTTCATGATAGAAGAAAAATTAACCCTTCCAATAGGAGACCTAATTAGCTTCTTCTTGGATAAGCAATTCATAGCCATCAAAAGATGGACCTCTAAGAAACTATATATGATGTCTTAGCTGTTGGATTCCTTTTTGGCCTTTGTATCCTTCCTTGTCATTAGGAATTGGTCCCATAATGGGAGAACCACAATTTATCACCACTATTCCAAATTATACATATTCAAGTATAGGAACCACATGCAATTCATATGTGATTATGTTTTCCTATCCATATATGAAGTCATCATAGGAATTCCTATGCCAAAATTACATCCCCTTATTAAGATATAGATAGAAACCATGGGGGATGTAATGTATTATCCATACTACACTATAATTAGGATATAGGGGATCCTAACCCAACCTTACATGCTACCAGTCCATGTCCCCAACAAGCTTTCCAAGCAATAAATTTCCCCCCAAATCATCCAGGGTGTGGACAAGGTATGCAAAGAGAAGAGGAAAGGCCAAATCCACTCCATCGCATTGGATATTGGGAAGATTATAATTAAAGATTGGAAGTAGTTGGAAATCATGTTAACATATAGGAATTATTTTGATTTCTAATTAGATGACCTTAAAATGTGGGACCCTAAGGGTATGGTGGTTAACCACATTAAGGAGATAAAGGACCCTAAGATTGAATATGAACATAAGTTAGGTGTCAATGATGAAATCTATATTAGAGCAAAGAATTTTGAAGAAGTGCTCTCCAAAATCAAAAGCTACAATATCAAGTTGGAACATAGATTGATCAAAGACAACAAGCCTATAGGGGAGATATGGTATTTGCATCCCTTAAAATATCATTTGTTGTTAGGACCATCTAGGACCACTCATAAAGAGCAATTTGAACCTTAACCTCACCAATAGGAGCCTCAAGCTGAACAACCTCTAGCTAAATAGTCTCAAGATTGAATGGATAAAGGCAAGGAGAAAGTTAGAGAACCAAGATTGGAACATAGACCCAGGGAAGGTCCCTCACCTAAAAAACTCCCATAAAGGCTACCTTCTCCCATGGAATTTGTTGACATGATAGCTCTTGATCTAGAAGAGACATTAGAGGGTGCTCTAATTGGTATAGTAGTAGCATATGGATCAGATAGAGAAGGGGATCCCTTGAAGAAGTAGGAAAGGAGCTGGTTCCATTAGAAAAGGATAAAAGGAAAGTAGAGTTGGCCTTGGTTCCTATGACTCCAAAGAAGAAGCCTAGGTTGACCTTTATTCACCTTACCAGTGAAGTTAACCTCTTTAGTGATGAGAATCCAATCCATGGACCACTCATACCTAACTAGTTCATCTATGGGAAGTTGTAGAATATCCCATCCCTCTCTCTTTTATGGGCCTTGACATAGGTTGGATTGACAATACATGATAACATCAAACCCTAGATCATGGACATAGTAAAAAATAAAGAAGAGAGAAGAATACAAGTTCATCATATTTAGGGGGAAAGAAAATTGACACCCTAGGAGCCTCTATTAGTGCAAGTATGGAGGTGGCTAAGACCCTAAAGTTCAAGGAACTCGAGGTTAAAATCTAGTTTAACCCAGAAATGATAGGATTGGAAAGGATCACCTTAAGGACAACTATGGTTAGTCAAGAAGAATTCACCTTTCAAAAGGTGGAACCATTCACAGGGATAACCCCTATTAGAGGGTAACAACTTGGAGAGGCTCCCATCCATGAAGAAGATGTATAAAGTTTAATTGAGGCTCAATATCAATAGGCTAGGGCTGGTGTCCAGGGATTACTGTAAAGAATTAAGAACCTAAATAAGAAGAAAGAGAATTTACAAACTCAAGTAATTCTCTCAGTGCCAGATTCTATGATTAAAATTCTTGAATCAGTCCATGACATGTTCAAATCACTAAAGTTTATGAAATTAAGGTAGGATGCACTATAAAAATAGGCCACCTTAGCCAAGGACTGGTTATTCAATGGCAAACTTTTGAAGATAAGTTTGTCCAACTCCGTAATATCTAGGTTAGGAAGCAAATACCAAATTTTAAATCCATCAACATGGGATACCTAAGTGCCATTTTGGGAATTGTTGTTGACAAGGTCCAAGCCTTGAGTGCTTGGAATACCAAAATAGAAGAAATTATTGAGGAGGAGAAAGACCTCATGGGAAGAATTGAGAATCTCCTAGGAACTATGCTCGAGGATCTTGCATAGCCCACTACCCTGGGAATTATTAGTGATGAAGAATTTCAGCATAGAGCCACTTTAGTGACTCAAAAAGTCAAAGTCAAAAGTCAAGGATAATTAGGGAAAGAAAATAGCAAAATATTAGACATGATATTCAATGAAAGGGAGAGGATCAATGAAGCTAGAAGTATTAAAGAAGCTTTGGCTAGGAATGACAAGTATTTTGATGAGCTAGCTGATTAAGAAGAGGAGCGTATCACAAGGCCTATCATAGACTTAGGCCTAGTGGATGAATAACTTGAGTGAGCTATGAGCATCCTTTAATGGCAAAGGGCCCTAACTCTAACATCCTAATTATGGTTTACCTAAGAGGTGGCATATTATTTTATAAAGGCACACACTAGTTTGTTAGCGTGATTATTTCTAAGTCAACATGATTGTAAAAGACACGTGTATCATAGTTTGTTACAAAGACAACTATCTTTATCTTTGTATACCTATATTTTTTGACTGACCGGTATACTACCTAGCTCTTCTATAAAGACATGTATTACCATTTATAATAGGGAGGGACTTTGAGCTATTTTGTGCTACTTTTAAGTAATTAATACAAAAGATCAAGGAATTATGCAAGAATTATCTGGGTTGATGTGTTTGAATTGCTAAGTTTCTCAATTTCTTATCTGAGTTCAAATATCAATAGTTTTTGAAAATAATGAGTTAGATCATTAATTATAGGATTGCTAAATTTTGTTGTGCTAGGTTAGTTGAATTATATTGAGTTTACTTCATTTGTTTACTATGCAACAAAGATGTGCATTAGCTATCTACATGTGGTGTAGAACTTTAAAAGTAAATCCAATTTTTACTTGTATTATCATCTTTTCTTCAAAATCAAGCCTGGTTTGTAGTGAAATGTGACCTTAGGCTACTTTACACTATATGCTGGTTAAGATCATGTTTGGTAATTCTTGAAACTTTTTCAATATGTTCATAATCAAGGATCAACAATAACCATTTATTTCTTACTCTTCCCTTTCCTTTTGCTATTTCTTTAAATAATTCACTTAGTTTAAAACATTATCCATAACCATTTAGTTTAGTTAATAGTTCATACCTAGACTGATTTGTCAAAATTAGCATCAAGATTTATAAAAGAAGGCACAAAGATGGCTCCCAACCATCAAAATTTATAAATATTGTGGAACAGTCTATGTTGCTTTATTGTTATTTCACCACAAGCATCCTAATTGCCAAATAACTGTAACTCATGCTCTAAATCCTTTGTATCCTAAAATGAGAAGTGTTATTCAAACACTAAGAGCACCTATGACACATTTAGAAGCATCAATAGGGAGGATCTCCACTAGTGCTAGAAGGAGGGCCATTGATGCTAATTAGCCTAGGATTGGTGATGTCTCTACAACTTTGGGCAGGTCTTTGATATCAAGTGTAAAGATTGGTGGTCTTGGAGGTTTTTGACATATCTTTGTGCTTTGTTAAGGAAAATGTCATAGTTATTTGATAAATGATTGCTAGTTTTAGTAAATATAGCTTTGGATTTATGGATCTACATTATTTGAAATTGGAATGACTTATTCTAATCACATATCAATTGATCCCTTGTAAATTATGGTCCATCTCAAGCTCAAACTTGTAAAGATTAGTTTTCTTTACACAATATGATACATCCTCAAGCTACCTTTATGGATATTTGATGTCCTTTGTCACTTACATAAATATTTATAGAATTAGCCTAGGATACAGTTTGATCCTTTGTTCTTGTAAAAATTAACTTGACGTACCATGTTTTAAATAGGATTTCACATCTTCAAGCTGGAATTGCCTAGGATTCACACCATATCATGCTTAGAAATGAGAGAGCATTTAATAGAGATACAATTTATCAGAGAACTAGGTGTGGCAAAGGTAGACATAGACTCTCCAAGTCTTTACCCACTTATCCTACTCAAGGGACATTTAAATTTAGACCATATCCAGGTATGGCTTGGCTAGGAATTTCACCCATTAATGTACAAGGGGTAGTCCATGATTTACCATGTAATCCTAAGGAATATTTTCCCATATTTAGTCCTACTAGTGTTGTAACTATGAAAGAACATGTTAAGTATTTTAAAGCTACTTTGAGGTTATTAAATGTCATACATGAGGATGTAACATGTAGTTTATTTACCTTTACTTTCAATGATGCAGCATATGAATGGTTCCTCAATTTTCTTGATGAATGCATTGCCACTTGGAATGATTTAAAAACCATTTTCATCGATTAATTTGGGAAGATTATCAGTCCTTGTGTCATTTATCATCAATTTACAATCATAAAAAGAGATGATAGTGAGCCTATAAGGTCTTTCAATACTAGATTATAAAAAATGTATAGCAAGACTATGGAACCTTACAAACCTAATGATGTTCTATCCCTAGAGATCTACAAAGATGTAGTAGATCTAATGACTTCTATATTTCTAAAGAGATCCATCCTAGTTATAGTTTCATTAGCCCAAGCCTATTCTGAGGTAGTGGTTATCAATGATCAAATGCAACCACAAGGCCACATAACTTACTCCATTCCCGATGTTAACCCACAAATGCCTGCTCCAAACCTTTTTCCAAATAATAACCAAAATACCCCAACTCTTGATCAAATCCTAAACTTGAACATTTTGCCTACTAGTTATGCTGCTCCTAATCAAAATATGGGATTCTTGAGTCACCAAGATACTAATGGGTCTTCTACTAATGATCAAAAGGCCTTAATACCCACTCTTGATTCAAAAAATAATTAGGTCCATAATTTTGAGACCCCTAAAAGTGAGAATGAGTCTATATTAAAGATGGCTAAAAAATTAGCACCTTTTTCTCCAATTTCAAAAACAAGTTAGTAATACTGGTGAAAATTTTGGAAGGAACTTTACTTTCTAAAAGTTCAACAAACCAAGAAATAGGTTTCATAATGATAGTTTATACAACAATAATAAGAGTAATGAACCCTCTTCTAGTAACAAAACCATGGACATTAATCTCATAGACATTATTTTGCCTAACTACTACAGAGTGCATGCTACTACTAAACATGGTGAGATTGATTGCATTGAGTTCTACAAAGCCTATAAAACTTTTCAGGAAGAACTAGATACATTTAAAGTGGTCCCTAATAAGGAAAACAATGCAAATACATCTGGCCCTAAGCATTCTAACTATATACACATGGTAGAAACCTTTGATTCCCCCTTTCAAGAGGAAAAAAAACTAGATGAGATCCCCAAGGAAATTCATGCATTTGAACAATTCTTGAAAAAGACTTACCCATTAAGGAACAAAGAGTAGAAGTAACTTTGACCACTTCAACTCCTAATAACTATGGAACCCCTCCTAACACTACTTCAAGGAATGATTTTGAGCCACAAAAAGGAAGTTCCTCCAATCCTAGTATTGATTCTCTAAGCAAGATTGGTTATAATATTGTTAAAACATGAAAAAAATCATGGCCAACATCACCTTAAATGAGTTAACATAGATCATAGAGAAAACATATTTATTGTTGGAGTCCATGAAATTCAGTAAAACTCCTAAGACTGATCATGTAACGATGCATAAGGCCAAAGCTGAATCTCCCCTTTCTTGCTCACAGTTAGGATGTTTGGTAAGAACTTGCACAATTGCTTGTTAGACTTAGGTGCCTCTACAAATATCATGCTTGTTAGTATATGTAAAAAATTGAGCTTAACCCCCATCAAGTTTGGTAGGATTTTCACCCAGTTAGATAAGTCAAGGGTAAAGGTAATCGAAGAACTTCTGAATGTTCACATATAGATAGCTTCTAAACCTAGAATTCAACAATTCATTGACATCTAGGTGGTTGATATACCAGATGCCTATGGGATCTTGTTGAGTAGGGAATGGACCAAGGCCTTAAATGAGTATATGTCCATTGATTACTCCCACTTATGGATACCTTGGAAAGGAGTCCCAAATCAAATTATAGTTAAGAGGGAACCAAGATTGAAACATATGATAATAGAGTATAATGCTGTAAATGAAAGGGTCAACATAATTAACTCAAACTTAGGGGTTTTCACCCTATAAGTTGATATACTAGATGATTTTAAGGACATGGAAACTCCTCTTGGGCTATGAAAATTACATTTTGATGGTGCTAGATGTAAGGTTAGATACGGTGTTGGCAATGTCTTAACTGATCCTACCAATAAAAGGTACCATGCCTCTTATAGACTCCAATTCCCCTGCACCAATAATCTTACTAAATATGAAGCTTTCATCCTTGGTTTACAACTTGATATCAAGAATAAATCTAAGGAACTACTAGTTCTTGGTGACTTTGAACTAGTGGTCAACCAAGTCAAGAGCAGGTACCAATGTAAACTCTCATACCTCAAGAAGTATAAGTTTACAATTTGGGACTTGATTGAGTCTTTTGATGCTTTTAACATCACCTCCATTCCCAAGAAATAAAACCAAACTATAGGTGAGTTGGCATCCACTATAGAAAATTTCATGCCTCATCTAGATTCCCTTGATTTTAGTATTAAAATGGTCCCATGTCCATTCGTGCCTAATAACGTTAATCATTTTCAAATATTTAGTGATGACCAATAGATATTAGATTTCTTGACCAATTTTGGGGCATTTGAAACCTATGTCATTGATGAAATTGAGGAAAATTCAATTAGAGGGAATAAGTTTGATAGCAAGGTCTTTCATCTGAATGACAACAAAATCCCTAAAGGGATGATTGCTCTAGAAAGACTATTTGATCAAGACAAACTAGCTGAGGTGTCTAAAATACCCAAGGTAAGTGGAAAGGATTAAAATATTATGGATCTTGGCCTCTAAGAGCGACCCCAACTAGTGAATGTTGGAAAGGCTTATACAAATTTTGAAAATGAGAATGCCAAAGAACTCCTTACCAAGTATAAGGATGTTATAGCATGGTCCTATGAGGACCTAAAGATATTTGATCCAAGGGTCATTACCCATACCATACCCCTCAAATAAAGTTGTAAACCTTTCAGACAAAAGCAAATACTAGTAAACCCCATGATAAAACCTATGATATTCAAAGAGGTCAAAAGATTATTGGATGCTAGGATAGTCTTTTCTATCAGACATTCAATGTGGGTGGCCAATTCAGTGCCAATCAAAAAGAAGAATGGTGAGATTAGGCTCTGTATTGATCTTAGAAATTTATATAAAACATCAAATAAGGGAAATTATCCTCTCCCTTCTCTAGATTATGCAATTCAAACTATTTTAGATTCAACAATGGTGCCCTTCCTTGATGTATTTTCAGGTTATAACCAAGTATTGGTTGACAGAGAGGACGGGATGAAGACAACGTTCATAATAAAGTGGGGAACCTTTGCTTAAAAAAGGATGCCCTTAGGACTAATCAACACAAGAGATACCTTCCAAAGAGCCATATACCAAGCCTTCCAAGGTCTAATTGGTAAGTTCATCATCATTTATATGGATGATCTAACAATTTTATCTAAAAATAGGGAAGATCATTTCATGCACTTGCAACAAGTTTTCAAAAGATGTAAAAGGTATGGTATTTACTTGAAACCTAAGAAAAGCATATTTTGTGTAGCTGAAGGTAAAATATTAAGACATGCTATAACCCAATATGGCATCTCCATAAACCCTAAAAGAGTGGGGGCCATATCCATAATTAAGCTCCCAAATAGTAGGAAGGAACTAAAGTCATTCTTTGGCAAAATAAATTTTGTAAGGATGTTTATTTTAGATTTTGTAGAAATTATCAAGCCATTGAATGACATGCTCAAGAAAGATTCTAAGGTAATCTAGAATGGAGAATCCAAGAAGGCATTTAGTGACATTAAAGAGGCCATTGGCCAAGCCCCGGTGATTATAAGTCTAGTTTTCTCAAAAGATTTCTACTTTTACTCTTTTACATCTGACCACACTATGGCTGTTGTATTGACTCAAAAATTTGAAGGGTGTGACCACCTAATAGCCTTCATGAGTACTAATATTAATAATGTTGAACTAAACTATTCCATGATTGATAAGTAGACATATGCACTAATAAAGTTAGTAAATAAGTTTAGGCACTACATCCTCAAAGATAAGGTGCATGCTATTCTACCTGATCCTACCACTAAGCTTATGTTGAGTCAAAATGAGATAGGGGAATGTAGAGGTAAGTGGATGTCATTTTGTAGGAATATGAATTAGAGATGAAGGTATCAAATTTGATAAGGTGCCAAGGTTTGAATTAGATGATTACCAATACTAGCCCTAGGCTAAGTATCATGCAAGTAGGCCAACATAGTATTCAAAACAATGAATGGTATGATTCAATCATACACTTGATAATCAATGGCACTTGTCCTATAGGTCTATCTAGGGAGAAAAAGAAAGCATTGAGACTCAAGACATCCCACTACCTAGTAAGGATGGAATATTTTATAGAAAGAACTTCAAAGGAGTTTACTTAAGATGTGTTTTTCAAGAAAAAACCACCCAAACTATGACCACCTTTCATGAAAAGTTGGGTAGTGGACATCCCTCTAGAAGAATTAGAACTCAAAAAATCCTAAGGGCTGGTTACTAATGGCCTACTATCTTCAAGGATGCTCACAAGCATGTGAGAGAATGCCATTCTTATCAAATATTTAATTCTAAAGATCCAAAGGTAGCCATGCCTCTACAACCAGTCATGATTGACAAACCATTTGCACAATGGGGTCTAAAATTTGTTTGAGTAATCAAACCTAACTCATCTAAAGGTCACAAATACATCTTGACTACCACAAATTATTGCACTAGATGGACTAAGGCTGTGGCCACCAAGAAATGTAGAATGGAAGAAGTGATTAGTTTTTTGGAGGATAATGTATGTACTAGATTTGGGACCCCAGCCTCTGTAGTATGTGACAATGGGTCTACATTAATTTCAATTGAGATGACTAAATGGGATTATGACAATGGTATTCCACTTAAATTTTCCTCTAATCACTATCCCTAAGGGATGGTGTTTCTAAATCTACAAATAAAAACCTAATGAAGGCAATCAAGAAGTTTGCAGAAGATAAACCTAAAGCTTGGCATAAACTGCTCAAATTTGCACCCTAAGCTGATAAAATAAGGATCAAGCAAACCTTGTAGGCTTTTCCATTTTTGATGGTATATGGGTAGGAGCCCATTTTCCCCATCACTCTCAAATTTCCTACATATAAATTTATGCAAGAATACATGGAAGAAAGTCAAGAACATGCCACTTCTAGGCTATTAGACATCATTCAGATGGAAGATGATAGAGAAAAGGCTTTTTTTGATTTTAATAAACACTAGGCCATAGTGAAAATATGGTTTGACAAAAGGTCTAAGGTCAAATTATTTAGGCAGGGAGACTTAGTCCTCCTTTGGGATAAAGCATCTAAACCCAAAAGTAAGCATGGAAAATTCACACCCCTATGGATTGGCCCATACTAGATTGTAGAGACACTAGGGAACAACACCTTCAAGCTCAAATATTTATAGGGGGTAGAGTTAATATTGCTTACTAATGGGAAATACATGAAGCACTACTTCTCTATCATCCCTCCTAGGGTCTTCATGGAGTAAGATGTAAGGTGATTAGATTAGAGTAGGTAGGTTAGCTAGTTTGATTTGGGCATCTTTCCTCTCCTATCCTTGGTTTGTATATATGTTTGTTCATATTTATTTGTTTTCCTTATTTTTCTTTCTTCCTTTTATTGTATGTTGCTTTCTTATTGTTTTCCTTGATTTCAAGACGTCTTTGGAGACATCCTTCAGCATAGAAGTTATGAAATGTGCTCAAGATGTGCCCCAATTATAAAAGAAGGTATGAACCCCATATAAAGGCAACCATGGTCCTAGAACCCAACATTATGATATATCTTAAAGAAACTAAGTATAGATAGGTGGAGATAAAATCATTCCATGAGATCTAAGTCATGACCTTGGATCTACCTTGGTTTTAAGAAGATTTTCACTCAAGGATTGGAGATTTAAATAATTAAGAATATGCCATTAGCTAGCACTTAATCAACATCCTTTCCTAAGATAAGAGTTTCAGCCTTGAGTGATCCTCCTAAAATAAAATATTTGACTAGACCCTAAAACTTGGCTATTTTAGTTCCCAACCTTACTAGAAGCATAAAGATTTAAAAAATACAAAAAAAAGAAAAAGAATACAAAGTAAAAAGTGAAGCTTTCATACAAAGGTGATTTAGGCAACCTCCATCAGGCTATGGATGATTGGATATCAATAGAGCAAGGCCATGAGTAGAGCCAAAGGTATCTATATTGGGGATATGGATGCCTGGCTGGTAGTAGAGCATTACCTAAGCCCTCCCTAAGCAAAACCATGATTCATAATGAATGTTCAGTGTACCCTAGATCAGTATAATTGATTGAAGGTAGAAAGCTAAGGATTACTTCTTAGATCCTATGGAAAATAGTAAGTGGAATCAAAGCACACACATAACTCAGGCATGTTTTGATGTTTGACCTTAAATCTACAAGTACAAGGTTTGTTTCAACCACAGTTGGATCTACATGGTAGTTTCTTTGATCAAGTGGAATGATGACCTCAATGTTTATTTGAACTTAGATTTTGGAAGTTCTAATATATTTTTATGTTTCCTCCCAGAATTCACCATTTATTGGGACCAACATACCCCCTTTTATATAAAAAATTGGAGACCCTTGAGAAGTCTTTGTGCCCAAGTTTTGAAGCATCTAAACATTGAAGTATTTAATAGAATTTGAAGATCATCCACTCTATTAAGGAACATTCTTGTGTGATTTAATCCTCTTATTTCAATCTAATCCTTCTAACAAGGTTATGTGGGTCATGTTGTAGCTTTTATGGAAAATTTAGGGTTCTATGTTTAGAAACCCTAGGTGGTCCTTGATTCAAATTCAAATATTGAAGGGAGACAAGTTGGTGGGAACCAATTAAAGAGAAGATATATACAAGGGGTTTATGTGGGTTTAAGTCATGTTTTCATAACATTACTCAAACTCTTCTTTATTTCTTTCCCCTTTCTTTTCCTAAATTCCTTGAGTCTAATTTAACATGGTTCCATGATGTCCCTTTTTACATTACCTAACTTAGCCTAGGTCATTAATACTAAGGCACTAATAATTATCTCAACCTTAACATTAATACATTATGATAAGTGATTTTATTTATGTCCTTGAGTTTGACAATTATCTCCCTTACTCTTTGTAGGATCCTATGATTGATGCTTGCTCACTAGATTTAATCAGATAAAGCATCCAAACTGAAAGGATTTGGCTTAAATATCTTTCACCATGATATATCAATGACAATCACTTGCTCATTAGATTTGATCTAATGGAATGAGTTGTAGGAGGAAACTTTAAAAGGAACATAAGGCCCTAAAGGCTAGATGCATGGTGGCTTAATGATCAAAAGGAAGAAATAAAGGGGCCCATGTAATAAAGACATCCAATTAAATGATCAAGCCCCTATAAATATCAATGATAATTGCTTGCTCACTAGATTTGATCTAATGTCATGAAATTCCTGATGAATTTTTAGAGATCTATGAGCTTGACACATGGCCAATACTCGACCAAGGTGATAGCTAACAAGAGATATGCAACATGGGAAAATTTATGAGGATGCCAAGTAGCATGACCGTAAGCTTAGAGATCACTAGACCAATAAAAGGTGAGGACTTAGATTTAGATCGATGGATCATGCTTGCTTATTGGATTTGATCTAAATATATGAAATAAAAGAAAGATTTTAGAATCCAATGGCTAGTATCTAAATGACACTTATGAAAATTACCATGAAAAACCTAAAATGGTGCCATATAGACTCCACCTAAGCATAGAAGGTCAAAATCAAAGATCTTCTAAACTTAAAAATGAAATGGTATAAAGCAAAAGGGTCTCCATAAAATCTAAAGAATGTATGAATTTAAAACCTAAATTTCTCTTACCATTAAATCTTAAAACCCTAAACACTCTATAAAGAAGACCTAAATCAATTCAATCAGTTATAGTTCAATCAAGATAGCATAATTATGTTCTTGAGAACAAGCGCTATAGTAAAAACCCTTGGCAATCCAGTGTGGGAAATTTAATAACATCAAAAATGGTGGTTGGTAGGTAAAAATTGAAGATGGAAGTTGAACTTTATCTAACCTATAATAGTGAAGGAAGGATTTTCAAGGATACAAAACTAGACCTGGCAGCCCTAAACATCCATGGAGTGAGGAATTGGTCTAAATTATTCATCCTAATAAATGAATTACAACCTATCTCCTAGGAGGAAAAGAGGAATGCCATAATGAATCAAAGGTACAATGACTTGGTTATAATTCAAATGACTGGTCTCCACTATGCTACGGTGAAACCAAAGGTAATACATTTCATTGATGTCCTTGCACCCATCTTTATTGATTGTAATAACGATGGGGAATGGATCATTTAGGAGGCTAGTTATGAAAGGGTGGTATACATCTCTCCTATGGCCTTTGAAACCTATTATAAGCTCCCTTTACCCCATCTCAACCTCTTCGACATGAGGAATTGGGCTAATACCCAAGACCTTGATTCTATCCTTGCACCCTAGTTAATCCAAGGACCCCACATCTTTATAACCCTAGATGTCATGATTCCCATTGTATAATTTAGGTAAGAAATTAATATATCCTTAATCCTAATGAACTAAGCCTTTGGTGCCCCTTCCACCACATATGTAAACAAAGTCTGGGTGTCCTATGTCCACTTCATGATAGAAGAGAACTTGACCCCTTCAATAGGAGACCTAATTAGATTCTTTTTGGCTAAGCAATTCATAGCCATCAAAAGATGGACCTATAAACAATTCTATATGATGTCTTATCTATTAGATTCCCTTTTGGCCTCTGTATCCTTCCTTGGTGTTAGGAATTGGTCCCCTGATTGTAGAACCACAATTTCTTACCACTATTCCAAATTGTACATATTCAAGTATAGGAACCACATGAAATTCATATGTGATTGTGTTTTTTAATCCATATATGAAGCCATCATAGGATTTACTATGATAAGATTGCATCCCCTTATCAAGATATGGATGTATGGTATTATCTAGACTACACTATCATTAGGATAGAGGGGATCCTAACCCAACCTTACAAGCTACCAGTCCATGTCCCCAACAAGCTTACCGAGTAATAAATTACCTCCTAAATCATCTAGGGTGTAGACAAGGTATGTAAAGAGAAGAGGAAAGGCCAAATCCACCCCTCCCATTAGATAATGGGAAGATTGTAATAAAAGATTGGAAGCAATCGAAAATCATGGTAACACATAGGAATTATTTTGATTTCTAATTAGATGACCTTAAAATGTGGGACCCTAGGGACAGGGTGGTTAATCACATTAAAGAGAGAAATGCCCCTAAGATTTAATATGAATATAAGTTAGGTGTCAATGATGACATCTATATTAGAGCAAAGAATTTTAAAGAAGTGCTTTCTAGAATCAAAAGCTACAATATCAAGTTGGAATATAGATTGATCAAGGACAATAATCCTACAGGCGAGATATGGTAGTTGCATCTCTTGCAATATCATTTTTTACCAAGACCATATAGGACCAATCATAACAAGCCATCTAAACCTCAACCCCACTAATAGGAGTGTCAAGTTGAATAAGCTTAGGTTGAATAGTCTCAAGATGGAATGGATAAAGTTAATGAAAAATTTGGAGAACCAAGATTGGAACATAGACTTGAGGAAGGTCCCTCACCTATAAAACTCCCACAAAGGCCACCTTCTCCTATGGAATTTGTTGACATGATAGCTATTGATCAAAAAGAGACATTGAAGGGTGATCTCATTGATATAGTAGCAACATATGGCTTAGATAGAGAAGGGGATACCTTTAAAGAAGTAAGAAAGGACTTGGTTCTATTAGAAATGGAGAAAAGTAGAGTAAAGATGGCCTTGGTTCCTATGACTCCAAGGAAGAATCCTAGGTTGACCTTTACTCAACTTATTAGTGAAGTCAACCTCTTCAGTTATGAGAATCCAATCCATGGACCAATCATACCTAACAGATTCATTTATGGGATGTTATAGAAGATACTATCCCTCTCTCCTTCATGGGCCTTAACATAGGTTGGATTGAAAATACATGATAACATCAAACCTTAGATCATGGACATTGTAAAAAAGCAAGAATAGAGAAGAATACAAGTTCATATTTAGGGGGGATAAAAAATTGACACCTCAAGAGCCTCTGGTAGTTAAAGTATGGAGATGATTGAGCCCCCAAAGTTTAAGGAAATAAAGGTTAAAATCTAATTTAACCTAGACATGGAAGGATTGAAAAGGATCACCTCAAGGATAGCCATGGTCGTTCAAGAGGAATTCACCTTTCAAAAGGTGGAACTTTTCATAGGTCTAATCCCTATTGGATGGTAACAAATTAGAGAGGCTCCCATCCATGAAGAAGATGTGGAAAGTTTAATTGAGGCTCAATCTATATAGCCTAGGGCCAGTGTCCAAGGATTAGTGCAAACAATCAAGAACCTAAAGAAGGAGAAAGAGAATTTGTAAACTCAAGCAATTCTCTCAGTTTTAGATTCCATGATTAAATGCTTGAGGAGTCATTCCATGACATGTTCAAATCACTAAAGTCTATGAAATTAAGGTAGGATGTACTGGAAAACTAGGCCACCTTAGCCAAGGAGCTAGTTAATCAATGGAAAACTTTGGAAGATAAGATTTCCCAACTCCTTAATATCTAGGTTAGGAAGTAAATACCAAATTTTAAAGCCATAAACATGGGGCACCTAAGTGCCATTTTGGGAATTATTATTGACAAGATGCAATCCTTGAGTGATTGGCATACCAAAATGGAGGAACTTATTGAAGAAGAGAAAGAGTTCATGGGAAAACTTTAGAAGATCCTATGAACTATGCTTGAGGATCTTGCATAGCCCACTACCCTAGGAATTATTAGCGATGAATAATTCCAGCATAGAACCACTTTAGTGACTCAATAAATAAAAGGTAAAAGTCAAGGACAATCAAGGTAAGATAATAGTAGAATATTAGACATGATATTCAATGCAAATGAGAGGATCAATGAAGCCATAAGTATTAAGGAAGCTTTGGCTAGGAATGATAAGGATTTTGATGAGCTAGCTGATCAAGAAGAGGAGTGTATCATAAGGCCTATCATAGACTTAGGTCTAGTGGATGAACAACATGAGCAAGATATGAGCATAATTTAATGACAAAGGGCCTTAACTTTAACTTCCTAATTATGGTTTACCTGAGAGGTGGCATATTATTTTGTAAAGGCATACACTAGTTTGTTAGCATTATTGCCTTTAGATCAACATGATTGTAAAAGACACATGTATCATAGTTTATTACAAAGACAACTATCTTTATCTTTGTACACCTATATTTTTAGACTAATCAGTATACTATGTAGATATTTTATAAAGGCATGTATTACCATTTTTAGTAGGGAGGTATTTCAATTTATTTTGTACCAGTTTTAAGAAATTAATACAAAAAGATCAAGGAATTCTACAAGAATTATCTTGGTTGATGTGTTTGAATTGCTAAATTTCTCAATTGCTTATTTGAGTTTGAATATGAATAGTTTTTAAAAATACTAAGTTAGATAATTAATTATAGGGTTGATAACTTGTGTTATGCTAGGTTAGTTGAATGAGATTGATTTTACTTCATTTTATTTTCTTAGCAGCAAAGATGTGCATTAACTATCTAGATGTGGTGTAGAACTTTAAAAGTAAATCCAATTTTTACTTGTATTATCATCTTATCTTTAGAAATAGGCCTAGTTTGTAATGAAATGTGAGCTTAATATAATTTAAACTATATGCTGGTTACGATCATGTTTGATAATTCTTGAAACTTTATCAATATGTTCAAAATCAAGGATCAGTAATCACCATTTCTTTCTTACTCTACCCTTTCCTTTTTCTCTTTCTTTAAATAATTCACTTTAATTTAAAACATTGTTCATAAACATTTAGTTTAGTCAATAGTTCATATCTAGACTAATTTTTCAAAATTAGCATCAAGATTCATAAAATAAGGCACCGAGATGGCTCCCAACCATCAAACTTTATAAATATTATGGAATAGTCTATGTTGTTTTGCTGCTATTTCACCACACGTATCCTAATTGCCAAATACCTGTAACTCATGCCCTAAATCCTTTGGATCCTAAAATGAGAAGTGTTATTGAATCACTAAGAGCACTTGTGGTACATTTAGAATCATCAACAATAAACATGTCCTATCTCCTTAGGGAGTGTGCCCTTGCTCACCCTTGGATATCAAGGTCAAAAATTTTTAGTCCTTAGAAAGATATCTTAACTAATGCACATAAATGAAAGAGTATTCTCTACCACAAAATCTTATTGTATTCAAAAATGAAAATTATTACAATGTTTCACACACCTCTATAGATCAAATAAGGATCTAAATTTTATTGGATGCAAAATAAACTAACTATCCTAAATACTAGGTAATAACTTAACTAAATAAACAAGAGGATATTCATAGAGATTAGTATATATGGCCAAAATAAAGAGGAATATTGCAAAAATATCCACATGTGGTTGGGAAGATCCTCATGGGATTTTAAACTAATTCTACCAACCATATCTGATTACCAAATCTTATATACAATGTATTCATATCATTTTATCTAAAGTTGCAACTTGTAACTACTAGCTTCTATAAATGGAAAGCTACACATAATTAGACATCTATATATAGACATATGTAAAAATAGAAATTATTTAAAAGAGTCATAGATCATCATGGAATAGTTGAAGGAACTTTTGGATTGCCTTGGAACATGTTGTGGATGAGTCCATTGCGAGTTTTAGAATTTCATAACACAACTATCAAAATTCGTAGCTTGACTATTGTAATCCATAGCTGTTTATCAAGGTCCATAGAACATTTGGAAAAGTTTAGAGTTTTTATCAAATGATCAATTCATATTAATGGCACTTATTTATCTTTATGAGATCATGTTAAAAATATTATGTATATGTTATAATATCTATACATATCAAAGATAGAGGAATAAACATGCAAACAATTAGAACATTATGTAAAGAATGCTAACTTAGACTCACATAAGATTAAAGAGACAAAGGCATTCATTTTATTCATTAGGATAGTTATAATCCCTAAGACTACATGAAATTCTCAAATCAAATGGAATATTAATGGTTTTGAAGGATGATATATCATGGTTATAATGAGTCATAGTGTGAACTTATCATTTCCCCCACACCTTACCTTTTGCAAGTCACATTGCAAACTATCTTCTCCTATCTTCATAATCATGGTTTCTTTGCTCCAATCCAAGGTTGAGATCATGGATGGAGTATATATCTTGTAATATTTTATCATGAGTAGGAGTGAATCCCATATACATATTAACAAAGTGAATCTAAAGAGTAAATTTTTCTTCAGATTGTGGCCCTGTGTTCTGCCATGGAGACATGGGAGAAAGCAATAGTGGTGGTATAAATATCATTCCAATCCAAACTTTATATCCACCTTCTTGAATTACATTGGTAATGATCTAAGTGATGGCCTCAACTCTCCTAAGGGTCCATCTTACATTGGTAATAGAGAAAACTTCTTTCCTTTTCAAAGGGACTATAAATAGATTTTAATGTTGACTATAAGTAGTTACAACTTGATCAAATAAATGTTGAGTAAATAATTCAAAATTTATAATACCATCTTGTAGAGCATGAAGATAATGATCATGGATTTCAAAACATTGAAAATATAATCTTCTGGATTTTTCTAATACCTACCATGCATTACCAAATTGAGGTCTGATGTAGAGTCCAATTTCTATTTTAGTATTCACATGATCATTATATCTATCCTAAAAAGCTATTTGATTTATGTAGGTTGAGAGAAGGGATCTTATTTTTAACTCACAAACAACCAAATTGACCAATACATAATTAGTGTTTCCCATAATAATATCACATAGGTAGAATTCACATAATAAATATTATCTATCAAGAGTACTTTTATGATAGACTGTCAAGAACTCTTCACTTGTGTTAGTCTCATGTGGCAATCCAAAAGAGATTTGTATTAAATACTATATAAAAAATTGTTCATGCAAGAACAAACTATAAGAAGAAGATGGAATCCTACAAGCTATAAGCTTTTCACCAAGCTAACAAGTAAACTGTATAGTTTGTTTGGCATATTATTCTTATTGTTGTGATTTTGTAATATATTTTTGCAACTTTTATTTCTCCTTATTAAGAATTTTATTTTATTCCTGTAATTATCCAAGCTCAAAACAAGTTTTTTCCCAGTGACTTTTGACATCAGGGTAGGACATAATGGTTTAACAACCTTGTCTTACCATAGATTTGAGAGGCATAGTATAAGAGCTAGAGGCTAATTATGATTTTAATATAATATTCTCTTATCCAAATTTAAGGATATTCCTTCTTAAAGATAAATTTTCTTCTTCAAGTTTCTTGGTATAACTCCATAGATCAATAACTTCATTCTTAGATTCATCTAACTTCTTATGCAAGGATGTTATCTCTTCGCCTTTCTCAAAAGATTGAGTTTGAATGTTATCTATATTTTGTAAAAAAAGAGAAATGACAAAATCCTTACACTGAACTAAAGATAGTAGATGTGTAATGTCCTCTATGTTCTATTTGACTTATGGGACAATGCCAGAACATGATGTAGTTGTACATCTTCTGTCTCTCTTAATAGTTGGGCTTCTTCATCAGTCATGAGAGATTTTCCTTTATAAATGGATGGTTGTGTTGAGGTAATAAAAAGAATAGTTTCTTAAAAAAAATCCTATGGAAAATGAGTCTCCACTTCCTCTTTATCTTGTGCTACATTAGTAGTGGGTTCCTACCGTATGTTATCAAGGGTTTCTATAGCAATTACTTCATCATCATCATCATCAATAAATATATTCTTTCTTCTTATATTCTAAGTGAGAGGAAGAATTTATTCATGTGAGGCCTCTTTAGGTGTTGAATGTGGAATGGGGTCTATAGTAGGCTCATCCTCTATGATCTAAATGGGTTTTTGTGTAGAAGTGGGTTGAAAAGCTGGCTTAGGGCTTCTTGTTGAGGATCTAAGTCTTAATCTTCTTCTTGGCCATGGTGGTACAACCACATTAAGGGGAATTATAGGACTAGGTGAAACATCCCTAAAGGTTAACCTTGTAATTCAAACTAATTTAGGAGTACTCACTTTAGAGAAAGAGACCTTTGGTGGAGCCCTTGAAGTATAAGGTTCTCATGGTATGCTCTTGGTAATCCGTAGGTGTTTCTTCTTCTTTCCCTCATGAAATAATATCCATTTTCCTTTGCCTTGTTCTTGCTTAAGAAAATGAAATTGAATTATTAATTGGATAAGTCCATGATGGCCTACAAAGGATGGATTACTAGGATATATCATGGACATTACTTGTATATACCCTAACAAAAATGAAGGTAACTTGATCCTATTTTGGGGGTGTTATAATTGCTTGAGACATTACTTGTATATACCCCAACAAAAATGAAGGTAAGTTGATTCTATTTTGGGGGTGTTATAATCATTTGAGACATTAATTGTATATACCCTAACAAAAATGAAGGTAATTTGATTCTATTTTGGGGGTGTTATAATCCATATCTCAAATGAATAAACATCCTCATTATAACACAACTCAAAACACTACACTGCCCATCACAAGTGAGATATTTGATGAGACAAAAAGATAAAGACATCCATGGTTCTGGTAAGGTGTCTCTAATGATGCCTTTGATATTTCCATTAACATCTTGAACACATTCTGGCACTGGTTCTCCCTCACCATGGAAAATTTGAATGAGGTCATTGGAAGAAGATCTCCTTATGATCCTAGCTCCTTCATCCAAAATCCTAGACAATTCACTAATGACCTAGCTAGAGAATAAAATTTTAAAACATTTGATAGTGGAGAAATTTTTCTTCAAGTGGAGAATAAAATATTTGAAAAGGGTTTCATCTAACCCCTATAATTTCATCATAAACTTGAGCCATCCTACTAATTTAAACACAATTTTTACTTGCTTATCTTCCAAGAGACCTTCTACATATTCAGGCTCATACTTATTTTTCTATTCCAGTCTAAATTTTTCAAGTCTCATAAATCACAACATTTTATAGCTCTACTCAGGAAAGAAAAGGACACTTCACTAGGTTGTAAAAGTGGATTGTGATATCAATGGTACCCTTTTTTGTCTTAGTTCTATGAACAAAGCCTGAAGCTCTCCAAGCATGTGATGTGATGATGACAATGTAAACTTATTATGTCATGAACTAATAATGATTAATAATTATTACCTTTTTATCCATTTTTAATCATCATGCCACCAATCCTTCTATCAATTACTTGTCCACATGAGTTATGATGTGATGACAAAGATAAGGTCATCATGGAAGTGCATTTTACTTGACATGATAAAGTCCATAGCTTTTAGTCAAGTATCAAAAGGTAACTTTTTGAAAATATTCCCTATTGATGTGGGGATATCCTAGTAGTAGATTCACATCCTTCACATAAAACTATGGAGACTTGCCAAATATTGAGCATATATTTGTAGATTTAAAAATTTAAAAGCTAACCCTTAGTAAAAGGATAAATACTATACCTCTAAAACTCATGATGTTGTCCTTTTTTGTCCTTCTTTACCTATTCTAACAAAAGTAAATTGCATAGATTAGTTTGACAAACGGTACAAAATAAGACAATATCAATGTTTATTGATTTAGGAACAAGGAAAATCAATCATAGATAATGATTAATCCTAAATTTTTGAATTTACTTTTCTAATTTTTTTTAATCTTTTTGCCCCTGACTAGCCATTTATTGATTTTTTGGTCAAGGCTCATTTTACAACACATGATCAACCAACAAGCTGGTTTTCTACTCATGACTATTGACAACATCCCTAAAGATTTTCATTATTGAAAATTATTAAGTTTTATTTTTTTTTAGATTTTTAGAGAAGAGGTGAATCCCCTTCCTTTATTAAGACCATCTTATCATCAAGGATCAATTGTCATGGAAGCTTTGAGTTCTTCCATGAGGCCAAACTCATTTTGTACCATCTAGATGATTCTTATTTATTAGAAGGTTTTTGTTACAACTTCAACCTATTTCTATTGACTAGGAGTGTCTTATAATTACCATCTATAGGTATAAATTATACTAAACCATTATCAAAAATATTTTCTATCTGAAATGGTCCTAACCATCTAGTTCTCAATTTGACTTTAAAGTACTAGTACTTAAAATCATACAAAAGGGCCTAGTATCCTTTAAATTATATTTCCTTGATGTGTAAATCATGCCATTATTTCCTTTGCTACTACATCATCTCTGTTTATTGCAAAACTTCTTCTCTCATTTCATCCAACTCATTTAGTTATAAAATTCTCTTTCTCTTTGTGCTTCATCCAAGTCAATACCTACTTTTAGTGTAGTCCTTAGAGTTTACATCTCAAATTCAATTGAAACAAATAGTTTCTTATTAAATACCAATTCATATGGTTTAAAACTAGTAGTGGTATTCCACATTGTGTTGTATGCCCATACAACCTCTAGAAGCTTGGCTGCCCAATTTTTCCTACTACTATTGACTATCTTGGTAAGAATATTCTCTAATTCTATATTGGTAACTTCTACTTGTCCATTTTCTTGTGGGTGGTATGGAGAACAATTTTTATGGTTGACTTGGTGGATCTTTGTGAATACTTGAATCATTTTGGAGATGAACTGGGGTCTCAAATTAAACACTATCTCTCTAGGTACTTCCAATCTCTACATGATCTTTAATTATAAAAAGTTTGCTCCTACCTCTTTTCTTGTAAATGGAAGAGATTGTACTTCATCCCATTTGGTCACATAACCTATACATACTAAAAAATACTCCTTCCCTTGAGAAGGTGGATCTATGGGCCCAACAAAGTTCACACACCACTTTTCAAAGGGTTCCAAAACTACTTGAGGATGGTGGGGCGTTTCAAAAGATAGTGTAGGTTTACCAATTCTTTGATATGGATCACATTCCTAGATGCACCTATTTACTTGGTTATGAAGATTTGGATAGTATTAGCCAACTCTAAGGATCTTGTACACTGTCTTCTTAACTAAGTAGTGTCCTCCACTAGGCTCATCATGGAAAGTATGAATGGTGTAATAAATTTAATTATCTTTCACACACCTAAAAAAGACATGATTAGGTCCATATTTAAATAATATACCTTTAAACCCATTTAAAACAAGAAATTGATTTAATAAAATGTTTCTTTTCTTTCCTAGTGAACTGAAAAGGAAACTTCCCTGTAACTAAAAAGTTTGCTATATCATCAAACCAAGGTGATTGTGAAACAACAACAAATAGTTACTCATTTGGTAAATTGTCTTCTTTAGGTTCTTCTTCATCTACATTGTTTAGTCTAGAAAGAAAATCAACAACCACATTGAACTTATTTGGTTTATCAATAATTGTTATGTCAAATTCATGTAATAGTAATAACCATATTATAATTCTTCTCCTACCACTAGTTTGTTCAACATATATAAGATAGTTTCATGATAAATATATATAAATATTTTGTAACCAGTGATATAGTGTTTAAACTTGTTTATGGCATAAATTACAATAAGTATTTTTTTCTTAGTGGTTGTGTAGTTTCTCTTAGTAGGATTCATGTTCTTGCTAATGTAATATATGGTGTACATCTATCCTTCTTCATCTTTTTATCCTAGAAATATCCTCATAACATGATTAGATGTATCAGTGTAAATATGGAAGGGATGTGACTAATTACATTCTCTTAAGACTGGGGCATAACTTTTTTTCTCCTTAATAGTCTCGAAGGCTTAGTGAGAATCTAGACTCCAAACAAACTCACTTTATTTTGTCAACAAAGTAAACATTGGAGCAATAATTTTGCTGAAATCCTTTATAAACCTTCTATAATATCTTGCATGGCCTAAGAAGCTTTTGATATTAGTTTGGTTTTGAGGGGTAGGTAAGTTTGAAATGACCTCAATTTTATTTGGATCCACCTAGATTCCTTTTATAAAAATATGATGTACTAAAACTATTCCTTCTTCTAGCATGATCAAACATTTTTCATGACTCAAGGATAGATGGTGTTCTTCACATATTTTTATTAATTTTCTTAGATTATTTAGACTATCATCAAAATATTCTTCATGAATGGTAAAATAATCCATGTAGATTTCCACATAATCATTGGTTAAATTTGAAAATATGGCTAAGACTGCACATTGGAAAATAGCAGGTGCATTGTACAAACCAAAGGGCAATACCCTATATGTAAATTTTCCATATGGACAAGTGAAGGTTGTTTTATCTTGATCTTCAGGTGCCACTTGTATTTGATTGTATCCACTAAAACCATCCAAGAAATAGAAGTATCTTTTCCCTGCCAAGTTATCATGTACTTGGTCAATAAAGGGTAAAGGAAAATAATATTTCATTGTTTATTTGTTCAGTCCCATATAATCTATGTATAATATTAATTTTACCATTTTTATTAGGAATAATAACTAAGGGAGAGACCCATTAGATGTCAAAAATAAGATAAATGAATCCCACTTCTAGAAACTTTTCTATCTCAGTTTTCACAATGTTTCTTAAAGCAAAATTACTTCTTCTTTGAGGTTTCCTGACTAGTTTAATGTTATTTACGTAAATATGGTAGGTGCATACATTTGGATAGATTCATTTCATGTCTTATTATTAAAAAGTAAAAGCCTTACTATGTTCTTAAAATACATCAAATACCTTTACTTCCTAATCATCTATCAACCAACTATTTATGTTGAGTAACTTCCCTAGTGTTATTGTTATTTGCTTAGTGCATGAATGCAAAGAATATATTTGTTTGCATTCACTCATTATAGACTTTAGAGAATAGGTATGTGGAAATAACATATGGAATGTGATATCATCTTTGTCAAATTTATCTCTTAGAGAAATCACTCCAGTTAGAGGACAATGGAAGACCATCAATAAAGTATTTTGACATTCATGTGCCCATTGCATAACACTATGTTGGATGTTTCTATGGTCATACATAATGATGGAAGATGATGGGAAATGATGAACATTCAAAAGGATAAGAATTTATCTTTTTATAGGATCTTCTGTCAAGGTTCATAGTTAGATTAACAAGGTTCGTATTTGGACTAACAAGGTCCATAACTAAACTATAGAAGTCCATAACATTTATGATACTTTTTGTTAGCTCATCATATATTTATTTCACATGATCAGTGATTGTGACCATAGATAAAGAGGAGATAATATCACATTTTTATTCAAATTGATCTACCCATCAGCTATTTTACAATATTGATTGATGGTTGTGCAGGTGGATATAATGAAATGCATTTTGAATTAAGAACATTTGAGATGATCATATCCCCTGATCTGTAATCAATCAGAGCTGCCACTATTGCTAACCAAGGCCTTATTAGGATCAATGGGTATCTAATTTTTTTGTTTTTAGATGAGAGAATAATAAAATCATTGGGGTAATCCCATGAATCTATAGTTAATGTTATATCCTCAATGATGCCCTCTGAGTTTAGTAGTGGAATGATCTGCCATTTGTAAGATTGTGATGGTGGGTTTAATATCTATTATAGAGAGATTTTTCATGGTGTCAATAGTCATTACATTAATAACATATCCTAAGTCCACCAATACATTTGTTATCTCTTTATTTCCAATAATTACATAAATGATAGGACTCCTTAGGTCCCCATACTTAGGTAAATATAGCTTACCTACTAGTAAATCAACAAGATTGCCATCTACCTTTATAGTATTAAGATATTGTATTTTCCTTCTAGGTGTCCTGATACAGATTTTTTTTGATCACTTGATTGAATTATATAATGTCCCTAATGGCTTGAAATAATGGAATTTCTATATTGAGTTTTCTAAGTTCTTGAATCAATTCAAATTCCCTTTTGTCTTCCACTTCTTTCAATCATTCTGGAAAGGGAACAGGTAGAGTTGTGGCGACTTCCTATATTTTTTTTAAGTTTCTCTTTTAACTCTTCTTCTTGTATTGGTTGATTTTATTGACTTTATTTTTAATGAGGAATTTTTATGATGGTAATTTGAGGTTCTTACAGTGTTTTTCTTGACCTAAGATGTATGTCTACACATTCAATAACACCTACTCCTATGGTTTCACCTTTTTCATTTACATAAGCCTACCTATTATTTGGATTGATACTAGTTGGGTAGGTAGATGAGGTTAGTTTACTTAATTTTTAGGGTGTGCTTGCATTCCTTGAAGAGACATTAATGCTTGTTATTATGGAAACCTTCTTTGTTGTTGTTTATAGTTTGGGCCAGGGTTCCAATGTTGATTTACCCATGGTTGCTGATGATCTTTGGGAATCTAAGTTTGTTTAATAGGTTGGGGCATCATCCATGGTTATGGAATCCATTCCTAGTTGCCCCACTGAGGTGACACTACCCAAATTTATGAAATTACATGCCATTATGTAAAAGGAATCCTTGAGCCAAACTATTGTGGTTGATTTTGTGGGAAGACATTTCCTTGCCTTTGTACATAGTTTACTTCTTTTATGGTATATTTGTTCTATTTGAGCTGGTTCTTAAGAGTAGGAATGTGACTAAAATTTATTATATCATAATCTTGAACAACACATATTCCATATATTTCTATTTATATAGAGGATAATATATGTGTGAGTGTTTTAATCTACACTTTGGACAATATATTTCTAGTGGTTAAGTGGTAGATTTAGATTTATATTGCAATCCATCTAACATTGTGTTTAGTTGAACTAGTATATCTATTTTGAAATTTTTTAGTTCATTTATGTGTTGGCTTACAACACTATATTTCCCTAGTTTACCTCTCCTACTGCTAGGTTTTATCCTAAAGTAATTGGTTCATAATTGTATAATATCTTAGAAGTCTAGTTTGGTAATACATCCATTTCTTATGAGATTTAAATAATCCTTTGAGGAATCATCCAATATTTTAAGGAAAATAATTTTGATCACTTCTTCAAATAGCTCATATCCATACCTATTATGGGAAAAAGCAAACCAGTCTAGATAATCTTCAAGGTTCTCATCTTCATTTTATTTCATCTTGAAGAACTCTTCTTTTCTATCCTTGACCCTACAATAATCTTGGTAGTTATTCAATAATACTATTTCCATTTCTCTTCAAGTGCTGATATAGTTTCCTCCTAGGTCCATAAACCACCTCATTGCTCCTTCTTTCAAAGTAGAGGGAAAGAGTTTCAACTTCTGATTGTCTAAAGTGTAATCATAGGTTTGATAGATAACTTTGAACTCAAAAAGAAATTAGTCTAGGTCTTTAGTGGATAGAAATCTAAAGGTAGGTAGATTGGTGGGGAAATGTTTTTCATTATTATTCGATCATCATTCTCAAAGATGATGGGGTAAGAGAAAGTCCTCTCAGAGGGATTATTGTGAGGAGGTTCTACATGACCTATATTTTCTCCCATTGTAAATAAATCTCTATTGAGAGGAGGAGATCCTTCAAGGTCTTCTGGCTATTTACTATCTAGAAGTTCAACTTTTGTAGAGGAAGATTCCTATAGATCCTGAGATGTACTTCTAAAAGACTCATTTATTTCTTTAAGAATTTTATCTTTTCTAAAAATACATTGATTCTCTCTCCTAAAGGATGAGGATCTTTTAGAATAAAATTTCCTTATGAATCCCTTTGCTTACTCATATACCTATATTTAAAAAGAGAGTAATTTATTATATTTTTATTTTTTTAACTTTTAGCTTAAGAGTTTACCTTACTAACACCTTATAATAATTCCCCAACAATGATGCCAAAAATGATGGGAGTCATTGTTATCCATTTATTTAAGCAGTCTATGTTGGTGTTATTTATTATTGGGGCTAGTGTCCAAGGCTATCTATAATAAGATATTTATTAGATTCAACTAATAGTTTTGGTTGGGGGAGTTTTGGAGTTGATCTATCTTAAGTTATTAGTTCCTAATGTATTAACTAAATGCTTGAGAGAAACACACTTGCTCAAAAAGTAAACACACCAAACTGAATGAAATGATTTAAAATAAATCACACAATTCTATTGAAAAGTAAACACACTATAATCAAATATCAAACCCACAATCTAAGCTATGTTTTAGAATTAAGATTACTAAAATTGAAGAAATGACAAACGCTTGTTTAAATCATAAGGTACACACATGCATTAATACTCTATTTGATATGCAAGTTATCAATCCAATCGCACAAAGTATTTATATTAATTCTAATTAAAAATAATTAAGAAACAAATTATAAATACCAAAAGTACACACATTTTGTCTCCTTGGGGAGTGGGCCCTTGCTCACCCTTGGATTCAGGGTCAAAATAATTTAGTCCTTAGAAAGCTATCTTGACTAACACAATGAAATGAAAGAGTATTCTCTTCCATAAAATCTTTTTGTATTAAAAAATGACAATTATTATAATGTTTCACACACCTTTGCAGATCAAGAAGGGATATTTTTTATTGGATATGAAAGAAACTAATTGTCCTAAATACTAGGTAGCAAATTAAATAACTAAATAAGATGATATTCATAAAGGTTGGTATATATGGCCAAAATAGAGAGGAACATTGCAATAAGATCCACACATGGTTGGGAAGATCCTCATGGGATTTAATACTACTTATTCCAACCATATCTGGTTACCAAATCTTATATACAATGTTTCATATCATCTTATCTAAAGTTAGAACCTATATATACTAGCTTCTATAAATGAAAAGCTACACATGAATATAATTCTATACATAGACATATGTAAAAATAAAAAGTATCCAGAGGAGTCTTAGATCATCATGGAATAACTGAAGGAAATTTTAGAATGCCTTGGAACATGTTGTGGATGAGTTCATAGTGAATTATATAAGTTCATAGTACGACTATCAAAATACGTAGCTTGGCTGTCATAATCCATAACTATCTATCAAGGTTCATAAATTTTTTGACACAATCTATAACTTTACTTGAATGATCATTTCATGGTCACAATACTTCCTTGTATTCATGAGATCATATTAAAACTCTCATTTAGATGCTATAATACCTGTACATATCAAAAATGGAGGACTAAACATGCAAATAGTTATAACATTATGTAAAGAATGCTAACTCAGACTCACATAAGCTTAAAGAGACAAAAACATTCATATTAATCCTTAGGCTAGTTATAATCCCTAAGACTAAATGTTATGCTTAACTCAAATGCCATATTAATGACTGTGAAAGATGATATATCATGGTTATAGTGATTCATAGTGCAGACTCATTAGCCTAAAATGAATTGGATCATGTAAAGCTTTAATCTTTAAAATAATTTTGAGATGAGAGGATTAAAATTTGTGTATTATCTTAAGTGAAATTTATCCCTAGTTCTTGAGTAAAAATTCTAGGGTTTTAATTGTTCTACCTTAAAGAATAATACTGAGTGTTATAGGGTCAAATAAAACTTGAAGATATATATATATATATATAGTATTTCTTGTTATTTGAATATATACACATGCCTAGTCGATAAGATAGACTCTTTTTTAGATTTTACTATGTAAAATCCATTTAACAAAGTAAATAATTTCGGTTGGTTCCATTAATGTGTATATCAAAATGATAATACATATACATATACAGGGGTATGTACAAATACCATGTATATATATATATATATATAGTATTTCTTGTTATTTGAATATATACACATGCCTAGTCGATAAGATAGACCCTTTTTCAGATTTTACTATGCATAATCCATTTAAAAAAGTAAATAATTTTGGTTTGTTCCATTAATGTGTATATCAAAATGATAATACATATACATATACAGGGGTATGTACAAACACCATGTAAGACTTTGGTGACTTGGGTTATATATACATACCAATGTATTTATATATTTATAGTAACTAAAATTAATTTAAGGATGATTGAGACTTTTGTTTATGAGGTATTAAGTTTTATAGAAGACAGTTCTATTATACAAATTTTATATCCTCAACATATATAAATATTAAACCTGAAGATTGAGTCGAACATACAATTGAGTATGTTAGATATATAAGTGGAGAATATTTGTATTTGGCTGTGGATAACAATCTAAAATACATACATACATATGTACGTACATACACATAAATGAGTTAGAGACAACATCTTTATTTGATTTGAAGCATATTGTGTAGATTAGGGATCTTAGTTTAATTATATGACTGTGTAAAATTGCTTGCCAATATTTTGGGATTTATATGTATAAACTCAGATTGATGTGTGAATGAGAAAGTTAAAGGCATCAAATTATGTTGTTATTATATATTGAATCCATAGAATTGATAAAGCCTATTTTGGTTGAGTTTGAATTGATATTTGAATAATATTCTAGGTTTACTTAGTCGAAACATTAAATTTGGAATTGTTTGGAATTACAAAATTATATTAGTAACAATCTTAAGTTAGCTAGTTTATAATAGTGTACATTTATTTATTAGATGTGCTTTTAAATACTTCAGTGAAGGTTGTTGTTTAATTCCATATTGAAACATTCTAGTTATCTTAGGTTGAAATTAACAAATGAATTCTTTCTTAGATAATCTAAGTATAGGCGTTTGCTTATATACATGATACTCATAAAGATTGTGGATAAAATATTAAGTCTATATAGAGTATAACATATTTACAATGCATATACAATTAAATGATTATATTAGTGGTTCATTTAATATAAATAATTGAGTATATGTTTAAGATATACATATACGATATACATGTAGATTAAGACTTAGATCAAATCTACATGTGTGTGTGTGTGTGTACACTCAGTTTAATACTTAAAATATAGTAAGGTATATCAAATATATATGGGTGTATTTAGATGATCTTGGCTGAGCTTTGAGTGTGTATGACTATTTTGAGGAAAATATTTATATATATAAGGTATTTTAAATATTTAAATAAATATCATATTAAGTTTTTTTTATATGATTTGTTTATTGTTATTTTATGGAATATAAACAAATAAATAAGCTATGGTTAATGTTTTATTTCTTGGATGAAATAACATTTCAAGTTACATATTGTTATTTAGTAACTTGTAGTCTAGATATGATTCTTACCTAGATGGTATGTATATATTGAGGATTGTTTATGATTCTATTTATTATTCTGTAATGACTAAGATAAATATTAAATTCATTGCATTACATATGATGGACTAAATTTATGTATTTGATATTTACATACCTAGCATATTTTTATATTTGATAATAGGGAATATTTAGCTTGAATTTGTTGGTTTTTTAATATCATTATATAATTCACCAAATCTTACATTTATGATAGTAAATAAGTAGTGGATGAATTCCAATGGCTTAATTAGCACCATCAATGAAAGATGAGGTGTAATTCGATTGAGTGGTGTGTATAAAATTGACTAATCCTAGAGATCAACTATTTGAAAATTTTGGCCAAAGTAATGTTTATAGTTAAACATTATCATTTCATGTGTTTGATATAGTTTACATGTTTGTGTGATATCATGTTAGAATGAATTTTTTTATGGTACACATCAATTATTAGTTATCATATAACACACAGGTTCTAGTTTGTCACTCTAGATTCTCACACCATCATTATCTACCCATTCGTGAAGGGATGGCCATTTCATTTTGGGAGAGAATGTGGGGGATCGATGGTCTGTGGTTGGTGTGTAAAAACACTCAGATGATTCTCTCCCTCCCTGCAATAGTACTATACTAAAGATTATACTTGAGATTACATATATATACTTGAGTCATGGAGACTCATGCTCCATGAATATTTTTATCATTGTATAACTATTATTAATACATTATTATTTTTGAAACTATACTATTTATTCATTTTACTTCTACAATAGTGGCTATAATGTTGTATTAGTGGTAGCTAAAATTGTATTTTTAATTTAATGAAATAAATACAATCTTTATTTTTATTTCAGCATTGTTCATGAGTTATTATATCTTTTTCATGGTGCTCATTAGCTAAATAGATTAGCTATAAACCTTATGGGGTTAACTAATATAATACATTTAGTTAAATTTTACTTAGATTTCTCATGGTGAAATATGTTAGATGAATATATATATATATATATATATATATATATATATATATATATATATATATATAAGGGGTTATTACAACCACAATCTCTAAACCTTAAATACAATGAAGAACAAATTTAGATTAGGTTTTAGGTGTTGTACTAGTTTGGAGAGACCATGCTTACCATAGATTTTTTGAAGTACTTTAAAATTACCACAAACATTGTAATAATAAAGATATATAATCCTACTTATTTCTACGTATCATACTCATATTTTTTTGGTTAGTGTAAGATTACGCGTGGACCTAGATGCTCCTACATCATACACACCAGGTAATAAAATGTGTGAGCATAGTGATCACATACTTAGACTAAGTGAGAACCCACTATTTTGACCTTATCCAAAGGTCTTAACATTCCTTTGTACCATGTGAGATGAATCTCAATTTTTATTTTGGTTGGATGATAAACTAGGGTAAAAATTGACCTCCTCTTCCAAAAGCCTTTCATCTCAATATTGCACTAGTTCCCACAATCCCTAGTCGACCTTCTTTGTCTATAACATGAAATCCACACTTCTATTTCTTTGTTGCAACACTACCCACTAAAAGGTTTCCAATTTTATGGTTCACACTCTTATTTACCTTCCTTTGTGTAGCAATATTATTTTCCTCTACATAACCACTTTATTTCCTCTATATGGTGCCACTCTTTATATTTTCACACTCAATCATCTACAAGTGATCCTTGCTACTATAAACAACTAAATGAATTTGGTGTGACTTCTCCTTATTCTTTATATTTAATGGAGTATGGATATGGATTCTTCCATACTTACTTACTCACACTATATTTTCTCTCTCATCATACAATATCTTATGGTCTTGCTGCTATGGTCTCTCCAAAAAAACATGACATGCATCCATATCTAAAACATCTTGACCTTTTTTATGTAATACCAATTATCATCTCAACTTCACATTGTTTATTCACAATGTTATCTAGACTTTCTATCAACCATGACACATTGTATGGTCTTAGATGTGCCTTTCACATCAATCCTAGTTTCTTCACCATTTTTATGAATACCAAATTATCTATGCTTCCACTATCTACCATAATTATGCAACATTTACCTCTTGTCCTAAACTTGGTTCTAAATATATATATTCATTGCATTACATCTTTATTCCTTCTTATGACCTTCATGAATATCCTCACTACCAGTAAAATTTCTCTTTGTTTAGGTTCATCTATATGATACTCATGTTCAAATTATGTGTCCATTTCAAAGATTTTTTCACCACCACTTCCTCTCTTTCCACCATATAATTTCACCTAAGGGAAATCAATTATATGATGTCCTAACTCCACACATATGAAACATATTCCTCTAATTATTCCACCTCCAACTCTTATTATATAAACTCTAACTAAATATGATCATCCCCTTATCTTTTGTTCTTATGTAATGCTTACATCTTCACCACTATTTTCTATCAGCTATCTTTTGTTATCATTGGTCACTATTTTTCCTTTCATAGTACCATGTCTTCATGCCAACTTCTCTTTTGCTCTTAGCATATATTGATATGATTCCTCCACTATCAGTAATTTCACTATGTTGATCTCATATTAGATTATCCATCAGAGTCTATTGATGGACCATGCTACCTCATCTTAGTCCATCTCACTATGACCAACCCAGATAGTGATCTTATATAATTCCTTTGTATACTCTTTCACACTTATCTTATTTTTTCATAAATTATGCAATGTATTTAGTAGATCCAATTGATAATATATAGGTATAAAATTATATTTTAATTTGGAAATCATCCATTCCCAACAAGTGATTTTGTCTTTACCCTTAACATTCTTTTCAATTTGTACCTCCTTCTATATATACAAGCTAGGATTATCTTACAACTATCATATATCTAAATATCTAGAATCAAAGAAAGTTAATCAAAGAGCTCATGATATTTAATGTTTAGGTAGTTACCAATAGATCCATAGACCTAGAAAGAGGGAGGCCTCAATATCAAAGGAAAGGGTTCTAAATCCTTTAGGCCAATGACATAATGAGATAACTCTAACTAGACCTCTATATAAGTAATTTATACTAAAAATTAACCAAGGTAAGTAGTTGTGTAAGTAAAGTAAGGTAAACTAAATGGAAAGGTTTAGAATGATCAAAATCGGTAAGGTGACATGGTTAACAAATTGGGGTCTAGGTAAACTACAATAGATAAATGGAAAGTCCAAACAATCCTATAGCCACACTAAGTAAAAGTGTAGAGAGAAATTAGACAAGGATGCACACACACATCTATCTACTAAATAACAAGCAAAATTTATCTACCAAATAAAATAAAGGAAAGAACATAAGGCTGACAATACTTACCTTAATGGGACCTGTTGAGCCTCAACCTCCCCTTGGCCAATGATGATTTACAAGAAATTATTGTGATTTTTAATACATCAAAGGTTGAATCAAGCTCTGGGCTAAAAAGACTCCTCTTAATGAATCTCCAAATATTCCACAAGATAAGCTTTGTTCAAGATAAGATTCTACCTATGGCCCCTCCAAATGTGATTATCATATATTTATGAGTGAAATCAGCATAAATAAGTGTGAAATAATTTATTTATATGTTTGGACTGAAATATGCCTTATATATAGTGATTAAATACCCAAACATAGGCTAATTAAATGACATCAACCATATAGATGTAATTAAGAAATATCAGTTGGAATTATGTTGGAAGAATTATGACTAATATGGGGTGTGAATTAGTATTCAAAAATTTTCAAACAATTTCACTTAAGAAATCATGAACCATTCAAACAAACATGTAGATATAACAAGCATAAACAACTATCCACATAAGCATGAAACATAATAACACATCACATATGTGGGAAATCCTCAAGGATAAGAAAACCCACTAATATATGAAAATTGAATACATTCCTAAAATAAAAAAACCAAATTTTAGTGAATCACCAACTCCACATGAAGCACCAACCCCAATTAGCCAAGTACCCACTTGACTAGGCTTTAGCAAACACCTACTTGTGAGGAGGCACCCACCCCCTAGATGAATCAGGACCAACTCATTAAACTAATTTATTTTATCACCTTAATAATAACATGTTTATAAACTAATATATTATGACCACCTCTTCATCTCTTCACACTCTTATCCCTCTTAAACTGCCTTCTAAGCCTCTTCATTCAACTAGATCTCTTCAAGACTGATTAGGTCATATGACCTTGATATTCATATGAAAATATAATGTTATATATTTATTAAAAATATTCTACACTCTAATAATGGTATAAGATACCTCATTATACTTAATAATGTTATATTATATTCACTTGCACATCCAATCCACCAACTAGCCAATTAGGCCTAAAAGGCCTTCTTCTTATAGAAACATCTTGATCATACACCTATTAGTCATCCACACACTTGAACACTTATATTGGACAAAAAATAGGCCTTAATACATGTTATAATTAATATTAAATCATTAAATTAGGTTGGAAATTACTAAAATAGACCAAATCCTTCTTTAGGTCTCAAGGAGACCTAATTCCATTAGGCCCTCTTTAGGACATTACCTTATGACCCCTTGGAATGATCTAAAACTATATAAATGGATTTTTTTTTACATAAAATAGTTAAATAGGCCTTATAAAACATAATCCAATCACCATGACACCTTTTATGTCTAACCACCACTTAAACCACTTCATTAGCACCATTCACATTAGGCCTTTGAACACGTAAAAAAATCTATCTTGAATAACTAAAGATAACACATAATTTAGTCACAAAAACTTGATAAAAAATCACTTATAAATTAAATAAATTACCTCAAAATTATCACCATATATATTATACACTTAAACCTAGGGCATATATCCTCAAAAACACCTCTTTAAGTCACTCACCCAAAATTGCCAATTTTTCTCAAAGACCAGTCATGGTGACTCATACCTCCAACATTGTATAAAAAATTTAAATTATTTATAATTCATGAAAAATATCCTCTAAAATATATATACCATATTTAAATATAAAAATCATATGGTCTAGTGGTAACTATTAGTCTTATAGACTAATTTATTGACCTCGCTACACACAGACCTCATTGCGTTAGATAAGCCATTTTGGATTCATCATTTTCAAAACCATAAATAAATTAAAAGCTATCTAAAAAGAATTAATGAGACATGTAAGTCTAAAAAAACATCTCCATGCACTTGGTTTCATTATTATATCATGAAAACATATTCCAATTCATATTCTCACTACTACCTAGGTTTTTCAGTATTTGCATCATTAGGTTTATTAGTGACTAGCTGACTTGGATGATCAGTTTAGCACATTTGATGACTATAAATTATCCATAAAACTTAATTGAAATGAAACATGAGTCTCTACCTTATTCCTCCATCCATTTTCTTACTATGTCTAATGCAACATTTGACTTCTGTAATAACTTCCTTAGAAACAAGCCTATAACTCAACATTTTATCTCTCTTCTCTCTAACCAGTACCACTTGGAGGTATCTATGAGAGTATGTATGAAAAAAAATTCATCATGTCTATAAATCAATCCTAAATATATAATATAGATCATACTTAAACTTCTAATTGGGGATACATTAGATAATTGAGAACATGACCAATATGGAGATCTACTAGACCTAATTAGGGGATCTCTTATCACAATAAACAATACTAGGGAGGGTTAAAAAGACTCCAATCAAGCACAATAATGAAATAATCATAAATAATCCCTATTTTTCCATATTCACTAAAATAAAAACAAGTAAATCAATGAAATCTAATCTAGTTCTCACCAAAGCTTGTGGTATAATATGAGGGTTAGTAAATAAATAAAAATAAACATGCATACGAGAATATCAATTAAGCTATGTATGAGAAATACCTTAATGCATGGAGAAGAAGAGTAATATTATTTGAAGGCAATTCTTATGATACTTATATCTAATAAATAGAGGATCAAAGTTAGAGAATACTTATTTGAAAGATGAACTCGTCGAGACTCAATCTCTCCCTTGGCCAAAGGGGCTTCGTAATAGGTTGTTGTGGTTTGTAAGGATCACTAAGAAAGGCCAAAGCATCCAAGGCTTCTCCAAAAGACTATATTCTCAAAGTATAAACCCTAAGCTAATACTCCTCAAGTAGAAATTTGGAATAGTAGATTGTAAAGAAGCATAGGTGAATAATAACTCTTGATCATTAGTAAATAATGATGAAGTGTTCTTGTATATATAGGTGGTTTTAACTATAAGCCCTTCCAAAAGTTTTGATTGACAGGGTCAACCCAATTGACCTAGTACTATTATAGATAAAAATTCACTATGCCACAGAATAGGTTGGCCAAGAACTGACCTAAACCGTAAATGAATTTTACTCACAAGAGTATAAGGTTGATCTAGTTAATCTAGTACTGTAAACTATCGAAAGGGGTTTTAGGGTAGAAAAAGAGGTATGGAAGATGGGAAATGACTAGAGGAGTTTGAAAAAGATGAGTAATAGCTTAGGGTAATTTTTTAAGAGTTAGATTGGTAATAATTAAAAATGAGGGACAACAATCCTATGAAGCACTAATGGTATTCCCACCCCTTTCTCAATACACCCCTTTGGGCATGCACTCAAAGATATTGAGACTCGATGGGTTCTTTCAAGATATAAAGCATCAATATTTGATAGAAGTTGAAAATATTATGTGTATAAATATGTCCCACTTGAAACTCATCACATGTCACTTAGGTACAATGGGGGATGGTGCTTTGAGAAAAAACATAGTAACACACAATGCTAAGGCTAAAAAAAATTGTAGCATTTTAAAGCATAAAATAACTAAAAGTAAATGATGGAAAGGGAAATAACTAATAATTAAATGTGATGCATACCTTGACTTGCATTTATCATTGGATGGTTATCTACTATGTTTATAATTTTGATTGTGGAGGGCATAGAGACTACTTTTGACAAACCCAAGAATATAAAACTAAAGAGCAAAAACATACAAACATAGGAAAGCCAAGATAACTAGTTCTATGTGGATGGGATGTACTTGGAAATTTGGAAAACTTGGTTGACAAGTGATATATTAGACCAAATGACCAAGTCAAAATTTTAGAGTAAATTGGGTAACCAAAAAGTCAAGGCTACTAAAGACCAAAAAACTCAAACAAGTAAACCTTTAAGTAAGAGAGACAAACTCACCAAGTCAAACCAAGGATACATGACAAAAGTATGGTAATCAAACACCAATGTGAAACTAGTAACAAATCTTGCTTAAATAAAGATGGAAAAATAAAAAAATGGTAAAACAACATTGATGAGTGAGCAATAACAATCCTTACTCAATCATCAATGGAAACAGGTGCATAAAAGGGAAAACAACATTGATGAGTGAGAATTAACAATCTAACCTCACTCAATAATGGGAAAAAGTATAGGAAAGTAGAAAAAGACTCAAGAATTCAAAAAAAAGATGGTACAATAATGATAAACAGTAAAAATCAATCAAGGCATATCTAGGAATGTAGAACCATGGTGCAAAGAAAGTAATCCATAGTGGCTCAAGCATATTGCTTTTCTCTAAGGATAGATAAAATTAAAACAAAGTAGTGATAGCATGTTATTAAGATGTGAAGAAGAAGGAAGTAATGAAGAGTGAAAATAGATTTAGAATCACACATGCCTATCAAGGGGGAAATTAAATGGGTGGAGGGGAGAATGGAGGAGAAACCAAGGTAGAGGAACTCTTTATCAAATTCAATACACTCAAATTAGGTTTGCTAAAATAAGAGGAATGTTGACCTTTAAGGACTCTAAAGAACATCTGTTAGCTACACAAGTCTTTGGTCAATAAATGTAGTATATAGATCATCCCATAAAGGTTATATAAATGAAAATTAAAATGAATTTACCTTCCTACAATGTGTTTCCCATTCCTTAAGACCCCTTACAAAGCCATCAATCTACTATGAATATTAGGTACTTACGTGAGAAAGTAGGTAGCACCATATAGTTTATTGAATTATCCTATTCCAATATACTGACCTACTATACCCCAATCGACCTCAGCTCTATTATGAGCACATTTGTGGAGTTTGATCTTTAATTAGAGATAGGATATGTGTTTATAATAACATATTTTTGTGTGATTTTGACTTTTAATATTTGTATGTTGCCTTTTGTATATCATTGCCTTTTATTTCAAATTATTTGGCTTTTAACTTTATTGATGGATTTTTCTATTCCTCCTCTATATAGATTTGGAAAACCAAACATGGGTGCTAAAAATGACTTTAATTTGAATACTTGGGACTTGGTTTACTAAGAGAGAGAAAAAGGGACATGGGTGCTAAAAAGTGTGTAAAAAGTATGAAAATAAATAATACTATAATACATCATGAGGAAGACTAGGTCCTATCCATGGTTTTACAATGCAACTCATGAGAAAAAGGGAAACCAAAAGACCAAAAGGAAAGACTAAGATTTGTGAAAAAAGGAGAACTATTGCAGAGGGTGAGACCCATGTAAGTATCCTAGAAAAAGTGTTAGTTATATAACATATAAAAATCATGGAAATAAGGAGAAAGATTAGGAAAAATTCTTCTTATGAAATTATGTGTTGGTGGGCTCTTTGAAAACATGACCTTTATTGGTTTGAAGGTGATAGGTACTTGGACCAATAATGTCTTTGAATAAATAGGAACCCCACCATTTTTGGGAGTATTTACCTTTTTTATCATGAGTGTAGTCTAATTTAAGTACAAGATCACTAACATTAAATGTGCAAACTTTAACACATTTATTATGTTGTTTGGAAATATGGGTCTTATATTGGTGATTGTGTTGCAAAGTAGAAAGATGGTGTTCATCACGGAGATCAAGAGAATGAAGGATAGCTTCACGTAATGCTTCATTTGGTATGATACCATAAAGAGATATACAAAGAGAGAGAATCTGAAATTCTAATGGAAGAATGGATTCAAAACCATAGACTAGAGAGAATGGTGTTGCCTTAGTGGTAGTATGTATGATAGTCTAATAGGCCCAAAGAGTAGGATAGGGATGAAGGTTACAATCCATGTGGGTTTCATGAATTTTCTTTTGATAATTTTATTAAGGATTTTGTTGGTGGCCTTAACTTGGCCATTAAATTATGGATGGTAGGGTGTGGAAAATTTATGATTGATTTTAACTTTAACATAGAGCTATTTTACATCTTTGTTTTTAAAATTACCACCATTATTTACAATGATTGTATGAGGGACACCAAAGTGGTAAATAATTTGATTAAGAATAAATTTAGAGATGGTGGTATCAGTGATATTAACAAGGGCCATGGCTTCAACCCACTTCATAGAATATTCTATGGTTGTGATGATAAAGACATGCCCATCTTGAGAGTGAGGTAATTTGCCTATGAGATCTAATCCCCACATGGAGAATGGATAGGAGATTCAATAGTTTAAAGATCGACTAAAGGTGAGTGAATTAAATCATCATAAAGTTAGGAAGGAGTAAATTTCAAGAAAATTTGATAAAATAATTTTCAATAATAGGCCAAAGGTATCCCATACATAAAATTTATGGGCTATAACATGTCCTCTATAGTTGCTACCATAAATGCCCCCATATGCTTGTTTAAGAAGAGGAGGGACCTCATCTTGCATAGCACAATAAATTAAGTTAACTTTAGAATTATGATAATAAAGGATGTTATATCAGAGTACATATTTAAAATCTTGTTTGTGAACATGAGTCTTTTCATAGGAATCTAGGTTGGGAGGATAGGTTTGGTGTTCCAAAAATTGAATGATGTCTTTATACCATGGGCTTTGTTGAATGGTGATAGCCTCAATGTGGAAGATGAACAAATCTTGTGGTTGAGTAGAAGATTAAGATTTTTTTATTTGGATAATAAAAGTGGGATTGATGAGCACTTGGTATAGAGGAAAAAGAGATGCTAAAGAAGTAATGGAATCAACATTAAAATTTTGATCTTGAGGGATAGGCTCGATAGTAAAAGAAATGAAATATCTGGAGATAGTATTTATAATTTGATTATAATTAATGATATTTTAAATTTTTCATTGGTAATGATAATTTAATTGGTGGAAAATAAGCTAAGAATCACTGAAGGCATGTAGGTATTGAATATCTATATTAAGAGCAGCTCTCACGCCTAAAATTAAAGCTTCATACTCTCCCATGTTGTTAGTGATGTCAAAAGTTAAGATAAAATCTAGAGTGGTGATTTTGATAAGAGGAATTATGAGAATTCAACATATCCCAATGCATTGAAGGCATTTAACACCATCAAAGTAAAGGGCTCAAGTATTCTCATGTAAGTTGACATTAATTTCAGGAAGTTTTTTGATAACTACTTTCAATTTAGTAGCATCGGGGAGGATAGCAGATGCATCTAGATTACTTACTTCAAGATTAGTAGTAAATTTATGAAAGTAATATTTAAGAGAAATAGATTTATTAAGACCTTAAATATAGAGAATATTATCATCAGTAAGACTATCTTGAAGGTGATTGGTAGTAGGCACAAGAGCTGTAGTAAGTTGATCAACTATGATTTGTTATTTGATAGCATTTTGAGTACAAATTTAGAGATCAAATTCCATAAGGAGGACCATCCACTTGCCAATTATATCTCTAAGAAGAACGGATTTGGAGAAAAAGTGATGAAGGGGGTTAGAATGAATGATGACATAAGTGTTTTGATAAAACATGTAATGTCAAAGCTTTTCAGCTACAAAATATATGGTGAGGCAATCACGTTCAACTTTTGTATAGAATTTTTAATAATATAAAAGGCCTCGACTAATGTAATATATTCCATACTCTCTTCCAGTATCATATTTTTGGGTAAGTGTTGCCCCAACTGACATGGGTGTGGAAGAAGTATATAAGATTAAAGGTCGATCTTTTGAAGGATGATAAAGTGTAGGTAGGTGAAGAAATGATCCTTTCATGTTATCAAATGATTTTTGACAAGGATCCATACATTATAAATCATTACCTTTATTAAGAAGAGAATTGATGGATTGGATACGATAAGCCATTTTGGGTATGAATTGTCTAATTGCCCCAAGTTTACCTAGATAAGTGCGAATGTCTAGAATGAAATGAGGAATGGGCATGTTGATGATGGCTCTAATATTGATAAGGTCAACATCGATGCTATAAAGAGAGACTAAAAATCATAATAGTTTTTTAGATGTGAAACCAAAGACACATTTTTAAGGATTTAGTCTAACTTGGTTTTTGAGAAGATGGTAAAAAATGATGGTAAGATTGGAAAGATGAGTCTTATGACTTTTAGACTTAGCAATAAGGTCATCCACATAGGTTTCAATAGTTTTGTGGATAATATCATGTAATATGTGAGTCATTTCTAATGTATAAGGAGATCTAACATTTTTGAGGCCAATGGCCATTTTAACATATCAATAGGTGCCCCATTCCATGGTGAAAGTGGTCTTCTATTGGTCTTTGGGGGTAATGTGAATTTGATTATAGCCCAATAAGCCATCCATAAGAGATAACCTTTCATAACTAGATATGGAATCAACAATGACATATATCTAAGGTAAATGGAAATTATCCTTAGGATAGGTGAGGTTAAGATTACAGAAAATAATGTAGATGCAAATGACCATAATGACATTTTTTTGAATGGGAACTATTTTAGAAACCCATTTAGAATAATCCACTAGTTTTATAAATTTAGCATCAATAAGTTTGATGATTTCATTATGACATAAAGTGGAAACATTGGATGGAAATTTTCACTACTTTTGATACATAGGTTTGGCATCGGGATAAGTGATGATGATATGCACCAAAATGCTAGGGTTAATACTAGTCACGTCCTCATAGGACCAGTTGAAGATATCATGATATTTATCAAAAAATAAACTAAAGTTATCATATTTAATAGGTGATATTTCATGAGAAACTATAATTGGTAAAGGGAATTATGGAGTACCATATTCAATGTGAGTAGTTTCTTTGATAAACATAACATTTCCATCTTGGAAGTGGTATGGTGTATTAGGTAAATAAGAAAATGGATTAACTTTAGGATCAATGCTAGTGATAAATTTATTGAAACAAGGGGCTTTGGTTTTGAAACTCCCATGTTTATGATGTTATCAATGAATTTGAGGTCCTCAAGCATGAAGTATTTTAAGAATAGCTTCATCTCTAGGCAAAGTAGGGAGAGGACCATAATACTTAACATCTACTTCAAGATTTAGAATTTGATTATCATGATGATCATATTCAGAATGTATCTAATAGACATCAATAGAATTGGCATCTAGTGTAATCTCATAAGTAAGAGAAGTAGATGGATTAGATGGGATTGGTATATTGTTCATATCTTTGATGGGGGAAGGGTTGGATATAGTGGTGGGATTTGTAGGTGATACAGAAGATGTATCAAAATTTATAAGTTTGTAAGGTATGATTTATTCTACCACCTAAGAAGTATCAAGAAGTATAGAATGAGTAAGAGGCACATGACCTTTAGGATCTAATTCATGATCCATAGAAATGGTATGAACATCCTAGTTAAAATCATGTATTTAAGCTGAGGTTTTTTGATAATGTTGAACATCCAAGTCTCACTATTGAGCTTGGGCCATTATGCAATTATCATCATATGCTATAGAAATTATACATGATTAAGATTCAAAGGGAGTTTTAGAAGGTGAAATTCCAATATTATAGAATGAACATGGAGACATGATGAGAGGATCTTCAAATAATTTGGCCACTCCATAATCATTACATGTGAAAGCCTCTTCTGGTAAAGAAGGTTCCTAAGCATTACATGGAGGTGGGAAATTAGTGATCTCATCAATGAGAGGAATAATATGATATCGAGGTAATAAATAAGGAAGAATCCACTCCAAAATGTAGGGAGGTAGCTTGGTAATATTACAAGTATGTTGTAAATCATTAGGTTCATCATCATCTGAATCAACAAGAGTGACTTATAAATTAGGATTGATGTTGATGAACTTGAGTAAAGGAGCACTATTAATTTTAGGAATGGTAAGAATATAATACTAAGGTTTTGGATTAGGAAGTTCAATACTTCAAGGGTTGGGATTAGCCTCATGATTATATCATTTGCCATTATGTAAGAATTTGACACATTGGCTACTAAAAGAAGCGATGGTCCTCATTCTATGAGTCTAAGGATGACCAAGGAGTATGTTATAATATAAGGGCAAATCAAGGACCATAAGTTTAGTTTGAATAGTTTTAGGTCCGATTGTTAGGGGAAGCCAAATAAAAATAAGTGGATTTTGATTATTCTTATCAAAATTGCAATAGGTAAAGTAGGTTTGCTTGAGATGATCCTTATTATAACCAACTTATTGGATGAGACACAAAAATGTCACATTAATACCAGAGCCTTCGTTAACTAAAATTTATGAATAAGGATGGTATTAATGGCTATTTTAATGAATAGTGGTAGATCATTGGTGAAAAAAAGAGTCTCATCATTAATCATGTCTTTTTTAAGAAATTCAAGAGATGGTTTGGAATAAGGACACATGGTTTCAATGGTAGGTATGTTGGTAGGTTGAGGTTTGATGGAAGGTTGTTCTTCATCTATAGAAGATGTATCTTCAATTTATTGTAATTGTTGCATAAGGAACTTGCAATGATAAGGGTAAGTAAAAACTAAATCCATAAGTGGAATCCTGTAAGGCATACAGTTGAGTTCTTTGATATTTTTCCAATGAGATTTAGAAGAAAAACCAATGCAAGTTTTGAGAGGTGATGTATATTTTTAAGGAATAGAAGTGGTTAAGGGTTTAGAAAGAGGATATGGTTCCTCATGGGATTTTGAAGTGAGATTAGTGGTTTCAATATCTTTGAGAAGTTGTTCTAAATATGGCTTCTTAGGTTTGGTAATAGGACATTGTGAGCTGGCTTGTGATAATAATTAACTTGAGAAGTGTTAACATATTGAGAATTATTGTAATATTGGTCATAATTGGCATCAATAACATAAACATCCTTGGTATTTTATTGATTATTATCTATGGAAAAATATTTATAGTTATTCAAGGTAGGAGCTTTAAAAACTTATCATTTTTGAGAAGCAGTGTTGTATTATTGATGATGAAGGTTGATAATAGAGTCATGATTAAAGGAATCACCAAGCATGTAGGAGATAACAAAAAGGGAGTCCTTTATAGTATTCATGGGAACGACCAATGTTGGCATGGAACCAATAAAATTTATCAGAGTCATACCACTTAGGAGGATTATTAGGATAAGCAAAAGGTTTAGAGGGTGATAAATTGTTTCATTTACTGCACAGTGAGTGGAGTGTGAGAAGATGAGGGAGTGTCAACTTTGCAATTCCTAGTTTGGTTTGTGGAGTATTTATAGTGATAGAATTAGTAGAATTTTGAAAATATCCTTTAAGGAGTTTAGGATTAGGTTCAAATTAATTCATGAGAAAGTCTTGATGTTTAGCTTGGTCAGGAACTTCATTAAGTGTGTGAGGAGCAAAAGTCCAAACCTTGTATTAAAGAGGAGTTCAAGTAGTGATAATTTTTTTTAAAAAATTATCATTAGTCATGTTATGATAACTTAATGGGCCAAATATTTCCATCATTTGATAAAGTCATGAGCTGATTCGATGGGAGATTGTTTAGCATTAATGAAATGAATAAAGCAATTTTTGTGAAGATTGTTATGTTGGAATTAGTTGATTAAAGGATTGACTATATATTCAATTTTCCAAATGGAATGTTGTGGAATTTAGTTGTACCATTTTAATACATCACTAGTGAAGCTTTTACCTAAGAGTTTAGTTGTGGTGAAAGTATTAGTTTGGATCCACTCTTTGTAAAGATTGACAAAGGCTTTAAAAAAGGATGCAAGGTATTTAGTCCCATAATATTTAATAGTTAGAGATATGCTACCAACATAAATGGACATAATGAAGGGGGATAAAGGTTCATTTTGAATAGTTTGAAGCATTTTTTATTCATTATAGGTTGAGGAATAAAATTTCCTAAAGCATCTCTATCAGGTGGAGGAATGAAATTTGGATTGGCTTGAGGATTGATAGCTGAAAGTTGATTATCTATATTGATCAAATGACATTGTAATTGCATCATTTGAGAGGTGTTATAATTTTGCATTATGTTCATTTATTGTATGACTTATGCAAGAATTTGAGTCATATCAATTGGTGGGTTGGTGTTTGTAGGAGAGCTCCCAAAATTGGTATTAGGGGAAGGGTTATTAGAAGATGGATTAAAACTAGAGTTATTGATTATATTCATGTCAATTTCTCCCACATTAGTTTGAAGAGTTTGAAGATGGGAATTGTCTTGATAGGTATAGAAAGGGTTAGATCCACCTACTCCATCTTAAGGTGTGATTTTCACCATGTTACAAGTCACAGAGGAAGGAGGGGAAGAGGTGCCCCAAGAGTGATGGTTATCTTATGAGGAAAAGAGAGGGAGAAATGAAAATCTCATATAATATCTAAATGGATTTAGGTTTTCCAATAAGATTATGATATGGGACTTCATGATGACTGGAGAGAAATGAATAAAATGTTAAGAGAAATAAAAAAATTGAGTCAGATAGATAGGGTAGGCAATAAGAGTACATAGTCAACTCAATCGACCTAGTACTATAAATTACAAAAAATAGTGCTTGATAAGAGTCAAAAGTTAACCGAGTTGACCTAATACTAATATTTGATTGGTAAAAGAAATACATGGTTGATTGTGTTGACTTAGTAATATAGGTAGGGTAAAAATAGTTTATAAAAGAGTATGCCAAATAAAATGACTGTGTACTAAAAATAGGGAAAAATATTACAATGTAATTTGAAATCAATAAAGGAAAGGAAGACAAAATCAATGAGGCCAATGAGGACGATCCAATTGAGGCACACAACACAAAACCTTGCACCAATGCTGGCCAATACAAGTTTTTGCAATACAACATATAATTGAGCAAAGAACAAGCAATCAATTTAGAAAGTAAAATATAACTAAGTGGTTATCCTAAATGTTAGATTATTAGAGTTTTATTTTAAGTATGATATGAAGTTGGCTGAAATTAAGTTACTAAAAGACAATCTATGGATGGTTTCAGGATGTTTAGGTTAAAAAGTATCTATGCTGGCAATGGTACTGGCTTGGTATTGGAGCCTACCCCCTCACTTTACAATCCCATAATGATAAGGGTATCAGGTAATTTTCTAATATATACTATTAACCATGTGTTTATACTTGGCCATAAAACCAAGTTGGCTTCCCCCTTTGTGATGAAATCCAAGTAGGTAGGCTTTGGGTAGATAATTGTTTAAATGCATTTTAAGATTATGTGATTTGGTAGTGTGCACAAAAAAATAAAAATAGTGCAACTAAATGGTATATTGAAAAACCACCTAATTAGACTATGTGATCTATTCTAAGCATGTAAGTAACTAAAAGTGAAAGTGTGAAGTAATTAATAATATATAGATGTCAATTATAACTTTAAAACATAGTACAATGTTGGTTTAGATGATAGTTTATGTAGACATTATAGAATAGAGTTGACAATGTCACTACTATATTGTTGAAGCAAGGGTGTATTTATAACTCTGTTGGTAGTGTCGATGTAGTCTTTTAGATAGAAGATAAAATATAGAACTAGGTCAACTAGGTCAACCTAGTTTTTTGTATAAGATTAGTTTTAAAGACTACAAACTCTAAAAAATAGAATTGTAAATAATAATAAAAATGATAGAGAAAGAGAGAAAGGAACCTTGGTGGGTTGGAAGATGTAGAGGACTACAAGATTGTTGTTGAAGTGCCTTGAATATTAATTGCAAATTATACCAACTATATTGACTGGGTTGACCTAGTTCTTCATTTCCCTATTTGTTGAAGCTTGTGAAGATGACTATATCAACCTAGTCAACCTAGTATGTTTTTTAGAAGCTTGGAATGTGACTATACTAGTGTAGTTGACCTAGTATGTTTTTTGGAGTTGAATAAGAGTATTGTGTGGACCTATTTGACCCAGTAGCCCATCTAGAAGTGAAAACCTATATTGTGTTGATCTATTTAATCTAGTAACCTATATTATATGAAGACCTGTACAAATAGAACAAAGTCATTTTAATGCAATTGTGTGTTAAACATGTGCACAAAATTTAAAAAATATACTAGCCCTGTGGACCTAGTATCAAAAAATATAGAAAAATAATAAATAAAATGATAAAATAATGAAAAACATAAAAGAAAAACCTTCAAGGGTTAGATTCACATTGGGTTCACAAAAATGTATTCAATTAAAAATGCATCATGTCTATAAATCAATCCTAACTTGGATAATATAAATCATACTTACACTTTCGATCGGGGATACATTAGATAATTGGGAACATGACCAATATAGGGGTCTGATAGACCTAATTAGGGGATCTCTTATCATAATAAACAATACTAGGGATGGTTCCAAATCCTCCAATCAAGAACAATCGTGCATTAAACCTAACTAAGCCCTATGTTTTCATATTAACTAAACTAATGACAATTAAAGCAAAGAAATTTAATCTAGTGATCACCGAATCTTATCACACAATATGAGGGTTAGTAAACAAATAACAATAAACATGCATAAAATAATCTCAATTAAGCTGCCCTAATACATGGAGAAGAAGAGTAATATTATTCGAAGCCAATACTTATGCTACTTCTATCTAATAAAGAGAGGAGAAAAGTTAGAGAATACTTACCTAAAATATATACCCATAAAGACTCAATCTCTCCTTTGACCAAATGGGCTTTACAAGAGGTTTTGGTTTGTAGGGATCACTAAAAATGGCCAAAACATCTAAAACTTATCCACAAGATTAGATTCTCTAAGTAAAAACCCTAATCTAAGACTCCTCAAGTAGAATGGTCAAAGATCAAATTGTAAAGAAGTGCAAGTGAATAAAAACTCTTGATCATTGGTAAATAATGATGATATGATATTGTATATATAGTTAGATTTAACCCTAAGTCATTATGAATGTTTTGACTGACCTTGTCAACCTAGTACTATTATGGACAAATATTCACTAGGTCATGGGATAGTTTGGCCAAGAATTGACATAAATCCTAAATGAATTTTAACCATAAGAGTACAAGGTTGACTTAGTTGACCTAGTATTGTAAACTATTGAAAGGGGTTTTAGGTGAGGAAAAGAGATATGGAAGATGGGAAATGACTAGAGGAGTGTGAAAAATAAGAGTGATTACTTAGGGTAATGTTTTAGGATCTAGTTGGATTGGTAATAAGTCACAATAAGGGACAATAATCCTAAGAAGCACCAATGGTCGATCCACCCCTTTCTTGGTGTACCCCTTAGGGTGTGTACTTAGAGAGATTGAGACTCGATGGGTTACTACAAGATAGAAAGCATGAATATTTGATAAAATTTGAAAATATTATGTGTAAACAAAGTTAACTACAAGATTTAATAACATAATTGAGCATACCAATCCATTTTTGGCACTTTTATCAACATCTTCAACATTGGGTCTTTATTAGGGTTCTAAGAGGGTTTAAACCTATTTACACTCTTAATGATAATTCATAAAGCATATCCCCTCAATACATAAACTAATTCATAGAATTTTTATTTAGGACCCTTCCCCATCTACCATGAACTGCTTAAGTTTCCATGTAAAGCTTTGACGAGCTAATGATCACAAGAAAATCCTTCTTAGGTTGAGAACCCTTCATTCTGAGCACTCGAGAGACCTCAAAATAACTTTTCATGATGTTTACTTCAAAATAGAACCTCAAAATTTATGCACATGCTTAAATTTTTTTTATCACCTTTGTCAATGCTTACATGATCTCAAACACCTTGAAATATGATCATGACCCCTCATTAGGCCACAATCTATCTCTTTGCTCTCTAGACCTTAACATGCAAACCATATTAAGCCTTAAAATTAACCTTTTTAACTCTTTCCATGAAGTATCCATTTCACTAACATACTCAATCAACCTCTATCATGCTTAAACACTTCCATACATCCTTCACATGCCTTGAAAATAGATCATGATACCTCATTAGGCTAGGCAAGGTCTAGGAGTGGTCTAGACATAGACTTGGTCTGAAGGTCCTACCCCTGTAGGCTCACCTTGAGACTCTCAAGAGTTATATAATGCCTCACATACATTCTCAATAATCTTAATACAACCAATCATGTCTATGTGCACTCATATCACCAAGCTATCATGCTCATACCTTTTCACAAGGTCTCTTCATGCCATGCTACTCAAAGACCTATACCTTCATGTAATCATAAGGCATTAGTTTCATTCAAATTATCTCTTTTTAATTCAAATTCTCTTTCATGATATCATAATTCAATGAAAACACTCCATCAATACCCCTTGTTACATCAACACACTGCTAACTAGGCACACTCTCTCAATGATATCAACCTCATGTAAGATGCATCTTTGACATTGTTGGTCCCCAAAAATGTCACTCATTTTTGGAACAACATATGAGTTATATTGGTCCTACAGGACCAAAACTTCTCTCTTCCCTTCTCAAAATTTGTTCTGAGCTTTCAAATTCCTCTTTTTTTAAGCTTTCCAAAAATCTACAGACTCTGCAAGCTTGAATCTACGGACTCTGTAGGCTTGAATCTATGGACTCTGTAGGAAGAAAATCTATAGACTCTGTAGGCCAAGTTCTATAGGCTTCACAAGTTGATTTCTATGGACTCTATAGGAAAGAAGCAAGCTCTCAAGAGAACAAGTTTCCAACACTTAGTCATTTTTAGGATTGGTTCAACACCAAGGTTCAACCAAAGTGTCCATCAACAAGTTTCTAAGAAAGAATTGAACCATTGAACCATTGAACCTTGAACTATTTTGGTTCAATGGGTTCAATGGGTTCAAAGGTTTAATGTCATCAATAGGAGTTAAGCGCATTTGTCAAGGTTCAAATTTTAACCACTTTAAGGTTCAATGGCTTCAAAACACTTATCAGAGAGAAGGCTTGAACCATTGAACCACTTTGGTTCAAAGGTTCAACGGGTTCAATGGGTCAACAGGTTCAACGACCAATTGGTTTAATGTGTTTGGTGCAAAAGATAAAAAAGACTTAGCCAAATAACAAAAAATGAACTGATTGAACCATTCAACTATTGAACCAAAGTTGGTTCAATTGGTAGGTTCAAGGGCTTGCCCCAAAGCCAAAGAGGCAAGTGCCCTTGTGGAGGGCAGACAACATTGGTTTGAAGGTCAAAGAAAAGACAAAATTCCTTTGGATTTGTTCAAAGGCCCAAAAGGAACAATTCTTTTAGACTTTTTGTTTGATGGAAATGATTAAGTGAAGAAGGCCGAAGGAATTCACTTAGGAAGAAATCCAGAAGAAAGTGAAATAAAAAAATGGCTAAGGAAAAGAAGCTTTCTTTTAGACTTTTTGTTCGAAGGAAAAACCTGAGAGGTAGAAGCCTATCGAAGAAGCAAGAACCTGTCGGGAAAGTTAAAGCCCAAAGGTCACATGAAAAATCTTGAAGGGTAGATACCCTTGTGGGGGAAACTTGACGTCAGAAAAAGGACCTTTTCCAAGGACCTGAAGGGACACCTTCCCTTCGAGATGTTCCAAAGGCTAAACAAAGATGCAGAAAGGAATCTTCAAAGAATTAGACATAAAGAGCTTCAAAGAATGAACCGATTGAACCATTGAACCAAATGGTTCAACGTGTTTGCAGGTTCAAGGGTTCAACCAAGCACGATGAAGATCAAAGAGCTTAGGAAGAGCAAATGATGGGCAGAACAAAAGAACCACTAAACTAATTTAACCTTGAACGAAAAGAGTTTAAAGTTTAATGATTCATAGGTTCAAGCAAAGAAAGAAGCAACATGGATGATTCCAAAGGCAAGTTAAATGAAAGTGATGGTTCAACTAGAGAGCAAAGAAGTGCTTAAGTAGGGAAGTGATGGACCAAAAGAGACAGTGTGAACCAATGAAGCTTTGAACTAATAAACTTTTAAATGGTTCATAGGTTCAAAGTTCAACATGGTTCAAGTAGCTAGTAATCATTGATGGTCCCTCGGACATCAAATTTAAAGTGAGGGAAAGTCATCAAAAATTTAAATAGAGCACAAAACTTAAAGGAAGAACCAAGTGATTGATCAAAAGGATAGCCTGAGAGCTCAAATCATAGTAAGAAGAGACAAAGCTGGAAAAGACAAAATCTAAAAGAGGGAAAAACCCAAAATATCTGTGCATAAGTAATTTCAATAGGTGGAATAGTCCACTAAGCAGGTATTTTAGCTTGCAAATTAAGGACGCAACCTATTTTTCCTTTCATGAAGTAAAGACAAATGGATAGCTACACAAACATCAGAGGGGATAGACCAGATGTTCCAGGCTCAGGAGAAGACATATGGGATGAAATGACATGCCATAGTTAAGATAGCTGCCCTATTTTTAATGCAATCCTTTGACAAACCTAGAGATGCATTCAAAGCATTGAAGGCAACATGGGTTGTTCCAAGGAAAAGCATGCCAGTCTTTTTTGGGTGGCTATATATTATAATCTCTTCTATCATTCTAAAGGAGATCTTCCCCTTACTAGAAGTGAAACTCTACCCAAATTGAAAGGCATTACTGAGACTTTGAGCTCAGATTATAGTTCATATTTCTTTGATTGAATGAGAAAGCAAGTTACTTGCAGACTTTATGTTGTGATAACTTGTGCTAATTTAAGAGATTGTTCTTATGTCTGTCTTCTGAAAGCATTTTTGTTTATTTGATTTAACAAGCAGAACTAGCTGAAGTAATTAGGAAGGTGTCCTGAAGTTAGTTGTGGAAGACTTTGTGCTATCTGCAATTGTCTTCAATGTGTGTTTCTTTACTGTTTCTATGTAAAGGACCTTGGGATGAATTTTTGCCCCCATTGTTCTTTGTATCTCACTCTAGGGAAGTTGAGGTGGAGACTTTGTGCTACATCTCAGGCTACTAGTTACTCTACACTTTTGTCACTTTTTACCAGAAAGATTCCTGTTGCCTATTAGAACAAGCATTTCTAAAAGAAGAGAAATGCCTTCTATTGCTTCACTAAGATTTCTACTATCTAAGAAGGGATCTATCTCTTGGTTAAATGTTACTTTTGAAAGAAGAGAAGTACCTTCACCAATCACCTGAGATTTCTCCTACATTTGTTAGCATCATCTCTGAAAAAAAAGAGATGGATGGTTTATCCCACCCCTGTGTCTTACTTTCTACTTATTTATATAGTATATAGCCTCCACAAATTTAATAGAGAACCTCCCCTTGATGAGAGGAGATATTTTTCCCCTATTGATGTAGTAAACCTATACACCAGGATGACCCATCTCCCTATGCTGTGGTGATAGGAACTATTTTGGTCACCAGTTAGTTGGTTGACAAAATATTCACCCAATAATTTTTTGTGACTCCATTAGGGACACAATAATTTTGTGTAATTTAGAACCTCAAGTTTCAAATTGAAACATCACATGTGTCTTACTCATTATCATTATAACCTTATCCATGAAATCCACTATGGAAGAATGAATGATCTATCTTGGTCCTACAGGACCAAAACTTCTCTCTTCCCTTCTAAATTTTTTTTTTGAGCTTATAAATTCCTCTTTTTTCAAGCTTTCCAAAAATCTATGAACTCTGCAGGCCAAGTTCTATGGGCTTCATAGGTTGATTGCTATGAACTCTGTAGGAAAGAAGCAAGCTCTCAAAAGAACAAGTTTCCAACACTTAGTCATTTTCAAGATTGGTTCAACACCAAGGTTCAACCAAAGTGTCCATCGATAAGCTTTTAAGCAAGAATCAAACCATTGAACCATTGAACCATTTTTGTTTAATGGGTTTAATGGGTTCAAAGGTTCAACGTCATCAATAGGAGTTAAGCACATTTGTCAAGGTTCAAAGTTCAACCACTTCAAGGTTTAATGGCTTCAAAACACTAATCAAAGAGAAGGCTTGAACCATTGAACCATTGAACCACTTTGGTTTAAAGGTTCAACAGGTTTAATGGATCAACAAGTTCAATGACCAATTGGCTCAATGTGCTTGGTGCAAAAGATCAAAAAGATTTAGCCAAATAATGAAGAATGAACCCATTGAACCATTGAACCATTAAACCAAAGTTGGTTCAATCGGTTGGCTCAATCGGTAGGTTCAGGGGGCTGCCCCAAAGCCAAAGAGGCAAGTACCCTTGCAGAGGGAAAGCAACATTGGTTCAAAGGTCAAAGAAAAGACAAAATTCCTTCAGATTTGTTCAAAGGCCCAAAAGGAATAATTCTTTCAGACTTTTTATCTGATGGAAATGATTAAGTGAAGAAGGCTGAAGGAATTCACTCAAGAAGAAAGCTCAAAGAAATTGAAAGGAACAAATGGATAAGGAAAAGAAGCTTTCTTTCATACTTTTTATCTAAAGGAAAATTTTGAGAGCCAAAAGCATACTGAAGAAGCAAGAACCCACTGGGAAAGTTAAAGCCCAAAGGTTGCATGAAAAATCTTGAAGAGTAGATACCCTTGTGGGGGACACTTGACGTCAAAAAAAGGACCTTTTTCCAAGGACTCGAAGGGACACCTTCCCTTTGGGACATTCCAAAGGCTAAACAAAGACATAGAAAGGAATCTTCAAGGACTTAGACACAAAGCTTCAAATAATGAACCGATTGAACCATTGAACGATTGAACTAAATGGTTCAACGTGTTCACAGGTTCAAGGGTTCAACCAAGCATGATGAAGATAAAAGAGCTTAGGAAGAGCAAATGACGGGCAAAACCAAAGAACCAATGAACTGATTAAACCTTAAACCAAAAGAGTTTAAAGTTCAATGATTCACAAGTTCAAGCAGTTTAAAGGCAACCTCAAGGAAAGAAAGAACCAACATGGATGATTCCAAAGGCAAGTTCAATGAAAGTGATGGTTCAACCAGAGAGCAAAGAAGTGCTTAAGCAGGGAAGCGATGGACCAAAAGAGATAGAGTGAACCGATGAAGCTTTGAACCAATGAACTTTCAAATGGTTCATAGATTTAAAGTTTAACATAGTTCAAGCAGCTAGCAATCATTGACTGTCCCTCAGACATCAAATTTAAAGTGAGTGAAAATCCATGGAAATTCAAATAGAGTGTGAAACTTAAAGGAAGAACCAAGTGACTGACCAAAAGGATAGCCCATGAGCTCAAATCATAGCAGGAAGAGACAACGCTGGACAAGACAAAATTTGAAAGAGGGAAAAGCCTAAAATATCTACACAAAAGTAATTTCAATAGGTGGAATAGTCCACTAAGTAGGTATTTTGGCTTGCAAATTAAGGATGCAGCCTATTTTTCCTTCCATGAAGTAAAGATGAATGGACAGCTATAGAGATGTTAGAGGGGATAGACCCGATGTTCTAGGCTTAGGAGAAGACATATGAGATGAAATGACATGCCATAGTTAAGACAACCACCCTATTTTCAACACAGTCCTTTGAAAAACTTGGAGACGCATTCAAAGCATTGAAGGCAACATGGGTCACTCCAAAGAAAGGTGTGCCAGTATTTTTTGGGTGGCTATATATTTTAATCTCTTGTATCATTCTAAATGAGATCTTCCCCTTACTAGAAGTGAAACTCTACCTAAATTTAAAGGCATTGCTAAGACTTTAAGCTCAGATTGTAGTTCATATTTCTTTGATTGAATGAGAAAGCAAGTTACTTACATACTTTGTGCTATGATATCTTGTGCTACTTTAGGAGATTGTTCTTATGTCTGTCTTCTGAAAGCATTCTTGTTTATTTGATTTAACAAGTAGAACTAGTGGAAGTAATTAGGAAGGTGTCTTGAAGTTAGTTGTGGAAGACTTTGTGATGTCTGCAGTTGTCTTTAGTGTGTGTTTCTTTTCTGTTTCTATGTAAAGGATGTCAGGAATCTAGAACAACAAACATGCTCTGATACCACTTATTGGGAGGGGAGATGGAAGATAAATCCAAGAACAAACACACCTGTTCTAATTCCACCTCCTAGGATCTTGCTCCTCAGAAAGAGCACAGTATGATTACCAAATATAAGCAATTGAATATGCAAAAATAACCAGAAACACAAGTAACTAGAATTCACCAATAGCACAGAATATGAGAGACAATACACTATCTTGTATTAACACTAACAAAAAAGAATACAACAAAGAGCCGCCACACTCTTTCACCTTACAGAGATTCGCCACACCTCAAGTGTTCAGTAATTCTTCTCACACACACTCTCCTACACAAAAACGGTCCCAACAACCAACTCACACATAGAATTGGTGTTCACCTCACCAACCAGTCAGTAATAACCTTGCCGATACATCAAGCACTCTATAGCACTTCAAGCTGATCTCTCATGAACTTGCAACCTACAATTCAAAGACCAAACTTACATGTAGATCCCCAATGAGCTTGCAACAGCCTGAAACTCACAGATCTTACAACTAGAAGGAACTCTTCCTTTCTATCTCATGCCTTAAACAATACATGCCAATGGGTCTATAAATAGATCCCTAACTCAAACAATAACTTAGACTCTTAATTTAGACAATTGTCCTCGCAGCCCAAGACTCTAACTGGTCTCAACATGCAAACTCTTCGTTCACTTAACTAACTGTCTGTGAAATGAGCAGTTCTGGAACACACAGGCGATCGACGTCGGTCCCTACTTGTCTGGTTCTACCGACGTCGGCTGACTTTTTGCCGTCGCCGGTGGCCTTCTGCACTGGACTCTGCCGACGTCGGTCCTGATGCCGACGCCGGTTCTTGTAGAACTCAGCAACCATCTGTTCTTCAGTTTGCAAAGGGTTAAAGCTTTTAGCTCCACAACCTAACAATCTCCCACTTGGAGATAAACAGCTGCAACCTGTACCTGTACCTGTACACCATCTAGTTTGTTACCTTGGCTATGTATCCATCTTCAAAATCACCCTTGAAGACCAACCACCACAAAATCCGTGGTGCAAAACCTGTCATCCAAATTACCTGCCACATCTGCATCTACAACCATGTAGAAAAAGAACTTGACCCTGCATAGCATGTGCACCTGCTGCTGGTCCCACTGAACTGCCCTTCAGTATTACTTTTCCGGATTGACTCCAACTTGTGATAACTCCCACTGCTTGGGAAAACTCAGGTTTAGTACATACCATGCACTCAACCTCATTATGTGAATCAAGACACCTATTCTATGAACTGTCTAACTATCAGCGTGCTAACCGGTTTCACACAATCATCCTGAAACAAAGTCAACACATGACCTTCCATGTCTCTAAAACACACTCTTGCCAAAGAATCTTGCTGCTCCCAGATTCTCCATGACAAACACCTGAACTAGCTTTACCTTTAGTTCAGCAATACCTGTATATGTAACCCTGCAACAAGCACATCATACAGAAAATAGGATAGTGTAGCTAATACTATCCAACCTGGTAAAGAGAAACACAATGAACAAACCTCCATTGCCCTGCAGCTAATACAAGATCAAATACCCTAATCTTCCATCTCACGTATCCATTTCCGCTCTTCTTTATCCTTAACATCCATTCGTCTCTCAGTGCTTACTTCCAGCTGGCCACACTACCCAAAACACCTGTTTGGTTCTCCTCCAAGGAATCACATCCTCATTCATGCCTAGCTCCCACTGTTTCTAGGATCTACCTATTCTGCTTCTTCAATAACTTCCTGGTCCTATGCCATAAGTGAGCAACAAGTAGTGTAAAGAAGGGAAATGATGAATTTAAGAACTTACTTACACCTTCAGTCCTCCATATGGGCGCTTGAGACTCCATGACAGCGTGCTATCCACCCAAAATTCATCTCAGTGACCGATGCCGATCACATCTCAGTCTACAGCCGACCGATGTCGGTTCCCTGTGACTGCCTTCCTGCCGACGTCGGTTTCCCCTGGCTAACGCCGGTCTCTGTCTGCCCTGAGTCACCGACATCAGGCTGCACATAGTCGATGTCGGTCCCTATCTGGACACCGACGCCGGTTTTCCTGCTGACGTCGGTCTCTGTGTTTTTCTTGTGAGACCTGACTTTTTCTCGCGAGCTCCTTTTGGATCAAACCCTTGTCCAAATCACCCTTGCTCTGCTCATAATTCCTTTGCACCTTGTGCTGAACTCTGTCCATCATTTTCTCCTTGAAAACCAAGGCTTTCCTGTTCTTGTCACTAACATCGGATTCCTCAAGAAACCTCACCTTCTTCTTCTGCATACAAAAATCACGATCCATGCCTTCCAAATCTAAAAGCATACTCTTTGACTCAAGAACCAGCATCTCCTTCTTATCTATGTGACCAAGCCTATCAAGCCACATCTCTGAATCTACAGCTGAAGTAGACAACCCAGAAAGAGAATCAGTAAAACAAGTAGATAGATAAAGCGTACCTACTTTCTTACCTCTAGCTACAACAAGTGTACCCTTGGTAACCTTCCAAGAGTCCACTGTGAGAGTTACTGTGCAACCCTCTTCACCCAAACTTCTGACAGAAATCAGATTTTGCTTCAGAACTGGGACGTGCATGACCTCCTTTAAAACCCATGTGTTACTTGTCTGCAGTTTCAGCTTCACTTTGCCTTTGCCAACAATCTGACAAGGCTTACCATCCCCTACACAAATTTCTCCAAAATCTCCCTGGACATACTCATGAAAAAATTCTCTATGTGGGGATGCATGAAAAGAGGCACCAGAATCTAATACCCAAGATTCTACTTTATCCAAAGAACATACCAGAGCATCCTGTGCAACGTAACCTGCAACATCTGCTTCTTCTTCATGTTCTTCATGCTGATCTATACCTGATCTGCAATCTCTCTTTAAGTGCCCTTGCTTTCCACATTTCCAGCAGGTTATTCTGCCATACCTGGACTTGGATCTCTTGCCCATCTTCGACCTTGATCTCCCACGCTCTATCTTCTCTCTTGGCCTTCCTCTTCCTTCAACACTCAAAGCATCTCCAGATGATTCACCTATGCTTTTCCTGCGTATCTCTTTGTTCAAGATCACACTCACAATATCATCCACTTTTAAGACTTTTGAAGGAGACACAGTATTAGAAATTGCCATTACCAAACCTTCCCAACTTTCAGGTAATGAACACAAGATTAAGAGAGCTCTTATTTCATCATCAAATACAATATTGACTGAACTTAACTAGTTTACTAAACTATGGAAATCACTAAGATGGCTATGAACAGATCCACCTTCCAACATTTGCAAATTAAATAAACACTTCATAAGAAATACCTTATTCGAAGCCGAGGGTTTTTCATACAAATTTGCCAAAGATTTCATCAACTCCACCGTTGTCTTACACTGTGATAAGCTGGAAATCACAGATGATTCAAGACTCAATCTAACAGATCCTAGAGCCTTCCGATCAAGAACCTCCCATTCTTCATCTTTCATATCCACGGGTTTGCTAGCAACCCCACCCAACGGTAAGTACAAATCTTTTTGATACAGATAGTCCTCAATCTGCATCCTCCATAATTGGTAGTTCTTGCCATTAAACTTTTCCATTCGTAGTTGACTACTTTCTATCATTGCTCAACTCCCACTCAAACAGAAACCCTATGAGTAACCTGTAATCAAAACACACTACCTAGATCTACACCAATCTGTTAGTATCCCAACCAAAAGCCCTGATACCAATTGTTCATATCAAGCTTAAGAACCTACAACCAAGGCTCTGATACCAGTTGTCAGGAATCTAGAACAACAAACATGCTCTGATACCACTTGTTGGGAGGGGAGATGGAAGATAAATCCAAGAACAAACACACCTGTTCTAATTCCACCTCCTAGGATCTTGCTCCTCAGAAAGAGCACAGTATGATTACCAAATATAAGCAATTGAATATGCAGAAATAACCAAAAACACAAGTAACTAGAATTCACCAATAGCACAGAATATGAGAGACAATACACTATCTTGTATTAACACTAACAGAAAAGAATACAACAAAGAGCCGCCACACTCTTTCACCTTACAGAGATTCGCCACACCTCAAGTGTTCAGTAATTATTCTCACACACACTCTCCTACACAAAAATGGTCCCAACAACCAACTCACACATAGAATTGGTGTTCACCTCACCAACCAGTCAGTAATAACCCTGCCGGTACATCAAGCACTCTATAACACTTCAAGCTGATCTCTCATGAACCTGCAACCTGCAATTCAAAGACCAAACTTACATGTAGATCCCCAATGAGCTTGCAACAGCCTGTAACTCACAGATCTTACAACTAGAAGGAACTCTTCCTTTCTATCTCATGCCTTAAACAATACATGCCAATGGGTCTATAAATATATCCCTAACTCAAACAATAACTTAGACTCTTAATTTAGACAATTGTCCTCGCAGCCCAAGACTCTAACTGGTCTCAACATGCAAAATCTTCGTTCACTTAACTAACTGTCCATGAAACGAGTAGTTCTGGAACACACAGGCGACCGACGTCGGTCCCTGCTTGTTTGGTTCTACCGACGTCGGCCGACTTCCTGCCGTCGCCGGTGGCCTTCTGCACTGGACTCTGCCGACGTCGGTCCTGATGCCGACGCTGGTTCTTGTAGAACTCAGCAACCATCTGTTCCTTAGTTTGCAAAGGGTTGAAGCTTTTAGCTCCACAACCTAACAATCTCCCACTTGGAGATAAACAGCTACAACCTGTACCTGTACCTGTACACCGTCTAGTTTGTTACCTTGGCTATGTATCCATCTTCAAAATCACCCTTGAAGACCAACCACCACAAAATCCATGGTGCAAAACCTGTCATCCAAATTACCTGCCACATCCGCATCTACAACCATGTAGAAAAAGAACTTGACCCTGCATAGCATGTGCACCTGCTGCTGGTCCCACTGAACTGCCCTTCAGTATTACTTTTCCGGATTGACTCCAACTTGTGATAACTCCCACTGCTTGGGAAAACTCAGGTTTAGTACATACCATGCACTCAACCTCATTATGTGAATCAAGACACCTGTTTTATGAACTGTCTAACTATCGGCGTGCTAACCGGTTTCACACAATCATCCTGAAACAAAGTCAACACATGACCTTCCATGTCTCTAAAACACACTCTTGCCAAAGAATCTTGCTGCTCCCAGATTCTCCATGACAAACACCTGAACTAGCTTTACCTTTAGTTTAGCAATACCTGTATATGTAACCCTGCAACAAGCACATCATACAGAAAATAGGATAGTGTAGCTAATACTATCCAACCTAGTAAAGAGAAACACAATGAACAAACCTCCATTGCCCTACAGCTAATACAAGATCAAATACCCTGATCTTCCATCTCACGTATCCATTTCTGCTCTTCTTTATCCTTAACATCCATTCGTCTCTCAGTGCTTACTTCCAGCTGGACACACTACCCAAAACACCTGTTTGGTTCTCCTCCAAGGAATCACATCCTCATTCATGCCTAGCTCCCACTATTTCCTGGATCTACCTGTTCTGCTTCTTCAATAACTTCCTGGTCCTATGCCATAAGTGAGCAATAAGTAGTGTAAAGAAGGGAAATGACAAATTTAAGAACTTACTTACACCTTTAGTCCTCCATATGGGCGCTTGAGACTCCATGACAGCGTGCTGTCCACCCAAAATTCGTCTCAGTGACCGATGTCGATCACATCTCAGTCTACAACCGACCGATGTCAGTTCCCTGCGAATGCCTTCCTGTCGACGTCGGTTTCCCCTGGCCGACGCCGGTCTCTGTCTGCCCCGAGTCACCGACGTCGGGCTGCACATAGCTGATGTCGGTCCCTATCTGGATATCGACGGCAATTTTCCTGCCGACGTCGGTCTCTGTGTTTTTCTTGTGAGACCTGACTTTTTCCCGTGAGCTCCTTTTGGATCAAACCCTTGTCCAAATCACCCTTGCTCTACTCAGAATTCCTCTGCACCTTGTGCTGAACTCTGTCTGTCATTTTCTCCTTGAAAACCAAGGCTTTCCTATTCTTGTCACTAACATCGGATTCCTCAAGAAACCTCACCTTCTTCTTCTGCATACAAAAATCACGATCCATGCCTTCCAAATCTGAAAGCATACTCTTTGACTCAAGAACCAGCATCTCCTTCTTATCTATGTGACCAAGCCTATCAAGCCACATCTCTGAATCTACAGTTGAAGTAGACAACCCAGAAAGAGAATCAGTAAAATAAGTAGATAGATAAAGCGTACCTACTTTCTTACCTCTAGCTACAATAAGTGTACCCTTGGTAACCTTCCAAGAGTCCACTGTGAGAGTTACTGTGCAACCCTCTTCACCCAAACTTCTGACAGAAATCAGATTTTGCTTCAGAACTGGGACATGCATGACCTCCTTTAACACCCATGTGTTACCTGTCTATAGTTTCAGCTTCACTTTGCCTTTGCCAACAATCTGACAAGGCTTACCATCCCCTACACAAATTTCTCCAAAATCTCCCTGGACATACTCATGAAAAAATTCTCTATGTGGGGATGCATGAAAAGAGGCACCAGAATATAATACCCAATATTCTACTTTATCCAAAGAACATACTAGAGCATCCTGTGCAATGTAACCTGCAACATCTGCTTCTTCTTCATGTTCTTCATGCTGATATGTACCCGATCTGTAATCTCTCTTTAAGTGCCCTTGCTTTCCACATTTCCAGCAAGTTATTCTGCCATACCTGGACTTGGATCTCTTGCCCATCTTCGACCTTGATCTCCCACGCTCTATCTTCTCTCTTGGCCTTCCTCTTCCTTCAACACTCAAAGCATCTCCAGATGATTCACCTGTGCTTTTCCTGCGTATCTCTTCGTTCAAGATCACACTCACAATATCATCCACTTTTAAGACTTTTGAAGGAGACACAGTATTAGAAACTGCCATTACCAAACCTTCCCAACTTTCAGGTAATGAACACAAGATTAAGAGAGCTCTTATTTCATCATCAAATACAATATTGACTGAACTTAACTGGTTTACTAAACCATGGAAATCACTAAGATAGCTATGAACAGATCCACCTTCCAACATTTGCAAATTAAATAAACGCTTCATAAGAAATACCTTATTCGAAGCCGAGGGTTTTTCATACAAATTTGCCAAAGATTTCATCAACTCCACCATTGTCTTACACTATGATAAGCTGGAAATCACAGATGATTCAAGACTCAATCTAACAGATCCCAGAGCCTTCCGATCAAGAACCTCCCATTCTTCATCTTTCATATCCACGGGTTTGCTAGCAACCCCACCCAACGGTAAGTACAAATCTTTCTGATACAGATAGTCCTCAATCTGCATCCTCCATAATTGGTAGTTCTTGCCATTAAACTTTTCCATTCGTAGTTGACTGCTTTCTGTCATTGCTCAACTCCCACTCAAACAGAAACCCTGTGAGTAACCTGTAATGAAAACACACTACCCAGATCTACACCAATATGTTAGTATCCCAACCAAAAGCTCTGATACCAATTGTTGGTATCAAGCTTAAGAACCTACAACCAAGGCTCTGATACCAGTTGTCAGGAATCTAGAACAACAAACATGCTCTGATACCACTTGTTGGGAGGGGAGATGGAAGATAAATCCAAGAACAAACACACCTGTTCTAATTCCACCTCCTAGGATCTTGCTCCTCAGAAAGAGCACAGTATGATTACCAAATATAAGCAATTGAATATGCGGAAATAACCAGAAACACAAGTAACTAGAATTCACCAATAGCACAAAATATGAGAGACAATACACTATCTTGTATTAACAATAACAGAAAAGAATACAACAAAGAGCCGCCACACTCTTTCACCTTATAGAGATTCACCACACCTCAAGTGTTCAGTAATTCTTCTCACACACACTCTCCTACACAAAAACGGTCCCAACAACCAACTCACACATAGAATTGGTGTTCACCTCACCAACCAGTCAGTAATAACCCTGCCGGTACATCAAGCACTCTATAGCACTTCAAGCTGATCTCTCATGAACCTGCAACCTGCAATTCAAAGACCAAACTTACATGTAGATCCCCAATGAGCTTGCAACAACCTGCAACTCACAGATCTTACAACTAGAAGGAACTCTTCCTTTCTATCTCATGCCTTAAACAATACATGCCAATGGGTCTATAAATAGATCCCTAACTCAAACAATAACTTAGACTCTTAATTTAGACAATTGTCCTCACAGCCCAAGACTCTAACTGGTCTCAACATGCAAACTCTTTGTTCACTTAACTAACTATCCGTGAAACGAGCAGTTCTGGAACACACAGGCGACCGACGTCGGTCCCTGCTTGTCTGGTTCTGCCGACGTTGGCCGACTTCCTGCCGTCGCCGGTGGCCTTCTGCACTGGACTCTGCTGACGTCGGTCCTGATGCCGACGCCGGTTCTTGTAGAACTCAGCAACCATCTGTTCCTCAGTTTGCAAAGGGTTAAAGCTTTTAGCTCCACAACCTAACAAAGGACCTTGGGATGACTTTGTGCCCCCATTGATCTTTGTAACTCACTCTGGGGTAGTCGAGGTGGAGACTTTGTGCTACATCTCAAGCTGCTGGTTACTCTACACTTTTGTCACTTGTTACTAGAAAGATTCCTATTACCTATAACAACAAGCATTTCTGAAAGAAGAGAAGTGCCTTCTATTGCTTCACTAGGATTTCTACTATCTAGGAAGGGATCTGACTCTTGGCTGAATGTTACTTCTGAAGGAAGAGAAGTACCTTCACCAATCACCCAAGATTTCTCCTCCATTTGTTAGCATCATCTCTAAAAAAATAGAGATGGATGGTTTATCCCACCCCTATGTCTTACTTTCTACTTATTTATATAGTATATAGCCTCTGCATATTTAATAGGAAATCTCCCCTTGATGAGAGGATAGATTTGTCCCCTATTTATGTAGTAAATTTGCACACCAAGATGACCCATCTCCCTATGCTATGGTGATCGGAACTATTTTGGTCACCAGTTAGCTAGCTGACAAAATATTCACCCAACAGACATCAATGACAATACTCAACACATTGAAATACATTACCCATGATGAAGCAATACAAATGTCAAAAAGACAAACTCAACACTACATAATCTAGGTTGATATAATAAAAAGAGGGAATATGCATGAAACAAAGGGTATTGGCTTAGTTGATTCTATAGGATATGATGAAATTGATAAAATTACATGGAATAAGATGGAAGGAGGTACGTACAAAGGAAAATATAAGGAATTTTAACTAGGGATAGGAATGATATGATAATGACATAGATAACAACATATCTTGAAAAGCACCAAAGACTTACCTACCCCTTTCTTGGTATAACATTTAAGGCACACACTTAGGGATATTAAAGTTCAACATGTTACTATAAGAGAAAGTATCAGTAAATGATAAAGTGAATTTTTTTATATGTATACATATTCCCCACATGAAGCTCACCACATGTCACAATAGCATAACATGGGATGGTAATTTGAGAAAGAACATAACAACATAACAACTAAGCTAACTAAAATAAAAAAATAACTAAAAGTAAATGAAAATAAATAAAATGTAAATATGTACCTTCACTTATACTTGGGCCAAAACTCCCCATTTATTTAGAGAAGTGGGGGACCCCTTTGAAAATTATAAAACAAAGGATTTCATAGAGTTTCAATCCCCTTTAAGTCAGCCTTGGACCTGGTGAAACATTGAATCTCTATTCTGCCTTGATTTGCTAAGTTTTTCACAATATTTGGGATGATGAGTTGCTATTTGTTAAATATCCCTATAGTCTTCTAAGTCTAAAGATATTCTAATATTTGATGCATCCTAAAATAACAAAGGATTTTCATACTTAGAAATTTTCATGCACTAATTATGTTTTTTATAGAATTAGACTCAAGATGATTTTCTTGAAGCATCAGTCTCCTAGATTCCTACCCAACATTTCATAAAGATTTAATGGTAGACATGTGAGATTTTAATTGATTACGTGGATTTATTTTAACTTAGTCACTTTTTTTGAAATCTCACAGGAGAGCCTGACCAATGAAGAAATTCCATGTGGAACCTATTAGATATGTCAGTTTCCTATACCTATTAGAGGTGTCAGATCATAAGATAGATTGACAAATGAATAAACACCATGTGGAAGATATCATATGTGTTAGTCTCTTAGAGATATTAAAGGTGTCATATCCTAAGAGAGATTTATGAATGAGTAAATGACATGTGGAACCTGTTAGATGTTTTAGTCTTTTAGACTTGTCAAAGGTGTCAAATCTTAGGAGAGCTTGACAAATGAAGAAATACCACATTTAACCTATTAGATGTGTCAATCTCCCAGACTTGTTAGAGGTTTTAGATCTTATGAGACTCTAAAAAATGAGGAAATTCCACATAGAACCTATTAGATGTGTTAGTCTCTTAGACATATTAGAGGTGTCAGATCCTAGGAGATCTTAATGAATGAGGAAACACCACATGAAACTTGTTAGATTTGTTAGTTTCTTAGACTTGTTAGATGTGTTAGTCTCTCAAACCTATCAAAGGTGTTATATCATGAGAGAGCTTGATGAATGATGAAAAACCATGTGGAATCTACTAGATGTGTTAGTCTCTTAAACCTATCAAAGGTGTTAGATTATGGGAGAGCCTGATGAATGAGAAGACACCATGTGGCATGACCATGAATATCATAGATATGACATAAGGTTTATCTTATGTACTCATAATGAAGTATAGTCATAATTAAATACTAATTAGAGCACACTGTGTGCCACCTTGATACTCTAAGTGGTTAGTTTTTGCTCTCAAATAGGTAAAAGTAAAACACCAAGCCACGTTTAGGTGGAATCCATTATAACCAAGACCAATTGGTGATAGTCATGTGGTACATTTTGAACCACTGAATATTCCATAGATTAAAGGTATTCATGTGCCTACCATGCTTTTCACATTAATTAAATGGGAAATTGGGCTCTGATTGGATAATTTAAAATGTATCATCACAGTTGCCAAATAAAAGTGAGGAGCATGTGTTTGAAATTATTGAGTTAATGAAAAATTAGGAAATGAATAAGTGGATTGTGCCACCAAATCAAATTTTAACTCACATTAGGTGAGTTACCAAATGCCATTAAGGTAGGAGTTCTTCACATACCCCTACAAGTGCCTAAAAGCAAGATGATTTATCATTATTTCTCCCAATTTCCTAGAGTTTTTCTCTTGTTATCTCATTATTATGACATTAATGTCCACCTTGTATGCAATCACAAATGAATCAAGTCTATAAATCAATCCTAACTCAAATACAATATAACCTACTTACACTTTCAATTGGGGATACATTAGATAATCAAGAACATTACTAATATGTGGATCTACTAGACCCAATTAGGGGGTCTATTATCATAATAATAATACTAGGGAGGGTTATAAAGCCTCTAATCAAGCAAATAAATAAATAACCCTAACTGAAACCTATGTTTTCATATTCACTAAACTAATAACAAGTAAAGTAAAGTCTAATCTAGTGCTCACCAAAGCTTGTGGCACAAAGTCGAGGTAATAAACAACAAAAGTAAACATGAATAGAAGAAATATACTCACATTAATGTACATAAAATTATAATGCATGGAAGATAAATACAAATTCATATATATCTACTCTTATAAAGGAGGAATAATGTTATGAATACTTACCTTTGAAGATGAACCCATCGAGCCTCAATCTCTCCCTTGGCCAAGGTGATTTGCAAGAGGTTGTTGTGGTATGTAAGGGTGACAAGGATAAATAAGCTCTAGGCTACACAACCTATCAATATATCTAAAAGACATATCCACAAGACAAGATCTGTATCTCTAAAGAAAGTATGAAACCCTAAGCTTTCTCCTCAAGTAGAATGGTGGATAAGTAAATGTGAATTAGCTCTTACTTCTTCTTTTCTCTAAATAATGGTGAAATGATCTTATATATATAGGTAGATTTAACTCTAATCCCTTCCAAAGTTTTGGATGATAGGGCTAACCTAGTCGACCTAGTACTATTATGGACAAAAATTTACTAGGTCATGAGCTTGGTTGCCCAAGAGCTGACCTAGACCCTAAATGAATAACACCCATAAGAGTCTAAGGTCAACCTAGTCAACCTAGTACTGTAAACTATCAAAAGGGATTTTAGGTTAGGAAAAGAGGGATTAAATGTGGAAAATTAATAAGGAATATACAAGAGAGAATAACAAGCTTAGGAGAATGGTTTTTAGGAGATAAGTGTGTAGATAATAAGTGGCAAAAAGGATAACAATATTAAAAATCACCAATGGTCTACCACCCTCTTTCTCAATGTACCCTTTAGGGCATGCCCTCAGATAGATTGAGCCTAAATGGGTTATTGTAAGATAGAGATCATCAATAATTTATAAAAGTTTAAAAATATTATATGTATACATATACCCCACTCAAAACTCATCACGTGTCATGTAAGTGTAACATGGGATGGTGCTACAGAAATATAACATGATGACACATAATGTTGATGTTAACTAAAATTAAATAATGAGAAAATAATATAAATGAAAGAACATAATTGAAAAACACATACCTTTACTTACCTTAGTGATGTAGATAAAGAAAGAGACTGTAAGAGATGTGAAGGCATCCAATGTGAAGAACATCAGGTGAACTTGTAGATATTAGTGCAAAAAAGAGTTTTTTTTTTTTTTTGAAATAAAGGCATATATTAGTGTAAAATATTCTATATGATGTCATGATTCTATAACTTTTTATGGTTTGAAAAATGAGTGAGTAAAAACAAAGATATGATCAAAACAAGTAATCTGACGGTAAATATTTGAAAGGTAAAAAATTGTAAATAATAAGTTTAAATAGGGTGAAAAAAGTCATTTACTATTGTTTGAATTATTTGGAAAGAAATATATATCTTTAAGAAACCAAATGAAATATAAAAGAGCCAAGATGGTGAGTAGATGACAACTAATATGAGGATGCCTAACAACCATAACAGGTACAACAAAGGTAGGGAACTAAAAATTTCAAACTTGTTTCAAGTATTTTATTAAAAATTAAGTGTTTTATTTAAATTTGTAAATTTAGACCATTTCTAGAATTAGAATGAATCCCAAATCACTGCTAAGGGTACTAGAGACCAAATGGGGAAATGGGTTGAAAGGAATCAGAGAGTAATAAATGTTGAAGGCATTTATTACAAGTAGGGGAAAGAGTCAGCAATTTGAACCAACTAGATTGACCCTGTTGACCTAGTAGGTTGAAAATTTTGATTTCATACTAATGACTTAGTAGGTATGGGTCAACTTATTTGATTGAAGTAGGGTGATGACTTAGTACCCCTATGTTGAATTAGTGAGTTTGTCTAATCTACCAATTTAGTAATTGTTGTCACTTGTATTTTCACCCCTTGAGGAGATGTTTAGCTCTCCTCATCCAAGTGGCACAATTGAAACATCTCACTTACTATGGGTAAATAATTTGGTGAGATGGATCTTTAGAAGGGCTAGTTCCCTTGATGCATTATTTGAAACACTTTCTTATTTATCAACTTGGTATAAAAAGGGTTAAAAAGACAAACTAAGAAAACTAAAATGTGATGCACCAATATTAAATTTCCTCCTATTGATTGAAATTATACTACTTAGAGAAAAATAAATTCTTCTTCACACAAAAATCACAACACAAGACAAATTGTTACATCAATGTTTTATATGCTATGTTCGAAAGGTAGTTTGATACTTAAGAGGGTAATTAATTATTACTTGAGAGAATATAGTCATGAACCACTTCTAAATCACTTTTACACTTAAAATAGAACACTAAAAAAGAACTGTAACAATTACTCTTCTACACACTTGGTGAATAATCAAGGATAACATGCTAGAAAAACTCATCTTCTACTAGACAAAACCAACAAGATTACAAAAAAAATTAATTTTACAATATGTAAGTAGGAAAATTATCTCATTTTATTGCTTTGAGATACATTCAAGTACAGAATTGGACAATATTTTACCATCAACCAATGGAGGCTACTCAAACTGAGCCAAAAAGGTCAATATTTATAATATTTGAAAGAGGGGTGAGACAAGGGACGCCAAAATGTCACTTGAACACATGTAAAACTAAGAAAATAGGTTATATATGCATGATAAAATGATGTGAAATGAACCATTTAATGTAAAAAAGTCCAAGTATCCATAAAAGTCATGAAACTTATGAAAAGTGGCATGAAATTCCTCATTCTAGCTCAAAAAAATACCTTCATGATTTAGACATATTTGAACATCCCAAAATGTACTAGGGATAGGTCTGATGATTGGGATGAGAGGGAAGGCTTTCAGTCATTCCTCTTCATGCATTGGTTGTAGTTTTACTCATCTAGAATCTTTGAAAGGAAGCCATCACTGCTTGTAGTCTAAAAAAACTCTTCTTTTAGTCACCCTTCACACTTTGGTTCAAAATTGGAATAATTTTTCCATGAATATCCATGGGAGGGATTTAATGACACTTTCCAAGACTCTCCATTTCCTTAGACTACTTAGGTACACCTTAAAAAGGCTCACACTTGAAGTTTTCAGCCCTCTCACCATTGTGTTCATTATGCCAGTTTTGACTAGCCAAGATGATAGATATTATTTGAACACTTATAAGTTTTTTAAAAGCATTAAATAACCATATGAAGTTATATTAAGTACATATTTTCCTCCCAAACTTGATTACATCTTTAGACCTCTTCTATAAATTATAAAACACCCAAAATGGTCAAAAATACCCTATTTTCCACCATGTTTGTATAATTTCATACAACTTGAAAGTATGAAAGGGAGAATGAGAGAGTTATTTAAAATTTACAATCACTTTCATGGTCAAACTATGTCATCTGGATATCTCTCCAAGCTTTTTTTCTCCATCAGGTCTTGACTAAGGGTTTTTAATGGTTTTAGGTAGTTTTTCTTCTTAAGTTTTGTTCATGAATATCTGACATTATAACTAAAAAAAATTAAATAAAAATAATTTTTAGAGACCCTATTAACCCCTAAAAACTCCATTGGTATCCATGCAAACTCTCAAAGGAGATATGAGTACTTGAAATCACCCTATCAAACTTGTTTCCTCCTTTCTTACATGCTTGGACTGTCCCTAAGTTAAAATTAGATTTCACACAGGTCTCTTTTCATAACAAAATATTATACATGTATAATTACATATCCTTAACATGTACCAATAATTTGGATAGATCATCAAGAGCTATAACTGAGGTTGGACCCCCAATTAGTTCTAGGTCCCTTCAAGGCCTAATGGGCTTAACATGCACATTGCTAGATTTAGATACTTTGACTGATATTTCATGGTCATAATGATGTATTATGAATGTTAACACCTCATTAAATCTTAAACATTCATCACATAATCTCCCAAGCACTCCTTTTCACCTTTTCCTTTAATTTACCAACTAGGCCTAAAGAAAGCTTATCTAGTTAGACTATGTGCAAGGATGTTTTAGTAATTTTGAGAGGTTATAGCCTGAAATAGTGTTTCATGTAATATATTTACTCTAAATACACCTAAAAATATGTTTCCTAATGTTCCCAAAGCTTTTTATAAATTCCTTTTCCCATTTTGACCTCATTAACTTGTTTTACCAAACCCTAATTTTTCTTGACTAGCTAAGATCTGAGACAAAATAGTGAGGTATAAATATCTTACCCAAGGAAAAGTGAAGGATTTATAAGTTTAATTATGTAATAAATATAATTTTTACCAATTTTTTTATTCAAACTCATTGATTTAGGCACCTAACCAACTCAAAATAACCAAAAAGGGCCTCTAAAAAGACTATTTTGTTGCATTTTTTACCTCCACCTAAGAATGACCTTTGTATGCTAACTCTAATGATATTATGATTTAAAAACATGTTAATAATATAAAATTAATGATAATTAATCTTTTAATTATACCAAAAACACTCTCCTTCTTTGGATTATTTTTTCTCACCTATTGAGCAAAGAATTGTTGAACAACTATATGAATTGATAACTTTGGTTAGGAGGAAGAGTAGATGATCAACTTGGAAGATTAATAGAGATTTTATAAATTAATTATTTATAAATAATATAACATTAATAATTTATTATAACCCTCTCCTTCTCCCTATACAAGTTCATCTTTTACCTCCATCTCATGCTTAAGACTAAAAATGAATATTGTAGGTGCACACAGAGCTGTAAAAGGTCTGAGTAGGCTTGTTACACATTGATTAGAGATTATGAGGTAATATTTATCTTCATGGAGGTTATAAAATGATTGTATTATCATTATAATCTCCCTTTAACCCTTCATATGCACTTTGAGCTCCTCAACTGAGTCTTTCCTTGTTCTGACTGAGACACCGTTGCCTTTGATTCTTGTTCTCATTTAAACTTGGTTATGATGTTTAAAGACCTCATTTGAATTAAATAAGGTCACATAACATTCAAATATACCTTAATTCAATTTTATTTTCATAAAACAACTCCTAAACACCCATACTAGCTCACTGTCTATGTACCCTATTGTAGGTGCATATTTTCTCTGAGAAGGGACACCTGTAGACACTCATGAAACTTGAAAACCATGCATCAACCTCATAATAATGGTCTTCATTCCATTTTTTACACCATTAAACCAATTTAACCATCCTATCCATGAGGGAATGTATTATTTTATTTTTAACTTTAGGATATCAAAAGTCATTCAAACTACAAACCTATAGATGTTAGTGCAAGATTTTAGTGTTTTTTAATGCCACTTTGAGGTTTTCAAATTTTAGTTTGCACTAAATTTATAATCCAAATTCTTCACACAAGTCATATAAATACTATAGGATGCAATATTAACCTCTTTATATGTTTTGAAATCCCTTTGCAAACATGTTGTAAGAGGTCCCCAAAAACCCCTTGGACCATTGTTTTCACTTTTTGGGGAAACTTTTCCAGAGGTCAATATCTTGTTGTTCCAACATGATTACCATTTAATTTGTCCATTTGATGTTTAAAATAAGGTCTACCTTGGTATTATTTACATTTTATGTGTTATAATTAGTTACAACACTTATCTAACATTTCAAAATGGCTCCTTAACCCCCTGCTAGGCCACCTATAGGTGTGGCTTTTTAGTGTATATAGCTAGTGGGTAGAACATGGGAAATATGCATTGCTTTAGACCTAATATGAGTTATATATCCATATCAAAAACTCAAATTCATTATTCATGCTTCAAAAGTATTGTAACCATCACTAATATCTTCACCCTTGTATGACATCATTAGGATAGGCTACTATATGTGTGTATAGGATAAATGTGGACAATGAGCATAAAATAGAGGAAAAGTATGGAGGAAAAGCCTTATGGATAAATAAAAATAATTTAAAATCCTTAAAATACATGATTTACACTAGTGACATCTTGAAACAAGTTCCAAAACATCTCTTTCAATGTAAAAACCACTTACATACATATAGAACAGTGCATGCAGATTGAGCTTATGAGTATTTGGTGTGATGAATGAGCTTGTAACCAAAATTATAATTTTATCAAGCATCCAAGTGAAATATCATCATCTATTTATGACTTGGATAACTAAAATACCATGATTGAAACTCCATGAACAAGATAAACAAGCTTATACATGTATGATTCAACATGAAATTGAGCAAGGAATTGATTGAGATGGATGACAAGACTGGAAGTTACCCAAATCATGGTATGATGAAACTAAACATGGGAAGAGGTGATCATATTTCCCTGATACCTATGGGACTTTATATTACAACTACATGAGAACTCTACAAGAAACTGACATTCTTAAAACAAGAACTTTGACTAAGACTACACATGGTGACACCTTCCTGCAACATGAGATAACTTGCCCATGAAAACACCATGAAACATGAAACTAAGAATGAAGATAATTTTATAATGTATAAAAAATCATATAAATTTAACATCACTAATTGGTTCTTATGGAATTAACCAAAATGGAGAAAAACCTATAGGGTACATGAAACAACAAGCAAAAAAACATAGTTAACTTGTAAATGATGATTCATAAAGCAAAATCGATCAATAATTAAAATATTAATATGAAAATTAATGTCTCTAAGTGTAATATCACCTCCCAAAATAATTTTCCTTGAAATCTCTTGAGTTATCTATAGTAAGCTCAAACCTACTAGTTACTTCTGTATGTCTAAAAAGGCAAAGGAAAAGTAGAAAAATTTTGGATTAAAAATGGAAATAATAGAGTATTTAATGACTTTTATGAGGATGAAAAGATGTTCCATCTCCTCCTCCCATGTGTCACCTTTTCCCATAGGCTGTACAAATGCCAAATGTTACCTTTTTCAATAGGTTTCTTGAGTTTTAGTTAAACAACCTACAAGATTCTGATGTAACTAACATACCTAATAGGTAATATGACCTATTTGACATTTTAATAGAAAAAATACACTTGGTAACTATTCCACTTGCATTTATGACCCTTAAAATCCCACTAAATGACTCAAAATGACAAATAAACCTATAAGACCATTACTAAGGTTAAAAATGCATTATATAACATCAAATAAACTATAACATAGCCTATGAAAAATATTTAAACCCCTAAAAATCTAAAAACCAAATTTTTAGCCTATAGAGGTCCAAATTTGACCTAAAAGTCAAATTTGGTCAACAAAACGGTGACTCATAGGGGTAATATGCCTACTATACTAAATAATAATAGCCTTATCAAGCCATGGGATAGAGAGTCAATGGAATATTGAAGATAACTAGAAAGGAATTGCATAAAAAAAACCAAATGACCAAAACACACCAAGAAAATACTAAATAAAGTAAGCCACCAACAAGACTCACACATGTGCATAAGCACTTAGGGAAATCAAGGAAAACAACAACTATGTACAAGGAGAGAAGAGAACCTTAGTAGAAATGTTTGAGATATATCCATTGACTAGGATATGAAGCTCCTTTCCATCCAACTTTGAAAGTTGGAAAGCATTGTGTTGTTTGCATTGAGTGATAACATAAGGGCCACTCCATAAAGCATCAAACTTTGTGTGTTTTCTAGGTTTAACCCTATCTGTTTCCCACTTTAGAATAATATCCACCTCTTGGAAACTTCTTGGCATGGATTTCTTATCAAAGTATCTCTTAGTTTGATCTTGATGAACCTTCATAGTTTTCATAGCTTGATCTCTTATCTCTTCAAGATCTATCAACTCACAAAACTTGACTTCTATGCTTTCATTTTTCATTAGATCCAACTGATAAGTGAGATCTAAGGCTAGTAGCTCAAGTGAAATAGGAAGTCTAGCTTCTCTCCCATAAACAAGTGTATATGGTGAGTTTATAATTACTCTCTTGGGGGTGATTATATCAACCCAAAGAGTTGTCTTCAACTTGGAATGCCAAGTTCTTTGATTCTCCTTCATTGTCCTCTTTATGATCCTAATTATATTCTTATTAGTGGAATCATCTATTCCATTCCCTTATGGATAATAGTTGGAGGATGTTCTAAGGTAAATGTCATGCTTCAAAGCCCACTCACTTATCTTCATTCCAAGGAAAGCCAATGCATTATTTCAAATTATTGTTGAAGAAGCCTCAAACCTTGTCACTATGCCTCATAGAAGTCTAGAACTAAAAATTAATTTGATTCCTTCAGAGATACAACCTCCACCCATCTTGTAAATTAAACTGTATTAGTCAACACCCACTTTTGGCCAATACTAGAAGGTGGGTTGATTAGGCCTAATAAATCTATACCCCATTACATAAAAGGTTGGTCTACCTATATTGGATGAAGAGGTAAGGCTAAAAGATTTTTATTACCATCAAAGAGATCACATTTTTGACATTTCCTTACCAAAGTATGGGTGTATTTAAACAAACTAGGCCAAAAATATCTAGCTCTCATAATCTTAACAACTATGGTTCTTGGAGCAAAGTGACCACCAATTGGTCCATCATGAAACTCAAGCAATATTTTCTCAACCTAATCTAATTCAACACATCTCAATAACACACCTAATAATTATTTCATAAAAAACACTCCATCAAAAAGTACATATGGAATAGATTTTAATATGAAGTACCTTCTTTTAGCTCTGTCTAAACCTTGTGGACACTCACCAGTTTGAAGAAAATGGATCATTTATTGTGTCCAAATCCTCAGTGATGAAGATGCAACTATCATAGGGTCATCATGAAGGGATAAAATAACTTATTTTTGTTCCTTTAAGTCTAAATCAAGGTGATTAAATAATCCCTTCTATTTCACTAGCTGGGTTGTCTTAATTTCTATACCACATTCCATCACTTTTGTGATCCAACCAGCCCTTTTCTCATTCAAATCTTTGACTCAAAAAGAAGTCTTTGACACTAGGATGAGGTATCAATATGTGAGTCTTATTGTTACATAACATTTTCCTAAGCTTATTTAGACTTTTAACAATTGAAAGTACTTACTTCTCTACATAGGTGTATCCTACCTCATAACCTTCCAAACCTTGACTAAAGAAGGTAATAGGCTACCCTAGGTTTTCTTCATTTGATTGAGTGAGCATGGTAGAGATTGATTATTCATTTAAAAAGGTATACAAGTTGAATTAATTTTATAAATTAGGAATTACAAGAGTTGGATCTTGAGTAATAACTTGTTTAATCTCTTTAAAACTCTCTTTAATTTAAACACTTCCTATTTCCTATTAAACACTTCCTATTTCCTTAGCATAGAGGTTAGAGGTTTGACTAAGTTAGAAAAATTAGGAATAAACCTCCTTATGAATTTGATTTTTTCAAAGAAACTTGTAAACCTTTCTTATGTTTAGGCAAAGTCAATGCCAATATTGTACTTACCCTCTCAGGAACTATAGATAGGCCTTTCTTTGAGATAATGTGTCCTAAAAGTTTACCTTCATGGACAATAAACACACACTTTTTTGGGTTAAGAGAGATTCCAAAATCTCTACATCTCTCAAATTTCTACCTAATGTGATTTAAATTATCCTTTGCATCCTTAGAAAAAACTATGATATCATCAAGATACACCAACACTATATCATTTATTAGACATTGAAAAGCCATATCCATTGCACATTGAAATATAGCTCCAGGATTAAACAAACCAAAATGCATTTTCCTATAATAATATGTACCCCATTTATTAGTAAACGATATCTTATATTGGTCAAATTAGTTCACCAAAATTTGATTATACCCTGAGTATCCATCAAGGAGTGAGAACCATTCACTACCTACAATAACTTGCAAAATCTACTCCATAAAAGGAAGAGGATAATGGTCGTTCAAAGAAAATCTATTCAAGTCTCTAAAGTCATCACATAACTTGATTTACCCATTCTTCTTCCTTACCGAGACTAAGTTTGCCAACCAATATGAATGCTTAATAGGAAAAATGATCTTTAGACTCAATAGACTTTGTAATTTCCTTTCTTATGAGAGGCTCAATATTAAGATTGATTGGCTTTGTCTTTGGTTTATAGGATTATCATTATCATCTATCTAATGTATGTTGATCTAAGTTTAGATAAAAACCATTTAAATCACTATATTTCCATGTAAAGACATCAAAAAATTTCTTGCATAACTCAATGAAAGCATGTTTCTCTTCATTAGTACATACCTTCCCAAGATCAAGCAACTTATCCTTGAAGACTCGTACTCTCTCATAGTTTTATTATTTAGTATACATGATTAAATTTTCCTTCTTCAACTGATCATCATCATTGAAGATACTCTCAAGTGTGACTAAGCTTTTAGGGAGCTTATTTATCTTCAATTATACAATTTACCCTCCTTATTGCTGCTATAGTTTGGACTAATTCCTTGAGGAAAACTCAGCCTCATCTTGTAGGAAAAGAGCTATTTGTTGGTCACTATCAAACACTTGCCAATTGGTGACATTATTAGGTATAGAGGGCCTTACAATCACCTTGAGATGTGGTTGGTTCTTATCTCCTGTTATCCCCTTTGGAACATCAAACTGAGCTCTAATTGCTTGTTGTCTTATCTTGGGATAGATGTTAGGTTATGGAGCTAAAAGCTTCACCCAAATGCAAATAGGAGGTTTTTGAGAGGTTGTTGAGTTATAGAGCAATCGATGTCAGTCTGATCAATATGTTAGTCATATACAATGAAAAGAGCAATTCGGTTAGTATCAGCTGATGTCGATCATCTCTAGCTAGACAGGGACCGATGTCGGTCGCCTATGTTGTTCCAAAACTGCTAGTTGATGAATAGTTAGTTAACGAACTGATTATTTGCATGTTAAAAGGCTAATTTTAGTCTTGAGCTATGGATCTAATTATTGGATGTCTAATTAATGAGATCTATATAATAGACTCATGGGCTATATTGTAAAGTGTGCTAGTTAGATTTTAGCTCCTTTAGTGTGTGAAGAGAGCAAGGGTAGCTCCTCCTAGTTCCACAAGGGTGCCAAGTGTGTATGATTAGGTAGAGCTACTGGTTGTGCAAGTTCTAGTAGAAGATCCACCAAGGTACTAAGAATCATAAAGACTTGGTGAGGCAAGGACAAGGGTTCTTAAGGGTGTAGTGAGATCTACATGGTAAGTAAGATAATTGATTTTCAAGTGTGTGTGTGTGTGTGTGTGTGTGTGTGTGTGTGTGTGTGTGTGTGTGTGTGTGTGTGTGTGTGTGTGTGTGTGTGTGTGTGTGTGTGTGTGTGTGTGTGTGTGTGCGCATGGTCTAGGTTTGTAGGTGTTGCAAAACCAAGTTGATCTGCAGGTGGCAACAAGATCAGGGAGATCAACAACACAACAAGTAGCAATATCAGGGGAGATCTAAGTACAGTGTGTACTCAGTCATGGAGTATGTGGAGTACTTGTGTACTAGTAGTAGTGATACTAACTGCTGGTACTGGTAGTAGTGATACTGATTGGTTGGAAGTGAACACCAACTCTGTGTTTGAGTTGTGTGTTGGGACTGTAATTGAGAGAGTGAACTCTTGAAGGTGAATTATTGTACACTTGGTGTGGGAAGCCTGTAAGGTGTGGAAGAGTGTGGCATCTCTGCATTGTAATTTATTTTTGAAAGAGTATTAATACAATTGGGTATTGTCTCTCATATTCTGTGTTATTTATGAATTCTAGTTACTTGTTATTCTGGTTAAATTTTGTGTTTAGTTGCTTGTACATGGCAATCAATTGTGCTTCCTAGGTCTTGTCAAGTGGTATCAAAGCTAAGGTTGCAGGAAGCAGGTTTGTGTTTGATTACAGGTCACTCTCATGGGTTTCTAATTGAGTGGGAGTATAGCAATGGTAGAAGAAAGTACACTAAGAATGGAGGAATTGAAAAGTAAGAATGGAGGAATTGAAAAGCAAGAATGGTCAATTACGGTGTTATGGAAAGAAAGAGCAGGTAAAGAAAAATTATTGGTTGGTAAAAGATCAGCATGAAGGAGCTAAAGAAGTAGATGTTATAGGTGTTGTTACACAGGATGCTTTGGGATGTTCCTTGGATAAAGTAGAATCTTGTTTTATAGATTTTGTTGCCTCTTTCCATGCAGCCCAAAATAGAGTATTTTTCCATGTTAAGGTCTTTGGAGACTTTGGAAAGATTTATTTAGGGGTTGGTGTGCCTTGTCAAAGTTTTGGCAAAGGGGAAGTGTGGCTAAAATTGTAGACGGCCAACACATGGGTGTTGAAGGAGGTCATGTAGGTCCCAGTCTTGAAGATGTGGCTAATTTATTTAGGAAAGTTGGGTGATGAGAGATGCACAAAAACTCTCATTAATGCACTTGAATTAGCAGGTGGTAAGAAAGTAGGTATCCTTTATCTATCTACTTATATTACTGATTCTTCTTCTATTGTGAAGATGTGGCTTTGTAGGCTTGGTCACATGAGCAAGAAGGAGATGCATGTTCTTAAGAGGAAGTCAGATGTCTTTGATAGACTTAAGAACTGGAAAGCCTTGGTGTTTATGGAGGAGATGATGGACAGAGATCAGTGGATGGGACTGAGTAACTCTGAGCAGAGCAGTTTGGATAGGGTTTTAATCCAAAAAGAGCTCATGGGTAAAAAGTCATCACTCACAGGAAAACACATGTACCAACATCGAACAGATAGGTGTTGATGTCGATCATGTGCAGACCAGAGCTGGTGGTGTTGGGTAGGGTAAGACTGATGTCGATCAGAAACTCAATGTTGGCGATAGGTAGACACCAACGTTGGTTAAGAAACTATCGTCGATAGTCAATATAGTCACATGGAACTGATGTCGATCAGATGCAGACTATGTGGTGACTGAGGTCAGTCACTAGAACGGATTTTGGGCAGACAACAAACTATTAAGGAGTCTCAAATGCCCATATGGAGGACTGAAAGGGTAAGTAAGCCTTAAATTCATCATTCCTCTTCTTTATACTTGTTGCTCACTGCAAAGTAGGAAGGATCCAAGAAATAGTGGGAGCATGGCATGAATGAGGAATTTGATTCCTAAGATGCAGAACCAAATGGGAGATTTGGTAGGGTTTCCAAACGGAAGAAAGCACTGAAAGATGAATGGATACCTTAGTTAAAGAATAGAGAGAATGGACATGTGAGATGGAAGGCCAGGTTATATGGTCTTGAGGAAGCTCCAAGATAGTGGTACAGGTTTGACAAGTGGATGACAAAGCATGGCTTTAGTCAATGTCATTGTAACTACTATGGTTTCTTTACCAGGTGGATGATGGTCATGACATTATCTTGTTACTGTATGTTGTGTGTTTGCTTGATGCAGGGTCACACATGCAGGGTTTTTCTAAGCTAAAGGTAAATTTATCTCAGAGGTGTGTCATGAAGAATTTGAAGGAGCAAAATTCTTTGGCATGAGTATCCTAGAGACAGGGAAGATCACAAGTTGATGTTGTCATAGGATGATTATGTGAAGGTAGTGCAGGATGCAGAATAGGGAAGCACACCTATGGATGGACAGTTCACAGAATAGGGTCCCCAATCACATGATGAGGTTGAGTACATGTGTACTCCCTGATATTGCCCCAGTAGTGGGAGTTGTCAGCAGGTTTGTAGTCAATCTAGGAAGGAAGCACTAAAAATTAGTTTAGTGGGTTCTCAGGTATCTGAGAGGGACCAACAATAGGGATTCATGCTATGCAGGGTCAAACACTTCAGATTTGGTAGGTTACTTGGATGACAGGTGTTGCACCATAGGATGTGTGGTGGTTGGTCTTCAAGATTGAGCTTGAAGAGGGATACAAGCTAGGAAACAAATTAGATGATGTACAGGTACAGGTATAGGTGCAACTATTTATCTCCAAGTGGGAGATTGTTAGGTTGTGGAGCTAAAAGCTTCACTTGGATGTAAATAGGAGGTTGCTGAGTTGCAGAGAAATCGATGTCAGTCTGATCAACCAACATCGATCATATACAGTGAGAAGAGAAACTGACATCAACCAGTATCAGTTGACGGTGGTCATCTCTAGCCAGACACGGATTGACGTCGGTCACTTGTGCGGTTCCAGAACTACTAGTTGATGAATATTTAGTTAATGAACCGGTTGTTTGCATGTTAAAAGGCTAATTTTAGTCTTGAGCTGTGGATCTAATTATTGTAATTAGATGTCTAATTATTGTTTGCATGAGATCTATATAATAGACTCATGGGTTGTATTATAGAGTGTGCTAGTTAGATTTGAGCAGGTTATCTCCTTTAGTGTGTGAAGAGAGCAAGGGTAGCTCCTCCTAGTTCCATAGGGGTGTCGAGTGTGTATGATCAGGTAGAGCTATAGGTTGTGCAAGTTCTGGTAGAAGATCCACTAGGGTACTAGTTTGGAGAATCATAAGGACTTGGTGAGGCAAGGACAAGGGTTCTTCAGGGTGTAGTGAGATCTACATGGTAAGTAAGATCATTTATTTGCAGGTGTGTGTGTGCGTGGTCAAGGTTTGTAGTTGTTGCAAAACCAAGTTGATCTGTAGGTGGTAGCAAGATTAGGGAGATCAGCAACACAGTAGGTAGCAATATCAAAGGATATCTACTTAGAGTACAATGTGTACTCAGTCATGGAGTACATGGAGTACTTATGTACTAGCAGTAGTGATACTGATTAGTGGTACTGGCAGTAGTGATACTGACTGGTTGGAGGTGAACACTAACTCTGTGTTTGAGTTGTGTGTTGGGACCGTAATTGAGAGAGTGAACTCTTGAAGGTGAATTACTGTACACTTGGTGTGGGAAGTCTGTAAGGTGTGGAAGAGTGTGGCATCTCTTCATTGTAATTTCTTTCTGAAAGAGTATTAATACAATTGGGTATTGTCTCTCATATTCTGTGTTATTTCTGAATTCTAGTTACTTGTGATTCTGGTTAAATTCCATGTTTAGTTGCTTGTACTTGGTAATCAATTATGCTTCCTAGGTCCTATAAATAGATTGGATGTTGAAGGATTGGAAATACTCTACAATATCCCACACTCTATTATTATAGTACCAAAGCAAATATTTCTTAGTCATATTTTGGCCTCTTACTTGATTTACAACTAACTCACTATCACCATACACTTGCAACTCTTTCACACCTCTTTTTCTAACCCACTCAAGGCCATGAATGAGAGCCTCATATTTTTCTACATTGTAAGTACAAGTGAAGTGAAATATTGAAGTAGAGTATTACCTTTATTTGGATGGAGAAACTAATATTGCTCCACCACTTTATTCCAACCTTGCTTCTAGATCCATCAAATAATAACTGCCATAAACCATCCATGTTTTCACTTGGCTTAATTAAGTTTGGCATGAAAGAGTCCTCATGATTGCAATACAATCTAAGAATAGATTCATCTATGAATTTGTAAGGATCATACTCATATTTCTCAACTCCCCACTCATCTAGATACAAATCAGAAACTCCCTCAAAAAGAAGAGGTTGGAGATTGATCCATGTGAAGCTCTTCCTCATTAAGAATAACATAGTTGACATTTGAAACCTTAAGCATGTAGGGATATAAATTATTGTGATGAATAAACTCTAATTCAATCCTTACCTTGGTACCATACTTTGTCCCAAAAACCATATTGGACCAATTGACTGCCAAGTATCTACCTATCTTGGCTATAAACTCTCTTGATAAATAAAGAGAAAAGTATGGGGGTAAATATGCCACAACTACATCATGAGGGATGGAAAAATTAATACAAGCATGTAAAATCAAATTCAAATCCATGACTACTCTTAATGTCTTTGCTGGTGATCCATCTAATTGTATAACTCCTTTAGCCATTGGTTCATACTTGAGGCCTAGTTTATCTGCTATTGACTTAGGCATAACTAAATTACTAGCCCCAATATCTATGATACAATTGTGAAATACGCAATCACCAATGATAAAAGATAGCTAAAAAATAGGATCTTATTAGTTTCTTCACTTGTCCATTAATGGGCTAAGTTTCATTCACCAAGACAACATTTTCATTCCTAGTTGATATAACTTGTTTGCCTAATCCAAGCAATTATTTTTGAAGGATATATTATTTGCCTAGTATTGTCAATCAATTCCATAATGAAATATTCATGTGTAACTTATTCATCTGATCCACAACATTGATAGAAGGACTACTCACCTTGAAAGGCTCTTTGGAAGCACTAGTACCTTGTGGTGTAGCTTATGAATGTGGATGTGTAGGAGCTAGTTTTGAACTTTGAAATATTTGATTCTCCTACACCTTAAGATATAAGTTATACCCTCATACCATTAGGGGTGATATAGGATTCAAAATAGGTCCTTGAGTTACCCCTTGTGTCTCTTCAATAGCCCTCTTCTTAGACCTAGTGTTAGAGGATACACTAACATTCATATTACTTGAATTTATCAAATGATTGATGGTACAAAATTCTCCCTCCAAATGATTTATAAGAGTATAATCAGATTGTGTTTTTCCATTTTCCATTCCATTTTGCATTGGCACCTCAAAAGTGGAAACTTGAGATGCTTGATTACCTTGCATTGTCATGGCTTGATTATGCATTTCATTGGCATATGCAACTTGGTATTGATTTTGGTCATAGGAAGGATAACATGGTTGTTATTAAATAAAGTTTTTTTGAGTGGGAAAAATATGTTTGGAATATGATGGGGCATTAGGATTGTAACTTTGGTAAGGACTAACTTTAGTGGTTTGACCCTGTCTGTGAGCATTACCTTGAAAAGGAGGCCTATTTGCTTGCCCAAACTGATTATAGGATTGGTAAGGCCTATAAATTTTAGATTATTTCATTTTAAGAACAAATAATTCATTAGTAACACTTTTAATTAAACTTTTTATTTCATGAATCTCATTAGTAGGGGCAAGGGTAGACTTTTATTAACTATTAGGCAAATCAACCAAGGTAGGTAATGACAACTTCAGTAGGATGTTACAAATTAGGGAACAATGGTATTGGTGGTCTAGGAGAAATATTTCCCACTTAAAAAAGATAATTCTAAACATTAATGGCTATCTCATAGGCAATAGATAGTGTATTCCCACCCATGGATTGGATCATCATGGCTATATCACTATTCAATGCTTTTAGGTAATATAAGAAGGCATAATTTGGAGTAGGTTTCACAAGGGTTATGATCCTATCCCATGTATTTTGAAATCTAGAGTTAAAATCTTGTATAAAATCTTAAGGAACCCTATTGATAGTGGGCAATTGCTCAACTAGTGATAGATAATTACTCTTATCTTCAAATCTCTTAAGCAATAGGTCTCCTAGTTCATCCCATGAAGCAATGGAACTTTTAGGTAGAGCTCCATACCAATTTAAAGATTTCCCTTTGAAAGATGATGCCATTAACCTAATAGCTAAATTATCTTGAGTGATGTTATGAATATTAATTTTTTTTTACTATGTTTCTAATGTGCTCAATGGGAGTAGTTGGACCCTCTCCACTAAAATATGGAACACTCTTAAGGTCTACTCTAGGAATTTGGTCATATTGGGCAAGATTCAAAGGAGATGATTGAGTGAAGGGTAAAAAAGGTTGTCTCCTCTCCATCTTGGAATGTAGACTATGGGTAGTATCAGTTGAACTCATTAGGAACTTGGACTTCTTAAACACCAATTCTCTTGAATAAGGATGACTGTTCACAAATTTGAATCTTTTGACATAATACAAAGACAATTGTACAAAGTCAAAGGGTATACCTTTAGTAATATACCTAGTGGAAATATTTAGAATGGAAATTAAGGACTGATAAATAACCAAAGAGTTGAAAACTTAGTGGAGTCGTTAGGTACTGAATGTAGATGTTCTTTTAGCTACAACTATGCTAAAACCAACACCAATCTTAGACAATTATCTACGACTTAGAGTCCCACTAGGCATGCCAAAAAATGTTATCACTTGGATTTTCACCTCTTGAGGAGATGCCTATCTCTCCTCATACAAGTGGCATAATGAAAACATCTCACTTTCTATGGGTAAATAATTTCTTTAGATGGATCTCTAGAAGGTCTAGTTCCCTTGATGCATTCTTGGAAACACTTTCCTATTTATCAACTTGCTATGAAAAGGGTTATGAAGAAAAACTAATAAAAATAAAAGTGATGCATCAATATTAAATTTCCTTCTGTTAACTGAAATTATACTACTTAGATCAAAACAAAGTCTTCTTCACACAAAAGTTATAACACAAGATAAATTGTTACATCAATGTTTTATATGATAGGTTCAAAAGGTAATTTGATACTTAGGAAGGTAATGAATGATTCCTTGGGATAATGTAGTCATGAAACAATTATAAATAACTTGTACACTTAAAATATAATACTAATAAATACCTATAACAATTACTCTTCCACACACTTGGTGAATAATCAAGTATAACATGCTAGAAATGATCATCTTTTACTAGACAAGACTAACAAGATTGAAACAACACTCAATTATATAGAATGAAAGTAGGAAAATTCAATTATATAATTACTTCAAGATACATTCAAGTACAAAATTGTCTAGGGTTTCACCATCAACTAATAGAGGCTACTCAAAAGAGCCAAAAGGTCAATATTTATAGCATTTGAAAGTGGGGTGAGATAAGGGAAGTCCAAAGGTCACTTGGACACATGTAAAACTAAGAAAAGAGGTTAAATATGCATGAGAAAGAGATGTGAAATGAAATATTCAATTTTAGGAAGTCTAAGTGTCCATACAAGTCATGAAACTTATGAAAAGTAGCATGAAACTCCTCATTCTGTCTCAAAAAACTGCCTTCATGTTTTAGACCTATTTGAATGTCCCATAATTGACTACGGATAGGTATGATTATTGGTATGATAGGGAAGGATTTTATACATACCTCTCCATGAATTTTTTTTAGTTCTACTCATTTGAAATCTTTTGAAAGGTAGCCATAATTACCTATAGTCTAAAAAACTCCTCTTTTAGTCACCCTTCACACTTGGCTTCAAAATTGGCATTAGTGTTCCATGAAAATACATGGGATGGATTTAATGAAACTTTTAAAGACTTTCCATGACCTTATAATACTCAATTACACCTTGAAAGGGCTCACACTTGAAGTTTTGACCTTTTGCACCATTGTGTTCATTATGCCAGTTTTGAATGGACAAGATGAGAGCTATTGTTTGAACAGTTATAATTTTTTTAAAAGAATAAAATAACCATATGGAGTTATATTATGTCCATATAATCCTGTCAAACTTTATTACATCTTTAGATCTCTTCTAGAACCTAAAAAACACATAAAATGGTAAAAAATACTCTATTTTACACCCTATCCATATAATTCTATATAGATAAAAAGTATGGGAGGGAGATTGAGTGAGTAATTTACAATTTAAAATCACTTTAATGGTAACATTATGTCATTTGGATAGCTTTCCAAGCTTGTTTTCTCCATCGGGTCTTGACTAAGGGTTTTTAAGGGTTTTAGTTAGTTTTCCTTCTTAAGATTTATTCATAAATATATGACATTGTAAATATAAAAAAATATAAAAAAAATGATTTTTATGGACCCTAATATCCCCTAAAAACTCCTTTGGTATCCATGCAAACTCTCATAGGAGATATGAGCACTTGAAATCACCCTATCAAACTTGTTTCCTCCTTTCTTGCATTCTTGGACTGTACCTAAGTTAAAATCAGCTTTAACATAGGTATATTTGAATAAAAAAATATTATTAATGTATAATTACATCTCCTTAACATTTAAAAATCATCTGGATAGATCATCAAGAGCTAGAAATGAGGTTGGACCCCCAATTAATTCTAGGTCCCTTCAAGGCCTAATGGGCTTAGCATGCACATTGATAGATTTGGATACTTTGACTGATATTTAATGGTTGGGATTATTTATTATGAATTTTAAAACTTCATTAAATCTTAAAAATTCATCACATAACTTCCGAAGCATTCCTATTCACCTTTTCCTTTCATTCACCAACTAGGCCTAAAGAAAGTTTGTCTAGTTGAACTATGTGCAAGGGTGTTTTAGTCATTTTGAGTGGTCTGAGATTGAAATAGTGTTTGATAAAATATATTTAATCTCAATACAACTCAAAATATTTTTCTTGAGGTTATAAAATCTTCCTATCAATCCCTTTTACCATTTTGACCTCATTAGCTTGTTTTGCTAAACCTTGATTTTTCTTGATTGGCTGATCTCTGAGACAAAATAGTGAGGTATATATATCTTACCCAAGGATAATTTAAGGTTTTGGAGGTTTTATTATTTAATAACAAGTATTTTTACCAAATTTTTTAGTTAGACTCATTTATTTAGGCACCTAACCAACTCAAAATGCCCAAAAAAGGCCTTTAAAAAGAGTGTTTTCTTGCATTTTTTACCTCCACCTAAGAATGACCTCTATATGCTAACTAAAATTATCTAAGTATTTAAAAAAATGTTAATAATATATAATTAATTATAATTAATCTTTTAATTATCCCAAAAATACTCTCCTTATTTGGATTATTCATTCTCACCTATTGAACAAAGAGTTGTAGAGCAACTATACAGACTGATAACTTTGGTTAGGAGGAAGAGTAGATGATAAACTTAGAAGATTAATAGAAATTGTATAAAAACCTTATTTATAAATCATAAAACATTTTTAATTTCTTTTAACCCTCTCCTTCTCCCTAGGCAAGTTCATCTTTTACCTCCATCTCATGCTTAAGACTGCATAATGACTGTTGTAGGTGCACATAGGGCTGTAAGAGGTCTGAGTAGGCTTGTGCCACATTTCTTAGAGATTATGAGGTAATCATCATCTTCATATATGTGATAAAATTATTTTATTATCATTATAATCTCCCTTTAACCCTTCATATGCACTTTGAGCTCCTCAGTTGAGTCCTTCCCTATTCTGACTGAGACACCCTTGCCTTTGATTTCTGTAGGTGTGTATTAACTCATTTAAACTTGGTTATGATGTTTAAATACCTCCTTTGAATTAATTTAGGTCACATAAAAATACCATATACTTGATTTAAATTTTAGTGTCCTAAAATGACACCTAAACACACATACTAGATCACTATCTATCTACCCTATTGTAGGTGCATATTTTCCCTAAGAAGGGACAAATGTAGGCACTCATGAAACTTTAAATCCATGAATCAACCTCATAATAATTATATTCATGAATTTTTTTCCACAATTAAACTAATTTAACAATCCTATATATGAGTTAATTCATTTTTTTCAACTTTAGGATATCAAAAGGCCATTCAAACTCCAAACCTGTAAATGTTAGTGTAGGATTTTTGTTTTTTGAGGCTACTTTGAGGTTTTCAATTCTAACTTTCACCAACTTTATAACCCCCATTATTGACACAAGTAATATATATACTATATTATAAAATATTAACCTCTTTATATGTTTTTAAAACCTTTGCAAACATGTTGTAAGAGTTCCCCAAAAACCCATTGGACCTCTATTTTCACTTTTTGGGGAAACTTCCCTAGAATTCAATCTCTTGTTGTTCCAACATGATTACCATTTAATTTATCCATTTAAGGTTTAAAACAAATTATTCTTGGGATTCCTAAAATTTTAGGTTTTATAATGAGTTTCAACACTTGTCTATCATTTCAAAATGGCTCCTTAACCCCCTGCTAAGCCACCTATAGGTGTGGGTTTTTAGTGTATACAGGCAATGGGTAGAAAATGGGCAATATGCTTTGATTTAGACTTCATATGAGTTTTATATCCATATAAAAACCTCAAATTAATTATTCATTCTTTAAAATACTTTTAACCATCACTAACATCCTCAACCTAGTATGCCATCATCAGGATAGGCTGTTGTATGTGTATAGGCTGAATGTGGATAATGAGCATGAAATGGAGCAAAAATATGGAGGAAAAGCCTTATATAAAAATAAACCTCATTTAAAATATTTAAAATACATTATTGACACCAAGGACATCTTGAAATAATTTCCAAAACATATCTTTCAACATGAAAACCACTTGCATACATATGGAACAAAACAAGCAGATTGAGCTTATGACTGTTTGGTGTGATGAATGAGCTTGTAACCAAACCTATAATTTTAAAAATCATCCAAGTGAAATTTACTCATCTATTGATGAATTATATAACTAAAAAACCATAATTACAACTCTATGAACAAGATAAACAAGCTTATACATGTGTGATTCAACATGAAATTGAGCAAGGAGTTGAGTAAAATGGATGACAAGATTGAAAGTTGCCCAAAACATGGTATGATGAAACCAAAAATGGGAAGAGGTGATAATATGGCCCTAATAACTATGGGAAACCATATTAAAAATACATGAGACATCTACATGAAATTAAAATTCTTAAAACAAGAATAACTTTAACTAAGACTGCACATGGTGACACCATCCTACAACATGAGACAACTTGCCCATAAAAACACCATGCAACCTAAAAATAAGTATGAATATAATTTTATAAGGTATAAAACATCCTTTTAAGTGAACATCACTAATTGGTTCATACAAAATTGACCAAAATGGAGCAAAACCTATGGGGTACATGAAACAAGCAAAAAAACATAGTTGGCTTGTAAATGATGATTCATAAAGCAAAATTGATCAATAATTGAAATATTGATATAAAAATTAAGGTATATAATTTTAATATCACCTCCAAAAAAAAATTTCCTTGAGTCCTCTTGAGATGTTTGTGCTAAGCACAAACTTGCTGGTCACTTCTATGTGTCTAGAAAGGCAAAGAAGAAGTAGAATGGTTTTGGATTAAAAATGGGACTCCAAGAGAACTTAAAATGTTGAGATGAGTGTTATGAAGATGAAGAGATGTTCCATCACCTCCTCCCATGTGTCACCTTTCCCCATGGGTTGTACAAGTGTCAAATGCTCCCTTTTTCAGTTGGTTTCTTGAGTTTTAGTTATAAAACCTATAAGATTCTAATGTAATTGAAATCCCTGATAGGAAATATGACCTCTTTGACATTTTAGGGAAAAAAAGACACTTTTTTAGCTTGGGAACCATGCAACTTTTATTTATGACCCTTAAAAGCCTACTAAATGATTCAAAATGATGAATAAACTTATTAGCCCATGCTAAGGCTAAAAATGCATTAGATAACATAAAATGAAATAACATACTCTATGACAAATATTTAGACCCCTAAACATATAAAAACTAAGTTTTTTACCTATAGGGGTCTAAATTTTACCTAAAATTCAAATTTGGTCAACAATACTAGGGGGGATGAAAGGGTTGACTTAGTTTTTTAAGTGCACAGAGTCGACCCAGTACTATTTAGTCAACTTAGTATGTGAATAATTGGACAACATAGTATTGAAATATAGAAATGTGGCTGAAATAGTACTTTAAAGGGCCAAGTTGATCGAGTAATAACTTAAATGGCCAAGTAGGCTAAAAATAGGTGAAATTAGTTGAGGATAAATAGATTAAGGCAAATTAGGTTTGTTTTTGGAAAAAATTAAAAAGAATGTATTTCATTATAAGTGACATGAAGGTATAATACATATTTTGTTGTTTGATGATTATAGGTGTTGGGGTTCTAGGTTGCACCTAAGATGAGAAGAGAATTGTTCAGATCATTTACTCAAACCTTGTCCAACATGGGATTGGCCTTAGGCTATGGGTCATCTAATATTAGGCCAAAGCTCTAGATTTTAAAGGGTTAGCTCCCCTGACTTACCAATTCATCAATCTTTCTCTAAAATCTAACTATATGGGGGATGAAAAGGGTCAAGAATATTGTATAGGAATTAAAACCTACTATAAAGTGTGGCGATACACTTGATATCAATTATCCACTCATAAGCTTGAACTCTCAACACACTAACAAATAATGCATAGAGCTAAGAGACTAACTCAAATGAATTCTAAGCATAAATATTTCATTTATAGGTTAGTAGAATGACTAAAATGAGAAGGTTAAGAGAACAAGAACTGGTTCAAGACACTTGCAATGTGATTTACACTTCAAACCTAAGTTATCCACCTTATGACACACTAGACAATCTACCAAGAAGATTTTTGAGACTTGGGTGTGACTTAGACCTGAAAAAGGGAATTTCATGCCACTGTTTCATTTAAGACAAACATAACACACAAAGTATAAACCATGAAGAATTTGTATGATGCTCTATTCATCATTCAACAAGTGCATGAGTACAAATTTTGGTAGATTATCCTCATACTGCATGAGGGATACAAACTAAGGCAAAAAACCTTGAATATATATAAGATATGAGGAGATAAAAAATATAATCCAACATATAAAAGTGGAGAGGATGGTCATTAATGACCATAATTAACTTTTCCTTCAGTTACAATAGTTACATAACCTCCTTATAATTCCTCCATGTGTTGGATCCCCTTAATTACTCCTTGAATGAGATGTTGGCATTGGAAATCAAGTACAAGATGATAATTCAACTTTAGTTACAATTATCAAGGGCCTGACCATGGTTAAAATATTTTATCATGCCCCATATAAAAGTTACAAGAAGAATTAGGCCACCATAGTTATGTGGAATCCCACACTCCTTTTAATAAAATTGATAGAGTCAAGGAAACTACCTTAGCCTCTACTGAAACAATGAAATGCATATTGAATGTTCTTCAAGGGTTAGTTACCAAGTGTGACACATCTACTAAACCCATTCCATTGGTCTTCCAATACCAACTTAATATTCTTGGTGACAACATAGGTTATTTAGGCCTATTAAGCTTAATTTCCTAAATATTGATATATTAGCCTTCATGAAACTTATAATAGAGATTGATAACCTATGTATGAGTGTGTCCCATGATTAAAAAAATGCCTCTAACCATGAAATAGGCTTATAAATACATCAATAACTTTAAAATTCATTTCTCTAAGCTGACTGGTTCATTTCCTTTATGCATTGGTAGACTGGTAGTTTTGAATCACTTTATAGAGACAATTGAGGCTAAATAATTGAGCATGTTGTGCATTATGAGGCTGGATTAAGTCTCAAAATTACCATTCCAAGAATTGGAATCATTAATTACTACCAAACACTCTTCATTTTCCTCAAAACCTTACAAAATAGCCTATTTTTAGGGTTCTATACAATGTCTATATAGTCAAGTAACAAAAAGTGAATCCCTTATAAGTGATCTTGACCTTGCATAAGCTCACCAAGCCATTTTAGAGTGATAGGTTGCTAAAATTCCATGTTTTCTTTGACTAGGTCTACCTAGGGTTTTAGGGAGGTTTAAGAGTGAATAGGAGTCTTAAGGTTTATTTATATAGTAATTAAATACAAGATAATAAAAAAATATATTAATATCTAGGGAATAACCTACCTAACATCCATGAATGGATAATACTCCCATGTAAAGGATGGGCAAAGATATGAATGCAAAAAGATGACTCTAGTGTAGTTTACAAGCCATTTATGAGTGCCTAACTCCTTAACATTCATTCATAAAAATTAACTTCCCAATTATGAATAATATACCATGGATTCATAGTGCATAGGGGTACCTGAAACATACTAAGATAATTTTCTCAAAAACCTCTTGAGGTGGAATGGGTGAACTTCCAAAGTTAGTCCTCAAATTACCTATGTGCAAGGTCAGATGTTTTAAGCAAAGTATTGAAGGTATTCTAAATTTTTTTTTCACTTTTATTTATCTAAAATCTCCTATATCATATTTAAAACATATTCATATCCCCACACTTGATCATACAACTTGGTATAGGAGCTTGAAAAAGATTTAATGTAGCCTTGGGGTTTGTAGGCAACCCTATATGATTGATGTTTGAGGCCTATCATCAAGATAATTGACTATATTTTAACATGTTACACATTATGAATAGATCATATGACACCTAAACACCATTCTCCATTTATTAAAAAAAATCTGAGGGTTTCAATTCCACTTACGGATCTTGTAAACTTGATTTTGCCTATTTAAGCTTCCAAATTATTTGCCTAGACCTATCTTAGTCTGAGACAAAACAATGGGTATACACACTATTTTTATAACTAAGAAAATAGTATGGATTATTTTTAATACTTATAATTATACTTTCATAAAAAATCCAATACTTTATTATACCTATAATGCCCTCAGATGGCCATTTTGGCTCAAACTAGTCTTAGTTTGCCTATAGACTATGTTGTTTTGAATCTTTGTATTTGAAGTCATTGTAGGTGTAAAAATGGAATAAAAACCCCATAATTATCATTTATATAACCTCCCTCATGATCTATAAATTCATGGTATGATTAACATTTTTGATCATTTGAACTTAACTATGTAAGGTTTGAAAGTTGAGGGTTTAGATTGACCCTAGGAGGTATGTAGGCCTTACTTCTATGGGTTGACTAAGTATATAATTATTGAATGGAATTTATAATATTATTTAGTGTCTCTTATTTCTTATCATATTTATTCAATCTTCTTCCATTGATCTTAGAATGCACTAAATCAATAATGTCCATCTTCCTTCATTGCCTGCCTATAAAAGTTCCCACTAACTTGTATGCTTAAACAAGGATAGATATGCAAAATATATATTTATCCCTTTGGTGTGATGATTAAATAGTTTCATATATCTCTTCATACCCTCAATTTTTATCACTTCTCATTCTATTTCCTTAATTAATTTAACCCTACATACTATGCCTATAGTCTCTTAGGGTCTAGACACAATCATGAATATGAAACCTTAGGAATTGTGATTTAATGTTTTCTAATTCATATAGGGTCATAAACATGGTTCTCCTACCATTTAATAGGTTTCAAATTATTAAAATGACTTCCAATGTCACATATGAGCCCTTAGATTTACTTTCACAAGCTTGTTTGAGTCAGAGTTTCTCCATAGCTTATAGGTGTTAGTCTGTGCTAAGGGTTTAGGTAGGGGTAGTCTCTCTCCATTTAAGTGTCATGGACCTTTGTGGGAAATATTAAATTCAAGAAGTATCTTTTTGAATCTAACCTTTCCACCCATGTCTCAAGGGTAACCTCTAATCCCTTCAACCTATATCTCTTACTTTTCACCACTTGGCTATATATGGATACTGTACTAATAAAGATGTTATTTTAGGTTGTGAAAAAGAGATATATAGTCTAGGAGATAGGATCCTTGTTGAGTGATCTTCAATGCTTCTCTTGGATTATCTTAGTATGTCTCTATTAATATTCCCCTATTGTCATCCTCCATTACTAGGTTTAATACACCTTTCCTTCTAGTTAAATAAGCCCATTGGCCTTTGGTTGCTAATATTGGTTTGATATCAAGCTAACTAGATAGAGATAAAGGTATCTCACTTGTGTATTCTAAGTCATTTTTGGAATTATCAACACCCTTAACATGCATTTTGGAACCCTCCTTATCAACTTAAGTTTAACCAATGTCTTTTCAAGCTCAAGGCCAAGACCTTGATTGTTCTTAATTATACTATGTTGACTAAGTTTTGTAACCCTGTATACGGATTGAGGTAGTCCATATGTGACACTTAGGATAAAAATTTACTTAGGCCATTCATGATAATAATTCAATATTGGATCTTTGTTCATAACTCCTTCTAATTATCCCTCCATCTCTAGCTTGTACATTTAAGACATTATCATCAAGGAGGAATATGCCTTGTGTACATACTGTGATAGTCCAAATGTACCACTAGATTTTGATGTTCTAATATGATTCATGGTTTTAAAATGAAAGTTTTTACTTGTTTATCACTCATTACCAATATTTACTCTCTCATCTACTTATCCTTTGAAAGGCCTCCTTTATCACTTATGGAATGCCCCTTTGAATCTCTACTATAACATGCCAAAGGTTAGCTGTAAGTGATTAAGAGGTTAGTGAAGGTCAAGATGACTTGAAACCATTTCAAAATATTGCATTATGGACTTGTGTCATCATTTATATATTCATTAATATCACACCATATTCTCATACCCTTGAATGGTCTCATGATGTCTTATAAATACTTGCTATAATGGTCTTAAAAGGCTATCTATAGGCCTTAATTTGTTTTTTGATTAGGTCCATGCCCACATGGCTCAAGATACCATGGTTTCATTCCTTATGTGGGTTTGAAGGGAGTATAAGGGTTTACTAGAATGACCTAGACCTAGGAGGGAAGATGGATGGATAGAAAGATGTGGAGATGGAGTGACAAGGGGATGTTGAGATCATGAAAATAAGGGAAAACACAATATAAAACAATTATGATGAGGTGAAAAGATAATGGTATATATGTGACATGGAGAGAAGGATAAAGAATCATCCCAATACCAATAATTTTGGACTTAAGACCTTGGACATAGGATATTTTAACCATTAACACTTAAAGGCACAAACACATCATATGGATCCCTAAAATGAAACCTTAAGAACTCCAAAAACCTTAATCTCCATGAGGAAACCTTAAACTTTGCAAAAAGGGGATTAAGTATGTTTAGAGGTGAAGGAGATGATTTATATGACCCATAAGGATACAAAGGAGATGGTGACTCTTGTTTGAATAGCATGTAAATGTTCCAACATCATCCTAACACCTTTTCTAATGAATTTGAGTTGATTTTAAACTCTATAACTACCATTAACAGTCATACACACAATTTATTACACAATGACCTTCCCTTATGCATACATCTTCTTTCCTTGAGATCATCTGAGGTGGAAAGGGATATTATACATTTCAATTTAATAAATAAGTCATTATAATCATATAGACACCTCTACAAACTTTAACACAAAGCTTAAAACTCCTGAAAAGACATGAAAACTTTAGTTCATTGCATAATTTTACTATAGGCTACACACAGTGGTTAGAATTAAAGGTTATCCATTATTTTTTACTCACACATATAATATAAATGTTTATATTTCCATAGAGGTATCCTACAATACTTGAGACAATATCATTAGTCATCAGATTGAGCAAACCAATAAAAAATCTATGAAAACCATTGACTCAAAGTTGGCATATGTAGATGTGAATTGTAAACACATTACTTAGCTTCTTAAGGAAGGTTCATAAAGTTTGGAGGACAAATATTTAGACAATTTATCATGATTGGAATCTAGTTGAGTCTACTTCTCATGGCTAAGAGTTGGGACCCTGACTTTCTCTCCTATATGGTACAAGCAAAAACCTGAGGAGTCGTCTAAGCTTTCAATGAAGGATCGAAGATGTGTAGAATGGTTTTGGACTTGAATGACATGCATTTGACCTAAAACTTTTCAAAAAAATCACACCTAATCTCACCTTCATTACCATATCATTTGGTGTATGGTACAGTCTATACTGTTTATACAATATGCAAAAATTCTCCCAAATTCCTTGATTTTACACTATTTTATCAAGTTTCAAACTCTTGAAACACCATATGGAGTTCAAATTTAGGGAAAAACCAATTAAAAATCCTTATCCAAGCAAAATAAATTCAAGGGAGAAGTGTAAAGGCCATAAAATGCTATGTGGGGCCCACTTGGTGAGTGAGAAGGGTATGGGTGGCTCTTAAAAAGATTATAAGTGGCATGAAACACTTAGAGGGAGTAAAGTGGCAGGGATAACATGTGTTCAAGGATCCTTTTAATGTAATTAACAAGATATTCCCCTTTTTTAAGTTTTTCAAAAGGTGATATATGCTCATGAAGGGGGTTTGAGGAGTGATAAATAGGTTAAATGGTCCTTAGATAAATATGTAAAGTGAATTAAATACATAATGGTCCTCATATAATAGCCTAAAACTAATGTTACACATCCTCACATTAATATAGGACCACTATATTCCTCAAATAAGGCTAACTACTCATTAGACTTCATGACCTCTCTATAATAATGTCTCTCATTCTAATATACTATAACACCTATTATATCATCACAAAGACTCAATATACTTTATGACACTATGGACTCAAGCATGAAAAATGACACATCATGATTCCCTTAGTCAAGATCCAAAGACTTGTATAAAAAAAAGGAAGACATGACCATGCTAGGAGTAATCATAAGTGGGCTAAAACAATGATCATCGAAAGTTTTTGATGTAGGGGGTTGACATTTGGCCTATAAGGCCAAAATGTTAACTTTTATAGTGACTCAGATGGGTGACCAACCTATTGGTGAAGGGAACCTAGACATTGCCATGATAAGGTGACGCAATGAGGAAGCATAACATGATGACTCCTTGGACTATCAGACTAATTTATACTTTTGACACTTCTTAGACTGTAGTAAAATAAGACACATAAAGACAGGGAAGGGGAACAAACCCAAAAATGTGAACACACCTAAAAACTAAGGACAAACAAGGGGAAGAACTAAGGAAACAAGACTCTAACTAAAAATTATATATTATGCTTATTTGGATAAGATAATTAACTATCACAAAACTGACCTAAAATTGCCTTCATTCCACCAGGATAAAATGGGAATGGGTTTTTATTATTATGGCACCATGATGTGGAGTTTCCATGTGATAAATTAAGCTTGGTTAGGTACTATGCATTGAAAGGTTCCCACTTATAACTAAGATTAGGTTCATACTCATGGCTTCTCATAATATCAGATATACTTCCTTGATTTATCTCTTGATGCATGAGTTGATTGGGTGAGTTGAGCACCCAATCATACTCATTCCAAATATCTCTACTTTGCATGAGAAGTGTTAAATTCGCCTTTGGTATGAGATGCATCTGGTTTATCATGTCTTTACTATTATGTATTACTATAGTAAACACCTCACCATTCTATCTATCATATTGTGTTTTCTCCTCTTGTGGATGATCTTTGAAAGGGTTAACAACTAATGTATCTCCAACTTTCTCTACATGATGTGTGTACCCTTGACAAGTTTGATATTCATTACAAATGTATATTAATTTCTACCAAATGTCCTCATTATCAACTTGAAATTATATGTAACCATGATTAGCTTTAAATTTATCATCAACTAATGAGGTCTCTGCATATCGTAATATTTATCTTGGTAATAAGGAAGGGATTGTTGGTCTTCAATGAAATTGGAAAACCTTTGAGCATATACTTTGTCTTTAATTATAGACCCTTGGAGATTATCACCTTGAATTACATCTACTATATACTAAAAACATGTTTCATTTTCCCATTATTTAGTCATTTCGTTACAAAGGATGTCTACCATGTCATGAAGGAGCTATTCTTGTTGTTCAGTTGATATGTCTTCCTTTTGTGGTTCATCACACTCTTATAATCCATTCTCTTCTACACCTCTAAAAATTGAATGGTGTCCTTCTTTGATAAGGGTTTTTCTAAGGACAAGTTCCTCCTCAAAATCATCCAAATCATCATACTTAGTTATAGGCTCAATCTGATTTTCAATGTTTACCTATTTAAGGATGGGTTCTCTCTCCATAAATGGCATAGGGTATTCTTAGAGTGACTATAAGAGGGATGAGATGCATACCAAATTTCTATCCAATTTCTTATCTTCAATAATCAACACTTCATATTTATTCTACATGTCGAATTAGATGGATCTCTATGAGGGAAAGGACTTATATTATTGAGGAGGGAGGGGTGGGGATTGAGTAACTTTGGGTTTGCTTGACTACATGATTTGACTCCAGGATGGAAATTTGGGCTCATGATTTTCCTACATAGTGTGCATTATGGATTGAGGAATGAAAGGAGGTATGTTTAGTTGAGTTGATGTTGATTTTGTATCTACCAATGTTTGGTAAAAATATTTATCTACAATTTCAATTTACCTAGTAAGGGAGGCTTCAAAATAAGATCTTGATTGCTTATGATGAGTAGACTTTTTGACACTAGATTTTCCTTCTTCGTGGAATCTTCCTTGGACATATTTCCATGAGGGTAACGTTGAGATAATTTGGAAAGGACCTTGATGACTTTGAAAATCACTTGATGAGGGATTAGGAGTGGTGATGGGAAGTGCAACATGAGGTTGACATAGGGTGAATGAGGGAAGACAAGATAGGTGATGGGGTGTTTGTTATTCTTCTTGGGTTATCAAATTATCCTTAATCTTGGAAATGTGTCCATATATGTAAAACATGTCACCATTTTTTCTAGGAAAAACTCTCCTAATGAAAGAATCCAACTTTTTTTTTCTTGTTACATTGAATTTCTAACCCCCCTAATGACATGTTTTAGAATTTCCCGTCCATACCCCTTTAATGTATCAATGTATATCATATTATTTTCTTAGTCCAATAGAGATTGTTTAAGGCTAGATATGGAATGGATTGGGGTATGAGTAGGTTATTCAATAATTTCATGCTACTACGATGACTAATCATGAGGGTGAGGGGGCTGTCATGGAGGTAGAGAAGACTCAAAATATGTTGGATGGTGAAGATAGAACTAAAGATGTTCATTATATGGTTGATAGGGGTCAATGTGATGGTCATATGGGTTATGATAGGATGGATATGTGGGTGGAAGGTAGAAGCCTACTTCATAAGCTGCCATGATTCCTTTTGAAACATGTGTATCAAATTATAGTCATGACTAAGGATCTTCTTACTTATGCAACCATGAAGTCATGATGCCTCTAGATTTGAAGCTGATTGCTGTGATCTATGAATTTGACTCAAGAGAGGATGGTTAGTATAGTGTTAGTTCCAAAATGAAAATAAAATGAAATAAACACACTAATAACATAACATCTTTAGGCCTAGACACTAGGGAGAGCTTAGTTAATAAAATCAAATGATAAACACAACTAAAAAGTGAGTAATAAAAACACAATAATTCCTTCACCTTCCTTGGATGATATAAATGCCTTTGTAGTAGTGGCTTTCTCAGCTTGTGCTCATGAAGTCCATGGTAATGGAAGCTTGGCTACCTCTATCTCTCTTTGGCACCTTTGGCTTGGCTTAGAATCAATTTATCATGGTAACACTAGTTGCTTGAAGCTTTTGGAACCATTTATGCATTATAACTTTGCATAATCAATACCTTTTAAGATATTTGAGCATAATAAATTTTCACCAAAATATCTTGGAAATGATGTAGTGAGGCCTCCTCTTTATAGATTTTTGCAAATGTCTAGAATTAACCTGAATTGTCCATCTTGAGATTGAGATTTGTGGTTGAAGATAAATTCAATTTTTTGAATTAAGTTTAAAATTATCCTCATCATGACATTGGAATAAGGGGAAATTAATAAGCATGGAGGGCATCATGGAAGTCATTGATGAGGCATAGAGGGCATGAATCCTGATAATTGTGGCATTTATGGCCTAGGGATGTCTTCCCAAGAAATTTTGTCACCTGATGATGTAGATATTTAATATCCATTTCCAAAAATAAGTATTCAACAAGTTTCCATGGAATTTTTGATTAGGCCTTGATTTGGGTTAATTATCTCTTAATCATGATTAAGCACTTTGTGCACAAATTACTCAAATTGATCAAAATGCCTTGTTATTGGTCCAAAATTTGATTAGATTAGAATTAGTAGTCCATGTCAAATGCGTTGGACACACTATCCCATTTAGGATGTTACTGATAATAAATAACAAAGGCACACATCTTATGTAGAAAATTTTGATAGGAAAGAGCAATCTAGAGCACCCTGGTGCAAAATTAGCATTCTAACTCAAAATGATTTGATCAAAGTTAGCTAGCCCATAAATTGCATTGCCCCATTTAGGGATACCCAACATCGTTCAAGCTACATAGTAATTGACATTTATAGTTGAAAATTGATGTAAAGACTAATTTTAGTCTTGAGTCTGCATTTCTAATTATTGTTTGGTTTGGGATCACTTGAATACATATATTTCAAATATTTTAGCATGTTTTAGTGTTTTAAGGCCAAATTAGATGTGTTTTGGATGGTGCAATGAAAATTGGCCAAAAGCTTGATTGGGGGTTATTAGTGGCCAATTTTAGGTGTCTATAGTTTGCCCCTATTTGGGAAGGCATTGTAAGCTATAAGCATAGTAACATCTTATCAATGAATGAAAAGTTCTTGTATGCCTATAACTATAATGATGATAAACTAACTATATGATGCCCCCTTGAAGGGAATGGTTGACACAAGTAAGTTCGACAAATGGTCCCTTAAAAATAAAGAAGTGAAATGTAAGAACCAAAGAAAGGAAAGATGATGGGGTGAAAACATAATGATATTTAAAAAGTATTCAAAGTCATTAAGAATGAAAGTGGGTTAGTGTATAACGTTTTGCCCAAATGTGGTTATAAACATTATACCCTGATAGTGGCAATGTGGTATGATAACACAATGATTTTCCCAAAGGTGGTTATAATCATTGAGAAGATGGAGAGACCCCAGTTAGGATAAACAAACAAGATAATAACATGCCCCTATATAGGTAGAAAAACCAAATTAAAGTGGTGACAATATAATTATTTGCCCAAAGGTGGTTATAATCATTGAGAAATGTAGTGTTAGATGGTGTGCAATGATTTGATCCATAGGTGGTTATAATCATTAGACCCCAATTATGGTAAACATGATAGACTTGGCTGAGGATGATGATAACTTAACACAGAGGGTAATGATGAATTAGAACAACCTACTAATAGTGAGATGCATGTCTAAACTAATAAAGGCTAAAATTCTTTCATGGTTAATTACTCTATTTAGGATATGATTGGGATGGAATTAGGATGTCAGTGCTGAAAAAATGCTACCATTGCTGAATAGACTTCTTGAAGCCAAGGTTTATTATAGCACATGTTGGTAGGCATCATGGTATAACAATATGAGGACTTAGCCAAAATATGCATAAGGACTGACATCCAAAATCTTATATTCAATAGAAAATAATGCACCAATGATAGAAACCATAATGACAATGTAAACATATGAATATGGGTGGATTTGAGTATAAGTGTGGGCAAGGAATCACCCAATGAAAAAACATAAACTAAATCAAGGAAAAAATGCTAAAAACAAACAAAAAGGTAGACAAACAAATAAAAATAAGTAGAAATAAACGAACAAACAAATTAAGGAATATAAACCCTATGAACATTACCCCTAGAAAATAGGTGACAACTTAACAAACAAACAAAATGGGGGAATATAAGAAAAATAAGGGGGTGGTTGAGCTATCTCCATATGCACTAGGCAAGTGGATGTTGCCTACATATTTCCATGTATGTAATATCTAATAAAAAACTTTGGGCCAAATGTAGTTCTCCTAAGGAATGGGAAGAATATGATAACTGAGGAAAAAAATAGAATGAATGTGATAGAATAATAGGATGGGTCTTGCAAAATGGTAAGTACATGAGAGAAAAAGGAAAAAAAGGATGGGAAAACTAAATGATAAGTGATTTTCTTGTACTTAGTAAGGGTTCCCAGAATCTTTAAGGCAAAGAAGTGGTCAATGTTCTTGTATTTTTCTAATGATTTTTCAAATGTTTTGGAATTGTTTTGGAGTGTCTCAACTCAATAGAGAATAATGAAACACTAAATGGTTCAATCTCACAAAATGGTAAGAGCATTCAAATTTAGGTTGATTTTAAAATGATAAGAGTGTGGCTTAGGTTGCTCATAAAATGGTGAGAGCATGGCTTAGGTTGCTCATAAAGTGGCAAGAGCATGGCTTAGGTTACTCACAAAAAGGTGAAAGTGTGGCTTAGGTTGCTCATAAAATAGTGAGAACATGGCTTAGGTTACTCACAAAATGGTGAGAGTGTGGCTTAGGTTACTCATAAAATGGTGAGAGCATGGCTTAGGTTTGTCACAAAATGGTGAGAACATGGCTTAAGTTGCTTGAAAAATGGCAAGAACATAGCTTAGGTTACTCATAAAATGGCAAGAGCATGGTTTAGGGTACTCACAAAATTATGAGAGCATGATGGAAAGGGTGACTAAGCTGACCTCAACAAGTATCAAGTATTGCCTACATAATCCAAGAGTAGGACCTCAAGTCATTGTAGTTCTACCCTTACAATGAAATAACTCAACTAGTGTAGCAATAAATTCAAATAAAATAGGCACAGTTGGTAAAAAGGCATATTATAGCATAGGAAGTGGTAAGTTGGTATGTCAAGACTTAATATTACCCTTAGCTTTCCCATAGGTAGTTATATCTCAGACACAATGACATAGATCAATGGTATTAATTTTCCCAAAGGTGGTTATAATTAATAGCAAGATTGGTGGTAAGAAAGGAATAAGAAACAAAGGATGCAACCGCTGAAACTTCTATCACACTATCCAAAAATACACTCTTTATTTAAAGTACTTGAACTAATTGATGAACTAATCAGATACCTCAATACTGAAACTATGTAATGAATGTCAAAAACTAAGGTCAAATAATCTAGGCTTTATAAGACACTGGGTCAATAAAATGGAAGCAAAAAGTGGATATGGTGGAGAGACATATAAGGATGGTATTTGTATAAATAAGACTAATGATAAAATGGCATAACTAAAATGGTCCTTACAAAAAACACACCTTAGCATTCAAGCATAGTCGCACATGAGATGAATAATATTCATCAACTCCAAAAGTTCATCATCATCTGGTGTGTGGCAAGGCTATATGCTCTTGATTCATAATCTGTAATGATGATGAAAGACCCTATCTATTTTGGTTTTATTTCCCTTTATGCTTCTTCTCAGTTATGATATTCTTTTAGTTTTATTTTAGAAAAAGATTACCAAATTCAAATGTTCTATACTTAACATGCTGATTATAGTGGCCTTTGAGTTGGTTTTGATATACTTGAAGATGATTGAGCACAGTTGTGTGTTTTTCATTAAGTAGATCTAGCTCTTAAATGAGAGCTAATCGATAGTCATGATCATTTAGGACATGTTTGAAAGAGATGAGTAGTGAAGGTAATTCAACCTCAATGGGAAGGATGGCTTTAGAACCATAAACAAGTGAGTATGGAGTGAATCCTATGGGGGTATGATGATTGGTACGGTATGCCCAAAGGGTAGGGAATATTTGGAGGTGCCAATCATGACTGAAATCATTGACAATCTTTTTGACAATGTTGACAATGGTTTTATTGGATGCCTCAGCTTGGCCATTACCTTGAGGGTAATATGCTGTAGAAAAATGTTGTGTGATGTTGTATTTAGTACATAGCTATTCTACATCCTTATTCTTGAATGATCCTCTATTATAAGATATAATGTCAAAGGGGATACCATAGTGGCAAATGAGGTGGTTGAAAATGAATTTGGAAATTTGCTTTCTAGTCACATAAGTGAGGTGTATAGCTTCAACTCACTTAGTGAAATACTCGATGGTGGTAAGGATATGTTTATGTCCATTAGATAAAGTGGGGTTAATATTCCCAATGAGGTCAAGCCCCCATATAAAAAATGGCCATGGTATCAACATTAGTTTTAGAGTTTTTGTTGGGGCATGAATCACATTAGCATGTCATTGACATTTATCACACTTTTTTACATAAGTAGTGGCATTTGCATCCATTATGGGCCAATAATAACCAATACACAAAAGATTTTTGGATAAGATTGCCCCACTGGAATGAGCTCCACACACTCCATAAACTTCTCTTAACACTAGTGTAGATTCTACTAAGTTTAAACAATAAAGCAGAGTTCCATCAAAACTATGATGGTAAAGGGTGGATCCAAGTAGAGTATAACGAGTGGAATGATGAATGAAGGCTTTGGTTTGTTTTTAGGATAGGTTAGGTGGTATAACCTGGTCATGAAGGTAGTTGTAAAGGTCTGAGTACTAAATATAATTAGGACTAATAATATCACAAATCATGGCAACAATTGAAGGTTCATGAGTTGGTGCTAAAAAATTCTCGATCAGTAACTAATACTCACTAGCTTTATCTATTTGTCAAATTAGAGAGCCAATAATAGCCATGACATTTGTATTTTTGTTACTAGCCCTTGATATATGCTCAAACTGAATATTGATAACTTGTTGTTTAAGAGTGTTGACCATGGATTTATATGGAACTAGCTTATTGTCTTTAGTCTAAAAATCATCTATAACCTGAATGATGATTAAATGAGAATCACCATAAAATTGGAGATGAGATTTATTCCAATGCACTACTTGTCAAAGTCTTAAAATAAGTGCTTCATACTTGGCCATGTTGTTTGTACAAGGAAAGCTAATTTTGAATGATTTAGGGATTAGATCCCCCTATGTGTAATAAACCATAGGCCTACCCCCGATCCATGTGTTGTGAATGAACCATAAAAATATAGTTTTTAGGGCTACTCCTCAGGGGGTGTGTTAATGATGGTCATGATAGATTCATCAATAAATTGAAATGTGAGTGGATGTGTGTCTATGAGAGGTGCTTCAACAAGTTGATCTGCAAGAACTTGTCCCTTGATTGCCTTCTGATTGACATACTCTATGTCAAACTCACTGAGAATCATGATCCATTTATCCATTCTTCCTTACAAAGTTGTTTTAGAAAGTAGATACTTGAGTGGATCTACTTTTGAAATGAACATGGTCTTATTATTCAACATGTAATGGTAAAGTTTCTAAGTTGTAAAGACCATGGCTAGACTAGCTTTTTCAATAGGTGCATAGTTATGTTCATATATAACCAAGGTATGGCTTAGGTAGTATACAGTGTGCTCCTTTCCTTTGTCATCATGTTGAGATAAGAGTGCCTCCTAGGCATGATCAGTAGCTAATAGGAATTAAAAAAATGGCTTTTCTGGTATAAGAGGTAATAAAATAGGCAGATTAACAAGATAGTCTTTGAATTGTTGAAATGTTGTTTGGTAGTGATCATCCCAGTGAAATGCAACTCCATTATTTAAAAGGTGTGTAAATGGATGACACTTATCTACTAACTAAGAGATGAAGCATCAGATTAATTGGATCTTACCCTAACAATTATGGAGTTACTTTAAATTGGTTCATGGTAGCATCTAAGTTATAACATGAAATTTAGCTAGATCAACCTCAATACCTCTACAAGACATGATGAAGATAAGTAATTTTCCTAAAGTTACACTAAACACACATTTATTTAGATTTATTTTGACTTTGTACTCCTATAATCTTTCAAATATCTTATGTAGTACTGCTGGATGGTCGCCCCTAGTTTTGGATTTTCCTAATATGTCATCGATATAGTGTTCAATAATATCATGCATCATATCATAGAATATGATAGTCATGGCCCTTTGATATGTATCTCTAGAATTCTTAAGGCCAAATGGCATTACTTGATAACAAAATGTTCCCCATAGAGTGGTGAATGCTATTTCATGTTGGTCTTCTGGTGTGATTTTGATCTAGTTGTATCTTGAAAAGCCATATATGAGTGAAAGAATTTCATAATTGGATGCGGAGTTGATGATCATTTCAATATTAGGCAAAGGAAAATCATCTTTAGGATAAGCTTTTTTGATTTCTTGAAAATCAGTATAAATTCTAATTCCTTTAGGATTTTTACTAACAGGTACCATATTAGAGATCCATTCTTAGTTGTCAATGGATTAGATACATCCTAATTCTAAGAGTTTTTCCAACTCTTTCTTTACCAATACAACAATGTAAGGATGCATCTTACGTAGCTTTTATTTTACTAGTTTGGCATCAATATTAACCATAAGATGGTGCAAAAATAAGGTGTCATCTAAACTTGGTATGTTAGAATAGGCCCATGTAAAGATATCTACAAATTCTCTCAACAGAGCTATAAAGACATCATGTTCCTCCTCAGTGAGGGACACACCTAATTTTATATATTTTAGGTCTGATGGAGTCCTAATATTTACCTCTATTGTAGCTTCAAATAGAAGGGTCAAACCATCTTCTAGGATAGTAGGTAGTGACTTGAACTATGGAATTATGTTAGGGTCCTCCATTAGGACTTGCTCTTCAACTTCTCCTAGGCATGATGAATTTGAGTCCCCTAATGGAATATCTAGACATGTGATAAAAATAGTTAAAAATTATTTAATAATTTCATCAAATACTTATTTTTTCTCCAATATGAACTTCATCTATGCAAGTTCATCATTTGTGGTCTCTTGGTCTAAATTTGAAGAATAATTAACATCCCCATCTAATGGTGCGTAAAATAGGTTTTCACCACTAGACTGGCCTTTATCTTTACTTTTTTCCTGGTTAGAAATCACCTCAAAGAGGTTTTCACTTTGGGACCTCAATTTTTTACTTATTTGTTTTTGTCGAAAGGTGTTCCCTTTCTCTCCAAAATAGGTTACATGATCTAATGTGATTGAGAACCCTAATTTGTGATCTCCCAATGAAACATTGTATTTAAGGCCTAAAAATTCACATAATGCCTCATCATTCTAGAACTCATCAATTGGTAGACTAGATTATTTTTTGGTCCCAATCTATCAGTTGGGGATAATATAATGGTAATTGGTTGTGATGAATGGACAAGGTAAGGGTATAAATGACATTGTTATCAAATAGGTTAGTTTTAGCTAGGTCATCAAAGGTGAGACTATGATTAGACTCTAATTCACTATCAACATCATCATCACTAGTGATTGGTGAGGGAGTTTGAAAAATATATGTGAGATCACTCCCAGGCAGTTTAAATCCAAGTCCATAAGGTCTTCATACTTATTCATGGAAATCAGCTCAATGGTTCCTTATTGATTTGGTTTGAGGCCTCTTCCTTCATAATTTTTATGCTTCATGATCCTATTAGGAATAGGATACTTGGCATTTTTATAACAATCATCTTAGTTATCATTGTATAACCATGATTCATCCCCTTTAAGAGGGTCAGGTCCTAGGCCAGATGCTGGTATAAATGTGACAGGTCCCTTATCTTTGTTCTTTTGTTGCCAATGCATATGTGGGGTGACTTTAGGTCACCCAAAGGTTTTTGGATTTTGAGGAATATTGGAAATATGAAATATATCATAGGTCACATACTTTCCTAGTCCATTATCTGAAATGATGAAATGATTAAAAGCTTCAAGAGGTGGTATGTGGGAAAGGGAATCCAAGGTATTAGGATCTATGCAACTATATAGTGAAGGATCAATAAGTATACCTTTTCCTTTATCTTGATTGGAACTTGGATTCATATCGTACTGATAATTATAGCTTTGAAATTTAGCCTCAAGATGCTTACAATGTTCATATGGGTGTAAATCTCCTACAATATTCACCTCTATCCCTGAGTGGGAAAACTTGATACATTGGTGTAGCATTGATGAGACTACATGAATCTCATGTAACCAAGGCCTAACTAGAAACATGTTGTATGATAACGCAAGATCAAACACATGGCAAAGTGTATCATGGGTCAAAGGCCCAATGATAACTAGCAAACTAATGGTGCTTTATGATTATCTTTCCTAATTATCATAAGCTTTGATGGTTATTATTTCTAGTTGGAGATCTACCATTGTGTACCCAAGAAACTTTATGAGCTTTAGAGATACTATGTTGAGGCTTGATCCATTATCTATAAGGACACATTTCAATTTATGTCACCTTATATAAACTTCTATGTATAATGGATTATTATGGAATGGGCCAAGGGAAGACATATCACTTTGGTTGAATGTGACTTGTTGGGCTGGAGCTAGGTGTCCAACCAAAACTTGAAAGTTATCAAGGGATATGTCATTAGAAATAGTGGACCGGGTCAAAAAATCATTTAAGATATTTCTATGGATTATTGATGTTTGTAGCAAATATAAAATAGAAATTTGTGCTAGTGTTTTTTGTAATTGTTCCATAATATAAAACTTCTTGTCTTGGTCAGTAGTGAATGGTTTATTCTAAGGTTGAATGGTTGGTTGGATGATAGGAAAAGTGGTAGATGGTTGTGGGCCTAGGATAGTAATTTAACCTCTGAGTTATGATTACACAATCAGGATTAAATACTAGTCCATTATTTCTAATCGATGTTGGGAATAGTGTGGGACTAGACAAGATAAGTCTCAGTTGCTGATGCACTTACATGTGATCACGTGGCAAGGACAAGTTATCGATATAAGGTCTAAAAGGGGAAGTCCTAATTTACTAGTTTTCCTGTATGCATTCCTAGGTCGAAGAAGGATTATCCATGTAATTTGGCTAAATGTTGTTATTTAGCAATGGTCTTGACTTATTATTATTTGGTCTAGGATTAATGGAGATGGTATTAATGCTACCCCCTGCAATATGACCCATAACCCTGTTGTAGTCATGTGCAAATGCATGGTAGTTTTGTTGGTTGTTACTGTTGTAACCTTGGATTTGTCTATTATTCTATCATTGTGGGTTTTGCTATTGATTTTGTTGATTCTACTGGTTTGGCCTTTGATTTTTATACAATTTATTTTGCTGCTACACTGGCCATTGTTATTATTGCTTATTTTTCTACTATGATTGATTAATATATTTGGGAAAGGGGTTTTGATAGATCCCAAGAGTTTGATTAGAAGTGAAAGCACCATTATCCAATTTTATCTCCCCATTATTCAACATATTCTAAATTAAATGCTTAATTTGGATACATCTTCATAGATTATGCCTGTTAACTTGATGATAGTCACATAATTTATTTTCATGGTACCAGTTAGGATAAGGAATACCTTACAAATAATGATTTGGTATAGGCCAACTAATCAGATTAGTGACAATAAACTTACAAAATAAAGACTCTATAGGTTTTCCTAGGTCACTAAAAATATGACGTACATGCATGGTCTTTCTAAGAGGAGGGGTTTGTAATGGTAAAGGCTGTTATATTTATTGTACAAGTTTTAGTTGTTGTACTTACGACATTGGTTGGAGAGGTTCCTGGGTAGGAGTAAACTAAAAAGGTGGTGTAGATGATGTTTGCAGCATTTAGATATGATGGCACTCAGTTACTCCATTTCCCACAATATTTCTATTTTGGTTGAATTTCCTCAATCTTTCATGGTTATTATCCTGAGTCAGTTGTGATACTAGCACTTGAATGAGATGTTGGTCATTTCCCTAATTGGTACCTTGATTTTTATTATTTGAATTAAGCTTGATGAATCCTTTATTTATGAGCTTTCACTTAATCAACAAGCCTTTGCTAATGATTTCCTTGAAACTATGTGCACATTATAGTTCTAAGTGATAAACTATCACATTATGTAAATTTTTGGTAAACACAGTGTCTAATTGTTTATCTAGTAAACTATGGGTGAAGCAGCTTGAAAGGGATTTCCATCACTGTAAATAACTTTCAAAACTCTCCCCAACCTTTTGCTTTGCTTGTGTTAAGTTCACTAATGAAATCTCATGCTCGAGATTATAGGAAAAGTGCTGCACAAACTTATCAAAAAGATCATAAAAATCCTCTACTAAGTTCTTGGGCAACTTTAAAAACCACTCAAAGGATTGTCTAACCAAGCTCCTTAGAAACAATAGCAAAAGGTATATATTTCTATATGCTACTAGTTGACATATGATAAATAATTCAGTCAAACGAGCCTTAGGATCACCTTTCCCTTTGTATTTTTCAAAATTGGGTGGTTCATATCTTGGAAGAAATGGTATCCATAAATACTCCATGTTGAATGGATAGGAACACACATCATCTAATTTGAACTTTTTATTCTACTTCCTAGCCTGAATAACAACAATTACATCCTTCATCTGTTGCAATTATTGGAATAGGAAATTGGAAGGGACATTGGTTTGAAGGAGAAAAATGGTTTGGGTAGATGGTTAGGAGGTCACAAGTGGAATATTTTGACTAAGGTATGATGGAGCTACCTGTTGGCATACATTGGCTTGGTTTGGGAATATACTGAGAATACGCATACGTATATTAGGAAGTGCTTGAAATTGAAAACTTGGTTATGTGATATTATAGTTTGGGTTGGTGATAAAGGTTTGAATTAGAGGATTTTGTGGTTGGGATGGAGGGATATAACTATATTGTGCTTGCTATGGTTGAAAAGGGACATGTTACTGACTAATCAAATATTGATGTTGAGTGGGAACTTGTGGAACAAGACCCCGTCTCTAGATTTGTGACACATTTTGAACCAATGGTTATCTAATAAGTACTTTAGAAACATAGGGACATCCTTGTTACATGAATATCTATGAGGAAATGAAAGTAGGTTACAAATTTAACATCTATCATTGACCAATATTTGCACGTTGTTGACTAGTCATTGCTTGGTTTTAGATTGGCATATTATTCTATGACTGAAGAGGTATGTTCATTATTACTTGGTGAGGTGGAACATTTATTCCCTTGATTGAGGTGGTAAAGTATTTATCCTCTGTTACATTGACACACTAGATTATGCCTAATCTATTGCATTGACACACTAGATTATGCCTATTGTTATGGAATAATTCTCATTACTTATTGAGGAGGATTAGGATTCAACACATTCTATCATTAAGGCATGATATTGGCCATTGTTTGATTACCTAATCCCATAGGTTATACATTTTAGGAAGTAATCAGTTGAGGTTGGGGTGTAGAAACTCCCACTCCCTGGTTTGATGACTTTTTCATAAGATTAACTACAAGCACATGTTAGCTAGTTGTTTGTGCATTAGTACCACTTTGATCGGGACTAGACATTGTTTTAATATTATCTACTACGTTTTGATCACTATTCAGTGTAGAGGCTAAAGACACTTATTTAATAATGGGAATATGCATCAAGTTATCTATTGAAATAGTTTGTAAGAATGAGAGGTTAATAACCAAAATTATCAAGTTATCTATTAAAATAGTTTACACAATCAATAGGCTTCTTCTAGATATATTATGATCTTGGTACATTGTTTTGACTAGAGCCATAAGATTTCTTAAAGAAGCCTATTAATCATAAATGATATTGTATGACACTCTTACTAGACTTGGTAAATTTTCATGGGGGAAGTCTACTAGAAACTTAGCCCCTACCTCTATGGCTCTAACCAAAATATCATCTTTATTCTCTAACAAATGTCACTCAAATAAAAATGAATCATACATGGAAGCTGTATTAGTATAATATGACTGTTGAAGTACTGGCTCACCCATTATAGGTATTATAACTAGGTATTTCATGGTTTTCTCTTGGTCCTATTCTGAATAAGGTGGTGTGATAACTAGATAGTTGGCTAATGGATCTTGGATTTGTGCTCCTGATTGAGTATTATAAGAGGGATAAGAATCCATCTCATAAGCAATATTATCTACATAGGGGTTTTGCACCATTTCTTCTTGCACAACCACATTACTAATCCCTGGATTGCACATGAGTCCACTATGAGTGTAGGAATGAATGTTAGGATCCATAGTCAATGCTCTGCAATAAGAGGACAAAGAGTTCTACAAAATCTAAAAAGGACAATGTCTAAAATAGATGATGTTCCAACTTGGTCTAGATTTGTCAAAAGGATCAATACGTTTATGCAAAGGTTTGTGAGGAAATAAGCTAGTGTGAAGTATCTAATGTTTCACTGTTCACATAAAGGTAAGCAAGTAAATGGTCTTAAAAATCAAAATGCCAAAATCTAAGGTTAAAGTGTTTCAAATCAGTCTAATCTAAGAAATTAAAAAGTTACTAGGTATTTTGGCTAAATGTGACATCAAAAGATAGGCTCAAACAAGGCATGCGCTAAGACTCTTGGCTAAATGGAATCAAAAGCTAAAATTTGAAATAGATGAAAGTTTAATCTAATAGATTTGAAACACTTCTAATAAACACTAGGTATTTGATTCTTGGACATGAACTTGATCAACTAAGTATAAGGTATGAAACAAAAGCCACTTTAGAAATAGTTTATTTTCTCATAAAAAATGGTATAAAACTTGTTTTTTTGATAAACAAGCTAGACAAAGGTGATCAGTATAACTGTGCTTTAGATAAAGGATCACAAAAAGTATTGAATTGGTCTGAAAATGTAGGAACAAACTTTTAAACTCTATGCAAGAAGGTATATGAAATAATATTCAAAATGTTTTGGGTAATGTAATGATGCTATGCTACCTAAAAAAGTGTGAGAAAAAGGTTTGTCTCAAAAACTCTCTAAGGTAAAGACATTTTCCTATAATTTTGATAGCATAACACTACTTTTCTTGACTCAAAAATGTTGTGGTGCATAGACTTAATGTGCAAGTGTTTATCACCAAATGGCTTAAGTCTATAAAATGATGATAATGATTATGACTCTTTAAACAAACTTCAACCTAACTTAGAAATTAAACCTAAGTTCCCTCAAGTTTAGTGAAAATGATGAATCCACTTAACACATCAACCCTATGAACTTGTAAAGGTGTAATTCCAAATTTAGATTATAAGTGGACTTATACAACTCTAGTAAAGGTCTAGACTCAATTGGGCAACATAACTACACCAAAGTAGATGATATGACTCTCAATCTTTTGATGAACTTTTGAACAAGGAAAATTGATGATCTCACATGAGCAACACAACACCTCTTTATTCAAAGGAAAATTTATACTATGTTTGGTTTGGATTATTTGTTTACACCAATTTTTGACTCCAAACAAGGCTTTAAACTAGGACAATACCAACTAATTAATCATTCTTAGATCATAAACTAACAAGGTTGTTTGGTATTGTTGGAATCCATCAATATACGTCATTTGAGAGGATTTTAAGTGTTCATCCAAAAGTAAATGCGCATTGTATAGTAGGGTTTTTTACACCCCCCTTATCTCAAATGACAATACTGTGACATGGACCTTGAGGTGCACCTTTAATACTTTTATGACAAATGGGGATTTATCTAAGATCTAATAAGTTTTTAAATAATCTAGGGGAATAAATTTTATAATGACTTTCACGCTAAATAATGCAAAAAAAGCACAAATTTTGGGTCTGTATCACTTGGCTTATTGTAAAAAGGTCGATTCATTTTTTTAACCACTACATACTACTATTTTCTCAGTGTAGTGCGATGTCCAAAGTGCCACTACATCCTATGTGCAACTCCAAAGGAGACAAATGAAGTCAATGTCAGGAGATGAAACCCTGAGTTAAAGCTTTCCTAAAGAACTTATGGGAGGTGATGAAGTCCCCCTAGCAAGCCAAGATGCACATAAGTAAATAAAGCATGAAATTAGAAAGACTTTAGGGTCATTTTCAAGGTCACCCAAATTTTGACAAGTTTTTGGGGAGTGATTTAGATGACTTTCTTTCTAAGCCTTGGACTAGGCTATTATAAATAGGAATGGTGATTTTGATTCTAAGGGTTCCCTATAGGGGATAAATGGAAGAGTATAAATGAAACATACCTCTTTTTTCCAAACAAAAATTTGATTAAATAACTATTGTAAACAAGAATTAACAAGTGTGTTCAATTTTAAGTCCAAAATGAAAGATTTGGTGGTATTCATTTGACCCCTTAGTCTTAGTTTCAACATTGAAAACATTCACCAAGAGCATCTAAATTCTTTGTTAAACACCCAAAACAAGGTTCCTAATTGATTTTTAAGCATGTAAAGGTGATTTAAACATGTTTTGAACAAATATAAAGCTTGGTCCTTCAACAAAATTATTAGCATGTCCTTTAGCTTTAAATCTATTTTTAGCTTGAAATAATGAACTTTGAAAAAGTAGTTCTCAGGTCTATGTCTTTAGAAAAACATAGTGATTGACATTGGTTATTACCACTAACATTGATTACTTTAGCTAACCGAGATCTAACCAATATTGGTTTTTATAATCAACATCAGTTAAGTAGGTAACTAATGTCAGTATTACTTGTCAACATCGATTACTGTGTAAAACCATGGAAAACAAAAATGGCAAAATAAAGTTAGAAAATCAATTTGTAAGAGGTTTAAAGCCCCAAATAAATATTTTAGAGTTGTAAAATGATCTTCTTCATGAGTAAGATGCATTTAGTCCCATCAGGCATGCCATTATGTGATCTAGGAATTTGACTCAAGAGAGGATGGTTAATATAGTGTTAGTTTTAAAATTAAAACAAAATGAAATAAACACACTAATAACATAACATCTCTAGGACTATACACTAGGGAGAGCTTAGTTAACAAAAGTAAATGAAAAACACAACTAAAAAACAAGGAATGAAAACACAATAATTCCTTCACCTTCTTTAGATTCTCCAAATGCCTTTGTAGTAGTGGCTTTCTCATCTTATGCTCGTGAAGTCCTTGGCAATGGAAGCTTGACTACCTCCATCTCTCCTTGGTACCTTTGCTTTGTGGCTTGGCTTGGCTTGGCTTGGAATCAATTTATCATGGTAACACTAATTGATTGAAGATTTTGGAACCATTTGTGCATTATAACTTTGTATAATCAAGATCTTTAAAGATATTTGAGCATAATAATTTTTCACTAAAATAGCTTGGAAATGATGTGGTAAGGCCTCCTATTTATAGATTTTTGCAAATGTCTAGAATCAACCTGAACCATCCATCCTGAGATTGAGATGTGTGGTTGAGGATTAATTTAATTTTTGGAATTAAGTTTGTAATTATCCTCATCATGACATTTGAAGAAGGGGTAAATAAGAGGCATGGAGGGCATCATGGAAGGAATTGATGAGGCATGGAGGGCATGAATCCTGATATTTGTGGTATTAATGGCCTAGGGATGTCCTCACAAGAAATTTGGTCACCTGATGATGCAAATATTTAATATCCATTTCAAAAAATAAGTATTCAACAAGTTTCCATATAATTTTTTATTTGGCCTTGATTTGGGTTAATTAGCTCTTAAGCATGATTAAGCACTTTGTGCACAAATTACTGAAATTGATCAAAATGCTTTGTTATTGGTCTAAAATTTGTTTAGATTAGAATTGGAAGTCCATGTCAGATGTGTTAGACCCGATATCCCATTTAGGATGTTGCTAATAACAAATAACAAAGACATGCATCTTGTGAAAAATATTTGATATGAAAGAGCAATCTAGAGCACTGAGGTGCAAAATTGGCATTTTGACTCTAAATGATCTGATCAAAGTTAGCTAGCCCATAAATTGTATTACCCCATTTAGGGATACCTCAGCCAAAATCAACACTTGAATATGTCATTTTCACATCTTTTAGTGTGTTTGAGTGTTTTTATGCCAAATTGTGTATTTTGGGTGGAAATTGGCCAAAATCCAGATTGGGGGTTATTGGTGGCTAGTTTTAGGTGTCTACAATTTCCAACCTTCCAAATATTCTTGACTATGATCAATGTTCCTATAGATGATGTTGTTGATGTCCCTAGCTTCCAAATGTCTTCCAATGTCTTTAGAGCATGCTACTAGGCACTTACAAGTTGTCCCATTAGCTGTGCCATAATTGTTGGAGTTCTATGTTTCATCCAAGCTAAGAAGAGAATTATTCATATCCTTTACTCAAACCTAGTCCAACATGGGAATGACCTTAGGCTATGGGTCACCTACTATTAGGCCAAATATCTAGATTTTTAAGGGGTTAGATCCCTTGATTTTCTAATTTAATGTTCTTTCTCTAAAATCTAACTCTATGGGGGATGAAAAGGGTTAAGAAGATTGCATAAGAATGAAAACCTACTCTAAAGCATGGTGATGCACTTGATTTCAACTATCCACTCATAATCTTGAACTCTCAACACACTAACAAACAATGCATAGAGCTAAGCGACTATCTCAAATGATTTTTGAGCATCAATATTGCATCTAGAGGTTAGTGGAATGATTTAAATGAGAAGGTCAAGAGAAGAAGGCCTTATTCAAGGCACTTGTAATCTATTTGACACTTCAAACCTGAGCTATCCACCTTATAACACACTAGACAACCTACCAAGAAGATTGTTGAGACTTAGGTGTGATTGGACCTGAAAAAGGGAATATCATGCCACTATTTCATAGTATAAAATAATAAAACACAAAGTATAAACCATGAAGAAGATTCAAGATGCTTTATTTATCATTCAAGAGGTGCATGAGTACAAATTTTGGTAGAGTATCCTCATACCATATTGAGGGATATAAACTAAGGTGAAAATCCTTCAATACATAGAATATATGAGGAGAGAAGAAGGATAATCCAACATATAAAAGTGGAGAGGAGGGTCATTAGTGACCATAATTGACTTTTCTTTTAGTTACAATAGCTACATAACTTCCTTTTAGCTCTTCCATGCCATTGGATCTCCTTAATTGCTCCTTTAATGAGATATTGGTGTTGTAAATCATGTATGGGAGGATGAACACTTATCAAGGGCTTGACCATTATTATAATAGTCTATCATACTCCATATGGGAGTTACAATATGAATTGGGCCATTATAGTTATGTATCAACCCACACTCCACTAAAGCAAATTGATAGAGTCAAAGAAACTTATTTAGCCTCCATTGTAGCTATGAAATGCATATTGAATTCCTTTCAAGGGTTAGTTACCAGGTGTGACACTTTTTCTTAACCCATTCCATTGGTCTTCCAATACAACTTGATCTTCTTAGTGACAATATTGGCTACATAATCTTATTAAGCCTAATTGCCTAAGTATTGATGTGCTGGACTTCACAAAACCTATAAAAAATCTAGATAACCTATGTATGAGCATGGTCCATGCATGAAACAATACCTCCAACCATGAAATAGGCTTAGAAAGACATCAAAAACTTGAAACTTCAATTCTCTAAGATGACTAGTTCACTTCCTTTATGCAATGGTAGACTGACAATTTTAATCCCCTTATAGAGACATATGAGGCTAAATTCTTGAGCATGTTATGCATTGGGAGGTTAGATTAAGTTTCAAATTTCCATTTCAAGAATTGGAATCATTAAAAACTACCAAACACTCTTCATTCTACTCAAAACCTTGAAAATAGCCTATTGTTTAGGCTTGTGTACAATGTCCATATATTCAAGTACCATCAAGTGAATCTCCTATGAGTGATTTTGAAATTTCATAAGCTTACCAAGACATTTGAGAATGCTAGGTTGATAAAATGCAAGTTTTCTTAGACTGGGTCTGCCTAGGGTTTTAGGGAGGTTTAAGAGTGCTTATGAGTCTTAATGATGATTTATAAAGTAATGACATCCAATATCAAATAAAAATACATGAATATATAGGGCATAGACCTACCTAACTTCTAGTAATGGCTAGGACTCCAATGCAAAGGATGGATAAAGAAATGAGTGCCAAAAGATGACCCTAGTTTAGTTTATAGGCCATTTATGAGTGACCTAACTCCTTAATTTTGTTTCATAGAATATATCTCCCAATTTCAAATAATATACCATAGATTATTATTGCAAGGGTACCTGATAACATACTAAGATAATTTTCTCAAAAACATCTTGAGGTGGAATGGGTGAGCTTTTAAAGTTTGTCTTAAAAAGTCTTAAAGGTATTATGATTTTTTCCACTTTTATCTATCTAAAATATCCTCTTTCATATCTCAAACATATTTATATGCCCCCACTTGATCATACAACCTGGTATAGGAGCTTGAAAAATATTTAATGTGGCTCTGGGGTTTGTAGGTAGGCATTTATGACTGATGTTTGAGGCTTATCATCAATATAGTTGATTATATTTTAACATGTTACACATTATAAATAGATAATATTACCCCTTAATACCATGATGCACTGATCAAAGAACATTTGAGGGTTCTAATTCCACTTGTAGACCTTTCAAACTTGATTTTGCCTATTTAAGCTTCCAAATTGCTTACCTAGACCTATCTTGGTTTGAGATAAGAAAATGGATATACCCACTATTTTTTTGACAAATAAAATAGTATGGATAATTTCTCAAAAATACAAGACTTGATTATACCTATATTGCCCTTAGATGGCCATTTTTGCTCAAACTAGTCTTAGATTTCATGTAAACCATGTTGATATGATTCTTTGTGTTTGAAGTCATTGTAGGTAGAACAAATGGAATAAAACAACCCATACTTATCCTCTATCTTAAATCCATAATACTCTTACAATTCATGGTATGATTAACATTTTTGAGCATCTAAACTTAACTATGTAGGGTTTGAAAGTTGAGGGTTTAGGATGACCCTAGGAGGTCTGTATACCTTCATTCTATGGGTTGACTACGTATAGACTTATTAAATGGAATTTAAAATATTATTTAATGTATCTTTGGTCTAATCATATTTATTCACTCCTCTACCACTTATCTTAAAATTTCTTAACTCAACAATATTCCATCTTCCTTCATTACCTACATGTAGAATTTCCCACTAACTTGTATGCTTAAATAAGGATAGATGTGAAAACTATCTTTATCCCTTTTGTGTGATGATGAAATATTTTCATACCTCCGTTCATACCCTTAGGGTTTATCACTTCTCATTCCAGTTCCTTAATTAATTTAACCTTATATATTATGCCTACAATTTGCTAGGGTCCAGACACAGTCATGAATATGAAACCCTAGGAGCTATGTTTTAATGTTTCCTAATTCATATAGGGTCCTTAACATGATTTACTTGACATTTAATAGGTGTAAAATTATCAAAATTACTTATAATGTCACATGTGAGACTCTATATTTATTTGCACATAGGCTTGTTTGAGTCAGATTTTCTCAATAGCCTATAGGTGTTAGTCTGTGCTAAGGGTTGGGTAGGGGTAGTCTCTCTTCATTTAAGTGTCATGGAAATTGTGGGTATTCATAAGTTCAAAAAGGATATTTATGAATATGAAATTTCCACCCATGTCTCAAGGGTAACCTCTAATTCATTTAACCTAGCTTTCTTGCTTTTCACCACTTGGTTGTAGATGCACACTGTGCCATTGAATATGTTCTTTTAGGTTGTGAAAAAGAGATAGGTAGTTTAAGAGATAGGATCCCTTTTGAGTGATCTTCAGTGCTTCTCTTGGCTGATATTAGTATGTTAGGTCTTTGTTTAATCTTCCATTGTTGTCATCCTCCATTACTAGGTTCAATACACCTTTCCTTCTAGTTAAATAAGTCAACTAGTCCCTGGCTACTAATATTGGTTTGATATTAGTCTCACTAGATAGACCCCAAAGTATCTCACTTGTTTGTTCTAAGTATTTTTGAGAATTATCAACACACTTAAAATGAATTTGGTAACCCTATTTATCCATTTAAGGCTATCTAATATCTTTTCAAGCTCAAGGCCAAGACCTTGATTGTTCTTTATTATATTCTATTGATTGAGTTTTATAACCCTGTCAACAGATTGAGGTAGTTCATATGTGACACTTAATGTAAAAATTTCCTTGGACCATTAATGATAGTCATTTAATATTAGATCCTTGTTCATAAATACTTCTATGTCTCCCTCCATATATAACTTGTACCTTCAAAACATAATCATAAAGGAGGAATATGCCTTGTGTACAAATTGTGACAGTCTAAATGTATCACTAAAGTTGGATGCTCTAATATGATTCATGTTGTTTAGATGAAATTTGGTACTTGTTTAGTAGTCATTAGCAATATTTACTCTCTCATATACTTTTGATTTAAAAGGAATCCTCTATCACTCATGGAATGCCCCTTTGAAGCTCTATTGTAGCATGCCAAAGGTTGGCTATAAGTGCTTAAGAGGTTGGTGATGGTCAAGATGACTTGAAACCATTTCAAATTCTTGCATCATAGACTTGTGTCATCATTAATCTATACATTGAGATCACACCAGAATATCACACCATTGAATGGTCTCATGATGTCTTCTAAAAAATTGCTATAATGGTCTTAAAAGGCTTAATGTAGGACTTAATTTATTCTTTGATTAGGTCCATGCCCACATGGCTCAACATATACTAGTTTCATTCCTTCTGTGGGTTTGAATGGATTATAAGTGTTTAATGGAATGACCTAGACCTAGGAGGGAGGATGGATGGTTAGAGAGAGGTGGATATAAAATGATAAGGGGATGTTAAGATCATGAAAAGGGGAAAAACACTGTATAAAATAGTGATGATGAGGTGAAAAGACAATGGTATAGATGTGACATGGAGAGAAGGATAAGAATCCTCATAAGACCAACCATTTTCACCTTAAGACCTTGGACATAGGCTATTGCAACCATGAACACTTTAAGGCACAAACACATCATATGGAGACCTAAAATGAAACCTTAAGAACTCTAAAAAACTTAATCTCCATGAGGAAACCTTAAACTTTGCAAAAACGGGATTGAGTATGTTTAGAGGTGAAGGAGATGATTTATATGACCCTTAAGGGTACTAAAAAGGTGGTGAAGCTTATTTTAACATCATGAAAATGTTCCACCATCATCATAACACATTTTTCAATCATTTTAAGATGATTTTGAACTCTACAACTACCATTGATAGTCATACACATAGTCTATTGTACATTGACCTTCCCTTATGCATAAAAATTCTTTCCTTGAGATAATTTGGGTGGAAATGGCTATTTGACCTTTCAATTTAATAAATAAGGCATTAAAATCATAGAGAAACCTCTATAAACTTTAACACAAATCTTGAAACTCTTGAAAAGACATGAAAACTTGAGATCATTGTATGATTTTCCTAAAAGCTGCATAGAGTGGTTAGAATTGAAGGTTATCCATTATTATGTGATCATACATATGAGATAAATGTTAAAATTACAATGGAGGGATCCTACAATACATGATAAAATAGCATCAATCATCATATTGAGCAAACTAATTAGAAATCTATGAAAATTACTGACTTCAAGTTGTCCTATGAAGATGTGAAGTGCAAACACATTCCTTAACTTATTAAGAAAGGTTCATAAATTTGGGGGGACCAATATTCAGACAATTTCTCATGATTAGAATCTATTTGAGTCTACTTATCATGGCTAAGAGTTGGGACCCTACCTTTCTCTCTCCTATACAATATAAGCAAAAACATGAGGAGTAGCTAAGCTTGCAAAGAAGGGCTGAAGATGTGTAGAATGATTTAGGACTTGAATGACACACATTTGACTTAAAAATTTGCACAAACATCACACCTGATCTCACCTTCATCACCATATCATCTAGTGTATGATACATTCCATACAATATGTAAAATTATCCTTAAAATCCTTGATTTTCCACTATTTTCTCAAGTTTCAAACTCTTGCAATGATATATGGGGTTAAAATAGAGGGATAAATGAATTAAAAATACTTCTCCAAGCAAAAGAAATGCAAGGGAGAAGTGTAAATGCCATAGAATGCTACATGGGCCCCACTTGGCTAGTGGGAAGGGTGGGGGTGGCTCTTAAAAGGATTCTAAGTGGTATGAAACACTTAGAGAGACTAAAGTGGTATGGATAACATGTGTTAAAGGCCCTTTAAATGAAATTAACAAGATATTCCCCTTTTCTAAGGTTTCCAAAAGGTGATATATGCTCATGAAGGGGGTTTGAGGGGTGATAAATGGGTTAAATGGTCCTTAGATGAATATGTCATGTAAAGTGACTTAAATACATCATGGTCCTCATATAATAGCCTAAAAAAAATGTTACACATCCTCACATTAATATAGGACCACTATATTCCTTAGACAAGGCTATGTGCTCATTAGACTTCATGACCTCTTCACAATGATGTCCCTCATTCTAATACACCATGACATATGTTATATCATCACAAGGACTCAAGATACTCATGACACTATGGACTCAAGCATGAAAAATGACACATCATGATGCCCTTAGTCAAGATCCAAAGACTCATATTAGAAAAATGAAGACATGATCATGTTGGGAGTAATCATAGGTGAGATAAAATAGTGATCATTGAGAGTTTTTGATATAGGGGGTTGACATTTAGCTAGCGAGGCCAAAATGTGAACAATAGGGGTGTCATTGATTCTGGTGATTAGTGGATACTATTTGGCTACCAGATCTATTAGAGTGATTGAAAGTGGATGATAGAGTTAGGTTAGTTACACCAAGCTTAGGAGGCATCATGGAGATGTTCTGAGTACCACTAAGTGTAAATCTTGTAGTCATGTTCCTAGGAGTCTAGGAGCACTTGACTAATACCTTTAGGTGGGTAGTAGATGGGGATACCATCAAGGTGGGTATCATAATTTAAGATGTCCATGATATAATTAGACTTTTGATATGATGCACACTGGTAATCATAGGGATACTAGATGGGCAAGAGGAGAGACAAACATTAGCTTGATAGGTGATGTGCTCAAATAAGATATATATAGGACTAAGGATAAGTATTTTTGATGTGTATATAACTTAGATTCTATATATATAGAAGGTGGTGATAAGACTTGTGATAGTATGGGTGATGTGTCACAAGTTAGATGGTAAGGTAACACTATATATGATAGCCTTATACCAATATATTTTGGATAAAGTGGCACTATATGATCTGAGTTATATCATATGGGTTTAGCTTATGCATGATATGTATGGGATACTTTCCAAAGGGAAAAAAACCATAGGGATGATGATATTATTGAGTGCTTGGATATATGAGACATTTATAATGTATCAACCAGTTGGGTTACCCCATGTGGTCAATGATCAATTACCCTAGGTGTAGAGATGAAGGTAGGATTAGATGGCATAGTCTGTGCCCATATTTTAGTGATATAGACATTTATGCAATCATATATCATATGGTAGTCATATGCAAATATCATGATAGTTTGGCTAAGTTGGAGGATGGTGCCATAAGAGTTGGCATAAGCATATATTTTAGGCCACTAAACTTGGTGGATAGATCTATATCTAGTAGCATGCATACTAAGATAGTTTTGACTCCTTCACTTAGTGGATATAATAGTGGTTCCCATATTTTGGGATGAATATGTGAGAAATATAGGGGTGAAGGATGAGGGGGAACCACTAGTTACAAGGTCAAAGAATAGACTACATAGCTAGAGACCATAGACATGTTGAGCATGATGACAAATAGTTAGAAAAGAGATGGATATGGATGTAGGAGTGCCAAAAGTGCATATATAGAACCATAATAAGAGGAGTGGTGACCACCTTGATCACACCATTGATAGAGATGCTGGCAATGAGAGAACATAGAGCATGGTCATCCAAGATGACCCATCAGTTAGCCTAAGATAGAGTTGGTCTATAAAGGCACCACTAAGGCAATGATTGAGATGAGCATGAGTGGTGACCTAAGGGTTTGTATTGGTTACAAGGAATCCAAAAAATGAGTTACTTAAAGGATAAGATGATGGAGAAACCATGCTCAATGATCAAGAAGATGGGGAGATGATGATATGAAACATCTAGATAGGTAATCAATGGTTGAAATTTGTTTAAGTTTTTTGAGATAGATTATAGATAGATATATTTTGAGATATATTTGTGATATAATATGTATCTAGTTAGAATTTTGTAGATCCTATGAAGGAGGAGGAGACCATATGGGGATCCTTGGTGAGGGGATCACTCAATGAGATATTGGATGGGGCACTAATGCTATATGACCCTACCACATTAGAATATCCTATGGTACTATCTACCCCAACTTAGGTGAGATTATTCATACTAGTAGGAGAGGTTATGAGGTGATTAAAAGTGCATGAAGATTATAAATATCCACCAATAACAGTGGGAATGGGAGAAGCATAGGCATGATAGTCCTTGGCTTAGGAGAGAGGTTCACATATGGCTACCATGAGTTAGCTAGCATAGGTACAAGCCTATGTGGCCAACCTATAGGGGTAGGTGATAGGTTTGAGATCTTGGACAATCTCTTTATAGAATACTATTCAGAGGGGACTATCTAAGGCATCTATGGGCAACATGGATAGGCCACGAGATAAGCATGATAGAGCTCAACCTTAGAGCTGAAATGATGTATTTTTGTACTTTATATGAGAAACACATGATATATATAGAGATATTCTATGTTAATAGTTAGATTTTGATCTTATTTATTTGTATTATGTTTATGTTTATGGATTCATGGATATATTTCATTCTAGCACATGTATTTATCTTTTGTTGTATATGGTATAGGAAATATATGTGTTGTGGTTTCTTTTTTAGCATTATGTAGTACACATGTATGGTTAAAAAGAAATAGAAAAAAAAAGACTTTGACAAGTATAATCAATCATAAATAAATGCACTACATATTATGTCACATTAGGAAATGTGTAATAACAAAAAAGGACTAAGTATAAGAAACCACAGAGTGGTAAATAAGAGGGAAAAAAATTATTTTTAAACCAAGAAAAATATTTGGCACCAAGTTAAAACAAGTCAAATCATAGTAAATCACATTGGGAAGTATGAAAATAATGTAATAAAGTGGAAATCAAGTGAAAGAACAAATGGTATAAAAAAAATAAATTAAGTCAATCAATCATACTAAATCATGTTAGAAGTATAAAAGAAAAAAAAATTGGAAAAATTGGCCTTAAATTTATCACACTAATTCAAGCTAGGAAGTATGAAAAACTCAAGAAATGGTTAGATTCTTACATGTAATCAGAAAATAAGAAGATAAAAGTGGAAGAGATTAATAAATTAATCATAAAAAATACTAAATCAAGATGGGAAGCATGTCAATGATGTGTAACTTCATAATCAATCACATCTTATCTCATATTTGATACATGTAATTTTGTTGTGACTTGGATATTGCAAAATTTTGTGAGGAATGCTTGGTATTATCTGTGGTCTTACACTAAAACTCACAATGGGAACACCAATGAGATGGAATTAATTTGAAAATATGGTAAAAAGGGATGTTGATAACCATAATGTGAAAATTTGGTAATTTGTGAGGAAGGCCAGGTACTATCCATGGTCTTATAATGTAACTCACAAGTAGAATCCCTAGGGGAGTGATCAGTGAACAAAGAAATATTTCTCAAGGGGAAATATTAGGATTATAGGGAGTGAAAAATGGAATGTAAAAAACATAACTTAGGAATCTTATGAGAATACCTTAGGATACATGAGGCATACTAAGGACATGAGAAGACACTAAGTGACTAGTGACCATCAACACACAAAGGATACTTGTTCACTATAGACACAAATATGTGTAGGAAAATAAGTGTGATACTAAGATAAAATAATGAAGGTAGTTTTTTACAAGAAAATTAATATGGACCTACTTTCTCACAACATGTTCCTCATTCCTTAGGGGTCCCTTACAGATTCATCGAACTACTATGAAGATTGGGTACTTGCCTGAGAATGAAGGTAATACTACTTTTTTTAATTCTCCTTTACTAATATACTAGCCTACCACACCCCAATGGATGTTGGCTCTATTGTGAGGCCAACTATGGATTTTGAGCTTTGACTAGAAAAAGGAGATGTGCTTGAAATCACATCTTGTAATGTGATTTAACTTTTGAGATTTTTGAATGTTGCCTTTTGGATCATTGCCTTTTGTTAAATAATTTGGATTTTTAATTTTTTTATGATTTTTTAAAAGATTCCTCCTCCATACAGACTTGGAATGACCAATCAAGCTTTGGCTAAAGGAAGCTAAGTATCCAAAGACAGGATGGACTAGAACACTTAAGCTTAACTATGAACCAACATGTTATCTCAAGTCTCAACCATGTATATGCGTAGTTTAAAAAAGGAAATAAAATGGAATAAAAAGAGATCGAAAGTGTACTGGTAAAAGTATATTCTAATGAGATGCATTGTTTTCTAATTAATCACATGGTATAGAAGGAATGGCTAAAGGGAGCAAGGTTTGTATAACCAATTCATATTGATAATTATCCATGTTTATAGAGATAAGAGAGCAAATAATAATACACAAGAGAAAAAGGGATCCATAAGATATGAAATCATGAAGAAAAAATAAGGTAGTGATAAAGAAGAAATACATAAGAGAACATAATGACATCATATAAAGTGCAAAACCAAAGTCATCATGTAAGATAAATAAGAATTTGACACAATGTCAAATGAGATAACAATAGAGAAAGATAAATTTGGAGAACACATCCAATCCAAATGAAAATGTAAGAAAACCTTTCATGTGATCAAAAACTCAAGAGCTTTAGTTGAAAGATAATTCAAGAAAAAGGAATAACACAATTGTAATAATGTTATCTCTGAGAAGAGATGTTTTATTAATCAAATTTATAGATCCAAACATATGCCTATTTGTAAGAAGAGATGTCTTATTCCCTTTTTGGGATACATCTATTTTTATACATACTTTGAAGGCATGATGAGGATGTGGAAGTTTACCAATCTCAAGGGAGATGAAGTGGTTTGACTTCCATGATTTACAACATTACAAAATTCAAGAAATTACTATTTTTAAAAACTTACTATTTTTATATTTCACTATTAAAATTGAAATATAGGACATTTTCATTGGCTTTTCAGGGGATAAAAACCATTGATCATATATTCATTCCATCTCATCATGCTTTCCTCATTTTTATCTTTTCAACAATTCAAATGGGGAGTCAAACGGAGCTATGGTGCAAACATTATGGCTCCCAAAAGTTCTACAACCAATTGGGGTAAAACCATTACCTAAATTGTCACCTAAAATGTTTCTATAATAATTCCTCCCTCCTTGAGAAGAAATGGTCCCCATTGCATCAAGATTTGTCATCAAGTGTGGTAGTTTTGTTATGATTTGATTCCCGATGCATACTTGAAATGGACTATGATTTATGGAGTTGTGCAGGGCCCGATTGTTCATAATTTCTATCTGACCATTAGTCTATGGATAGAAGACCATGAATTTCCTTAGCTTGGTATCAATTTATTTCTATTATTATGTTGTTTGTGTAGTCAAGGCTTCAATATTGACCCTTATATATTTTTATGGCTTGACCACTATGAGAATGAATTTCTTAGCACTAATCAGGGAGATAGATGTAGAAGGTGGTACCTCTAGTACCCTGTAACATTATGTTCCAAGAGTGAGGGTGATCCTTCATGTTCTTGATTCATAAATGCCATGTCAATCATACATGAATGGCTGACCAAGGAGTACATCACAAACATTTAGATTGAACACATCACATAAGACCTCATCTTGAAAAGGTTTTATTGCATATGAGAGAAGACATTGGTGGGTGACATGAAGGTTTCTACCTAGACTCAACCATATAATAATGTATGGCTTTGGGTGAGGCTTCATAGATATATTTAGGATTTTTACAACATTAGTAGAGATTAAATTCTTTTGACTCCCACTATTAAGAATGAAATGCAGAGGCTCACCTTTCACCCATAACTTAGAGTGAAACAACCTTTACTTGTCATCTGACCTCTCCTCATGGGTTTATGATGAAGCAATGATGGCATCGAGCTCAACATCTACAATCTATTTTTTATCCTCTTTGACTATAGGGTGTGTATGAGGTAGAGTAGTAGATGTTGAGGATTATAACTCATAAATCAGGGACTTGATGGCTTGACATCTTATTTGGAGTGAGTTCTAAATTTGTGGTAATCACACCATTTTCTTGTCTTACCTTCCTTTTGCTTCTAATTTTGGCCTCATGTTTGACCCTCTTTGTCACTTTTATATTTTGAAGGCTAACTCTTTGTACTCATTCTTCATTAATTCTACTCAATTTTCACCACGAACTTGTATGCCTCACTAAGGGTTTCCAAATTAAAGAGTTACATTTCCCCTCGTATATACCATTATATTCCACCACAATATTTGAGAACCTTATGTTTCTCACTTTCTAGGATGCCCAATCTCTCAGATAGAGAATGAAAAATGCCAATGTAATCTTAAACAGACTGTTCTTTACCTTGGCAAAGTTGTTGCCACTCTATATATAGATCATCATATGATCCAATGGGTTAGTATTATTCCTTTATAACTTTTATGAAATTATCCCATGTAGGTTCCACCTTAAGGCCAATATCATCAATACTAATTCTCTTATTGTACACTTCCCACTAATTTTTGATAGGTAATGATGCTTTCAAAAGAGCAAAAGTGATCTTCTCTTTATCAGTGAATTTATTTATAGAAAAATATGATGACAATTGATCCCACCAATTTTCTATTGCATCAGCTTTGATTTTTCTTTCAAATGTAGGGATATCAAAATTCACAAATTCACCTGAACCTTGAAGGGTGTTGGGGCACTAAAAAGATGTAAGGTTGCATATGAGGAGCAAGAATTTACCATTAAGACTTGTTGGATAATTTGGGAATTTTTTTAAAGCATCTATGCTTGCTACTTCTGGAGAGCTTCATTCACCATTTCCTTGAAAGGATCAGATGTCTTGATATTGTCTACCATTTGAGGTTATTTGAAGTGAATAGGGGGATAGTCTACTAGTTCTATTATTTTTCAATAAAGCTTCTTGTAATCTGACCTCATCCTTAAGATCATACACTCTAAAGACAAACCAATTTGATACCACTAATCTAAAACTCAAGCGCTTTGGTTGAAAGATAATTCAAGAAATAAGAATAACACAATTATAATAATTCTGTCTTTGAGAGGAGATGTTTTATTGATCAAATTTATAGATCCAAACATATGTCTATCTTTTATAAGAGATGTTTGATTTCCTTTTTAGGCTAAATCTATTTAAAACATTACAAAATTTGAGAAATTACTATTTTTAGAAACTTATTATTTCTAGAATGCACTATTAAAATTAAAATTTAAGACACTTATATTAGGTTTTTTGGGGTAAAAAATATCGATCATAACTTCATTCAATCTCATCATGTTATCCTCATTCTTAGCTTTCTAATAGTTCAAATGGAGAGTCAAACAAAGCTATGGTGTAAAAGTTATGGATCCCAAAAGTTCTACCACCAATTGGGGTAGAACCATTGCTTGGATTGTTACCTAAAATGTTACTCCAATCATTCCTCCCTCCTTAAGAACAAATGGTCCCCATTACATCAATATTTATCAAGTGTGGTAATTGTGTTTTGATTTGATTTTTGATGCATACTTGGAATGGATTATGCTTTGTGGAGTTATGTAGGGTCTGATTGTTCACCATTTCTATCTGACCATTAGTCCATGGATGGAAGGCCATAAAATTCCTCAGCTTGGTATCTATTTTCTTCTATTGTTGTGTAGTTAGGGATGCAACATCAGCCCTTCTAGATTTCTATGGTTTGACCACCATGAAAATGAATTTTTTAGCACTAATCAAGGGAGACAGATGTAGAAGGTGGTACCTTTGGTACCTTGTAGCATCATGTTCCAAGATTGAGGGCGATCCTTTAAGTTCTTGATTTATATATTTCATGTCAATCATACATGAATGTCTGACCAAGGAGTACATTACAAACATCTAGTTTGACCACATCACACAAGACCTCATCTTGGAAAGGATTTATTTCATATGAGAGAAGAAATTGGTGTGTGACATAGAGGTTTCTCCCTAAACTCAACCATCTAATACTATATGGCTTTGGGTGAGTATTCATGGGTAGATTTAGGATTTTCACAATATTAGTAGAGATTAAATTCTTTTAACTCCCACTATCAAGAATTAAATATAAAGGCTTACCTTTTACCTATAACATAGAGTGAAACAACCTGTCCTTATCATCTAGCCTCTCCTTGAGGGTCTATGATGAAGCAATGATGGCATAAAACTTATCATCTACAATCTCTTCTTCATCTTCTTCGACTGCAGGGTGTGTATGAGGTAGAACAATAGATATTGAGAATTGTGACTCAAAAAATCAAGGACTTGATGGCTCAACATTCTTCTTTGGAGTGAGTTCTAGATTTTTGGTAATCACACCATTTTCCAATCTTCCCTTCCTTTTGATTCTAATTTTAGCCTCATGTTTGACCTTCTTTGTCACTTTTCTATTTTGAAGGCTAACTCTTCATACTCATTCTTCCATGTTTCTGCTCAATCTTCACCCTGAACTTGTATGCCTCACCAAGGGTTTCCCAATTGAAGAGTTCCATTTCCCCCCATATATACCATTGTATTACACCATGATATTTGATAACATTATGTTTCTCACTTTCTTGGATGCCCAATCTCATATATAGAGAATGAAAAATATCAGTGTAATCTTGAATAGACTATTTTTTATCTTAGTGAAGTTATTGCCATTATATATATAGATCATCATATTATCAAATGGGGTAGTATTATTCCTTCATATCTTCTATTAAATCATCTTAATTAGGTTCTACATCAAGGCCAATATCATCCATACTGAATCTCTTCTTGTACACTTCCAACCAATTTTTGATAGGCAATGATGCTTTCAAAAGAGGAAAAGTGATATTCTCTTTATCAATGAATTTATTTATAGAAAAATAGGATGAAAATTGATCTAAATAATTTTATATTACATCAACATTGATTTTTCCTTCAAATATAGGGATATCAAAATTCACCTGAACCTTGAGGGGTGTTGGGGCACTAAAAAGATGTAGGGTTGCAAATGAGGAGCCAAAATTTTCCATCAAAATTTGTTGGATAATTTAGATGAATTTTTGTAGCATATGTGCTTGCTAATATTTGAGATCTTCATTCACCATTTACTTGAAAGGATTGGATGTCTCGATGTTGTCTATCATTTGAGGCCATTTGGAACGACCATGTGGATAGTCTATTGGTTTTATTATTTTCTATACAAACTTCCTATAATCTGATCTTATCCTTAGGATCATACACTCTAAATAAAAACCAATTTGATACCACTAATCTAAAACTTATGAGATTTTGTTGAAATATTATTCAAGAAATAAGAATAACATAATTATAATAATGCTATCTCTGAGAAGAGATGTTTTATTGCTCAAATTTAGAGTTCCAAAAATATGACTATCTTTGAAAAGAGATGTCTAATTGCATTTTTAGGATACATATATTTTTATACATACTTTTAAATTAGGAGGAGGATTTGGAAGGTCATCAATATCGAGGGAGATGAAGTGGTTCGACTTCCATGATTTACAACATTATAAAATTTGAGAAATTACTATTTTTAGACTACACTATTAAAATTAAAATTTAGAACATTTATGTTAGGATTTTAGGGGTAAAAAAACTATTGAGCATATATTCATTCCATCTCATCACATTTTTCTTATTTTTAGCTTTCTAACGGTTCAAACAGGGAGTCAAACGGAGCTATGGTGCAAAAGTTATGGCTCCTAAAAGTTTTGCCACCAATTGGGGTGAAACTGTCACCCAAATTATTTCTTGAAATGTTGCTCGATCATTCCTCCCTCCTTGAGAATTAATGGTCCCCATTGCATCAATATTTTTCATCAATTGTGGTAATTATATTTTGATTTGATTCTTGATGCATACTTAGAATGGACTATGCTTTATGGAGTTGTGTAGGGCCTGATTATTCACCATTTCTATCTGACTATCAGTCTATAGATGGAAAACCATGAAATTCCTCAGCTTGGTATCTATTTTCTTCTATTGTTATGTTGTTTATGTAGTCTGGGATACAAGATCAGCCTTTATAGATTTTTGTGGCTTGACCACCATGAAAACAATTTTTTTGGCACTAATCAGGGAGACAGATGTAGAAGCTGGTACCTATAGTATCTTATAACACCATGTTCTAAGAGTGAAGTTGATCCTTCAAATTATTAATTCATATATGCCATGTTGATCATACATGAATGGCTAATCAAGGAGTACATCATAAATGTCTAGATTGACCACATCACGTAAGACCTCATTTTGAAAAGTTTTGTTGCATATGAGAGAAGACATTGGTGGGTGACATGAAGGTTTCTCCCTAGACTCAACCATCTAATACTTTAAGGCTTTGAGTGAGGCTTCATGGATATATTTAGGCTTTTCACCGCATTAGTAGAGATTAAATTCTTTTGACTCCCACTATCAAGAATGAAATGTAGAGGCTTACCATTCACCCATAGCTTAGAGTGAAATAACCTTTTTTTTCCATCTAACCTCTCCTCATGGGTCTATGATGAAGCAATGATGGAATTGAGCTTAGCATCTACAATCTCTTCTTCATCCTCTTTGACATTAGGGTGTGTATGAGGTAGAACAATAGATGTTGAGGATTGTGACTTAGAAAGTAAGGATTTGATGTCTCAACATTCTTCTTTGGAGTGAGTTCCAAATTTATGGTAATCATACCATTTTCTAGTCTTCCCTTCCTTTTTATTCTAATTTTGGCCTCACGCTTTACCTTCTTTGCCACTTTTTTATTTTGAAGGCTGGCTCTTCGTATTCATTTCTCTATGCTTTTGCTCAATCTTCACTATGAAATTGTATGCCTCACCAAGGGTTTATAAATTACAAGTTTTATTTCCCCTCATATATACCATTTTAATCCACTATGATATTTGGGAACCTTATGTTTCTCACTTTCCTAGATGCCCAATCTCATAGATAGAGAATAAAAAATATTAGTGTAATCTTGAACAGATTATTCCTTACCTTGATGAATTTGTTACCACTCTATATATAGATCATCATATGCTCTAATGGGGTAGTATTCTTCCTTTATAGCTTCTATAAAATCATCCCACTTAGGTTCCACCTCAAGGCCAATATCATCCATAATAAATCTCTTATTGTACACTTTCCACCAATTTTTGATAAGCAATGATGCTTTCAAAAGAGAAAAAGTGATTTTATCTTTATCAATGAATTTATTTACAAAAAAATAGAATGACAATTGATCCAACCAATTTTCTACTAAATCAACATTGATTTTGCCTTCAAATTTAGGGATATCAAAATTTACCTAAACCTTAAAGGGTGTTGGGGCACTGAAAAGATGTGGGGTTGTAGATGAGGAGCCAAAATTTCTTATTGAGATTTGTTAGAGAATTTGTGAAAATTATTGTAGTATCTATGTTTGATACTATTAGAGAGTTTCATTCACCATTTCCTTGAAAGGATCAGATGTCTTGATGTTGTCTACCATTTGAGGTCATTTGGAGTGAACAGGGGGATAGTCTACTAGTTTTATTATTTTCCACCCAAGATTCTTGTAATCTAACCTCATTCTTGGGATCAGACACTCTAAAGACAAACTAATATGATACCATTGATCCAAAACTTAGGAACTTAGTTGAAATATAATTTAAGAAACAAGAATAACACAATTTTAATAATGCTATCTCTGAGAAGAGATATTTTATTGATCAAATTTGTAGATCTAAACATATACCTATCTCTAAGAAGAGATGTCTGATTGCCTTTTTGGGATACATATATTTTTATACATACTTTGAAGGTAGGAGGAGGATGTGAAGGTCACCAATCTCCAGGGAGATGAATTTGTTTTACTTCCATGATTTACAACATTACAAAATTTGAGAAATTATTATTTTTAGAAACTTACTATTTTTAAACTACACTATTAAAATTGAAATTTGGGACACTTTCATTAGGATTTTTTAGCTCAAAAACCATCAAACATAGCTTCATGCCATCTCATAGTGTTCTCCTCATTCTTATCTTTCCAATAATTTAAACGAGGAGTCAAACTAAGCTATGGTGCAAAAATTATGGCTCCTGAAAGTTCTGCCACTAATTGGGGTGAAACCATCACCTGAATTGTCATCTAAAATGTTGCTCTAATAATTCATCCCTCCTTGAGAAACAATGGTCCACATTACATCAAGATTTGTCATTAATTATGGTAGTTGTGTTTTTATTTGATTCTTGATGCATACTTGGAATGAATTTTGCTTTGTAGAGATGTGTAAGGCCCAATTGTTCACCATTTCTGTCTAACCATGAGTCTGTGGATGGAAGGCCATGTAATTCCTTAGATTGGTATCTATTTGCTTCTATTGTTGTGTTGTTTGTATAGTCAGGGCTACAACATTGACCCTTCTAGTTTCTATGGCTTAACCACCATGAGAATGAATTTATTGGCACTAAACATGGAGACAAATGTAGAAGGTGGTACCTATGGTACCCTATAACACCATGTTCTAAGAGTGAGGGTGATTGTTTGAGTTCTTGATTCATAGATGCCATGTTGATCATATATCAATGGCTAACCAAGGAGTATATCACAAACATCTATATTGACCCCATCACACAAGACCTCATTTTGGAAAGGTTTTATTGCATATGAGAGAAGACATTGGTGGGTGACATGGATGTTTCTCCATAGACTCAAATATCCAATACTATATTGCTTTGGGTGAGGCTTCATGAATAGATTTAGGCTTCTCATAACTTTATCAAAGATTAAATTCTTTTGACTCCCACTATCAAGAATGAAATGTAGAGGCTTACCTTTCACCCATAGCTTAGAGTGAAATAATCTTTCCTTATCATCTAACTTCTCCTTGTAGGTCTATGATGAAGCAACAATGGCATCAGGCTGAACATCTACAATTTATTCTTCATCCTCTTTATCTATAGGGTTTGTATGAGGCAGAACAATGGATGTTGAGGATTGTGACTCAAAAAGTAGGGACTTGATGGCTCGACATTCTTATTTGGAGTGAGTTCCAGATTTGAGGTAATCACACCATTTCTCAGTCTTTTCTTCCTCTTGCTTCCAATTTTGGCCTCATGTTTGACCTTCTTTGTCACTTTTCTATTTTGAATGTTGACTCTTCATATTCATTCTTTCATGCTTCTACTCAATCTTCACCATGAACTTGTATGCCTCATCAAGGATTTATAAATTAAAGTGTTCTATTTCCCCCTATATATACCATTGTATTCTACCATGATATTTGAGAACCTTGTGTTTCTCACTTTCCTAGATGCCCAATCTTGCAGATAGAAAATGAAAAATGTTAGTGTTATCTTGAACAGAGTGTTCCTTATCTTGGAAAAGTTGTTGCCACTCTATATACAGATCATCATATGCTCAATGGGGTAGTATTATTCTGTTATATCTTCTATAAAATTATCCCAGGTAGGTTCCACCTCAAGGCCAATATCATCCATACTATATCTCTTCTTGTACACTTCCCACTAATTTTTGATAGGAAATGATGCTTTCAAAAGAGTAAAAGTGATCTTCTCTTTATCGATGGATTAATTTATATAAAAATAAGATGATAATTGATCCAACCAATTTTCTATTGCATCAACATTGATTTTTCCTTCAAATGTAGGGATATCAATATTCACCTGAACCTTGAAGGGTGTTGGGACACTGAAGAAATGTGGGGTTGTAGATGAGGAGCCAAAATTTCTCATCAAGATTTGTTTTAGATTATGGGAAAATTGTTTCAATATTTGTGCTTGCTACTGCTAAAAAGATTCATTCACCATTTTCTTGAAAGGATTGGATGTCTTAGTGTTGTCTGCCATTTGAGGTCATTTGGAGTGAACAGGTGGATAGTCTACTGGTTATATTATTTTTCACCTAATCTTCTTATAATCTGACCTCATCCTCTGGATCATACACTCTAAAGAAAAACTTATCTAATATCAATGATATAAAACTCAAGATCTTTGGTTGAAAGATAATTCAAGAAATAAGAATAACATAATTGTAATAATGCTATCTTTGAGAAGAGATGTTTTATTGATCAAATTTGTAGATCTAAACATATGCCTATCTCTAAGAAGAGACGTTTGATTAACTTTTTGAGATAAATCTATTTTTATACATAATTTGAAGGTAGGAAGAGGAAGTGGAAGGTCATCAATCTCAAGGGAGATGAATTGGTTTGACTTCCATGATTTACAACATTACAAAATTCAATAAATTGTTATTTTTAGAAGCTTACTATTTTTTTACTGCACTATTTAAATTGAAATTTAGGACACTTTCATTATGATTTTAGGGGTAAAAAAATATCAAGCATATATTCATGCAATCTCATCATGTTCTCCTCATTCTTAGCTTTCCAACAATTTAAATGGGGAGTCAAACGGAGCTATGGTGTAAAAATTATGGCTCCTAAAAATTCTGCCACCAATTGGGGTAGAACCATCACCTGAATTATCACTTGAAATGTTACTCCAATCAGAATGTGTTCATACATATTGATATATTTATCCACACACATTATATATAACATATAATAGTTCTCTATGAAATTGAATGCGAACTATAGCTAATGTCTCATCAATCTTCAAAAAAATCTGGAAAAATACTTTATGATGAATAATTTCAATAGAAAAGGTAAGAATGTTTGAAGGATTGTGCTGATGAGGGCTATTAGGTAGGGGATGATTATGAGAATGTATAGGGATGGATTATATAAGAGGTGAATGGGTCACCAGTGGGGAAGGAACCATGTGTAAGGGACTCATGGGCAAAAAAGGATCCATAGGTGAGGGAAAGTCCACAGGTGAGGGAATCACTAGTGGAAGAATAGGAGGTGAGTAAGGGATAAAAGGATGAGATGGATCTATAGGATGTAGAACCATGGGGGAAGAAGGGAGAGCATTGTTTTGAGAATGACATATAGGAGGCATGGTATAAGGTGTAGGAATAGTTAGGAGATGATATTTAAGCTATTGATGAAGGATGTGGTAATGATCAGTGTGATGTGTGACACATTGATATCAAAGACAATATACCTCTCCATAATTAGGAAGATACTTTGGAAATACTTTTTGGGGAAGTATAACCTTGTTTGAAGGCTAGGGATTAGTAGGATGCAAAGTGTCAATATATTGTCATAGTTTATGATAATACATGGATGAATGGTTATTTATGCCATGGAAGTAATATATACACCTATGAGTAGTCTTGTAAGGTGTACTCATAGGAGGAAGTGTAACAGAAGTAGAAGGAGCTTGGCGTAGGGAAAAATATCTAGTCCAATGACTAGAGACATTATGAATGTCATAATAAGGCTAATCAACCCATTTTATGGATGAAGGAGCTAGATGCAGTAAAGGGATCAAATCATCACCAAGATAAGGCAAGGTTGGTGTAAATATTGGACAAGGATTGACTATAGGAGTGGGATGATCAAAAGCAGGAATAGACTTAACTAAAGTGGGTGTGGGAATGGGATTTGAATTAGGATCTACTAAGGGAGGGGTAGGGTTTACACAAGGATAAAGAAGAGTTTCATGCATCTCATGGATAAGTAGGTTATAGGGGTCATGGTACCTAGTAAAATGATAGGGCCTAGTTATAACATGATCCATAATCATACTCCTATGAGGTTTTTCATAAATTGAAGGTATTTGCACCATCTCTACCATATGATACAGAGGAAAAATACTAAAATTAGGAATGATATATGATGGAACACAATAATATTTACTAAAATACTAAAGCAAAGGGGAATGATAATGAATAATATCAACATCACAGGCTTGAACAAGACCTCCTAAGAATGGATCATCTAAGGTATAACTATTGACCAAATTTGACTTTTAGGTTAAATTGGGATACTCCTAGGTAAAAAAATTAATTTATATATGTTTTATGGGGGTATACTATATATTAATTGGGTGTATTACATGTTTTTTGATGTTATCTTATGCACTTCTAGCCTTAGTCATAGTTTCATTAACTTATTTTTCAATTTGGCTCATTTTATGTGCTTTTAAGGGTCATTTTATATGCTTTTAAGGGTCATTAATGCAAGTGACATAGTTAAAAAGGTGATTAGGTTACCTATTTTCATTTTAAACATCTAATAAGTCAATATAACTATTAGGTGTGTCAGTTACATTAGAATATTTTAAGTTGTTTAACTAAAATTGTAGAAACCAGCTGAAAAATAGAGCAAATGGCACTTGTATGACCCATGAGGAAGTGTGACACATGGGAAAATGTCTTGGAGGGAATATTAATCTTATTAAAAATCATTTATATGTTTTTTTTGGTCTATAAGTTCTATTTTTATGCCAAAACCATTTTACACCTTTCTTGGTTTCTTAAACACATAGAAATGACTTTCAGGTTTTTGCTTAGTACAGATAGTGAAAGATGTTTCAAGTCAATTTTTTTGGAAGTTATAATAAAATTATATACATTCATTTAAATATAATTATTTTTGAAAATGGTGTCCTATGATTTATGAACCATCCTCATGAAGTGGACTATACTTTTTTTCTTGTTAATCTATGCATCTTATGGGTTTTGCTCTAATTTGGTAAAGTCCATACAACTCAGCTATTGATATTGATTATATAGGATATTTAATCTCCATTATAATTTTATACATGGTTTTTTTTAGGTTTCAAGTTGATTTGATAGTCCAAATAACTCACTTTGTAAGAAGGTACCACCATATGTAATCTCAATCAATTTTCCACTTATAGAAGGTTGAATTCCATACAAAGGGCTTATAAAACATGTTCATAAAGGCAATTTTAAGTTTTTTAAGTCTTGATTAATCATTTATCATCATAAGGTGGTGGGTAAAACTTACATATGGTGCAAATAAGGGGATTGTGTCAATCATGCTAAATATTTCACATAGTGAGCCATGGAATCACACCTGTAGGTGCCCTCAAGAGTTAGATTCATGTTGAAGAAAGGTAATTTGGACTTATTTAAGTTTATATAAGGTTTGGGGATAAATATGAAACCTTATATGGTGAAAATGTCATGTTACATGTTCATAATACATACACCCTTTCCAATGTTCCTGCCTGCCTATATACATCCCAAAATACACCTATAGGTGGTGCTAACAGAGCATGAAAATACCATTTTGAAGTGTTAAGATTGATGACATAACCCTCCTTGATATATTTATGGTTAGGGATAACATGTAAAATATTTTAAGGGTCAAGTTGACAAAACTAAGGTGGATTTTACATTCAAGAGGATGACTATAGTATTTTAGGACACAATCCTTAAAGAATGAAAACAAAGGTCTAAAGGCTTCCTATGGACATCTAAAAACATGGTAGTGAAGGGTTATAAATGATATAAATGGGTATACCATGTTTCATATATAATATAAAATATATATGACAAGGATGAGAGAAAGAGAGTAGGTATAAAAGGGTTGTTTAAGGCCTTAAAGTTCCCCTAAAACACATTAAAATCCTGTAATGACACCTATAGGCTTTAGAAGTGTGAGTCACACATTGTCATCTCGAAGAGAAAAAATGAATTAAATTATGAATAGGATGGTGAAAATGGTTTAATTACACACAAAATTACATGACTATTATCAATGAGGTTGATACATGTCTATGTAAACCTTATTGTGACCTACAGTCTGTCTATTGAGGAAAATGAAACCTACAACCAGGTATATCAAATAGTGACCCTAAAATTGATGTCCATTTAGTGTTTTAAGACTATAAAAGGTGATTTATAGTTCAATTAAATAACTTTTGACCTCAAGGTATTTAAAAGGGGTCCACACATATCATGAACAAGCTTAGTTGAGGCTAATACACCCACATGTAGGGTCTTAAGGGGAGGGTGTCTTAGTCAGGATATTGACCCTAGATTGATGCTAGAATGTTATTTGAATGTTTTAAATGGATAATTATAGTTTAAAAAATTACCTTGTGACTATAAAACATTAAAATAATGTCTTAAAACATCATAACTCAAGTCTAAGGAGCTAGTCCTCACCTACAATAGTCTATAAATAGGGTGTCTCAAGTAGTATAAGGTGATATTTATAATTTTGGTGTAATAAAAACATAAAATAATGAGTATCATCATAGTAAATGACTATGTATGTTTCAATGAAGATTCAAAACACTATTTTCAAGGTCTAATTCATGCCAACAACACCTATAGGGGTCCATTCTCAAGTAAACATAGTTAGCTATACTATGCATACAATGATTAGACTCAGAGATTGAGAGTGTGAGAAGTACATGAAGGGTAGAAAGAGGTTTAAAATAAATTAAAATGATGTTTTAAGTCTCAAATAGGCTTATAAATAGTGATTTTAACTAAACTAATTAAGGAAACCTAAAGGGGAGGAGTCTTTAGGGCAAAATGCAGTCAAAAGTGGAAACTCAGTTTGACTAAGGAATATCAAGGAGATAAAATAAGATGAAATGATAAACAAGTTTAAAAATATCCAAAAATGATGTTTAAACTTTGATAATTGTCTATAAAATGAAAATCATGCCAATAAATGAGCCCAAACATGTATGACACAGTCAATTGGAATAACCCTGCATAGAGTTTTCTACACAGGCCTACCTTGAGGCCTGATGGAAGTTGGAAGGTCTAGGCTTGTCAGCAAAGACTCACATTTAGTATAGGGAATATAAATACTTATATAATCTCCTAGAAAATTCACCATTGTTTTAAGAGGTAGGGGAGTTCCCTCTATTTTGTCTTAGATAGAGGGCACTCCCTTAATACACAAACCTTGAAATTTTGGAGAGTTAGAGCCAAAAATGGACCTAAAGATAAAGAGACTCTTCAATAAGGTTATGAAAGTTTAATAACACCTATAAAATCATAGAAAATGAAGCACATGAGAGAGAAAATAAATATGGTGTTCTATGTTCTTAAAGTTGTAGACAAGCCTAATGCCCAAATGAAGGGTCACTTACACTTCTAGCCATAAACATGGTCTATACCTTATTGGAAAATGTTTATGAATCATCATATAAGTGAATAAGCCATTTTTAATAAAGGAAAACCATTAAAGGTCATGTTGAGTCTAGGTTGTAGTTAGGCTTAGGAGTAGGGTTTTGTTGTTGACCCCAAATGGATGGTCATCTTCACTTTAAACATGGAATGAGAATTTTAAACTATTTGAACATGTTCATGAGGTATCAAAAGATGTGTTCAATCTTCCAACATGTAAAATAAACCTTAGAAAATCCACTTTTGGGCTTTGAAACACTTAGAACTCTAAGATATAGAGAAAAAAACTTGATAGGGTGAGTTCAAAAGATCACATATTTCTTGATAATATGCATGGGTGATCAAGAAGTTTGGAGGAGTTAGTCACAGTCCTAAACAACCATTTTATGGAATTGGATTTAAAGTTGGATGTGAAACCTTTTTGAATAATGATTAAGAAGTCAAGCTACTTACAAGCCCTTGTTAAACACTTGTAAAGACCCAATTGGAGAAATGAGACTAAAGATGCATCTAGATGGATAATTTTTCTCATGAAACCTATAAGAAGTTATAGAAGACTCACTCAATCTCCCTCCCATGCAAATTAGCTGTATGGACTTGTACAGATTTGGTGAAAAATAGGGTATTATTGACCATTTTTTATGTTATGTAGGTTATATGAGGATTATAAAGATGATACCTAATTTGGAAGAAATATTAAAACTTGTGATAATGACATATATTCATTTAATTCCTCAAAATAATTCGTAAGTGCCTCAACATGATCTCTCATCTTAGCCAGTCAAAATTGACATATTAGACAAGCTAGTGAAAAGTGTGAAAACTCTAAGGGAAAGTGATTTTAAGGTGTCCTTGATGATTATAAGTCCATGGAGGGTATTTAAACTTGTCATACACTCCATCTCATATATTTTCATGGGAAACTAAAGCTAAATTTGAGGCCAAATGTGTAGGGTGCATGAAGGAAGAGTTTTCTAGACTACAGATGATGATAACTCCTTTATAACTGATTCTAGAAGACCAAGCCTATAACCAATACATGGGGAGGCATGTGTGATGTTCATAAAATTCATCCCAATCATTAAAATTTGTAATTATTAGCTATGATGCATTCAAATAGGGCCAATCATGAAGGTAGTTTTTTTGATACAAGATAAGGAGTTTTATGGCACTTTTCATGAAGTTTATGCTTTAAATTGAAACTTGGTCTTATTGTCCTTACATGGTTCATCCCATATAATCCTATCATACACAATTAAATTATTTTCTCATCTTGAAAAGTGTCCTTATGACCCTTGTGCTTATTTCTTCTTCTCTCTCTCTCAAGTTCTATAAGAACTAGCCATTTTGGCCATTATACTTCATGCTCCACCCATGTATGGTGAAGCCCTACTCAAATGTATACCTTTTGATAAAAAAGACTAATGATGTTTACCTCTTTCATGATAGTTATTAGTGTGTTCATTTTTAATGTTTGATTTTTCATAATTTTAGAATATGGATTCCTTAGCATGTTATTTCATTCTATCATCTATTTATAGTTGGAAAGCTTCTTCTTGTAGGGAATGTGAAGTGTTCTAGGAAATGTATAAGATTTAGTGAGTTATTATTTTAATTAGTGACCTCATAGGCCTTTTTTTATAGTCCTCCTATATTTTTACATTCATCCATAACCTCACAATGTAACATTGATGTGAAAAGATGCAGATTGGAGAAGTGTATGTTTAGTTTGTCCTTTAATTTCAAGTGTAAGATGCATGTGGTTGGAAGTCATCATCAATTTTTGTGTATCACCTCCATTAGGTTAGTTTTTTTTAGTTATCTCTATCCCTTTTCACCCCTAAAGTTAAGTTTAGCTATGATCCAAAGTGGTAAATCAAGGGAGCTAGCCTTATCTAGAGATTCACCTCATTCCTTAAGATCCCACAAGCCTAGAGGTGTTTCCATTATGCCACTTGGATGTGGAGAGCCTTGTTATCTCCTCAAATGGTGAAAATCTAAGTGACAAAAATAACCATAATTGTAATTAGGTGTATGAATATTAATGACATAGGTAGGGATGACATTGTCATCTGATGTGGTGTGATGAATAGAATGCCAAGTCTTAGTTAAGACTATGAGGATGTCATCACAAGTTAGTTTGTGAGAATGAGGTTACATATAATCAAGAAGATGGGAGATGAGATAAGGAGAGAGATTTGAAGTTTTAATCTTAAGATTGATCTCATCAGGCTCATCATCATCATAATCTAAGAGGTTAAGAGGAATATTCCCAATAAGTTCAGGATGACCATTATAAACTTGAGTGGAATTGATAGGAAAGTTAAATCATTTAGACTCACAGAATGAAATGCTTGGCAAGGGTTCAAGGGTAGGAATCTTAAATAGACCATGATCTTGGAATTATTTAAAATTTCAAGGGTTAGTGTCACCTTGAATCCTATATATATCTCCATTATGAGGAAATTTAATGTATTGGAAAGTAGAAGAGGCAACTGCTCTCATAGGATGAGTCCATGGCCTACCAATAAAAATGTTGTAAGATAGAGTAAATTTAAATATCATCACCTTCACATGAATGATGATAGGTGGGATGGTAATGGGGATCCACATGTAACCTAAAGGAGGAATTTACCTTTAATCATAGCTTTTACATGTGCTACTTATGTATTTAAGATTACATTTAGAATATCCAAGGGTTTTGATAAAATATATAGAATCAACACAAGTGCCAAAACCATCATCAATCAAGGCACACTTAACTTGGATATCACCAATTTGGATACTAATGAAAAGAGGAGGATCATTTTCATGAATTAGAATCTCATCAGGGATCATGGAAGAAATGGATAATTTGAGGGAAAGATAAGTTTCCAATATTTCATCAATGTGTATAGACATCTCTTCACATTATTACAATATGCTATCTTTAGATCTAGATAAGGTTGCTTTGCATCCTACTAGAGGAGGATGAGGGATGTTTATTTCAAAAAATATATGCATAAGATGGTTATGATGGTGTGGAGAGGTTATCATACATTCAATAAATGTGATTTAGGATGGGAGATTAGTGAGTTCTATGATAGGATCCCACTCATCATAACCCATAAGAATATTGTTGGAGATAGGTGCATAGTGTTGAAAGAGGTACTCAAAAGGAGGAGTTGAAGTACATGTGAATTAATGTTGGTAAGAGGTAGAAAGATTGATAGGAGGACAATTTTTTAGATTATGTTGAGAAGTTAAAGTAATTGATGCAGATGTGGTTGGATAATTTCTATAAGAAGTGTTGATACAATCTTGAGTATCATTGGAGTTAGGTAAATAAGATGGAGGGATGGTAAAAATAGTATGGGAAGTGTTATCCAAGGGAGGTGTTAGAATCACTTCATCAAAAGGTATAAGGTCATCTTACCCAAACTCATTTAAGTGAGTTGGAGAAGAGTCTTGGATAACATGAAATTATGGGATAATGGAGGGGTATAGATAGTTTGAGGATCAATGAAAGTAACCACCCCTCACTTGTTAGTCATATTAACCACATTCTCTCTAGGATTTGGATCAATAAGACTATCAACATTATTGGTAGAAGGTTTGGGCTTGTCTTGGGTATCTTGGTGATTTGGAAGAGGATCTTTATAGATGGCCAAATGAGCATTAGTTTGATTCAAAGATTGAGATTTATTATTTGTTTCATGGGATTTAAAAGTAATGTCATAGGCTTGTTGTTGTTGGTGAGTGATATAATCATGGTTAAAATTGGGACCAAGAGGTAAATCCATGAATCTACCTATATGTCTCATGAGAATGACCCTAACTAGCATGAAACCAATAAAATTTATTGGGATCATACCAAGATTTCATAGGATGCGTAGGATCAAGTTCTCATAGGAGAGGCCTTGGTAGATGTTTTAGTAATTCTGCTAAGGATAAAGGTTTTTTTATGCCTATTTTTCATACTCCTACAATTTTCTAAAATTCATACTCCTATCTGCCATCATGACGACTTAGTCATCAAATCTAAAACTATAGTTGGGGACCTAAGTCAATTAGCAGTATTATGAATCTACATGTTTTCAATTAAATGATTTGATAATGATTTATTCATGAATTCATATCTATATTATAGTGGTTTTGAAAATCATTTATGGTTGAATGAATACAATTTCATATATTAAATATTTGATAATATATATATTTATATATAATATATATATATATATGTCATTATCAAATATTTATTTTCAGTCATGACATTTCAGTAGACAAAATTGATCAAATTACATTCAATTAAAGTGGTTATTGTATTATTTTTAGTTTGAAAAATAAGATGTTCCCTATGGTTTATCCAAATTAAAGGTATTATATGGACTTATTATAATGGTTTTCAGTTAGTTTCATTCAAAATTTAGTTGCAAGTATATATGGATTTATCATGATGATGGCAAGTATGAATAGTGACATTATATGAGTTATGATATAAGTGGAATTTAGTTTATTTGAAACTTAAAACTATTATAATTTAAGAAATATCCCCTAATGGATTCATACCCAACTTTAGATCAATTCTTACCAACCATTGAACATCTATCCTAAGAATTTCCAAACATCTTGAATTTGGATTCATCATATGCAGTTAAATCAATTTGGCCCAAAAATCAATTAAATGGATCAAATTCCCAAATCAATTAAATTAAAACTTGGAAAATATTCAAAATCCTAAAAGAGATTAATTAACATAAAAATATTAATCAAATGCCTAAATTGAATTAACCATGAGTAATTATTTGAATTATCAAAAAGGAAATTCAAAAATCAAGAATATCCTAGGAATTAATCATTAGCTTTTGTGAGTTGTCCAAAATCCAAAATATCTCAAAGCACACCTATTCCATTCTAATCATGAGGTTTGGATACCTCTAAATATACTAGGGTTAATGAATCAAACCTAGGTTAGGATTTAACTCATTCCAAGTTGATTTTAAAACCTACAAATACAAGCATTTTCCTCTCCATTTAGAGAACTTGGATAGAGTAATACTATAATGTATGATTTAGGGCAATGAAGAAAATACATAGTGTTATAATGCCAAAATTGAGCCAAGAAAAACTAATTCAAGCCATATCAAAGCCAAAGCAGAGCCAATCATGGTTTTAAGAAGATATAGAGATAGCCAAGCCCCATTGATTAAAACTTTTTGAGCACAATCTGAACAAGCTAAATGAAGAGACCTCTTAGAGCATTCAAGGAATTGGTAAGGAATTGTGTGATTTATTAACATTTTTAGTTATGCTTTATTCATTTGTGTTTATTCACCATGATCCTTCCTTTGATCTAGGAAAAATAGTGTTATGCATGTTAGTGTGTTTATTTTCATCTTTATTTCATTTTCATTGTAAAGATAACATATGATTTAATCACCCTTCTTGGATTCCTTGATCACACATTGCATGCTCAGTGGGACCATGAGCACCCAACATAGCAAGGATATCAATATGCAAGTCAAAAAATGACAAATGGATCCTTAAATCTCTTTAAAATTATATTTCTAGCCTTGTTTTGTTGTGTATTTTGCTTTCTTTATATTTCTTAGATCTACACAGAGATTGATGATGGTTTGTCCTAAACCAGTCATGGTTCTTCTAAACTATCATTGATTTTGTGTAAACTATTAATGGTTAGATTATAGGGGAAAAATGTTCATAAATATTGCATTTTGATTCTTTCTATCAATTATTTTCATGATTTCTAGGTTTTAAAGGCATTTAAATCCATTCACTAAACTTTACCTTATAGGTTTTCTTGATATTTTTGTTAACCATTACCTAACCTAACATTTTTATCTTTTTTAGTTTTACCTTTGAGTCTATAGTTGGTCAATGATGGTCTTAATTGATCGATGTTGATTCTTATGACCAGCATCAGTTCTCTATGAATTGACCACTATGGTTACCATGAATTGGAATCGGTCATGTTTAACCAACCATAGTCACCTTGTTTTTCAAAAAATAAAACTTGGGAGATAAATTTCAAACATATTTTGCCCATCCAATAAAGTGATTCAAATCAAGACATTATTATCTAACAATTATAGGTCATGGATGTGATTTGTAACACCAATTTGTTTATTTAAAATAATCAAACATTTCATTTTTTGATTTTAAAAGGAATTAATCAAATATTTCACATTTCAATTTGGGTCTTAAAATGAATATGTTAAATCTTACACATTTGATCTTTGGTGTTTAATAGGAGTTAGGATTGTTGATGTTTTCAAACACTTCATTGTTGGTGCTTAAAAATAATGGCTATGTTTTGAACACTTAAATTTGGTGTTTAAAAATGAACTTAGGCTAAGTCTTGCACATTTGGATTTTTGGGATTAAAATAAACATAGATGATTTTTGCTTAATTTGGTTTTGTTCAATTATTTAAATCTTCATACTTAAGAGAAGGGGCCAAGTAAACAACACCATCACATTTTAATTTGGTGCCTAAAATCAAGCTTCAAGCATATTTTTTTGCAAACTATTTGTTGATTATTTATTTTCTCAGAAATAATAGTGCATGTGTGTTCTCCCCACATCCCCTATAGGGAATTCATGGGATCAAAAGTTTTATTTCATTGTATTTAGTGCCTAGTCCAAGGCATAGAAAGAAATTTTCCTAGGCTCTCCCCATACTTACATGGTATTGGGTGATCCAAAAGCAACCCTAAAGTCTTTCTACTTAGTATTTATTTTCATGCATTTTGGCTTGTGAAGTGGATGTCATTACCTCTCATAGGTTCTCTAGGGAAGAATTTACCTAGGGCTTCATCTCTCGGTAGTGTTTTAACCACATTACACAATGGGGTATACAAATATTGGAAATAATACTACAAGAGCTAGGGGGTTGAGTGGCTAGCCTCTCCTTTAGTAAAGAAGACCTGAGTCAGGTCTAGTTAACTAGGGGATACCATTAAGAAGTCCAATGATGGTATAGTCATGCAAAAGAATAGACCCTTGCATGATATTTTAATTGATATGAACTTAATTGATGTGACTCTTTTCTTATATTAACCACTCTTGGGATCAATCTAGATGATCATAACTTGTAATTTTTAGTCAACCCCACTTTGCCACACCTTGATATGATTAGGATGACATACTTATTTGTATTTTTGTCATTTATTATTTTATTGCTTGGTGTATTGGATATAAAAAATTTATTGTTTATACCACATCTTAAATGATTTTGTTTGTCCACATTAATCCATTTTTTGAGGAGGCATTATGCCATCCATTTGACACCTTGATTTTAACTTAGAAAACATTTGTGTCAAAATATTGAGTATGACACTTGTTTGACATAGGTAACTTTATGCTATGCAAATCATTTCAAGTCTTGTGGCTTAGAAGTATTTGAAACATACCATTGTCATATCTTTTGGGAATGATAACACCATTACATTTCCCAAGTTATTTCAAAAGGCTTGTCTTGTGTTAAAATTATCATCATTTAAACCAATCATTTGTGCCTTGTTGGATCTTTGTTGAGCATAATCATGCTATTCAAAATTTCCTAGTTTTTTGGTCATTAAAACACTAGTTTGCCTAAGTTGAGTCTTCAATTAAATTTTACAAGTTTGGATTCAAACATTGATTGATTTCTATTAAGGCCTTGACACATAGGGGATGATACACATATCTTTCTCTTTTGGGTTGCGTAACTTAGGTTAACTGATTACTCAAGTTGGAAAACTTTATTTTTTGTGCTTTTGTTTGATATAATCAATCCATATTCAAAGTGCCTTTTATTTTGTGTTTTATACCAATCTGATCATTTTTATATCTAAACTCAAGTGCCTAATCTTTTCCAAATTATTCTAAATTTATTAGATCAATCATCATCTCTTTGTTTGAAGTCTAGCTTTTGATGCTACATTTGGTCAAAAGTCATAACATAACCTATTTGAGTCTAGATTTTGACTCTACATTTGGAAAAAAGAGCTAGAAACATTTCCCTTTCTTAGTTTTAGACCTATTTAGAACATCTTTGGACTTTAAAGTTGGCATCTTGTTTTTTAGGTCATTTTACTTAACTTTGTTTGTGTGAAACATTTAATGTTAGACATTTGATTTTATACTATTTTTGCCAAATTTTTGCATACACTTTTTGGAGATAGAGATCCACCCTTGATGGAGTTAGACCTAGTTTGAACCTTTTTGTCTTTTCAAACATAGATTTTAAGAGTTTATATAACTTTAACCTATCTTGTCATGAAATATTTGCCATTTGATTTAACCATGTCTCACTATACACATAGTGGAGCCATGTATAATCCAGGATATGGAAATGTTATCACATAAGATTCAAGACCCTTATGGAGATGATGTTGTTTGGGAGATAGTTTCTTATCTATCATACAACACTCAAATAAGGGAATAAAGACAAGATCCTTTGGCTAATTATTTGGTTAGCACTCCTCCTTACATGAAAAAATACTAATAACATACAACCCAATATTTGGTTAGCATACCTATGGTTGTAGATAATATCCAACAACAACCTTATTATGTGATAATTCCATTAGCCTATGATCTTAACAGAGCCACAAAGGTAGGGCATGATAATTTTCCAAGTCTAGTAAGAGGGACTTCTAACATGTCTTATAATTATAATAATGATCATGCCTCTTCTTGTAACCCTCATGCCATAGTACCAATGTCATATCAAGATTCACATATGATTGTCACATAAAGAGGACACATGGAGGACCACTTCATTCAAATGTAGATAACATACTAGACATATCAAAGCCTAGTATATAACTTTAATAATATGGCCATGTCAAATACACCTCTTATTCGGTCACTTCTTTCAATGAGAGTCTTATTTGAGTTTAATAGTCAAGAAAATTAGGGTTTTGACCCAATTACACAAATAAATTCAATATAAATCATGTTCAATACTCCAACCATTGAGGAAGTGTCTTCTAATTCTATACATAACAATGAGAAAAACATAGTGAACAATACACCAGTAATGTATGATTTAAACCAAAGTGGTGTTAGTGCACAAATAAATAGTCAACAATAAATGTGGCTTTAAACAACACCATTAGTGGTTCCCAAACTCAAGGAGTAGGATTTTCTACTTCCCACCTCAAATAACTACCTCTAATCCTCAACCAGCTACTTCTTCAAGCACCCAACAACAAGGATTAAGTAGTCAATGAATGACTAGTGCCATGCGGAAATAAAATGTGATGAATCTTACTCCACCCCAATAGGTGATGAATAATATTCCATAATAATAGGCACTATCAACAAGGATTAAGTAGTTAGCCAATGACTAGTGCCATGCCAAAATAAAATATGATGAATCTTACTCCACCCCAATAGGTGATGAGTAATATTCCAAAATAATAGTCACTATCAAATATATTTCCAAATCAATAGGGGGAAACTAATGTTCCACCTTACTAGATAGTAGAGAACATACGTCTTCAATTGTAGACTACCATGTCGATCTAAAACCAAATGATGCCTAACCAATAATGTGTAAATATTAGTCAACCATAGATGCTAAATATCTAACATGCATCCACTTCCCAATAGATATTTGCATAACTTAGAGGTTCTAATGTTCCTCAAGCACCTATTAGGTAATAGTTGACTTCATGTAAAATGTGCCAAAAGTTCAGCGATAGGGTCTTGGTTCACAAGTCCCTCTCAATCAACCAGGTATGACTAGTCAACATCATATCCCTATTCAACCCCAATAGGCACAATATGGCTATATTCTTCCATCCCAACCATAGTATCAAACCTACATACCCAATCCTAGTAGAATATTGCATAACCATAAGTGCAATTTCAATAATTATACTCTAATCCACATATGCATATTCCTATTCCATTCCCTAGCCAATCCAACATTTCTTAGCAAATACCTCCATCATACCCCAATTAAAGTAATCCAATTTTGACCACCCAACCATCACCTCAATATGCCAATGATCCCAATAGTTTCTTTGATTAAGAGTTACAACACATGAAGGATGCAATTGCCATTATCTAAGTAGGGAAACATACCAAAAATTTCAAATTAGATGATGTTTGTTCTTACCCCTTCAACATGGAGTAATTTTAGATACCATTTCCTTTAGGGTATGAACCATCAAAATTTTAAAAAAATATAAGGGGAAAGGTGAACCCAAGGTCCATTTGATGGAATTATTTATTGCATGTGCCAATCGGTGGCCTATAGCGACATCTATCTATTATTGTTTTTTCCATGAAGCCTATTATGGACAAGAATTAGAAATGTTCCTAAAGTTGCCCAAGATTTTAATATCTGATTTTGATGATCTCTCAGACAAGTTCATACATCACTTCTCTTACAAGATCGAGCATGAGACTTAATTGGTAGATTTAACATAAGAAGAATAAAAAGTTGGTGAAAGCTTCACAAGCTATCTATAATGATGGAGAGCTCTTTCAAGCTTAGTTTACCCATAATATATTAGACAAGTAATTAGCCACTATTTTTATCAAAAATCTCCATAATGAGATATCTTACAATTTAGAATTGTAGTGTGTGCACACATTCAAAGAGATCATTAACAAAGGTTTGGTGATTGAAAAATACCTCATTAATAAATATATCCTTAAACTAATCTCATCAAATCAGAATAATAGCTAGAGTCAAAACTATAATAGTGGCCAAAATCAACATCAACATCTAGTCCAAGCATAAGCATTGTAATCGACATAGGACAATAACAATGAGAGACCCAAATAATTTAATTGCAATAAGAATGTTGTAGGGAATGTATTAATAGAGTCATGACATATACAAATGATGAAAACACCATCTTCTTAGCCTATACTACCTTTCCAAATAACTCTTAACCAACAACCTTTTCAGCAGCCACAACACACGCAACAAGTGCAACAACCTAGACCCATACAACTAATAAAATAAATGCAATAAATACCTATGAATTTACAAAACCATCCTCTAAGGAGAAACATGCCTACTCATCATGATTTTAATAACCTTGGAGATCCCATTAAATCAATCTACTACAAACTCTTAGCAGCTAACTTGATTAGATGGTCTATTCAGAAAGAATAAGTTTGTGAGGGCATTAACATGCTAGGTTGGTATAGGCCAAAACAATTCTATGATTTTCATAGGGTTAATGGTCATAATTTATAGTGTTATGTGCAAATTATACATGTAATTTAGAATATGTTAGAAAATGAAAAGATCACATTGGATCATGGAGCTTCCACCTCTAATAAAAGCCTTGGTATTTATCAAAATCCTTTTCCCCAACATAAAAACCAACCATAATGAAAACCATAATAGAAACAATAGCGACCAGTACAACATCAACAATAAAAATATCAATAACCAAGGCCAAACCAACATAATTAATAGACTCAACACAATGAGTAGTCAAACCAACAATGTTAAAACAATGGACATAACCAAGGTCAGAACAATATGAACAACCAACAAACCTACCATGTAATTACACATGACTATAATTCAATTTTAGGCCATATTATAGGAGGTCATATTACCACCATTTAATTTAATTTAAGACCAAATACCAATTAGACAAGACCATTTCTAATCACACAAAATTAGCCAAACCATTTTGGTAATCCTTCCTTGGCCTGGGACTGCACATAGGCAAACCAACAAGTAGGGATTCCCATGTTAGGACCTTATAATTATAACTCATAGTTAACCCACAACCATGCATAAGTGCATCAAGAACTGAGACTTATCCTATTTGGTCCCCCTCTACCATCATTTTTCAGCAACAATGGTCATGTACCTAATCTTAATTATTTAATCAAAACTCAATGGTCAAAGATTACCATACCAGGCCCATAAACAGATGCCACTTCACCCATTATCTAACCAGCTATTCTACCTTAGAACAAGCCATTTACCACTATCTAATAAAATATGTTTGACATTATGTAACAATTACAAAAAATGCCATCACAAATCTCCATTTTAGATTTATTGCGTACGTCAATCATCCAAAAAAGTATACTTGATAGAGTTTCTTGGTCAATCCATAGTTCCAAATGACATATCTCCTAACAAATTTCAAGCTTTAGTTGGACACCTAGCTCCATTCCAAATAGTAACCTTCAATCAAAGTGATATGTAATCTCTTGGCCCATTGCATAATAATCCATTGTACATTGAATTTTACATAATGAGGCACAAAGTGAAATGTGTCCTCATAGATAATGGATAAGGTCTAAACATAGTGTCTCTAAATATCATTAAGCTTCTTTGGTACACAATAATAGATCTTCAAGAAAAAATAATCACCATCAAATCTTATAATAATGAAGAATGAGAATCACAAGGCACTATTAGCTTGTTAGTTATCATTAGGCCCTTGACCCATGCTACACTTTGCCATGTGTTAGCTCTTGATTTGTCATATAATATGCTTTTGGGTAGACCTTGGTTACATAATATTCATGTAGTCCCATCAACATTGCATCAGTGTATCAAGTTCTCCCATTTAGGGATGGAGGTTAGTATTTTAGGAGATTTATATACATACAAGCATTGTAAACATCTAAAGGCTAAGTTCAAGATCTAAAATTACTATTTCAACATGAATCTAGTCATCAAGTAGGATAAAGGGAAAGAAATACATATTTATTTACCAGAGGCCAACTACATTAACCCTAATACCCTTGATTCTCTTTCCCACATCCCACCTAATAAAATGTCTAATAATTATACCATCTTGGATAATGGCCTAGGAGAATATTTGACCCATGACACCTTTCACATTGCAAAACTTCCATGGAACCTAAAGTCCTTTAGAAGACCAATAGCCAAACCATTCATGCAATGGCAAAGAGAAGGAAATGTCTATCTACATAATCCTACACCTATCAATTACATATTGACCTCTAGCCAAGTATAATACCCTCTTGAAGGTGATGAATCATGGTTGTATAATGACAAATTGGTTGATTGTTACAATAATTCAAAGTATCCCATTCCTAATCAGATCATGGAAAACCAATACTATGAAGGAGGAGGTCTGAGGCAAAATCAATAGGGAATACTTGAGAGAACACTTGAGCCAATTTCTATGACTAATTAGAAAAAAACCTATGGTCTTATATTTAAACCACTTGGGGGTGACCCCACATATCTTATTTGAGTTCTATCACCAATGAATAGTGATAATAATGTCAGTAGTGAATTAGAGTTTGATCATAGCCAATTTTATGACTTAGCCCAAATCAATTTGTTTGACAATAATGCTATTTGTACCCTTCAACTAGTCATTCATCATAACCCACTACCATTATATTATCCCAAACTATTATATTAAGGCCAATAACTATCCAACATGCCAATTGATGAGTTTTAGAATGATGAGGCCTTTTATAATTTTCTAGGCCTTAGGGACAATGTTCCATTGGTAGACCACAAAAAAGGGTTCTCAATCAAGTTAGATCTTGAAGCCTATTTTAGAGACCAGGTGAACACCCTTAGCCAAAATAAAATAAATAAAACATTGAGGTCCCAAAGTGAAAACCTCTTTGAGACACTTTTTGACCAAGGCAAAGTAAAGATAAAGACTAGTCTAGTGGTGAAAATTTGTTTCAAGCACCATTAGATGGGGGTGTTAAGCCTTCTTAAAATATAGACTAGGAGACCACCAACGATGAACTTATTTATGGGTTCAAGATTAGTCTTGAAGAGGAAAAATATTTTGAGTAAATCATTTAGGATACTAATGATGATGAACTCATCTATGGGTCTAAATTCAGTCTTGAAGAATAACAAGCCTTTGATCACATAATCCAAGAGTTTCCAATAACATTTGTTACATGGACATCCATACCATTAGAGGATTTTGATTCATCATGCCTAGGATAACTTGAGGAACTAGTCCTAACAGAGGACTCTGACTTTGCAAAATAGTTTAAATCTTTGCCCACTATTCTTAAAGATAGTTCAACCCTTCTAGTGGAAAACACAATAGAGGTAAACATTGGGACATCATATGACTTAAAATAGATCAAATTAGGCACTTCCCCTATTGAGGATAAGTGTGAAGTAATTAAATACCTATTGAGGGAATTTGTAGATATATTTGCATGGGCATATTTTGACATGCCTAGTTTGGACCCTACCTTGGTTATTCATAACCTTTTGGTACATCCTGACACCAAACCAATGAAATAAAATCTCTTCAAAATGTAGCTTCACATTATTGTATAGGTAAAGAAAGATTTGGAGAAGCTCTTAGAATCAAGTTGTAATAGGCCAATCACCTATTCTAAATGGATTTTCAATGTTGTACCTATCAATAAAAAGCTAAAAGGAATAATTTTTTTTATTGATTTTAGGGATATTAACAAATCATTCCCTAAAGATGACATTTCATTACAAAACATTAACATGATAGTCAACTCCAAAATGTGTTATGAGATGCTTTCATTGATGGATGAATTCTTGGGCTATAATCAGTTAAAATAACACCAAAATACGAACACAAAATAACATTCACCACTCCATGGGGAATATTTTGTTATGAGGTTATGTTATTTGGTCTTAAGAATATAGGGGCCACATATCAAAGATCCATGGTAGTAATATTTCATGATATGATGCATGACATTGTTGAAGAATACATCAATGATATACTAGGCAAATTAAGGACTAGGGTTGATCATCCAACAACATTGAGGAGGATATTTGAGAGACTATGTGAATAAAAAGTTAGGATCAACCCTTAGAAGTGTGTTTTTGGAGTTACTTCTATAAAATTTCTTGGCTTTTTTGTGTCTCATAGGGGCATAAGAGTTGATCCAACCAAAGTATGAGCCATAAAAAACATGCTACCACTAACCAATTTGAAGTAGCTTTATAGTTTGTAGGGCAAGATACAGTCTATTAGATGCTTCATATCTCAATTGGCCAATAGGTGTCATACTTTCACACATATTTTGAAGAAGGGTGTTACATTTATTTGAGATGATTATTGTTAGAAATATTTTTAAAAACTAAAGGACTATCTAACAAATCCACTAGTTTTATTACCTCCTATGCTAGGGAAACCATTCCTTTTATACTTATCAAAAATAGATCAAGCCTTGGGGACAATTATAGATCAACATGATGACATTGAAAAGATCATGTCATGTACTATCTAAGCCACACATTGGTAGCATATGAACACAATTATATATGCATTAAAAAAGCCTATCTATCCATGGTGTTCACAACTCAAAAAATGTGATATTATATGTTGAATAATAAGACCATGGTCATTTCAAAAGTAGATATGATCAAGTATATAATATACAAAACAACACTACAAGGCCACATGACTAAATGGATTATGCTTTGCAATGAGATTGAGATAGAATATATGAACTAGAAAGCCATAAAGGGGCAAGCTATTATAAATCAGCTTGCTAAAGTACCCCTTGTAGACACAAAACTAGTTACATTAAAATTTCTTGATGAATCCATTATGAACATCATTCACACACCTCTTGAGGAGCAGCACTAGAAGCTATATTTTGATGGCTTATTCATAACACATGGAACAGGGGCAAGCCTTTTATTTATAACACCACAGGGGGATCTAATCCTTAAGTCATTCAGAATCAGCTTTCCTTGTACTAACAACATGGCTGATTATGAAGCACTCATTCCAGGGATTTGAAAGGTATTACAATAGAACATATCTCATATAAAGTTTTATGATGATTCATATTTAATCATCAATTAGGTTACATACCACTTTTAAACCAAAGATGACAAATTGGTTCCTTATAAGGCCATGATCAACACTCTCAAGCCATAGATTGTTGATATCCAATTTGAAAATATACCAAGGGCAAGTAATAGAATAATAAATTATATAGATACCATTGGATCTTTGATTTGACATGTAGATGTGGTAAAATACTACCAATTTTTCATTGAAAATATGCTAGTGCTAGCTTATGAACCATTAACTATAACAATGATCTAAGATATTGTTAGTCCCTTCTCTACTTGGTATTTAGACCTATAAACTTACACCCATGATCATATTATGCCACCTGACTTATCCAAAAAATAATCCAAGGCCTTCATCCATAATGCTTAATGTTATACCTTACTCAGACCAACCCTATACCACCATAGTTTTGATGGAACTCTATTTCATTATTTACATTAGGCAAAATATACACTATAGTTATGAGAAGTTCATGAAGGGGTATGTGGAGCCCACACTAGTAGGGTAGTCTTGTCCAAAAATATCTTGTGTACTAGTTATTATTGGCCAATGATGGATGTAGATATATATACATATGTGAAAAGATGTGATAAATGTCAATGACATATTGATTTGATTCATTCCCCAACTAAGACTTTAAAACCAATGTTGACACCATGAAAATTTGCTAAATGGGGCCTTAATCTCATTGGAAAGATAAACCCCACCTCATCCAATGGCCATAAACATATCCTTACCACCACAAAATATTTCATTAAGTGAGTTGAAGCTATACCCATCACTTATGTGACTAGAAATAAAATTTCAAAATTCATCTTCAACCATCTCATCTACCACTATAGTATCCCTTCTAACATTATATCTAATAATGGAAGATCATTCAATAAAAAGGATGTCAAATCACTATGTGATGAGTACAATATCACTCAATATTTTTACATAGCATATTACCCTCAAGGTAATGGCCATGCAGAAGCATAAAATAAAACCATTATCAACATCCTTAAAAATGTTGTCAATGATGCCAATCACAATTGGCACCTTCAGATATTCCATGTCCTCTAGGCATACCATACCAATTACTGCACTCCTATATATCATACTCCATACTCACTTGATTATGGTACTAAATCCATTCTTCTCATTTAGGTTAATTTACCCTCATTACACATCTTTTTCAAACATGTCCTAGATGATGAAGACTATTGAGTAGCTTACCCACAAGATCTAGAGTTACTCGATGAGAAATGCTTGGCCATAGTAAATCACCTTCAAGCATATCACAATTGACTTTTTGGCCACTAAAATTAGTGTGTGAAACATAGAGACTTTGAACTTGGTGATCTTGTCCTTAAAGAGAACCAAAAGAATACCATGATTGAGAAAAAGTTTAAAGTCAAGTTTAAAACCAACTGGGTAGGTCCCTTCATCATTTTTATAGACTATGGCATGGGAGAATACACACTCACCACATGAAATAGAGATTCATTTAATGAGCCTATGAACATTATACACCTCAAGTGGTACTACACTTGAGTGACTTAGTGTAATGTCTATGAGGACCATTTCAAGTTGTACCATATTATCAATATTCTTCTTTATACCATTATGCCATCCTAACATCCTATCAATCTACCATCTGATCACTTTGCCTATCACTTATCCATCTTATCATTATTTATATATCAACCTAACATGTTTTTATCACTACCCACCTATCTTATTTGACCTTGGTTCATCCTTTGGTTTCACACTTTTAGCATGATGAATTATATTAGTTTTAGCAGTTGTTTCAAGAATTCCACACAAAGGTAGTATTTTGGAGTAGTGTGATAGAATTTTTGAAAGTTTTATCCTTCATTTTTTGTTTCATTCTAATCATGTTTATTTATGTGATCTTGATTATATCGACCTACATGGGTAAACTAGTGTCTTACTAGTCTTGTTATTTATTATAACATCTTGTTGATTCTTTAAAAATTACCTCAGGGGATCTTCAGTATTGATGAACACTTCTCATTTTAGTATTTGAAAAATCCAAGGCATGAGTTGTAGTTTGTGACAATTCAGTGATGTTAATGGTGGAATAAAATTAGAGTATGGGAACTATCCACAATATTTGTTTAGTTTAGTGGTTGGGAGCCACCAGGGTCTAAATATTTCGATCTTTATGAATTTGATGATTTTTAGACTAATCTAAATGAGTATTAACAATGATATTTAAACTAACATGAGTATTGATAAAAAATAAGAAAAGAGAAGGGTAAGGTAGAAAGGAAATGTGATTACAAATTCTCATCTCAAATATTATGATAGAATTCTAATTATTTTGAGCACACATGAACCAATTTATGTTGTGAAATATCATGAACTTAGATTACATCACAAATTAGGAAAAATTTAGTGGAAATATAAAAATCATAAGTAAGAACTAATTTTGCTTTAAATGTTTGCTACTATGGTCTGAATAGCCTACGCACGTACAAATGCAGAGAAAAATAAAATGAAGTATACTTGAGATATTTATAGTTAATCTAGCTTTAGCACAAATCAACAACCCTATGACAGAGAATGTGACTGAAAGTACTGAGAATCCTTCAAACTTAAGATGACAACATGCAATTGAGAGACAACATTGACATTTAAAAAACAATAAAGATAATATTTTTAGAATTACTTAGTTATCTTAAATGCTCTTGGTTTACAATTTCTCAAAATCTCTATTACAAAATGGTAACCACCTACCTATTTATAGGAAATATAGGTAGTTCATCAGTTAACTTTCTCAAAATATCCACATGTAAGATAAGGAAAACTATCCTTAATATAAGGATTACAATGTATATAACCTACCACATCAAAATTGACAAAAGGAAACCATATATGCTAACAGCCTAACATATATTTGCTACAAAGGGATATTATTTTACAAATTACATTGGTAGTGGGGCCCTCTATTAGCCCTATTTTAGGAATTATTTCACCTTGGTGTATTGATATTTGATTAGCTCAAAATCCACTACAATTTTCATTAGATAATCCTCCTCTTAATTTTCCAATGTGTCAAATTCCTTGTTAGCATTAGCCATGAGTTTCTTGATACATTATGCTTTTGAGATTTGCTTCCATATAGTAAGGATGGTGTCAAGGATTTTTTGATTATGCTTGGTAGAATAGCCTTGATATCCATTAACGCCCTAGATGTGGACACCAAATCTTTGCTTGAATTCTCTATCATTGATTAGGTCCATAGTGTGGTTTGAGAAGGGTTGTCCAATATGTTCCCCAAAATTTTCTCGATTATGATTACTAGGTCCTTGTCTTCCTTGATGAAGTTGTCAACACTACACTAGGTGATCAAATATTCTTTATTATCCATCAAAACCACCATAAAGATATCTAAATTTCTATGTTTGATGATCTTGATATCTAGGGCCTACTTTATCCTATGTACCTTGATGAGTTCTATCATCTGGGCTTGAGAATCCTAGCATTGGGTGAATAAGGCTTGTACCATCTTAGCTTGATGATTTAAAGAACTTAATCTAAGCTTGATGTTATTTAAAATCTCAAATGTATCCAACAAAGATTTATTCAACACTTGTAATATGTCCTTAGGAATTGAGAGTAAGACTTGAGCATCCAAGTTGAGGATCCTTTGCTTCATTACTTGGATTCCATCCCCAATCACTACTGATTGTGTTAACACCAAAATAGATACATATTATTTATGGATGGGATGTTCTCTTATTTCCTACCCTTGAATAGGAGTTAAGCCCACAAAAGGTTTCACCTTTTGAAAAGTGTATTCCTCAGTGCCAATGGTGACCTTCTTTGTCACTATTCTCTCCAAACCTGATGTATCTAGATTGAAATGCACTATTGTGTCAGACACCTTGAATTATGCTTGATCAAGAACTTCTACATTTGAACTCTTAGAGGCCCCTGGGGTGTCAATTCTATAGCTTTTTTTGTTATGAAGGATTTGGATCCTTCTCTCTGCCTATCTATTTACAATGTCCTAGATCCATGGCTTAACATTATCTTGTATATCTATGCTAGCTTGGGTTAAGGCCAATGATGGAGAGAGAGAGAGATGGAATTTTTTGTAATTTCTCATAAATAAACAAGTCAGGAATGGCTGGTCCATAAATAGGTTCTCATCACTAAAGAGGTTAACTTCACTGGTAGGGTGAGTGAAGGTTAACCTAGGCTTCTTTTTAGGTGCTAGTGGCACCAAGGATAATTTTAATTATCTCTTTCATCCATCTAGTGGGATCAAATCCTTATTTTTTGCATCAGAGGGATCCTCCTCCCTATCAGAACCATAGGTAGCTATAATGTCAATAAGGGCACTCTTCACTATTTATCTTGCCTCTAGGGAAATCATGCTAATGATTTCCACTAGGGAAAGAGGCATCTTTAGGGATGCCTAGGGTTGAGGACCTTTTCTATGTCTATGTTATATCCTTAACTCCTCAACTATAACTTTACCCTTTCCTTTTATATCTTTAGGTTGCCTAACTTGGGGTGGCTTTGTCAATTCTACTTATTGAGGCTCAAAAGATTATCCTCCAATAGGTGGCTCCTAATGAGCAGTTCCATATGGTCCTGGTAATAAGTGATAATGCAAGGGATGTAGTTGACATTTCTCTCTTGAGGGTTTATTGTCTCTAGCAAGCCTATGATTCAATTGGATATTGTAGGCTTTGATCTTAGACATGACCTCTTCAAAGTTATTTGCCTTTGCATAGATACCATCTCCCATGCTTGGTTTATGTTTGTATTTAATCTTTGAGACCCTTTTATCTTGGATGTGGTTGTTAATTATATTATTTGGGTCCCACATCTTAAGGTCACCAAGCTAGAAATCAAAAGGATTTTGTGGATCACCACAATTTATAGTTGTTTCTAATCCTTGATCACAATCCTACCAATGCCTAGTGGAAATGGGTGGAGCTGAGCTTTCTTATTTTTATTTCATATCCCATCCACACCTTGGATGATTTGATAAGCTATCTCCTACTATGAAATATTATTATGGACATGAATGGGCAATTGGTAAGGTTGAGTCATAATTCCTTTTATTCTTATTATAGTGAAATCTAAATGGAACCATACATCCCCCATGGCTTCTACATGTTTTTTGATTTGAGGGTGGAGTATTAGCATAGGGACACCAGTGATTACCTCATAGATAGCTAGGAAAACACTAACATAGATAAATTTCATGTGGTCCCTATATTTGAATATATGTAATTTAGAGTAATGGTGAGAGATTATGGTCCTTCCATCAGGGGACCACTTTTAGATGCCAAGGAAATCTACAAAGGCCAAAAGTTAATCCAAAATGTAGGACATCATAAATAATTTCTTGGAGGTCCTTCTCTTGATGGATGTGAATTGTTTGGCCAAGAAAAATCTTATTAGGTCTCTAATGAGAGGGGTTAAGTTCTGCTCCAACATGCAGTGGACATAAGAAACCCAAAATTTGCTTACATAAGTAGTGGAAGTGGCACAAAAATCTCTATTAAGTAAGGCCATAGCTATCCTAACACCCTCCATAAATTGGACAATAAGAATCCCACCATCAGGGGACCTAAAAATATGGAAGCCTTATATTAACCAAGGTGTGAGGACTGAATCTAGGTTTAGGGTGTTTGTCCACTCTCTTAAGGATGGGAGATCAATATGAGGCAAGGGGAGATTGTAATAAGTTTAAAAGGCCATAGGGGTGATGCATGTAACCTTATTATTGCTCGCATATTGAATGGTTCATTCCCCATATATTCTACAATTAATAAATATGGGAAGATGAAGGTTGATATAATGCATTACCTCTAGTTTAGTTGTAACATGGTAGAGGCCTACCAACTGAATTGAGACTAGGTCATTGTATCTCTAGTGCATAGTGGCATTCCTTTTTTCCTCTTTGGAAATTGGTTGAAGTTCCTCCACAAGATATAATAACTTAGACTAGTTCTTGATTCCATGCACATTTAGGGCTATTAGGTCTAGCTCTATGTCCTTGAAGATCATTCCCTCACTATCTAAAGTTAGATAAAGTTCTTCTTCTATCTTCATATGTTTCCTACCATCCACCATTGATGACATAAAATTAAATTTGCAAGGTCACTAAAGGTTTTCAACATTCAGGTTCACCATTCTGATTGCTTTGTGACCAATTGAGCCAACTCAGGTCTTCTTTATAGAGGGCTTAGGGTTTTTGAGCTTTAATGGTGAAAATATCTAGGTTATTAATCTCATATGTGCCTTAGATTTGATGGGAGCTTATTATCATACCCTATACATTTTTGAGCTTAGGAGATCTTTGATTTTGGCTTTCCATGCTTACATGGAGCCTATATGGCATGGTTCTATGTCTTTCATGGCAATTTTCATAAATACTAGTTATAAACTAGCCATTAGCTTTCAAAATATTTATTTATTTTTCTTTAGTAATCCAAATCCAAGTTCATGTGTTCTTATTGGTCCCTTTATCTTTAAGTTCATGACTATGCCACTTAGCACCCTGACAAATATTCCCCATGTTGCTTACTCCTGCTAGTTGCTATCTCGACCATGCATTAGCCACGTGTTGAATTTGTATGGCTTTTGAAAAGTATTCAAGATCATCACACCATTGGATCAACTCTAGTGGGAAAGTAATCACCATTAATTTTTACAAGGTCTAAGTCATTTAATTGAGCACCTCTATTAAATGGGTCCCATTAGATTTTCATCCTTCGACTGGAAAGCTACCATGCATCTTCCTCATGGGGATATATGTACCTTTGTTAGTTACCCTGGCCATGGGTAGGCCATGTGTCAAGCTCATGGAGCCTTTGAAAAGTATTCAGGTTTGATGCACCATTGGATCTTGCAAGATGCACACCTTTTAATTAGTTTTATGACTATATAAACTTAGACTTAAAATGATGTTCTGAAGGTCATTTTATGTTAAGAAACACAAATTAACTTAGGTTAAGGCCTTTTATGCTAGGTATTTCTACATAAAAATGATAGGAATTCCTTTGAAAGGGTCTTTAGAAATGCCCCCTTTGCTTTGGCTTTGAAAGTTGTCTAGGTTAAATTTGGTGGGCTTGGTAACATTAACTACATCCTCACAGACATAAAATGATGGGAGTGAGCTTATCAAAGTTAAGATAATAGAATTTATTTGGTCTAATGACTGAGTGCCATACATCAAGATCTTGAGAATTCTTGGGGCTTTGGGTCAATGTGTACCATTGGATTAAAGCCCTTGAGGTAGTGAGGACTATTGGATCATAATCTGAGTGCTTGATAGCGATTGGTCTCTCTTTTGGTGTCAGCTTTGGTTCACACCATTGGATCAAAATATCTAATTGAATGCGAGATATCAGATCTAAAAAAGTGCATGAGCTTTAAGTTAAGGCTCGATATGTATAAAGGTTTAGACTAGGGTTTTGACCTTCAAAATTTTATTCATGCTTGTAAACAAAAATATATTTAAACCTTAATAAAAACCTAGTTAATCCAAAAGGGATCTAAAGTTTTGAAGGGGAAAATAAAAGGTCCGAGTCTTGATTTATATTAATGTTTGGTCATGTTAAGAAACATAATCGAAGCTTAATATAAAGTTAGAATTGGGTTCTTATAACTGAAAGGAAATATAATTTCTTGCTAAAATTTTTGCAGACATTTGAATTCAACCCCTAGGGTTTACTTCTTAGGAACCCTATATTTCTCCATAGAACCTACAACTAATCACCCAAAAGATAATCATTAGAAACATTAGTCCATAAAATATAATCACAACTAGATACATCAAGGCTCATGTTTCTTAAACTGAATTTCCTATAAATTTGAAGAGAGAATAACCCTTTCACATTTAATCTAGACCACAAATGTTTTGAAACATTCACAAGGGTCCCCTTTCAGTAAAAGAAAAAAAATGGGGGGATGCTGGTCTCAACATAGCCTATGGGCAAATCAGTGTCATTGATTTGATCCATTGTATCCTATTTATAATCACCTATGGGCAAATTAAGGGAAACACTTTTTTTATTGTGCCTTGACATACCAAATAGCCATTCCTATGTTGTATTATGCCATCATAACAACTATGCCTATTTTGTTTGAATTTCCTACTACACTAGTTAGATTCCTCCACTGTAAGGTGAAACTACTATGATATGAGGCCATTTTGGGACTATGTGGGCCATGCTCAATACTTGTTGAGGTTAACTCTGTCTCACTTTTCCATGATGCTCTTTTCATTTTGTAAGCATTATTTCAAGTTAGCCACACTCTCATTATTTTGTGAGCTTAGACCATTTAGTATCTCATCATTCTTGATTGAGTTGAGATACTCTAAAATTACAAAAACATTTGAAAATTGAGTTAGAAAAACTAAAAACATTGACCATTTCTTTGTCTCAAGGATTCTGGGAACCCTCACTAAGTTATAAGAAATAACTTGTCACATAGTTTCCCCATCTTTTTTGGTATTTTATCCCATTCTCTCACCATTTTGTGAGTTCATTCATTTTGTTATATCATATCTATCATGCTTATTTTTTAATCATCATCATTTTTTTTATCCCATATCCTAGGAGAACTACATTTGGCTTGAATTTTTTTTAGATATCATGTCCATAGAACTATGTAGGTAGTGTCCACTTACCTAGTGCATATGGAGATAGCTTGACCAACGCCTTCCTTTTCTTCTATTCCCCCATCTTATTTGTTTGTTAAGTTGTCACTTATTTTCTAGGGGCAACATTAACTGTCTTGTTTGTGTTACATTATTTGTATTAACATTGTGACTAACAATCATTTATTTATTTGGTTTTCATTATGTTTTGTTTATTTGTTTGTGTGCTTGTTTGTTTGCTTTAAGTACTATTACCTTGATTTAGGTTTATGTGTATTCATTGGGTGATTCCTTGCACACTTATTCTTGAATTTATCCATATTCATATGTCAACATTGTCATAATGGTTTTTATCATTAGTGCAATGTTTTCAATTGATTATTGGATATTGGGAATTAACCTTATACATATTTCAGCCAAGTCCTCATGGTATTCTAGCATGATGCCTACCATCATGTGCTATAATAAAAATCAGCTTTTAGAAGTCTACACAACAATGCAGTATCGATATCTCCTTGGCACCAACACCAACAACAATGTTGATCTACTCCAACTATTATCCCAAATAAAGTAATTAAACAATAAAATAATTTCAACCTTTGTTAGTTCAGATGTGAATCTCCTTAGTAGCAGGTTGTCCTAGTTCATCTTTATCCTTGGTATCAATTTATCATCATATTTATCATCATTTCCTAGCATGATTACCACTATTAGGGTCCAATGCTTATAACTACCTTTGGGAAGCCATTGTCCATTATCCCACCTACATTCTCAATGTTTCTAACTACCTTTGGACAAATCATTATGTTATCATATCATATTTTCCACTATTAGGGTACAATGCTTATAACCACCTTTGGGCAAACCATTGTATATCGTCTGACTTGTATTCTTAATGATTCTACCCAACTTTGGGCAAATCATTATGTTATCAACTATTTTGGTCCACTCATTTTCTTATTTTAAGGGACTCTTTGTTGACCCCTTTGCTAATAACTCCCTCAAATGGGATTATTATAGTTCATTCATTGTCATTGAAGTCATAAACATAAAGAACATTTTTATTTTTTGATAAGATGTTACTGTGTTTACAGCTTGCAATGACTTCCTAAATAAGGGAAAACTATAAAAATCTAAAAGTGGCCACTAATGGCTTCATACCCTAATTTAGATCAATTCTTACCAACCATTAAACATCTATCCTAAGAATTTATAAATTCTTTAATTAGGCTTCATCACATGTAATTAAATCAATTTGGCCCAAAAATCAATTAAAAAGAGCAAATGCCCAAATCAATTAAATCAAAACATGGAAAATATTTAAAAGCATAAAAGGGATTAATTAACATACAAATCTTAATTAAATACCTAAATTGAATTAACCATGAGAAATTAAATGAATTATTAAAAAGTAAATTAAAAAATCAAGAATATCCTAGGAATCAATCATTAGTTTTTGTGAGTTGTCCAAAATCCAAAATATCTCAAAGTACACCTATTCCATGCTAATCATGAAGTTTGGATAACATTTAACTCTACTAGGGTTAATCAAGAAAACTTAGGTTAGGATTTAAATAATTTGAGTTGATTTAAAAACCTATAAATCTAAGCATTTGCCTCTCCATTTAGAGAGCTTGGATAGAGTAATGTTATAATGCAAGATTTAGGGCATGAAACAAATACATAGTGCTATAATGTCAAAATTGAGCCAAGCCAAGACATTTAAAGCCATATCAAAGCCAAATCCAAGCCAACCATGGTATCAAGAAGAGATGGAGATAGCCAAACCCCATTGATGAAGACTTCTTGAGCACAATCTGAGCAAGCCAAATGAAGAATCCTCTTAGAGCATTCAAGGAATTGGTAAGGAATTGTGTGAGTTATTTCCATTTTTAGTTGTGATTTGTTCATTTGTGTTTATTCACTATGTCCCTCCCTTTAATCTAGGCAAGATAGTGTTATGCATGTTAGTGTGTTCTTTTTCATCTTGATTTCATTTTCATTATGATGATAACATATGATCTAACCACCCTTCTTGGATTCCTTGATCACATATCCTATGGTCAATATTTATTGTAAGTTGGTGGACTTAACTTTAAGATTTTAAAATGGCCATGGGGTGATTTCAAAGGTTAATTTAAATTAAACCTATACTGTTAAATGCAAGGCTCAAAAGTTTTAAAATGACATAAGGTGATTGTTTTATTTTGAAGTTTAGTTCACAATAAAGCTTTGTTGACTTAAAATTAGGTTATGTTATATTTTTATAAACTCAAAGCTTATTTCATTAACGTTCAATCAATAACTTGGCGATTTGGCTGTCTAGTTGGCAAAGATGCTTAAAAATCCTAAAAAATCAAAGGTAGTCTAAATAATTGAATTAATATTGGTACATGTCTTGAATTACATGAGTTAACAAAGGTTTTATCAAAGGATCTGGTCATAACTAAGTTTTTAAAGCATTTCTAAACAAGTTAGCAGTTGACTGATTACTTACCTCGATTTGAAAAACCAATAAAATAAAGGCGCATAAGAAAAGGTAGTTAAAGCTTGGGTTATGGATATAAATAGGTTTGTTTTTCATTTTATTAGTCATTTTACAAATATTTCTATGGAATCTACACTCTGCTGGGATAGATTTTGGAAGTTACAGATAGGAAATTGCAAGCGGGAAGTTACACATAGCATAAAAAGGTATGATAATGATGAAAGTGAATAGTTATAAAGAGATAATTTTAGTTTATCTTTGTAAATGGGTTTGCATGTAAAGAATGATGGATTTTATTTCTACATAGTTTTTGGTAAATTATGACAATGTAAACTATTTGTTTCAAATCTTTTTGCATGCAGGAATTTTTGGTGATAAGGAAAGTGGGAAGATTTTTGGGCTTATCATTGTTCTATTATGCAACATAGATGACTGAAAGTGTTTCATTTTTTCATTTATAAATCTATTCATATTGGTTTTTAAAGTTAAATTTGGTATTATGAGGATTTTCATTTGATAAAATAAAGCACTGAGTGCCCTTGAAATGTGTCTGAGATGATTTTGGAAGTTATATTGTGAATATGCAATATTTTGGTTCTTGTTTTCTGTTGGTCCATAGTTTATTATAGTGAATATTTTGAGTACATCAATTTATATTTCAAATTTATGTTTTCATTGATGCTTTATATTTGGTATAAAAAATGAGCTCTACATGTTTATTTTCATGGAAATTTTGATGGATTCAAAAGTGTTTTTGGTATATTATGAAGAAACTTTGTTGAAAGATTTTGATAGATAGAAATGTTTGCATGCAATATATATGATTTTATAAACTTAGAGGGTTATTATCAAAGATATGAATACACTTTTCTAGGTTTTATTTGAAAGTCATGAATATTTAAAGAACATTAAGAAATAATTGACAATTTTAAAAAAGTTGTGATAAATTATTTTATAAGTTTTGAGATGATGATTGGAAAGGATTTGAATATGTCAAAGGCTTATAATTTTGTGAATGGAAATTTTGCCAAAATTATTTTTAATATTTTTGGATTCGTTGTTAGTTTGTAGAATATGTAAAGTTTGTAGTCTATGTTGTATATGTGGAGACTGCAGTGAGAATTGAATGTTATAAAGTATGGCAGAATATGTTGAAATACAATTATGAAGTATATAAATTTATTATTATGATTTCAAGTTTTGATATTTTAATGATACATGTCACAGTCATATTGAATTTTTCATGTAAATAGTTTGGTTATAGTTAGTAGAATCCTTTATGTGTTCATTTTTTTATAGTTATAAATTTTATAAGTGAATGGAAGTTTGGAATAGTGAAGTATAGTTGTTATTTTTTATTCTATAGATGATATATTCATTCTTTTGAATTTAGTCAATGATAATCAAATTTTAAATATATATTTTGAACTGTATCTAGAATGTCAGGTTGGGATCAACTAGAAACAAATAGAGATAATGATAATAAATGTTGGAAGAGAAATCATTATGGTAATGTGAATCAGGAGGAACCAAATAGGTAGTTTCTTAGAGGAGGCTTTAAGGATAGATGGTTTGGCCCTAGATATGCCAATAAAGGAGCTAGAATGTTTATCTATTTTGATGCCATTGACCTTAAATTTTAGAATGTGTTAAATAGTCTACCATTTAATCCTGTAAATCATAGAGGCAATAAAGGTTTTTATGGGTATAGATTCAGAGCTAGATCTCATTCCCATAGTATCTCTTCCCATTAGTTTTATAATAATCCAAACCAACTGCCTATTTAGTCACCCAACCAAGAAAGAGTCGATGATGTTAATAAACCAACACAGTTACCCAATGAGATAGTCCATGCAAAGAATTTTGTGAATCTTACTTTACCATCTTATTCTAGTGAACCTACACCTCTATAAAAGATGCTAATTCTAAGATGTAGGAAGCTTAGTTTGGAAAAACCTCTTATTGTCATACATTTAATAACTTCCAAGAAACATGCAAATAGTTAGGATGAATCAGATACTCCAACAGAAATTAGAGTTATGAAGTGAGTTAAGTTGGAGATAGATGATATTGAAAGTGATTTAGGAACAAAGTTGGTTTAGTTTCTTGAATTCGAAATGGAATATAATGAATTTTTTAATGAAAAGGGTGGACCTATGATTGAAGTCCTATATGATTTTGATGACTCTTGATTATGAGAAAGATACATTTTCATTTTAAAATTGAACTTTTAAGTCGATAAGATTCAAGTACATTTCAAATTTTAATACTTTAATTATAATATTTTTGGAAGTGCAACAAACTTATATATATATATATATATATATATATATATATATATATATATATATATATATATATATATATATATATATATATATAAAATCAATTAATAGTAATAAAAATAACATAATTTCAATAAATAATAGGATAATTCAAAGTTAAATGATATCCTGATCTATACTCAAGAATATTATATATATATATATATATAAAATATTCTTGAGTATATATCAGGATATCATTTAACTTTGAATTATCCTATTATTTATTGAAATTATGTTATTTTTATTACTATTAATTGATTAAAGGGTCTCTACCCATTAGGAAATACCCAGTCTATTTTCAAATAATTGATCTCTTAAGAAATTTTAAGCCTTAAATAAATATTAAAGTATACCTTCCATGTTAAATGACTTTTAAGTTAATAATTTTAAGTTAACAAGTAACTAACTAAGGTTAGTTACAACTTCATTTTCAACCAACTTGGAATTATAAAAGGAGATCAAAGATTCATTTTAAGGGGAGGAACAATATAGGTAGTGAAGACTCTTACATTCTAAATTCAATCATTTATCTCTCTCTTCTATGTAATTTCTTTGAGATAGCATGAATTTTGTAGATAGACCAATGGTACTTTATCTGATGGTTGAATATATTGCTTAGACAATGCAGGTATATCTAGTTTTATATTATTATTTATAACATATTATGTGAAGATTGTCAAATTTAATATCTTTTGATGATTGCTTCTTGCATTTTTATGTGAAGAATCTGAGTATTCAACCTGAATAATGATAAAAACTTCATTATTTGTGACATATTTTGATCTAATTGATTGTAAAAGTTATTGTTTAAAGATATTTTGTAATAAGGATGTTGGTTTCTCAAATAAAAATGATCTATTTTGTGAATATGACTCTCTTTATTGAGACTCGCATGTTTTGTTTCTATTGTATTTTATTTTGACTTTGACTTCTAAATTAATTTAAATTTGATTTTAGTTTAGTTTCTAATTGTTTTAATTTCCATTTTTGTTTTAGTTTAGTTTCTCATTAACATTAATTTACTTTATTAAATGGTTTTTATTTTATCTTGATTTCCTTCTTTAGTTTGTGTTAGTTCAGTGTTAGTGTTCAGTTTCGTTAATTTTAGATTAGTTTTGTTTATATTATATATTAATTTAGATTAAATTCTTTTAGGTTTTATTAATTATTATTTTATCTATTTACTTGTTTTCTTGATGTTATTGTTTACTTTTTTTCCTTTAATTGTTAAGTTATGTTAATTACTTTATTAAAGATATGTTTATAAACTGATCGACTTTCTTATCTTCACTTTACCTTCATAATTCTTGTTTATTGTCTTGGTATTTACTCAGATGTTAAAACAATGAAGAAAGATATTATTTGAGAATATATTTTATTACTGAATCATATTTATTTCTTTCAAGAGATTGTATTGTTCATAGTCTCTCTCTGTCAGATAGGATAGATTACACATTCGTATTTGAACTGATTCATTATTTGATAAATTTATTTTTGAATTATAATGGAATATATTATATCCAATAGCCTATTTGTTATTTCCTAGAATATTTGAAAAACTCTTCACATATTTAAGATCATATTTAAACCATTAGACTAGTATGATTCCAACTTAACCTTCATAATAGGCAAAAGGGTTGATTAGTTAAAGAGAAATGAGGATTGGTTAATTTGTTATAAGAGGAACCTTGTTATGAATATTAGTTAGGAATAACAACTTAAATAGTTTGAATGGTATCTTAATATTTTATGACACCATCATTGGTAGTATGGTGATTCTTGTTTTTAAGTAACATGCGAGTACCCATAGAAGGGTAGGATGGCTCAAATTGATGCATAAAGAAATATTAACATTTAGTTTAGTCAATATCCTTCTCTAAAGTATGTGGAGCAAGAGAGTTTAGACCTAATATTATAACTTGAGAAAAAGAGCTTTAGTAAAAAATGAAATAGGTTATCATATGCCATATTATGTTTGCATTTGTTAGATAAAATCTTCCATCATTTAATGAAAATGTGGGTAGTTTCGATCTCAAGTTGCTTATACTTTATAAAATGGGCCAAGGTATTCTCAGGGAGATCACTAGTTTGGAACTCTTAGACTAGAGTATTTACTAAATCTTCCAAACTAGTAATAGAATGAGTTTTTAAGTTGGTTGTACCAATCCAAAAAAATCACCTGTAATAGTTTTAGATAATATCTTGGTAGTGGCAAAGGTATTTAGTTTGACCCAATCTTTATATATATTTATAAATGATTTTAGATGAAGAGTAAGATTAGTTGACCCATTGTAAGAAATGGTAGGGGTGATACCTCTTATATCAATATTAGAAATTTAAGATATAAGAGGCTCATTTTGAAGATGCTTGATTGTCTTGTTGACAAGAGGAGGTTAAGGGATAAGATTACCATGGGCATCCCAATGCGAATGTGGGGGAACATTTTTATTATGCATGCCTTATGACATCTGTTGAGGTTGGGTTTGAGATCCTTTGATTAAGAGTTTGTAATAGGAGTTGATGGGTTTGAGCTATATTATTGGCATTATTTGAAGCATTCAAATTGGAAATAGTGGCTTGAATACCCATATGAGTGTTAGTAGGAGATTGAGAAGAGTTTTTATTAAGTGAGACACTAATGGCATAATTTGCTTGTGTGGCAAAAGATGGACTAATGAAAGGATGAGAAGAATAAACACTAGATGCATGATTACCATGGGTATTAAATGGTGCATTAGTGCATTACAAGTCTTGGAAGAGGTCCACTAGATGTAGAGCCTATCATGTTAGTAGAGATACTCAGCATGGAAGTAAAAGAAGTCAAATAAGAAGAAGTCATGATATAAGAAGGGGCCAAAATAAAGGGAAGAGGATGCAAAGTAAATAAGCTATAATATAAAAATACATGTGAGAATTTGGGATAAGGTGAATTAGTTTCTTCACTTTGACCACTTATCATGAGCTATTAAATGGTAAAAAGATCCTTTCCTTGATGTTGAGAAAACTTAAAGATGAAAAAGAGCATTTTTGATGTATATTCTAATTTAGGTTCATCTTCAAGTGAGAAGAGAGGATTATAAAGTAAAGAGGAATGAGTAGGGGTCCCATATTTTGTTGTGTGAGTGGCTATATGAAAATTGATTTCATTCAGGATAGGAGCCATAATCTACTTATGGAATATCCTATGAGGGTTGATGAGACTTATCCATTGAATTCAACTTAGTTTTGTCTTCAAATAAAAATTTCATGATGAAATAAAGGGATCATTAAATGTAAAGTTTATACAAAATCAAGGAAATATAAAGGGGAAAATAAGAGTAAAGAGTTAACTAGGTTAATTTAACACTATAAATAGGGTTTGAAAAATAGAAAAATAAGAATACAAAGTTGACAGGGTCGACCTAGTACTGTAACTTGGGACAAAATGAATCCTTATAAAGATATAAATTTGATAGGGTTTACCTAGTACTATATCTTTGGAGGTATATAATAATTTTGTGTCGACTATGTCAACTTTGTACTACAATCAGGGGAAACAAACAATTTATAAGAGATGTGTCGAACATAATGATAGTATACTAAAATAGGAAAAAAATTGTAATGTACTTTGAAATAAAGAAATGTAAATAAGCACATAATAAATTAGGTCGATGAGGATAATCCAATTGAGATACATAACACAAAACCTTACACCAATGCTAGCCAATGTAAGTTTTTGCAATAAAACATATAATGGACAAAGAGAAAGCAATTAAATTCGAAAGTAAATGCTAATTAAAAGGTCATCTTGAATGTTGTTAGATTATTGGAGTGTTATTTTTAAGTGTGATAAGGAAGCTTGTTGAAATTAGGGAACTATAAGGCTATCTATGGATGGTTTTAAGACCTTTAGGTTGAAAGGGGTCTATGTTGGTAATGGTATTGGATTGGTATTGGGACCTACCCCCTCACTTCATAATACCACAGTGATAAGGGTGTTAGGTCCTTTGCCAATATATACCATTAACCACATGTTTATACTTGGCTAGAAAAATAAGTTGACTTCCCCCTTGGTGATGAAATCCAAGTAGGTAGGCCTTGGGTAGATAATTATTTAAATGCATTTTGGGATTATGTGATTTGGTAGTGTGTGTAAGAAAGATAAAAATAGTGTAACTAAATGGTATATTTAAAAATGACCTAATTAGACCATGTGATCTATTCTAAGCATGAAAATAACTAAAAGTGAAAGTGTGAAGTAATTACTAGCATATAGATGTTAAATTCCAACTTTGAAACATAGTAAAATGTTAATTTAGATGATAGTGTATGTAGACATTAAAGTATAGAGTTGATAGTGTTGATATTATACTATTGAAGAAACGGTCTTTAAGAACTATGTTGACAGTGTCGACTTGGTCTTGTAAATAAAAGACATGATACAAAACTAGGTCAACCATGTTGACCTAGTTTGATGTATGAGGGTAGTTTTAAAGATTGTAAATTATGAAAAATAGAACTATAAAGAATAATAAAAATGATAGAGAAATATAGAAAAGAACCTTGGTGGGTTGGAAGATGTAGAGGAATGTGAGATTTCTATTGAAGTACCTTGAATATTAATTATAAATTCTACCATCTGTGTTAACTAAGTCGCCCTAGTTCTATAGTTTCTTATTTCCTAAAGCTTGTGAAGATGATTATATCAACTTAGTCAACCTAGTATGTTTTTTGGAAGCTATCTGGAGTACTGCACTAGCTTGGTTGACATATTATTTTTTTTAGAAGTTTGAAAGATGAATATACTAGCCTAGTCAACCTAGTATGTTTTCTATAAACCTAGAAGAGTATTGTGTCAACATATTCAACCTAGTAGCCTGTATCTAATGAAGACTTACACAAACAAAATATAGTAATTTTTGATGTGACTATGTGTTAAACATATGCACAAAAGTTAGAAACTATACTAGTCCTGTCAACCTTGTATCACAAATATAGAAAAATAATAAATAAAATGATATAAACTAGAAACATGTGAAAAAAACCTAAAATGGCTAGATTCATGTCAGGTTTACTAGAATGTTTACAATCATAAATGCATCAAATATATAAATCAATCCTAACTCGAAGAAGATAGATCCTACTTACACTTTCGATTAGGGATACATTAGATAATCAGAAATATGACCAATATTTGGATATGTTAGACCTAATTAGGGGGTCTCTTATCCCAACAATAATACTAGGGAGGGTTCCAAAGGCTCCAGTCAATAAAAATCAAGCAATAACCCTAACTAAGCCCTATGTTTTCACATTCACTAAACTAATAACAAGTAAAGTAAAGTCTAATCTAGTTCTCACCAAATCTTGTGGCACAAAGTGGGGGTAATAAAAAACAAAAATAAACATGCATAGAAGACATATACTCATGTCAATGTATATGGAATCCTAATGCATGGAAGAGAAGTACAAATGCATATCTATCTACTCTTACAAAGGAGGAACAAGGTTAGGAATACTTACCTTTGAAGACAAAACCACCGAGCCTCAATCTTTTAATTGGCCAAGGTGTTTTGCAAGAGGTTATTATGGTATATAAGGATGATAAGGATAAATTAGATTTAGTATACACAACCTATCAATGCATCTAAAAGACTTCTCCATAAGACAAGATTTGTATTTCTAAAGAAAGTATGAAATCCTAAGCTTTCTCTTCAAGGAGAATGGTGGATAAAGGATGATAAAGATAAATTAGCTTTAGGCTACACAACCTATCAATGCATCCAAGGAACTTCTCCACAAGACAAGATCTGTGTCTTTGAAAAAAGTATGAAACCCTAAGCTTGCTCCTCAAGGAAAATGGTGGATAATTCAGATGTGTAATAGCTCTTACTTCTCTTCTTGAAAATAATGGAGAAATGATATTTAATATATAGATGGATTTAACCCTAAGCCCTTTTAAAATATTTGGTTGATAGGGTTGACCCAGTTGACCTAGTATTATTATGGACAAAAATTCACTAGGTTACGGGCTAGGTTGGCCAAGAGCTGACCTAGACCCTCAATGAAATTCACCCGTAAGAGTACAAGGTCAACCCAGTTGAACTAGTATTGTAAACTATTGAAGGGGGTTTTAAGTTAGGAAAAGAGGGATGAAAGGTGGGAAATGTCTAAAGAGTATACAATAGAGAATAAGAAGCTTATGGGAATGGTTTTTAGGAGACAAGTGTGTAGATAACAAGTGGTAAAAGGGAAAATAATTTTATGAAGCACTAATGGTCTACCCACCCCTTTCCTAGTACACCCTTTAGGGCATGTACTTAGAGAGATTGAGACTTGATAGGTTCCTACAAGATAAAGAGCATCAAAAATTGATAAAATTTTAAATATATTATGTGTATTAGTCAAGGTAGTCATGTGTCTAATATGATTTTCACATTAATTAAATGGGAAACTGGGCCCTGATTAGATAATTTAAAATGTATCATTATATTCACCAAATAAAGGTGAGCAACATGTGTTTTAAATTATTGAGTTAATGCCAAATTGGGAAATGAATGGGTGGATTGTGCCACCAAATTAAATTTGAAATCACGTTGAGTAAGTTTCCAAATGCCATTAAGGTAGATGATATTCACACAACCCTACAAGTGCCTAAAGGCAAGTTGATTTATCATTATTTTTCCCAATTTACTAGAGTTTATCTCCTTTTAGCTCATTCTTGTGCCATTCATGCCCACATTACTCAAATTTTGTTACTATCTAGATTAAAATTTTATCCATCATTGTTTCATCCTCTAACTCTATAACTAAGTTTGAGTTCAGGGATACCACTTTCACCATAGACTTGACCCACTTTAAGCATTATAATAAGATGTTTAGATCAATCAAAGCTATGCCTAAACATACCTCTAGTGATGATGAAGATGAGGATGAGTTCTTAGATGACTTTAGGGCATACAAAAGGTCCATGTTTTATAAATCAAAAATTAAAATAGAGGTCTTATTATGTTCTAACCTCTTCTACAATATGATACTAACTTCCAAACAAGTGCAATATGTTACCCAAAATGTAGTATAATCTATAGGGTCCAAACATAGGATTGTATAAATTTATGGGGTTACATTCAAGGTATATTACAATCTATTATATTACATGGTTGACTATGATAAGACCATCTTAGATGCATGGGCCAACACCTGTGAGATATATGAGGTTTTATAAGACTAGATGACCAACATTGATGCCAAGTGGATAAATAAGAAAGTCATTAACTCCTACACTGTCTATACATTTTGAGAAGGGGTTCAAGTTGGGATGACCTTAATGAATTAATTATTCAAGGCAAGTGACTATGTACATGTTTATGTTCTCAAGGTGTCCTTGATCAACATCATCCTCAAAGGAGAGGATATCTTAGACCTTGGGACCACTAACAACTTTTAACTAGTTTACCATGTCAAAGAATCCTAGGATGGTGGTAAATTATACATGATGAGTTACCTGGTAGATATGGTTTATGCCACCATTTTATTCAATCCTTTTGCATTCCCACCATGGAACCCCAATGAATTATAGTGCATGTGGTTTTCTATAATTTATACAACCACCACTACATAAATCACATATGGGAGATCTATGAGTCATTCTACTTGGTGGTCTACATGGCCATCAATAAGATGACCATGCTTCAACTCTAAAATGAGATCAAATAATCCCTTGACCCCATTGATGATTACATGTATTATCTAGTTGATACCATCATCTAAGTAGCAGGTAGCTTCAAGCCCCCCTCCTCCTACCCTATCAGGTCTTAGACTAATTAGCCTAGCAAAAATTATTTATCAATTGGTGAAAGGATTTTTTATCCAATATTTTTTATGCTATTAGAATACTTGATCAAACATCCCCATCATTATCTTCCAACATGTGTATAATAGTCTACCTCTATTGTAGAAGATGGTGACAAGAAGGGATTAGTATGCCCTAAGTAGAGTAGAGTACCCAAAATATGACCCCCATGGTGTCATCAAAGCCCTTGTGATGAAATTAAAAACTAACCTCAACATCAACTATGGGTATGTGACCCACACTGATGATAAATGAGGTGTTGGATAGGCATGAGATGAAGAAGAAATGAAAGTGGTTTAACCTACACCATCTGATCAGAGTAACTCCACTTCACCTATGCTAATTAATTCTAGGGGAGACAGTCAAGTGATTATTCATCAAATTTAGATGAGGATAATATAAGGGGTCATATATCCTTCTCCTCCATGATTTTTTCCTCCTCGAGACCTCTACCCCAGTTCCACCACCTCCCATGACTTGGGATACTTGACCAATAATTATACACGCACTCTAATTTGATGTTGGTAGTAACCATAAATTGAGCTCATAACATGACCAAAAACACATACCCATGGATATGCTTCCTTTGATACCTCCATCACTCAACAACATAGTGGGGTAACCCCTGGTTTCCCTATCTCTAAGTGATACCTCTAGTTTTAGCCATATACAACATCCCCACATCTCAATTTACCTCTATTCATCTCATTTAATCTATAAAAATACCATATGACTTGTCCCTAGTCTTTAGGAGCTTCTATTTCTTAGTCCCTAATGCCCCCAACATTCACTACATAATAAGTTACTACTAAAGGACCTACACTAACTTAAATCTTGGTGACCCCCATCTTTAAAACACTAAAAAGAATGATGGATCTAGTTGTGGAACCTCCTTTGATCCTTCTTTAGGTTTAAATACCTCTAGGTAATCTAACTTCAATGATCTTAATAGTGACTCGATCAATGAGTTCATTGATGTGTATAGTTTAATAAGCCTCAACCACCTCAGTCGTACTAATGGTTACTAAGTAGAATCCATGATCAGATCTAATCACTATCTACACCATAACCCCTCCTACTACTATGACATGAGTTGATTTGGGAAAAAGGCCCAAGAATAAATATAAGGCAACTCCCTCTTAGTATTCTAATCAGTCCCCAGTTAGTCCTCTTATCCCTCCTAGGTCTTCCTTTTACATCATCTTGGGTGCCTAAAGATTGGCTTTAACAAACTAATTTCCTCATTCCTATTGAATAACCCTCTTCTTTATGCCATTAACCCATAGGCTAATTTCACCCAAAACCAATGGCATGCCTAGATATTCCTATGGGATTCCTCATTTTTCCTTCCCTCCCTTTCCCCCATGATTTTTCCTCTTCCATTGATCTCTTCCTTCCTCCCATATGATTCATCCATTCCTCCTCCTCTTGGGACCCACCTTCATCCTCTTCTACCTTGAGAGTTACTACAAGACCAAGTTGGGTTAGATACCTAACATGCTTAAGATCATAGATACTAGAGATGATCTTGTAGGGTGACCCATAGGTCTAATGGTAGTTCAACAAGGATTCTAAGAACATGAGGAGGATTCTTACACAAATATTCAATTAAGAGGGAGACCTAATGGTATGGAAAACTAAACATGACCTCTTATCCCTCACTAAAGATAGGACATCTAGTGAGGAGGAAAATGTGGCTAAGTACTTGGTTTGTGTGCTTTGAGATACTCATGACATGTTTGAAAAACTCATATAAGACATGAAGGAGTAGGTTTAGGTACTTGAATCATAGGTGAAGATCTCATTCCATTTAGGTCTGATTAGAAAGGTGGATGACGCCTTGACATAGCTTTTTAAAGCTCTCTAGGAAGGATGCAAACATAAACTACAACATACTCAAGATTAATTAGGCTAAATAGTTTAAATGGAGAGAAGGTTTAGGAAGATCATGGTGATAATAAGTATAGACAAATTATTGGAGTTAAAAATAATGCATTTGGTAGACTTGGGTCTATACCAAACTTATGATGGGAACATGAGAACATATCTAAAAGAGGGATTAGTGAAAACTCAGGTAGTAATTAAGCCCTTGGAGAAGAATAAATATTATTTGTCGTATACTTATAGGAAGTCAACATCATATTTATTTTTCACCTAGATGACACTTTGCTTGACAAGGAGGAATTCAGTGTCCACTTGGCTCAATTTTAATAAATCATGCACAAAAGATTGGATAAGGCTAAAAAATCCAAGGAAAAATTAATTGTAGAGTTGGCCACTCAATCCACAACCAACATCAACTAGGTGTTCAATGTAAAGGTTTCCTTGGAAGCTTTGATCAAGAATCATAAATGGTTGTTATCTCATTTTTGGGTCATATTTTGTGAGCCCACTATATGTATTAAAGTTTGACTAAGAGCTTGAATTGGTGGTAGTTGTATTGGTAACTAAGGAGGCACAACCTAGACAACTAGGATTTGGTTCTTACCTAAATCTTTAGTACATCACTTGAATGGTTCTTGAGCATCTTCTGAGGAGTGGATAATTTTTTTTTTTTTTTTGTGAATCATTATAGTTGTAAAAACCTTGTGTGGCCATCATAGCCAAGGATGGGAATATTTTACTACTTGGGGGAGAGCCCCATCCTTTCTATATATTATAAACTGATTTCTTTTTGTAATGGTTAGCATTTTTATGTAAAGAAACTCTATTAACATGAATGATAATTTCTTGATTTTTGTCAACTAGTTTATTTATCTATGAATGTGGTCCATTATCTTCCAAATTTTGAATGAATGTTTGTGTTAAATAATCAATAATGTTCTTTATTATTAGTAATGAATGTAATAATCAACATGTGCTTTAATATTCTAATTTTTTATGGATTCTTCTTATTTCCTTTACAACAAATCAATTTGTGTGCTAAAAGCTATAGATCATTTGTAAATGTCCCATGTGTAATTTATTATAGGCCTTTCTATGTGTTCATATTTAGCGAAGAGTTTACAAATTAATCATTCCATTCTATTTTTTCCTTAGAATATTCCCCATGTGATGATTTTGAGCCCTTTGTGAATCTTGACACATAGTGGTGTAATTGTGGTTGGGCACATAAATCAGTTCTTGAAGCATTAACATCCTTTCAATGTAGGAAACATTGTTTTTTTCCCTACCTTATCCCCCCCTTTTTATGTTTCTTTCAAGAGCTAAGCAATTATATCCCCTTTACTTATAAATTGGTGAAGTGAATCCCTAATAGAGCTTAAGATTGGGATTGGTTGATCTAGGTAAATATTAGAACCTATTTTTTAGGTAAAATATTAGATCCCTAGTGGTAGAACTTCACATCTTAAAGACTTATTTCAATCAGGCTATATCATGGAGCTCAATACCTGCAGCCCATGTCTTGGGTTGCTCTTGAAGTAATCCTAAAATAAGAGGACAAAAGTCCCTTATTGTCCCAAATTCCACTTTGAACACTTAATTTCATAAGTGTTTCTTGGGGAAAGATATTGGACCAAAAAAAAACTTACCTTATACAAGAATGTTGTATGTGTAACAAATGATGGAAGGTGCCCAATGTATAGAACACGAGGCAAGCCTAAAAAATATGAGAAACTCTATTTTTTTTACAAAATATTCTATTAGCACCTAAAAATTATCTATCTAGTTATGATTCTAAGGCTTGTTTCAATTCATAAAAAAGGAATATGAAAATAAATACATGGGTGAAAAAATAGAATCTATCAGTAAATAATTGAAAGGTGAAAATTTTGAAAAAATACTATGAAAGGGTAAAAATCATTTGTGTATTATTTATTTTTGGAAATCAAATCTTTATATATCTAAATTTAATAATTTGAGAGATCATGGATCATGAACAAGGAGGCATACATGTTGGTGGACACATTACCATTATGACTAAAGATGTACAGGGATGTAAAGCATTAATTGTCAATTTTGAACGTTTTGGAATAAAATGAATTAGCATACGAAAACTAGGTGTTGGGGAAAATTTATGTAATTATTTTACCCCAATGATCATATAAATTGAGATAAAAATAAGACAAGAAATGGGTAGTTGATAAAAAGTCAAAAATTAAGCTAAGGACATTTATTATGGTCAAGGGAAAAATTAATGTTGTCTCTAGACTACATTAGCAAGGCTGATGTAGTTTGGAAATATGGTTGAATTTTATTGGTTGATACCATAGGGGTAAGTTGATGTAATTGGTCAAATATATATTTGATCATATGTAATATAGGGATTCGGCTAATGCTATCTAACATAATCAATATAGTAGGAAATATTTTAAATTAGCTAATGTTGTATGACATGGTTGATGACACTAAGAAATAAACCTGACCATTTCAATTTTAAAATTGGCCAATGGCATAATAAGGGATGCTAATCATTTTTGATATAATAGTGTATAGATGATGTAATATAAGATAACTTTGGTAGATGCTTTTGAGTATAGTAGATATAGTTGAAAAAGTAAATATGGTTGATGTAGTCTGATGTATGTTTGATATAATAGAAAATGATGAGAAATAATTGATAGGCTATCATTATACCTCTCATTTAACTAATAAATGTATTGGTTTCATTTTCTACTAGGGCTAGTGTCCAAGTCTAAATGCAATGAGACCATTGAATATTTGAGTTTACAGTTCATTGTTTAGGGGGTTTTACTTCTATCATGATGTCTAAATCCTAAATACAACAAATAAGATCCTAATTCTATGTTGTAGAAAATTAAATATAGAGAAAGTTTTGCTAACTAAAGATCTCTTATGGGATTCCTTGTTAAAAATATCCTTTAGTTCACACTATCAACATATAAAACTTAAACATATGGCATAAGACATTATGATGTCCTCACTTGATTTGCTTAGCTAGGTAGGACAGTGTGATATTTTAGAATATGAGAATGTTGTCTATTGTCACTTAAAATGCTCCTAACAAATTATGAATAGGGATGTGAGTTAAATTTAAGTTACTTCCTATGAAATTTAAAGACACACTTGTGCATAAATAAAAATTACTTGCATTGAATTGAAATAGCATTTGCATTAAATTGAAACACACTTGCATTAAAAGGAAATTCACACTTTGCATTAAAAATAAATTATACTTGAATTAAATAAATATAATTTTAAACTATAAACTAAAATTACCAATTTATCTTGATCCTTAGAGAGAAGTGGGCCCTTGCTCCTTCCTCAAAATAGGAACAACTTTACTCAGTAATGAAAAGAAATGTTGAACTTTATTTCATTATCAAAAGAACATATACAAATACGTGAAACTATGTTATAATTCTTCTAATTTTTTATCACTATCTATTCATTCATAGATTCATTTCTATAATGATAATGATATATGTATTTAAAGCACATCTCAATAACTATTCACAAAATACAAAATATGGAAATCTAAACAACCAAATCTGCTTATTCAAAATATAGAAGATCTAAGTATCAGATCCCACACTTATAGGAAGGCATTGAAATTGACTCAACTAACAATAGATGGAAACTAACATAGATTTGAATAGATTACATTCAATTTTACAAAATAGAAGTATACTTATATTCAGATCATTTTAGACCATTACTCTGAATAGTAATGTCTAAAAGAATATATCTAAATATGGAAAGTTTATATATATACAATAAATATATTTGGAGTTACTATCTTGATCTGTAAGATCCAACTAAATATCTTTAGAGCATGCCTAAGTTTCTTCAAAGTACTATGTATAGGTCTTCAGAGAATCTTTAGAGCTATAAATCTTTGGATCTTGATGAATTCTACATTGAATCTTCAAAACTATTGTGAAAAAGGTTGTCAAAACTATTTAATGTCTTCTCAGCATGATCCTGCCATAGGGATGTATTTTTATATACAAAATTGTGCTCATTTCATCCAAGTTAGACATAAATAATAAGATAAAGAATCAGTAATGTATCACATACAAACAAAAGATAATTACACTCATTCCTACTTAGAAAAGATCTTAACTATTAAATGAAATACAATATATAACCTAAAGGTAACACTTATAGACATTTTATTTTAGATATAATGAGTTATATGAAATGGTCATCATTTCTCCTCCACACTTTACCTTTTGCAAGTCCTCTTGAATACCAATGGGAGAACTATTCTTCAATCCAAAAGTCTAGATACAAACTATTGACTAAGATTATAGATCTAAAAGTGGTGCCCCTAATCATGATGACCTCTAGGCAAGAATCCATAATCCCTTACCACTAAATGCAACCATGCCTAAAATTCAATTTTTGCTTGATTGTGCCAATTTTTCTAGGGAGACAAAGGACAAAAAAGAATGGGAGGCCTAAATCTCATTCTAATCTACACACATGATATTCCTTCATTCAAGAGTAGAGTGGTAATTTGTGTAACCTCCTGAGCTATCCTAAAAGTCCACTTGATGGTGGTGGGACTCGTAACATCCCATTATTTTAAATCAAAAGGCAAAGTCTCCCACCTAGCTATGATTGCATTGATGGAGTTAGTGGAATGTTGGTTCATAAAACTTTGAAAGCTGCTACATTTTCTATCAATAATTTATGGTATTTATTTTTCATGTACATATGGTCTATGGGCTAAAAAGTAACAAGGAGTTTATGGGCCTATGAAAACTAAGGTTTCATACACAGACTTGTAGTGTTTTGAAGTTTAATGAATTTATTGTATGTTTGATTCCATGCTGTTTAATTTCTCATGGTAAAAAGGAAAGCATGTATTTGTGTTTCCCCAACAAATAGGTTCACTAAAAATTTAGACTGGTAATATAACATGTTAAAAAGATAGAATTCAAAAATTCCATCCTATCTTTATGTGGTGCTTTTTATAAAGACATCCATAAACATATGTTCATCCTAAATAATATTAGGAAAGCTAATAGAAATTGATATATTTTTCATTTGTAAAAATTTTCATGAAGAAAAAGAACATAGAAAGAGGAAGGTTGTCTACATGATAACATTTTTTCCAAAATTTTACAAATATTCTGGATGGAAGTCTAAGCTTTCTATAATTACTATTGAGACTCTGCTTTAATCCTAACATTTTCTTCTTCCAATTTATAAATATTATGCTAAGATTTAAACCAAATTAAATTAATTTCATGAAGTGGGAGAGGGAAGGAAGGAATATCCCATGTAGGTCCTTTAGTTTGTATAATTATTTGCCTAATCTCCCTCTATATATCTTGTAAGGAAGCTTACAACTCTTCATTCTGAGTGGTTATCTCTTGTATACGAGTAGTTTGTTGAGAAAGAAATAATTTTTTTATAGAGATAGACTATTGAAAATTATTAATTTGAGTATCTTTACCAATAATAGAATTTTTTAAATTAGTAATTTGGGCATCCTTATTGATAAGGAAATTTTGTAAAGTACACAGTTCATGTATATAGAAAAACATTAGATTATGTATTCTGGTTTGATTAGCATTCACTACTATAATGATTACTTCTTATGACCTAACTTTAGAAATAGAAGCTTGACATATTATTTCCAAAATATAAATAGTTTGATTCTTACCTTGTAGTGTTGATTAGAGAAAATCCAATTATACCTTTTACTGCCAAATAGTTTCCTCATGCCGGGACAGAGTCATGACATGATACAATTCCTCTTCTTTATGATTAGGCTGGGAAGAAGATGGACCTTCTTATATAAGTTTAGATTTACCCTTATCAACTGTAGAGGGTAAAGGTCTTTCTTCTTCTTTATCTATATTTTTTTGTTCAAGGGTTTCTTCTTTAACTACAATGTCCCGTGCAGGGGTTTCTTCTTCAACTACTTGTTCAATATCCATAACTTCTATGGGGAGCTTAAGCTTCCAAATTTTTTGGCTACATGCACATCTACTTCTTCTTTCTCCTATAGAATTAGCTGATGACTTTATCAAATTTTGACTAGAGGAGTAGGGTTTTTTTATGAAACCCCCATTTGTCTTTTTGATCTTTGATGTAACATCTTCAGAAATGAGGGTGCCAAAGATAGGCCTTATTATATTTATGATATTGTGAGAGGAGGAGAAATAGGATGTGGTGATTTATTAGCATTAATTTGAGAGGATTTTCATAAAAATTAGGACCAATATTTTTTACCCTTAGGTTTTTGTATAAAATGATGGCAATAGATGAGATTAATCAAACCATGATGTCTGACTAATGTAGTTCCATTTTTTAATTTTTGAGCAAAATTAATTATAGTATGGTGAAGAAAGGATGGAAGGTTTACATATTATATTGGTCTAGTATCTCCTTTCCTCAAATGAATAGGAATACTCATGATATCTCCACTGACCACATTGAATTGGCCATCACAAGTAAGATACGTCATGAACCAAAATGCAAAATTCTTCCATGTTTGTGGAAAACTATCTCATAGGATTCCTCTAGCCACACTTTGTGTGGATTTGGATATCTTGGGATGGAACTCATTTATTTCAATGAACATTTGAATTAAGTTGACAAAACTTAATTTATCAATGATAATGACATCATCCTCAGGAATTCCAAAGAGTGCATTAATCACAAAGAAATCCACTAGAATATGATCACTAAGATAATATAATGATCCTTATCAAAATTATCAAAAAATTCTTGGATAATATTTTCCTAAAAATCCTAAAATATTTTTAGAAAATTTATCCATCTTGCTGATTCAAAAATATCCCTAGTTGATTCATCTTGTAGCAATGTGTCTGATGATTCTAGTTCAATTTTATTCTTCTTACCTCCCATCTTTGGAACTATCACTATTTTATTGAAACCCTAATTACACTATGAAAAAATGAGCTCCAAATTACATAGAGTACAAAGGAAATCAAGGAATTAGGGATGTGATACAATAATGAATAGCAATAACAATGAATACCAAATAAAGGTGTATCAAAAAATTATGTTCTAGCACTTTGGAGCATGTGAGATTTAATGGAAAAACACTTTTTCAATCACTATCAATAACATGGTATGAGGGGTCATAATTAGTAGCACATGAAATAATATCCATAATGATTTCTATATCACATCATATCTTTTTGAAAAATTCCTTTTAAAATAACTTCACATCAAATCTTTGAAGGTGGCGATGATACTGGATTCATCACATCCATGTGGCATCACAAGAACTTATCTATTAAAAAAGTGTTATTTACCTAATGATCATACATGAAAAACATAAAATATAAAATGCCTAACCTTTTGGGAAATGAATACAACTGTACCTCTATTGTATGGATCCATGCCTATCTCCTAAAGTTGTAATGTGTCTTGCAAGGATAAACAAGTTTGAGAAGATAGTTTAGTGGATATAAATTCATATTTATTGTAAAATTTTCTTCTAAAAAGTGTCATTTCTATTTTTCACCTTTTAGTATTTTTTTTTTATATATTTATATTTATATTTTCATTTTTATATTTATATTTTTTTGACTTTTGATAACCACCATTTGCTAGTTTTCAACACTCCTTTATTTGGATATTAGAAAGATCATTTGGCCTTAGTGAAATAATCAAGTTCTTTCATAAGATCAAATTAATCTTGATTCTACTCAATGAACTCTTCCTTATTGAGAGGTCTTCTATACACTTTAAGCTTATGACCATTGACCAAAAGTTTTCTTTGGTCCCCATGAATCAGTTGATGTTAGATAGAGCCATTAATGTAAATGGTTTTGATCAGGTATGGACCTAACCATCTTGTCCTTAAATTCTCTTTGAAATTTTGAAATTTAGAATCAAATAGAATTTCGTAATCACCTTATTGAAATTATTTTTCTCTAATGTGAGTTGTTGATCATTTTTTGCCCAACAGGCCAAAAAATTGGCCCCCCTTCTTTTTTATGTGGTTTTGAGCCAATACTTTTGATTTTACACGAGTCTAGAATTTTCTACAAACTCTATAGGTGTAGTCTTTTGGCATATAAAGAACCAGTTTAGAGAGTGCAAGGTTTTACAAAGCTTATTCAGACTCTTGTCTAAAGAAATTCTAAGGAAAGAGAGCTAAAATGGTTTAAAGATACTTTTCCTTAAGGTTGGAAGAGTGGTTCAATGACATAATATTTCCAAGAGCTAGCACCTTTGAACCATTGAACTGTTGAACCATTAAACAAGTTCAACGCATTGGTTCAATGCCTTAGTTCAACACTTTGGTTCAATGCTTTGGTTTAATGCCTTGGTTCAACGCATCAGCTTGGTTCAATCAAATAGTTCATCAACAAGTTCAAAGCTCTAGTATAAAGCTCAAGTTCATTGGCCTTGGTTCATCGCTTTGGTTTAACAGCCGAGTTCAACAGTTTTAGTTCAATGCCTCGATTCATCGCTTGGTTCAATAACTTGGTTAACACCTTGATCACGAAAGGTTTAAAGGGGCTTGGTTTAATTGGAAAAGTTTAACAAATGGCATGAAACATTAAACCATTGAACCATTGAACCTTTTTGTGTTCAAGTGGTTGGTTCAAAGGAACGGTTCAAACACTTGGTTCATAATGGCAGGTTCAAAGGCTTGGTTCAACAAATGAGTGGTGCACAGTGTTGAACCGTTGAACCATTTTGGGTTCAATCAGTCAGTTTAATGGCTTAGTTTAATTGAGCGATTCAAAGGAGCATCCCAAAAATATATAAGGACAAGTGCCCTTGTAGAGGGTAGTTCTACGTTCAAGAACCCTTATGGAGGGCAGGGAGCACTTCAAAGAGGCCACAAAGAAGTGGCTAAGATCTTTCAAAATTTTGTTAAGGCAAAGTCATGAATCAGACTTTTGTCTGGAGGATTTCCTTTGGACAAAAAGTCCAAAGGAATTTGGAGGAAGGTCATGAGCTCAAAAGGACCCGAAGAAATCAAGGCAGCCATTTCTTGTGGAATTTTTGTCTTAGAAAAAGTCCACAAAAAAGGCCCAAAGGAATTTGCTAACGTCTTGAAAGCCATCAATTTCAAGGAGTATCATGCCACTGCTTTCTCTACTTCTAGATCATGTTAAAAAGAGACAAAGGAGTTCAAGTGGCAAAGAGGAGGTGAGTGAGTGCATTCATTCTTCTAGTTCATCAAGCCCATTTAGTTACATTAATATGGATTCAAAGTTTATTTATGTGCTTCATCAAAATGCCAATTCCCATATCAGCTGCTATCTTCAATGTCTATAATTCAAACCCACTATATATGTCTATGGTAATAATTTCATGGTTTCTTTCTAAACACAAGTTCATATGGATAGAATGTGTCTTGTGGTTGTCTTCCATGCTGATTGTATTTCCCACTTTAGATATTCCCTAAACTGGGTGGGTCATTCAAGTACTTCATTTCTCCCAATATTTTCTACTAAAGGATTAAGAGGGAGCTCACTATTTTGGTAGTCCCAGAATATTGTTGCGTTTCCATCTCTCAGTTAGTGACCTCCACTTTCCATTAAGGCCATTAGCTTGTGGCTGCTATGATATGGTAAGGATTTCTTATGATTGATTTGGTATATATTATATTCCCAAACTAATTCAAGTACTTTGTAAAAGCCTTGATCATGTTGGATAAATTTGTAAAAGAATTTGGACATGGTCCCTTGATATGAAATAATAGATCTAAGATCTCCAAATGTTAGCATGATATTATGATATAGGAAATAAACAACCATTTCTTCCCTAGCAAAGGTGAGTGCTTGTACTTCAACCCACTTAGTAACATAATCAATACATACCAAAAAATATTTTTTATTTAAGATGGTGGGTTGATTGGTTCAATAAAATCCAAACCAAATTTATAAAATGGTTCTAAACTTATTTGAGGATGGAAAGACATTTCAGAGGATAGAGTAGGCTTACCTATCATTTGGCAAGAATCACATTACCATACAAACCTTTTTACAATCTTGTAAAGAGATGACTATTAATAATCTACACCAAGGATTTTATGAATATTTTTTTTGAATAATGTCCTCCTCATTCATTATGACATTCTCTTATGATGTCAAATACTTCATCTTCCTTGACACACCTAAAAATTACATGATTAAGTCCAATTTTAAACAACATGCCTTCAAACCATTAAAATTGAGAACTAGTTCTAACCAAATGTTTTCTTTATTTAGAAGTAAAGAAATGAGGAAACATCCCTATTTTCAAGTAATTTACCATGTCTAAAAATTGTGGAGAGTGTGTAGATATAAAAAACAACTATTCATTTGGAAAAGAATCCTCCATAGGTTCATCTTCACATTTAGTGATCAATCTAGACAAAAAGTCAACAACAAAACTATACTTCCCTAGTTTATCTATAATATTAATGTCAAATTATTACAAAATTAGTATCCATCTAATAATTCTCCTACCTACTACTATTTTATTCATTAAGTACTTAATAACTGAATGATCTATATATAAAAATACTTGATAACAAATAATGTAGTGCCTAAACTTATTTATAGCATAATTTTTTTTTTCTCTATGGTAGTGTAGTCTCCATTCTACAGGAGTAAGATTCTTGATGATATAATATATGGCATACATCTTTCCATCCTCATCTCTTTGTCCTAGAACTACTCCTAATGCATTATTAGAAGTATCAATATAGACATGAAAAGGCTTTTCCCAATTAGGTCATTTCAAGACTGGATTAGTCATGAGTTTATTCTTTAATGTTCAAAAGTTTCTTGACACTTATCATTATAGATAAATTCACTGTCTTTTGTTAGTAACGAAAACATAGGTACAACTATCTTGCTAAAGTCTTCAATAAATATTCTCTAATATCCTGTATTACCGAGAAAACTTTTAACATCTTTTTGTGTTTGAGGAATATGGAGATTATAAATTACCTCAATATTCTTGGGATCTACCATTATTATTTGAGAAGAGATATGATGTCCTAAGACTATCCCTTCATCAACCATTATAATGCACTTCTGATAACTCAAATATATTTATTATTCTTCACATATGGTATGCACTTTATCCAATTTATTTAAAGCTTCATCAAATGTAGTGCCATGAATAGTGAAATCATCCGTGTACACTTTCACACAATCATTTGTAATATTAGAAAAGATGGCTAACATTGCTCTTTAAAAGGAAGCATGTATATTGCACAATCCAAAAGGAAGGACTGTATAAATATATATTCCCCAAGGGTAGGTAAATGTAGTTTTATATTAATATTTAAGGGCTATTCTAATTTGATTGTATCCATTGAATCCATCTAAGAAATAAAAATACTATTTTCCATTCAAACTTTCCAAAACTTGATCAATAAAAGGCAAAGAAAAGTAATCTCTCATGGTGCCTTTATCCAATTCTTTGTAGTCAACACAAACTCTCCATTTTCCATTTTTTTAGGTTCAATAACTAGAGGTGAAACTAATTGACTATTAGATATGGGATAAATGAAACCAACTTCTAATAGTTTTTCTATCTCCTTATTAACAATTTATTTCAAGGCTGGGTTAATTCTCCATTGTGGTTGTCTGATTGGTCTAACATCTTCAGTGTAGATGTAGTGTCTATAAATAACTATGATGTATTCCTTTTATACCACTATAATCCCAATAAAAATATTTTGTGTGTTGTACCAATACATCAAACTACTTTCTTATTGGTTAACTATATTCAATAGTTTATTAGGTTGGATTACAATCTGCTTAGTGCCTAAAATAATGGAATTTAATTGTTTATATTCAAACACTAAGGCATTCAATCAACATGCATGTGTTAGTAGCATGTGAAGTGCATCTACATTCTTGTAAAAGGTTTCACTTGTGGAAAGAATATTGGTTAATCGATAATGAAAATCATGTAAAAATGAATTTTTCTTGTTTTGAGTCTAGTCAACTATGGCTTGTTGAATGTCTTGTAGACTAGAAAACATGTTTGGTGATTTTATGAAATTATTTTGGTTCTCACTAATGGATTTGGATTCTTACCATTCATTATTTTTCATCTTTGGAGCTACGCTATTAGTCTTTGGATCTAGGCTTCTAGATTTTAGAGATAAACTATCGAACTTCAGAGCTAGGCTTTCTTGATCAAAATATTCTATTATTTGTTCCTAAAACTCTTGACCATTTTCTTTGATGGTAACCATGGATAATCAAGACACACTAGTATAGTTTTATTGAGGTTAATCCACCCATATCTATTCATGAATACACACTAAAGGTATACCAGGTAGATAGAGAGATATCTATTTAGTAATAATTTCATTAGAAATGATCATGTTTCCAAACTTACCATCAATTCGTGCTTCATCTATAGCTAACCAAGGCCTACCAAGAATGATTGGATATCCTAACCTCTTTGGTTTAGGTTGAAGTATCATGAAATCCATAAGATATTCCCAAGATTCTATGGTGACTGGTACATTCTCTATGGTTCCTTCAGGGGCAATAATGGATTGATCTACCATTTGCAAGATTGTAGTGGTAGGCTGAAGCCCTATAAGAGATAAATATTATACTATGTTGACAGTCATTATGTTGATGGTAGCACCTAGATCTATAATAAAATTTGGAATAGAAAATTTTCCAATTGTCACACTCATCATAGGATTGTTGAGTTATCCATATTTAGGAGCAAGTATGCTTCCTGCTAGTAAATCAACAATTTTGCCTATTACCTAAATTATTTTAAGATATTTTTTCTTCCATGCACAATCCTTTGATGATTTTATTCAACTTAGGAATATCCTTAATGGATATTATCAGTTTAGTTTATATCTTCATCTCTTTTAATCCTTGCATCAATTTAGAATCTTTCCTAAGTTTTTCTTACTTAAGTCTCTTAGGAAATGGAACAATAGGGAGATCTTGAATTGTGGTTGGTGTCATTATGGATTCTACATTTTATTCATTTGGTTCTTGGACTAAAAGTAACTTAGGAATGTTTTAATCATTAGGAATTTTAGTTATGGTAATGGGTGAATCTCCTACTACCTTTCTTGATCTAAGTTAGACATTATTACACTTAGCTGAACTACTTACAAAATTAATTTCTTGATCAACTCTATAAATAGGTGTATTTTGCCTATTCTTAGGATTTATCACTGGTTGAGTAGGTAATTGTGGTTGGTTAAATTTTTGATCAATTGGTGTTGGTTGAGGTTGTGAATGCATCAAGGCCTACTATGGAAGAAACCTTTTTTTTGTATGCTATTTTTGATTTGACCATTGAGGTGGTGACTGATATACCCAATGTGGCTGTTGGTTTTGCTTTTGTGCCCAAGGTTATGAAGGATTTTGAGGCATTCCCCACATATGTGGAATCCATTCTTTAGTACCCCATGGTTATGGTCATGGTTGTCCCACATTGGTTGTGTGATTTATCCAACCCATGGTACCATCCATGGATTGGGAGGAAATCTTGAACCAAATTGATTTTGAGGCTAGGAGTACTATTTTCCTTGTCTTTGGATAAAGTTAACTTCTTTAATTGTATATACTATTTATTTTACTTGGTTTCTCATAGTTGGAAGATGTTTAAAATTCTTAGTGTCATGGTCTAGGTCAAAAATACTACATACCTCTATTTTGTTTAAAGGATAATATTTTACTACATGTTTGAGTCTACATCTAGGATAATATATTGACAACTATTCAGTGTTGGTAGCATTGGATTTTGCTTTGAGGCCATATAATGTGGATGTCAATTGTAATAGAATATCTATTTTTAAATTGGAAAATTTTTATATTAATTGGTCAATTTCAGGGGATTTTTCTAACCTTGATTTCCTTATGCTAGGTCTTGTACTAAAGTAGTTAGCACACAATGTTGAAATTTCATGAAAGTTTGACTTGTCAATATCACCCTTTCCCATTGGGTTTAAATCATCACATGCATCATCATCTAAACCTTTAATAAATAATATCTTGATTATTTTTTTAATGAGTTGGTAACCACCCCAATTATTGGTAAATATAAACCTATCAAGGTAATCTTCTAAGGTTTCATCTTCATTTTGTTTGATCTTGAAAAAGTTTTATTTTAGTTATCTGAATCTATAATAATACTAATATTTATCAAGAAATTTAGTTTCCATTTCATCCCAAGTGGTTATGTAATTACCCTCAAGACCCATAAACCATCTCATGACTGCATCCAAGTGTAGATGGGAATAATTTCAACTTTTGATTGTCTATGACATAGTCATATGTTTCCCAAAGAACTTGAACTTAAAAGAGGAATTGATATGGATCCTCTAAGGATTTACCTCTGAATGTAGGTAAAATATATGGTGAGATTTTTTTCATGGAAGTTTTATCATCAAGACTTAAGCTGATTAAATAGGAAAAAGCTTGATCCTGTTGAGGTTATCGGTCAGGGTTTTCTACATGTGCATGTTTGTCTCCCATATTTTCTTCCCAACTTCAGTTATCAATCCAATCTAAATAATATTCTTGGGTGCTCAACCTATGGTATATCTTAGGAAGAGAATATTTTTTAGTGATCAGATCTTCTTCTTGTAGATCTTATGGATCAAGTCTAACTATTCTAGAAAGGGGATTTTAAGGATCAATTTTCCCTATAGGATAATATGTTTCAAATAGGATTCTTCTTGTAGGATCTATTTATGATGATGAACCTTGTTTAGGAGAGGAATAAAAAAAGGTTTGTATATGAGTTTCAATTTCCTTTATTTCACTTTTTGATCTTTCCAACAAGGATATGATCCTCTCTTCTCATTGTTTTATTTGGGATCCTTTAGAGATAAACCATCCTTGAGAATCTCTTGGGAGATTTATAAATCTAAGGATTCCTAGATTGTATTTGTGTTTTTGAGTTTTATGAATGCTTTTGAATTTTCCTTGTATAACTCTAATGTAGGATCTCACTAACCCTTATTGATTAAAAGTGTTCTCTATAATGATGCCAAAAAGGATAGGCTATTTTTATACCTCTCATTTAACCAATAAATGGATTGGTGTTATTTTCTACTAGGCCTAGTGACCAAGGATATATGCAATGATACCATTGGATATTTGAGTTTATAGTTCACTATTTGGGGGGATTTAATTCTATCATGATGTCTGAATCCTAAAGACAACAAATAGGATTCTAATTCTATGTTGTAGAAAAGTAAATCTAGAGAAATTTCTATTGACCGAAGATCTTCTATGACATTCCTTGTTAAAATGATCTTTCAGTTCACATTATCAACATCAATAATTTAAACATTTGACATTTGACATTATGATGTACTCACTTGACTTGCCCAACTAGGTAGGATAGTGTGATATTTTAGAATGTGAGAATGATGTCTATTGTCACTTAAACTACTCCTAACAAATTCTAAATATGGATATGAGTTAACAAACTTTATTTACTATAAAATTCAAAGACACACTCATGCATAAAGAAAAATTACTTGAATTAAATTCAAAACAACCTTTGCATTTAATGGAAACACACTTTCATTAAAATGAAATTCACACTTTTATTTTGAAAAGGAAATCATAATTACATTGAAAATGGAAATCACACTTGCATTGAAAAGGAAATCACACTTTGTAGTAAAAATAAAATATACTTGAATTAAATAAACATACTTTTAAACTATAAACTAAAAGTACCAATTTATCCTAATCCTTAGAGAGAAGTGATCCCTTGTTCCTTCCTCAGAATAGGAATAACTATACTCAATAATGAAAAGAAATACAAAACTTTATTTCATTATCAAAAGAACATATACAAATACGTGAAACTATGTTGGAATGCATCAAATTTTTGATCACTAGATATTAATTCATTGATTCACTTTTGGAATGAGAAGATATGTATTTAAAGAAAATCTCAACAACTATTAATATAATATAAAATATGGTGATCTAAATAGATAAATCTACTTATTCAAAATATAGAAGATCCAGGAATTAGATCTCATACTTATAAAAAGGCATTATAATTGACTCAACTAATAATAGATGGAAAATAAATAACATAGATCTAAAGAAATTATATCCAATTTTACAAAATACAAGTATACTTATATCTAGATCATTTTAGACCATTACTATGGATAGTAATTTCTAAAAGAAGATATCTAAATATGGAAAGTTTATATATATAATAGATATCTTTGGATTTACTATCTTGATTTGTAAGATCTAGCTAGATATATTTGGAGCATATATGGGCATATTTGGAGCACTCTGTGAATATCTTTGGAGTGTCTTTAGAGCACCTTTAGAGCATCTTCAGAGAATATTTAGAGCTAATTATCTTTGAAGCTCAATAAACACTTTGTTAAATCTTCAAAACTATTATAAAAAAGGGTTGCCAAAACTGTTTAATGTCTTCTCATAGGGATGTATTTCTATATACAAAATTATTCTCATTACATCCAAGTTAGACACAAATAAAAAGATAAGAAACAATAATGTATCACATATAAACAAAGGATAATTGCACTCATTGCTACTTAGATAAGAACTTAACCATTAAATGTAATACAATTTATAACCAAAAGGCAACACTTATGGATAGTTTATTTTAGATATAATGAGCTATATGGAATGCTCATCAATGATAATTTTTCCATTTTTAATGATTTAAATAATTTATTTCATATTTTTTGGATGAAATTTTGATTTGTGCTTTATTATTTACCATTTTTAAGAGGCAATGTAGCTTATGGAGGTTTTTAGATGCAATGTGGTTGCCTAATATATTAGAGATATTGTTACTAGTTAATCATGAATAGTTGAATGTATTGGGTTTGGGTAGTATCATAGAGATTTGTCAGATTCCCTTGAGATTAGAACTAGTGTCCATGTTCCTACGAGCATGGGATAGGCTAACCATTACATTCAAATGGGTGGTGGATGAGGATACCATAGAGGTGGCCATCACCTTAGAGGATGTGTAGGATATCTTGGGAGTGCCTATCATGAGCACATTAGTGGTGTGAAATAAACTTGATACTATTGATGATAGGAGATCCCTAATACATTGGGTGATATGTTTTGATAGGTATGATTAGAATACACTAGTTGTATGACTATTTGATGTTTATATATAAATAATTCAAAACATTTGGAAGTAATTTATTTAATATATGATAACACTTTTGGTATATCATAAGCTTGATGGGACCATTTCATTATATATTATAAAATTGTGCCACTTGATGTTAGATTAGGGCATGTAGTATGATTTGGGTTCTATCATTTGGGTATAGTTGATGCATGATTTATATGATATTTTGAATAGAGATTAGTAGACCATGGGGCCTATTATGATTTTTGGTAGCTAGATATATGAAAGGTTCCTTACATATAGACTAGTAGGGTTACCTTATGTGATTGATGATGCTCTCTTATGAGTGAGGAGATGGATATAAGATCATGTGGTGGGAGTGGTTCTTCATGTGCCAAAATTATAGATTATGTAGAGGATATAAATAATCTATATGTTGTACCAAGTTATGGTGGATTCATGGAAATCATGTCCAACCACTGAATATGTACATGGGTGGATGAGGATCATGTGTTACTACCCCTAGTGGGTATAGCCTCATCCATGTGATTGTGTTCCTATTTAATTTGGTTGACACATCCAATAGATCCATTGGTGGTCCCATGTTTTGGGACCTTCATTCTAGAGATAATTACAATGTTAGAGGGAGGGGAGTACTATCCTAGGCTTTCATGGTGCAACCTCACTGATTAAGGGTGGAGATGATGCATGGCATCATAATTTCTAAGAATTTAAGCATATTTTAGGAGCTTCCTTGTGACTAATTTTTGGTCTTGAGTAGTTGTGAGGAGTATTATATGATCTCATATTTTTAATTATATTCCTTATATTTTTTTAAATTTGATTGATTATAGCCTTTTGGGAGTTTCCAACCAAAATGGCTAGTTTGAAAAATTAAATTATTGAACTATGTTTTAGAGTGATATTTGGGTCTTGTGAGTTATGTATATGTTTTAAAATTATTATTTAAGATATGATAAGATCATAATAATGATATGAGTATGTATTCAAATTTATATAATGTAAAAGGATAATATAAGCCAAGAATAGTATGTTTGTAACTGCCATTCAATGTGAGGTTGGCAAGTAAGGAGTTAGTTGCATGTTTTAGTGATGTATATGAATGGTTTTGAATGTAAGTGATAAAATGAAGTTGGTATAAGGTTAATAAGAGAGTATAGGTTCAAATAAGATCCTCAATGAAGACACAAATAAGATCAATAACCCTACCTACATTGTAATTCTACATGTGATTTTTTAGAATACAAGTATAATAATGAATAACATGATGTTTTGATAGAGAATTCTATGGATTACAATGATTACTGGCATGTAATATATATATATATATATATATATATATATATATATATATATTATCCTTTAAATATAAATTATTTATTGTTATAACCTATAGGTTATTAGTTGCATTACACAAGGATTCTAAGAGCTCCATTTAACACAGTCTAGAGGAAAGAGAGTAGGGCAAAATAAGATTTTTAAAGATCATACATGTATGAGAGAGAGTAAAGATGTTATTAATTATCCATATTTGATGAAAATAAATCATATGTATGATCAAAATACAATAAATCAACACAAAATTAATGCAATGTCTCCATGACAAGCTCACCTAGTCTAACTAGCAACAAATCTACCAAGATATAGTCTAGAAGGTGGAGTTAGTGAAGTTATTAGTAATAATACAATTATATCAAGGTTTAAATATGTTGTGTATTATAATAAATCAAATCATAATCATCAATAGGATCCATAAATAAAATAATAAGGTAAGACTTACTTCAAGTTTACATTTGATTGCACATAGTCATTTGTAAACTTAGAATTATGCATATTTATTTATTGAAGGTGTTTGGAGATTGAGAAATGGAAAAAAATGGTTTGAAAAGTAGGATAAATCTTTTTAAGACCTTATCCAAGTCTTGAAAGATTCAAATTTGATAAAAAATCAATTTTAGGCCTTTTAGTAAGCACTCAGCCTACACAGTCTTACAAGACAACTCAAAACTCTATGTTTTTACCCTTTTTGAACATATGGTAATTGATCATGGTAAAATAATTATGTGAGAAGGTGAATTAAAATATTTTATACCTATTTCAAGTGTTTTTACATTTTTAAATTATCTAAATCTCTCAAAATACCTTTTTATTTCTTCTTGACCTTGTCCAAGCCTACAAAAGTTAAGACTAGGGTTTCAAAAAGGAAAGTCTAATATCTTTTATTTGAACAATCAAAAAATCATGAAAGCTGGTAATACTTAGTGTTTTAGTTTATTTTAGAGGATGATGGTGTTTTTAATATTATGCAAGACCATACTATATGGATTCCAAGCTTATGTGTTTGACAAGGCTTAAGAGAGACATACTTAGAAGAAGATTGTGTAGAGTTGGGTAAGATGTATAGGAGTTGATACAATAAATTCTAGGTGAAGTTAAAAAGGGATAAATGGTTTCTAAAATTGTTTTAAATTATTTTTGAAGCTAAGTGGTTTGTTCAAACCAAGGAGGTTTTTGTATTTTTAAGGCTACAATGAGAACTAGCTTGAATTGGAGAAGATGATTATATAAGGGATTAAAGAGTGAGTGAGGATTCAAGATGAGTTGGTACAGGTGAGTTATGATTCATAAAACCTAGATGAGGTGTGTGAAGGATGATATGAAGTTATAATGAAATAATAGGATCATGGAGCATTAATGGTGGAGATAGACCTATGATCCATATGAAAAAAAAGAGTTTTCAAGTAAGAGATAAGTGTGATTTCATGAGAATGGTTAAGATGTGTAAATAAGGATAGAGGAATTGTGTTTGATGATAGGATAAATATTTAAATTTAGGCCATATATTTAACTAAGGTATATTGAAAGCAAAGAGAGCTTAAAGAAAGAGAGTTTGTGAGAAACATGAACCATAAATTCAAGATGAAGATCATAATTGATTGAGATGATCAAAGTAAAGAACAAAATTTATGGAATGATAAATTAATGTTGTATTCTTAGGCACTACATTAGGACACATGATAGAGGAGATGAAAATGGGTATCATAAGTGGTAGGAGGAGGTAGGCATCTCGTGGTAGAGATTAAATAGCTATAGGTAGATCTTATTACACAACCAATAACTAGTTTAATGATAAAGCAATGGACATGTAGGGAAGATCCTCAGACTAGATTCATTTATTTAGGTTTATATAAAGGATTTGCACCACATAAAATCCATGGTAGTTTTTAAGTGATAGGTATCTATGGAAATGTCACTACTATGGGTAAGTAAATGTGTTAAGTTTATCAATTTCATTTCCTAGAGGTAGAGAGATACATATTAGGTAATAATGATGGATAATGGATTATGATATATATGTGTGATTTTATGTTATTTAAACATTAGATCATACATGGTGGAGGAATCTGGTGGAGATAACACACCATAATATTTTAGACTATGTGCTTCCTTAACATGAAACTAAAGGGATGCCAGATCCTATAACACCAATAGTTGGATCACATTCTAGATAGTTTATATTGGTTAGAGAGGATTCCCAAGAGTAAGAGAGGTGAGAGTAGGCCATATTTGATGCTACTTTACTACTTGAGTTCAGAGTAGGGGAGGTAGTGGCATGATGAGAGTTAGCTACAAACAAGGCTACACATATGGCCACTGTAGGATACATGTTGATGTTTCAAGCACATGTGTCCCACCTACATGGGAAGGTCTAGGGTTTTTAGTCACATACAAAGACTTTATAATGGAGTCTACATAAGGGTCCATATAAATAGGTGTCTATGGGGGGTGTGGCATGACCCCTTATGGATGGATAGGGTGGACTATAACTTTAGAGCTAATTTTATATGACTATGTATCATTTTATTGTATCATGATGTATAAAAGTTTACACTAATGAGTCATAAAAACATACACACACACACATTATATATATATATATATATATATATATATATATATATATATATATATATATATATATATATATATATATATATATATATGTTGTTTATTTATGCTATGATAAAATATGATGATGTAAAATGTATGTTTTATTCATTTTTAGAAAATATGAGAAAATGTATGGTAAGAATAATGAAAATAAAATGAAATGACAATGAAAAATATTAAATAAATAGAGCATCAATAAACCAAATATGTGATAAAAGGATGAAAATGATAAAAAGAGAATTTAAAACACACCAAAGATATGAGATATGAAAAACATTGTATGTAAATGAAATATCAATGAATGAAAAACATAAATAAAGACATGTAAGTATGTTAAATATCAATGGATGACAAACACAAACAAAGATATGTAAGTAAATTAAATATTGATGAATGAAAAACACAAACAAAGATATGTAAGTCAATGAAATATCAATGAATGAAAAACACAAACAAATATATATAAGTAAATGATGTATCAATGGATGACAAATGCAAACAAAGATATGTAAGTAAATGAAAAATTCAAATAAAGATATGTAAGGAAATGAAATATGAATGAGTAAAAAAATCAAATAAAGGTATGTAAGGAAATGACCCAAAATGTAAGTCAATTATGTGAAATCAAACATAGATAAAGGGTAAATGGGAAGCTCTACAAAATGACAAATCAAAAATGTTTGTGTTAGAGTGTGGTATAGGAAAGCATAACCACCTAATGCCATGACTAGTACGGTAATAAGATGATGAGGGAGAAGTATTGAAAACCTAGTCTTATCAGAGGTATTACATTTCAACTCACATACTAAACCAAGAGGTGTAAGAAAATGATGAGGGGTGTATGTGAGGAAGGCCTAGTCTAATCCAATGTCTTATAATAAAACTCATAAACTAAGTCAAACAAGTGTAGGGAAGGTAAATGTGATCAACTAAAAGTGATACCCATCAAGGGTAATATTAGAAAGAATATAATGTAGATAAGATATGTGAGGCATCACATGAGTGGTATGAAAATCCTTAATGAGAGTGAGAAATGTTAAACAAGTGGGAGAACTTAAGAACTATCAACATCAAGGACCTATGACAATCCAACTAGTGAACACATAAATTAGACTAACAAGTTAAGTACATATATCATCCCATGAATATTAGTATGCATGAAAAGTAATAAAATACTACCTTCCCACAACATGTTCCCATTCCTCAAAACCCCTTACCCAGCTATAAGTCTACTATGAATATTGGGTACTTGTGTAATAAAATAGGTGGCACTAAAATTTAAGAAGATATAATGATGTAATAAGATCTCTTACCCCAGTCTAATAGCCTACCACACCCTAATGGACCTCAAATCCATCATGAGGCAAACTAGGAATTTTTAGCTTCAACTAGAATAGGAGATGTGCCTAATAAAATCACATATTTTAGTGTGATGAATTTTAATATATAATTTTCATTTTAATCATTGTATTTTCTTATGATATTGATTTTTTTTTCTATTCCTCCATATAGATTTAAAAGACTAAACATGAGTGAAATAGGTAGCTAATAGAAGAGTGCTTACACTTGGACACTAAAGAGAATAACCTAAATACCATGGTGTCTAAAGACTCCTATAGTTACCCTAAAGTAAGTGTGAAACCTCAAAACTAACCTACATGTGCCTCAAGTGAAAGGAAATAAGGGAAAGATGGGGATTATGGAAGATCCATCCATGTAATGAAGGCGATACAATGATGAGTATACTTGTAGCTGATCATAGGGAGGGTAAACAATGCTTTAGATGAGAAAAATATTTGCTATGATATCCATGTGACAAGGGAAACTGCACTAATCTACAAGGTATCTATCACAAACATCAATGAAAGTAAGAGTCATCCAAAAGAAGGGTGAAGGTAATTGGTCATCCTAAAAATAGGGGTGTAGACACCTAAATGTTTCCACTTAATGTCTTAATTAAACTCATTAAATATCAATGCAATAATATTTATTATTTACTAACCTAATCATCCAAACTTTGGATTTTATCCTAAATCTAATAACATCATTATTCCCCATTATTAAAATAGTTAATTAATCAATACTGATTAAACATTCCATTTATAATTAATCATGCACAAATAATTATATAAATAAAACTAATTAAAATTCTAAAATTCTAGTAAAAAACCACCTCCTCAATTCTCTTAACCAAGAGGTTGAGTCACTCAACCATTTCCCCAAGTCCCTCACCCAAGGTGTTGAGTCATCCAACCATTTCCTTGAGACATTGAACTAAGTTTGTGAGTCATCCAACTACCTTGACTCATTCATGGAATATTTCAACTTCCATACAAATAATTAATCAACCTCATAACTTTCCAACTTCCTTATTGAATGCTTTTAACTTGAAGACTAAAGATCCACTATTCAAATTTGGAATTATGTAATAAATCTAGACTAAATATGACCATCTATTCCTCATCCAAGAAATCTATAAATTGTCAAGCTTTTTCCATGTTGAGGACATCCATCATTGAGCTATCAAATTACTATAAAATTATCATTGTGCATCCTATTGAGATTAAATTCATCTACCATTATGCTATTAAATTTCCCTTTCATTAGATATTACATTTTGAGCAACCACATACCAAATTCAGCAGAGTGCATTCAAGTTAAAAAAATAAAATATATTTATTGGTTGTTAGGTGAAGGTATATTGTCATTCTCTTCTTTTAAAGTTATAAATTACGTTTTAGGTTGAGTTTAGAATATGAATTAATATTTATTATTAGTTTCTAGCTTAATTTATAAATTTTACATATTACATTTTGGCATGCCTAATGGGAATCATTCTCAAGCTCATTTTAATGTTTTTTTAATGGATTTTTGAGTTATATTCAAGTCATTTAATTACCTAAATATTATAACATTGATATGGTATAATTGCTAATTATTACAGGTGAAGTTTGATAAGTTTTTGTATGAGATTCAATGAAGTCATTTCACATAGAAAAAAATTCATCATCATTATCAGTGAAATTATCAAACATGTAAGTGGAAATTATTCTATGTGACAGTTACTCTATTTTACAGGTTCTAGTCTGTGTAAGGAAACTATCACCTTCATCAGCAAAAGCGTTATTAGCTTTAAAAAAATATCATACACTTTGGTAAAATCATCATACACTTCAAAAAAATCATTTAGATCTTGTTCCATGTAACTCTATATAAAAAAAAAAGTTCATTAATCACAAAAACAAAATCATACTACCAAACAGTGAAATTGTACTTCATATGAGTGAAATAATTCTAGTATCCATGATTTTCTTTTCATCCTATTTTTCTTATTTTCTATTTATTATTTTTATAGAGAAATGAAATTGTACCTAACTTTGGTGAAATGATACATAACTTTGGCAAATTCATACTTAAATTTGGTGAAATTATTCTGAACTTTGGAAAAATAATTTTTAACTTTGGCAAAATTATTTAGTGCATAAGTGAAAATGTACCAGTAAATATGTTTTGCCTTTGTTTTCATACTTTTATGTGTCTTTTATATCTATTTTTACCTAGTAAATAAATCATGTTTAGGAACAATAATTATTTTTTAATCTAACAAAGAAATTATTCAAAGTTTTAGTGAAATATTTTATGTATTATTTTATTATTTTAAGAATAATGGGCTTTTATTCCTAGTTAAATAAATAGGTCTGAGCAAAGTAAATCAGTAAATAATATTTAGTAATTAAGCTAGTAATTTGTGTAAATAGATTTGTATTTTTGCCTAATCTAAATATAGTAATAAATAAGATAAATCTAAGTTATCTTATTCTGAATGATCTAGACTGAGATAGGGTCTGATATTGGAGGAGCAAAACTAGGAAATTATCAAGAACTAGATCCTAAAGTTTTTTTTTGGGTTGGAAAATATTGTCAAAAGTGGGACATCTTACTATCCAACACTATAGTCCTTTTCTAGTGTTGTTGTCTAGGTGGTCTAAATTTTTTGGGTTTTATTTGATAGGCTTGTATTACCTCGTTAATGAAATATCAAAGCCTAGAAGCCTATAGATCTCATTGTGAATCTATTTTCAATATTCAAAGTCTTAGGATCTCTTTGTGCTTGAACTTTAATGGAAACTTGGAAAATATAAAAAAGGGGTTAGTGTGTAAATGATACATTGGATGCACTTCACACCCTGTGTGTGGGCATGCTACCTACATACCAATACTTTGAGGAGGGATCAAGCTAATGTAGTTCTCTCATTGAAGTGCTTGGTGCAATTGTGTATGATAAATGCAACTAGATGTAAAACTATATGTACTTAAAATGGATAGGGATAGGTGCAAAGGTTTGAATAATCTTGAAATGATCTTGGAAAGCTATATACAAAGAATAGGGAAGAGTGATTGAGGATACTTGTATTCTTTATCCTCTCTTATAAATGAATGCCAACCCTTCTAAAGAGAATTTGAATGGCCTTTTATAGAGAAATTAATGATCATGGGTTAAATGAATCTATGTTATGCTGATAAGGAAAAGGATAAGGATCCAAAAGAATTTGACTGTTAAGACCAAAAATGAACTTGGACAATAGTGCTAAAATCAAGACACCCTAGGTTTCAGTGCTCATGTCCAAGTTAGGAACTATTTTCCTAAGGTAATGAGGCTTGGAGGGATGGAAAGAATTACCTAAGCCTGGAAGGGTTAAGTTTGAAAGGTTGGGGATGTTTGGGAATCAGTGAAAGAATAACCTAGAAGGGTTGTGTGAGTAAAAAAGAGGACATATGGATTGGGTATCATTAGCCATGATTAAGTCATTAAATTTACCATTTTATATGACTACATTTGCCCCCATTTATTCTAGTGATCTAGAAAAGTGAAATACTAGGATAAAGGAAAGTAAAAAAGCATACCTAAACTTACCTGTAAGGGAAAAGCTCATGAAGCTATGTGATGTTGGATGTGCATAGAGAAAGCACAATGTAAAGTGTTAATTTTTATTTAAAACATAAAAGTAGATAAATTATTACTAGATACACTATATATAAAATAATAATGTACAAAATTTGAGTAAGACCAAGAGAAAAGAAAGAATACACCTCACTAGGTATACAAACTAGTACAAAACCTATTGTGATGTTGGATTGTGCTAGATGACACTCAATATGTGTTGAATCAAGAGTAATATCATGAAAATAGATGAGTGCTCAACACCCCAAAATTTGGCTCAAGAATTTAAAGGTTGGACCTTTGGATCCATCATCACCAACCAAGTGAAGCTAATGAATTATGCATGTGTTAATCAATGTTTGGATTGTGTGTCTAATCCCTATGAATAGGTGGCTCAAGAATACAAAGGTTGGCCATTTGGCTCGATCATTACCCTATGAAGTGAAGCTATGAAGTGATGTCAATATATAATAGATGTCATATGATATGGCTCATGGAGTCAATAGATGTTCTGTAAATATAACAATGAGGCATGGATAACTTGAATGTATGCTAGAAACTAGGCCATTCTTGGGCATTTTAAAAGATGGCAATTAGGCTTGTATGAAAGCCATTTTAGAAACTAATGTAATAGGTCTATATGAAATCCAAATTAGGAACTAAATCACTCAAACATTTAAACTCATATGAAAATTCAAATTGAAAGTGATGTCAACCACCTTTAGATGGATTAAGGAATGCAACTACTAAGAATGTCTAGAAAATAAACTAAACTTAGAAATAAAAGAATACCAATGTGCCATGCACATCGCCCCCAATCACTAGTGTCTAGAAAATGGAATCTAATCTAGAAGTTATGTCAACTACCTAATCTAAAATTGAAATTGAGAACCATCAAGTCATGTATGATAACCCCTTATATCTAGATTCTCTAAGAAAACTATACTAAAATACTGATTCTAACTAATCTAGATATGCAAAAATTGTATCTTAACTAAAATTTTTGCCTATTTTTGAAAACTTGAGTGTTTTTTTACCTGTATAGGAGCACCAAAATGAGTACACCCCTATGTTTTGCACTACTATCCATTTCTAGTGATATTGTCCTATGCTAAAACTGGTTATTGATTTGGAACTATCACTATTTTTTTGCTCTATTTTGATTTGTTTGACCTCTAGATTCTAAATTGGGTGATATGAATGTTGCTATTTAAATAGTTAAGAGCTTTGTTCTCTATGGTAAAAACTTTGTTTATTTCCCCCTCTTCTTAGGGTAGGAATGATGAACTTATAATGAATTTCCTTAGAAGAAAGAGTTTTACAAGTGTGTTAAGCTGTATAGATATATGATATAGCAGTGAAATTTGATAAGATATTTGTAGATATAGCAATGCTTGTATTGATATATCATTAGATAAATATGGGTATGCCTAGATAAATATAATAATGTAAAATCATGTGTAAAGTACTGAACTAGAACTAGAAATGTTAGATGTTAGTTGTTAGTTTTCAATTGTTATTTGTCAAAGAGGGATGGAGCATATTGTCTATCATGGAATCCAAGAAAGCAAGGAAAATGCATGATCTAGATAATGGCATTAAAATAATTTAAAAATTAATTAAGTAAAAGAGCACATGGAGTAAGAATCAATAAGCATATAAGGTTGGCAAAGAGGCCACACAAACAAGGGACATGGGCACATGCCACTCAAACTAGAAAGCAAGCATACAAGGCATGTTCAAATGCCACATACACATATAATTTAAAACAAACAAAGATTGGCATGAGGGCCATAGGCACATTGAAGAATATAAGCAAGGGACATTAGAAAATTTCCAAAGGTATAAACACATGAATAGAAGCAAAAGACATTGGTAGATGTCTTAAGGCACACATAAGGAACAAAATTGGAACTAAAAATGCAATCACATCTAGCTACACAAAGCAAGAAAGGAAAGTATGTAAAAACTAGAAAGGTACAATCACATCTAACTAATCAAAGTAAGAGTGAAAGTATGTAAGACATATTTATTATAAGACTAGGTATATGCTAAGAGATACACAAGTGTTATATACTAGTGAAATATCGATATAGTAATCTATGTAATCTAGTAAGTAATGTACATTAATATGATAACTTAGAGTGTGTAGTGTAGGATAGGATTGACATAACTTGGATGCTGTTGTCATGTAGAAGATGCCCCCATTGGGTATATATATCAAGGAATGCCCCCTCAATGAGTAGAGTGAATCAATCAAGTAACTAGATGTCATGATGAGTCTCATGGGAGATTCCCTATCATGTTTTCCTATATCATGATGGCTCATTTAAAACCAATCATAACAATTTACTACATGAAATAGGTCCTAAAAAACTCACCTATAGTGAATATTTCCTTGAAGTGGTACTCTATGATTTGTATAGATAAGTAATGGATTGATATGGAACTAAAACCTATGTTGGTGGCTCATTTGATACTAATCATATTGGGTTACTACTTGAAATAGGTCCTAGAAAACTTGGTTCTAGTGAATATTTCACTGGAGTAGTACTTTGTGATGTGTATGTGTATGGAACTACACTGTATATGCCTTAGACTACACTATGGTATGTGGGATGAACTTGTTGTACTAGTCTCCAAATCTAATGAGTAGGGTGGATAGGAGATCTCCTATGAGGCTTTATCTGATAAAATGTATTACTCTCATAATGAGTAACCCATGATTCTTGTGAAGGAATGTCCTGGGAGGACTCAATCATGAAGGAATGAGGTATATGGTTCCATGATGGAGGAGATCTTAGTGCCCCCTATGTGAATGCTATGATGCCATTATCAATACATCTATTAATACAATTCTTGATTCTATAACAATAACTATCTCTATGCCCATGGATATGATGGTAGTTGCAAAAGGGTTGATGTGGTTGCCTATATAGGAGATGTGGATCTCGTCATTGAGTAGAAAGCAATGTGATTAACCTCGTATCTAGTAGTGCTAATAATATAACATATGGGTTATCCCACTCTAAATCAAAGTGTAATGGTACCCTACTATTATTATATCTAGTGATTATTATAGGTTGTGATCTATAAAATGGCTCTCTATTCTTAACTAGTTGCTTTTCTAGTTATGATTTCTTGTTTTGATATGTAACATTGCTTGCAACCAATTGACTAGGTGAAGGTGCATATACATGATTGGAACTAGGGTACCCTTGAATATTTTTTATTTTAATCTAATTTTCCAATGTTGTGATCTTTTCATGTAATATTTGCATTTATAAATTTGAAAATAGCTTGCTCATGTTGGTGATTTGATTCTTTAGAGTCTTACAAGTGTAAACCTTAGTTGCTTCTGATTGAATATGTAAGCACATATGTTGAAGAGGATTTGAAGAAGATATATGTGTAATGTATGAATTAGGATCAATAGTATAGTATGCCTCATCTTCTAGAGGGGTGATAACATGGACCTCGTTAGAGGGAGAGTAGATATCGCCCTCGTGAAGGAGAGGAGGAAAAGTGATTTCTTTCCTCTGCATGACATATGACATAGAAACAAAATAAACCAAAGAGGCATAGACATCTAGGTATAAACTATACATATAGGCTAAAATTCATGTAAGTGGAGTTATAAACTATATAGAAATATGATTATAGAGAAAATTTGACATGAAAGATAGCAAACGAGGGATAAAAAGTATGAATTTGTGCATGTATGCATAAGAAACTATGATATGTTCTATGACATTTTTAATGTGTTTATAATGATAAACTTGTCTATTTTTCCCTATGAGAGATAGAGATCAAAGAGTAGAGATCATGAAACTGTGCATGAATGCATAAAGAATTTTCACTTGTAACATAATATTGCTAACATGTGTAGCATGATAAAGTTGGAAATTATTCCATATGAGAGATAGAGAGTATTCAAAAGGCATATTGTAATCTTGTGTAATTTTATTAATAAATGTTATAATATCATTCCTTATGAAAATTAAGTATGAAATTCAAAGAATGAATCTTTGTACTAACATATAATAAACTTCATCATTCATGTACATGATAGGGACTATTATGGTTTCCTTATTATTTGCAAGAAATGTAATAAAAGTTTGTAAATAAATGAGCATCATTTTTAAAATTTGGCTCTAGATGAAAGGTGATACCTCAAAAAGAAAAGGAGGAACTAGTATAATCTAAATAAGGAACTAGAATATTCATAGAAAGGATACAAAACTCTCAAACATGTAAGGTGATATCTCAAGAAGAAAAATAGGAGCTAGTACATGCAACTAAAGAATTTTTAAAAATACTTATGAAAAATAATATGAATTTTTGAATTGAAAATTAATTTTTTGAGTTTGATATGCAAATAAAAATTTAGAAAATGATTATAAAAGTACTAGAAAATAAATGGGAACTCGTTGATGCAACTTGGGTTTTTTTTGAATGAATTTTTAAAATTAGTATGATAATTTTAAAAAATTGATACAAATTTATATAAAACTTGTAGAATTTATTTTAGAAAATTTATAAAAAATCAAAAAATATTTATAAAATTAGCAATATATTTTTCCTAGTATTTGGAATGTGTTTGTATGCAAGAAGGACCTAGTATGTACAAACTAGGGTTCTAACAAAATATGTGATATTTTTTACAATTAATTTATAGATTTATGATTTTTAAATGCATAAAAAATCAAGAATTTATGGAAAAAAATAAGAAATAATTATTCTTAGGTTTTCTAGGGTTTTTGTGCACAATTCAAAGTAAATTAGGTTCACCAAATGTTTTATTATTTTCAGAATAATGGAGTTTTATTCCTAGTTAAATAAATAGGTCTAAGCAAAGTGAATAAATAAATAAATAATATGTAAGAATTAATCTATATATTTTTGTAAATAGATTTATATTTTTGAATTTTCTTAATATAGTAATAAATAAGAGAAATATAACTTAGCTTATTCTGAATGATCCAGACTGAGATAAGGTCTGATATTGGAGAAGCAAAACTGGGAAAATATAATGAAGTAGATCCTAATGTTTATTTATAGTTAGATAGGAGTGCTAAAAGTGGGACACCTTATTGTTTGATGTTGTATTTTTTTCCAGTGCTATTGTTTAGGTGGTCAAAATTTTTGGGTTTTATTCAATAGGCTTGTGTTACCCTGTCAATAAAATATCAAAGCTTGGAAGCCTACAGAGCTTGTTGTGCATATATTTTTAATCTTCAAGGCCCTAAGAGATATTTGTGATTGAACTTGAATGGAAAATTAGAAAAGATAGATAAGGGGTTAGTGTGTAAAGGATACACTAGATGCACTTCACACCCCATGTGTGGGCACGCTACCTACATACCAATACTCTAAGGAGGGATCAATCTAATGTAATTCTCCCACTAAAGTGCTTGGTGTAATTATGTAGGATAAATGAGACTAAATACAAAATCAAATGTAATTCAAATGGCTTGGCATAGGTGTAAAGTTTTGAATAAGTTTGAAATGATCTTGGAAGGTTGTATGCAGAGAATAGGAAAGAGTGCTTGAGTGTACTTACTTGTATTCTTGCTCCCCTCTTGTAAATGAGTGCCAAACCTTATAAATGGACTTTGAATGGCATTTTATAGGGAATTTAATGATCATGGGTTAAATTAATTCACATTAGGCCAATAAGGAAAAGGATAAGGATCCAAAATAATCTGACCATTAGGACCAAAAATGAACTTGGACTAAAACACCAAAATTAGGACACCCTGGGTTTTAGTGCTCCTATCTAAGTTGGGTGTTATTGTCCTAAGGGAATGAGGCCTAGGGGGATGGATCTGGGCCTAAAATAGATACTTCAACCTAAAAAGGTTAAGTCTATAAGGTTTGGGATGACTGGGAATTAGTGAAAGAATAGCCTAAAAGGGTTGTGTGAGTAAGAAAGAGGACCTATAGATTGGGTGTCATTAGCCATGCTTAAATCATCCAATTTCACATTTCATATGATTACATGTATATTTTATTTTAATATTTTCTATCATTTGTATTTTATATCTTGATTAACTTGTAGCTTTTTCACCTACAAAAGACACTATTTGAAATTACTAACTATTTTTTGCAGCATTACATGTAAAAGATGCAAAAAAATCAAAATAAATTTTTACTTACTAACATTTTGATTATAAAGTTATAATTTTTATTTTCATTTATTTTACTTTGGTAATCTTTTTTATGTTATTATTTGCTTTCCTATGCTCTATCCTTGTATTGAAAAATGACCCTAGAAATCAAAATCAACCCTATAAATAATTAGTGTATCCAAAGTTATCTCATATATGTTCTCTCCTTGTATTGAAAAATGAAAATGGAAATAAAAACTGGGTAGTCTCTTTTTATTTTTCTTTCTAGGGGCACTATCAACCATGGATCTAATCACCACATAGTAGACCAAGCCCTATGTTTTGAAGTGGTATACAAATTGAGGATCAACTATCTTTAATATCTAAGCTCAGTTAACACTTGAGTGATTTAAAGTGGATTTTACCACTAATACCCAAGGTTTAGATAGAGCCCTTAAGGATTTATTTTTTGGTAACAATCTAGTGATGATGATGCATGGAGTGTAATAATATTGGGATTTGATCCTTTCAACAATGCTCATTAATCTTCTTCTATGGACTTAGAACTCATAGTATAGAAAGGTATATTGAGGGTGCCCATTAAATAATCTTCTAAAGACTAGTTTAAGAACCTTTGATAATAATCAATAAATAGTGCCAGGAAAACAACATTCCCTAAGATCAATCAGCACATGCCTATTAGAATTTGGGGCATTATTAGTGGGATATTTTTTTTTATACACCTACTTGCATAATTCTAAGATTATCTTGTTTGTGTGTCTTGGTTTCTTCCTTTGTGCTCAAATTAGTAATCGAGATAGTTATCCCCAATCCGAAAAATTATTTTGTAAATTAGAACCAAATACTTGATTTCAAATCAATTTTTTTTCCAATCATTTCAAACTGGTCAAAATCAAAATTTTCAAACATTCTAATCATCCCATACATGATTTCAATCCAATCTTGAGTCAAATCGACACCTTTAATCAAAACCATCTTAAGTTAAACACATATAGGTTGCATCATGTCTCTAATTACTAGACATTAAGCCTATTTTAATAACCCTTAAGATAAGGAAGACTATTTTGGTTGGGATCCTTTTCATTTTGAAAACTAAGAAGACCATGTAGAAGTAAATGATAATACTAGCCTTGTTGATTAGAGTGAATATGTCATAGATGATCTACCTAAGGAAAACACTACCCAAGTTAATAACTACCTCCTTGAAAACATGAAAGAGTTTACCAAGATCTCTTAATAGTTTTCATGTAATCAAGTTGAATCCTATGAGGTAGTGTGAGATCTCCAAAAAACACATGATATTTGTAATAAGATATGAAATCCAGAATGATATGATTGAATTCTTCATTAACCTTCCAAAAAGGAAAAGTGGGGTACATATAGGGAAAATTAGGGAAACATGAAGAATCCATTAATTTTCCTAATTAACTAATTAAAATTAAATATATTTAGCCTATAGACCCTTTATAACTAACCTAAGGAAGCTTAAATAACATAGAATAGCCATAAAACCATATAGGTAAAATCCAATGGGAAAAAGCACTACACTAACACCGCCCCTTAAGCATGGCTTAGGTGAGATTAAAATTGGGTCCTAGCATTGAAAGCTTGATGAGGTACCTAATTAAATAGTGATGAACCTCCATAGGAGGAAGAAGAAGGTGGAACAACCCTAACCCCAATGATAGCTTGCAGATGAACAAATTTACTCTCTATAAAAGGCTTGGTCAGAATATCTATAATCTACTCTGATGTTAGACAATATCAAATATTAATGACTTTCTCATTGATAAGCTTCCTAATGAAATACATGTGAATCTCTATGTGTTCGGTCCTTTGATGGAGAAACATATTCATACAAATTTAGATAGTGCTTTGGTTGTCACAATAGATGATTGTTGTCTTATGAAATAGGACACTAAAATTAGTAAGAATCCCCTAAAGCCAGATTGATTCAGTGGTGGCATTGATAGCCCCCCTATATTCTACCTCTATGGATGATAAATAAATTACATGATGCTTATTGCTTGACCAACTTATTGGACCTAAATCAAGTGAGAAACTATAGCCTAAAGTGGACTTTTGACTCTAAATATCTCCAACCCAATCTAAATCTATGTATCCAATCAAATAAACCTTTGTTCTTACTCTGTAGTGTATCTCATATTTGTGCAAACCTTGAATGTAGTGAAGAATCTACTTTTTTACTTTCCAATGTAACTCATGTGGCTCTTGCATAAACTAGGAGACTAAACCAACTTTATAGGATATGTCAGGTCTAGTGTGTGTGAGATAGATAAGACTGCTCATGAGTTGTCAATATGGAGTTGCATCAATGAGTGGTATAGGACAATCAACCTCAAGCTTCACACCAGATAAGAAGGGAGCAAGAGCTAGCTTATAATCAGCCATGTTAAACCTGATAATAAAATAAAGAGAATACTTGGATTATGATAAATTTATCCCAAAATCTAAAAGAATGATTTCAATCCCAAGAAATTAGTGCAACAATCCCATGCCTGCCATTGAAAATCTATTTTAAAGTGTAGTTTTCACTGCTAAGATGGATGATTGTGAGATCTCTATAATTAGTAAGTCATCCACATAGAGAACTAGGATCAACATAGAACCATCTTACTATAAGATTAAGACATTTGGATCTAAGTGGTATCTAGTGAACCCAACTATGAGGAGAAAGGAGTCCATCTTAGCATATCATACCTAAGGGGCCTATTTGAGTATATAGATTGATTTCTTGAGTTTGCAAACCAAAGAGGTATCTTCCATAAAGCCTTGTGGTTGATCCATATATATCTCTTCCTAGAGGTGACCATGTAGAAAATCACTCTTTACATCTATTTGGTGAACATCCCACTAATGTGTGATTGTGATGGCTAGAGTGAGTCTTATGGACATCATCTTAGCTACATGCGTAAATGTCTCAGTGTAGTCTATGCCAAGCACCTGAGAAAACCCATTTGTAAATAGATGAGCTTTGTACTTATTGAATAACCCATCTACACCATACTTGGTCCAATAAACCCACTTTCAATGAACCAATTTTTTTTCTTTAGGAAGAGGGACCAAGTCCCATGCTTTGTTCCTGATTAGGGAACTATACTCTTCTTTCAAAGCAGAATCCCATTCTAGAATACCAGATGCCTCATGAAAGGTTTATGGATCTAAGGTAATGGATAAGTAGGCATGTGATATCCCCTAAAACTATGATCATGTCTACTTTATATTTGATGGATTTCTAATGCATTTCTTAGCACTTTGATGTGTCTATCTATCCCAAATAAGATGAAAATTATATGAGATTAGAGAATAAAGAAGTGAGTCCTCATCATTTTTAGTGTGAGTGTGAGATAGAGGAGGATTATCCTCATCACTTCTCTCATCACTTGAACTTGAAGAAGAAGAAGAGTCATCTTCATGATCAGGAGGATCTTGATGTGGATCTACGTCACTGTCAGAAGTGGAATCAATGTCCAAAGGGACTTTTGAAGAGTCTAGAGTGCCATGATTGTGTTTAAGTGGACCCTTATGAAACTTGACACTCCTTTCAATGAAAAAATCATGAGTTTTAGGATGGATAAGCCTATATCCCTTAACACCCTCTGCATACTCCATAAAGATGCAAGACTGACTCTGAGGATCCATTCCTTGCATTTCTTCTTAGGAATTTGAGCCATTTTTGGTGATATAAACACTTGAAAGTGATCCACTATGGGCTTGTGACTATCCCAAGCTTCAAAAGGAGTGATTCCCTTCAAATCATTGTATTTAACTTGATTTTGAATGTAGCATGCATAGTTGATTGCTTTGGCCCAATACTAAAGAGCAAGAGACTTTGATTGAAGCATGCAATTGGCAATTTATTTCAAGGTATGGTTCTTGAATTTATCCACACCATTCTAATAAGGACTTATGGAACTATATGTTTCATTTGAATCCCCTCTAATGTGAAAAATTGCTCAAACTTATTATTGACATACTCTCCACCATTATCAGTCTTTAATATTTTTATGGAACATTTTGACTACTTCTCTACAAGTGTCATGAAGTCCTTAAAGTGATCAAAGATCTCAAACTTATTTTTGAGAAAAAACACCTAGGTGTATCTTGAAAATTTATTGATGAATGTGAACATTTAATTTTCCCTATTGAATGAAGGTTTTAGAAATAGGCATGTTAAGTCACAGTGGACTATTTCTAGCTTTTGTTCAACTCTCTTACTTTGTCCTTGTCATAACTCTCTTCTGTATGCTTACCAAGAATGTAGCCATTGCATAGTAAATCTGAGAATTTGACTTTAGGAAATCTTAAAACCATGTCTTGATGATTGAGTTACTCCAAGTAATGGTAGTTCATGGCATAATTTGCATAGTTTGCACACTCTATCTGCATGAGTAAGTAGTGCAACTAAGGGTTGATCTAGGGCAAATTGTGAGAAGGTATATAGCATATAATGATGATTGGCCTGCCCATAATCCACTGTAGTTTCATTATGTAGCTCCTTGATGACCACTAAATTAGGTGTGAACTTAACTCACTTCCCTGCACCTATGTGAGTGATTTGATATACTGAAAAAAGATTGGTGGATAGTAAAGGAAAACATAGAACATCATTGAAGGTCCCATCACTTACATATACTAATCTTTTATCACTAACTTCTATCAATTGACATAACCCATAATAATCAAAGGCATAAAACATGACTCTATTTATAAAAATAGATCTTCTGAGGAGGCCATGTGATAGGAAGCACCTAAGTTAATAACCCAAGTTGAAGGCTAAGAAGCTACTACAACTAGTGCCTTACCCTTGTTTTTACCAATTTTACTATCTTTACCCTTTGCATAATCTTTTTTTGATGTGTTCTAAGATGAAGATTCAAGAACACTAATGTTATTCTTCTCATGCATCTTAGTGAAGGTGTCAATCTTCATTTTCATGCATTGAGATTCATCATGCCCAAGTTTCTTACAAAAGTTGCATTTGAGTTTCTATTTCTTAGATTTCTCACTTGGGGACTCATTTGATGATGCCTTAGGCTTGGCATCAATTTTTTTATTCTTCTTATGCTCATGATCTAATTTAGATTGTTTCTTCTCTTGTTTGCCACTACTAGAAGGCTTCTTCTTATCCAATTTAAAATAGTTTATCTTGATCTTGAGTTAGATCAACAACAAAATCATCAAATGATGGAATTTTCTAAGTAGATCCAAGTGCACATTTGGTAGCATGAAATGTAGAGACAAAAATTGAATAGTTATGACCCAGTTTTGCAAGCATGGATAGAATCAACTAATCATCTATTTTCTTAATGACACATTGCTTTAAATATAGTCTCAGTGATTTGAACTTTGTAAAGAAGTCTTTTAGGGTGTCATAGTCACCTGGGCTCAATGTGATGAGCTCATTCTCAAGCTTATGACCCCTCATGATGTCTTTCACTCTAAAAAGTGTGTCCAAAATTATCTAAACTTTATTTAGAGTTTTTATAGATTCAACATGAAATATAAGGTCGAGATACATTGATAGGCATAGAAATCCATATGCCTCATCACATCTATTATACCACTTAACCTTTTCTACATCTGTAGATGGCTCAGTTTCCTCACCCATAGTAATTTAATAGAGTCCTTTACCTCTCAAAGCAAGTTATATTTTAGAATTCCATTCTATATAGTTAAATGGTGTGAGTGGTTCAATGTTTATTTACATTAGTGTAGATTAGAATGAGACAATTAAAAAATTGAAATGAAAAAAATAAATAGAAAGCACATAATACAAGTACCCCTTAAACTATCAAGAATACCCCCCTAAAGTTATAATGCATACATGCTCAATCTTGGACATCTGGGATAGTCAAGAATAAGTCTATGAGAAATTAGTGTGAGAAAGTATGAGAGGGACATCAAAAATTACCAATAATGCATCCAAGAGGAAAGGTACAAAGGTTTGAAGAGAGTTTTAAGTTATTACACCATGTAAAAAATAGATAATATAAAAGTTTTAAAACAATGTTACCAATGCATAGAGCTTAAGAAAATATACACTTTAAAAAAAATGGCACCCAAAAAGGAGCTATGGATTGAAAGTTATAGCACTTACTAGTTCTTACTCCCACATATTCATGGACCCTTTCCAAAGCTTTTTTCCATCCTTTTGTTTTTTCATCCAAAAATCCAAAAAAGAAAACAAATTTACTCTATTTCTTCATTACCTTTTACTTGAAATTTGACACCTCTTTAAACATCAAATGGGTTTGTGCAGTTGCTTGACTTTAAATTCTTGCAATTTTATTACTTATAAAAAGTAATGAGTAGAAACCCTTTAAAAACCCAAATGGCTCTCCTAGTGTAATTCAGGTTCTTCTAACTGCACTACTTCAAGTTCTTACAACTATTCTACTTATAAAAATTTATATGTAGTTGATGCTGAGAAACTTAATTACTTCTCCTAAATGTATTTTGGGTTTCTAGATAGCTGCAACTTATTACTTATAAAATAGGTAATGAGTAATAAGTAATCTACCTTGGAAACATCAAATGGGTCTAGCCCAGTATAAATCAAGTTTTTCAACCTGCACACTTATGGCTTATAAAACAAATAATGAGTAATAAGTAATCTACCTTGGAAAACCCAAATGGGTCTAGCCTAGTGTAAATCAAGTTTCTTAACAACTACAACCTATTACTTATAAAACAAGTAATTAGTAATAAGTAGTTGACCTTAGAAAACCTGAATGGGTCTAACAAGCAAGTAATGCACCCCAGAGAACATGATTTGGTCTTAGAGAAAATTAATCATGCTGAAGAAGTCTGATTACTCAAGTAATGATACCTGCAAAACTTGAATTGGTCTAGGAGGCTTGAAATCCATATAGCCATCGTACTAGTTGAATAAAATTAGATTTTAAAAAAAATATGTGAACTTTCTCAAAAAAGTAAAGATAACCCATTTGAGATCTAAAAAAACCCAAAAAATATATGTAGAAGGATTTTTGATCTAAGGAATTTTGACATGAGTTTTAAGTCAAAATGAAAAAAATGCCTCCAAGGTCAAAAAATGGTGGCCAGTACAAGAAATTGATTTTTAATAAAATTTATGAGGTTTCTCAAAAATCTAAGAACAACACATTTTAGATCTTAGAAAACCCACAAAGTATATTTTGACATATTTTTCTTCAAAGGCATTTTAAAAATGTTTTGAAGGAGATTTGAAAAATTCCTTCAAGATAAAAAATGGCAACCAAACTAGAAGAAAAGTAGCAAAGGTGAATGCAAGAGGATCCTACTAAGGAGTCTGATGCATGAGACTATCATGATAGCTCTGGTACCATGAATGAGTTTTCCAAGATCTCTAAATAGTTTTCATGCAATCAAGTTGAACCCTATGTGGTAGCATGAGATCTCTAGAAAACACATGATATTTGCAATAAGCTATGAAATCCAAAATGATGCGATTGAATTCTTCATTAACCTTCTAAAAAGGAAAAGTGGGGTACATACAGGGAGAATTAGGGCAACGTGAGGAAGCCCTTAATTTTCCTAAATAAAATTAAATATAATTAGCCTATGGACCCTTTATAACTAACCTAAGGAAGCTTAAATAGCATAGAATGGCCATACGACCATGTAGGAAAAACCTAGTGGAAAAAATCACTACACTAACAAAATAAAGATAAATCCTTATTACATCTTCTAGATATGGGGGCTAATTTACCTATGGATTTCAATCCTAAATACTTGCCTCACCTCATTATTAGGAGGGACAAAACCCATCAAAAACATGATCAAAATCCATCTAGCACTTCCCTAAGTAAAAATAAGGCAATCTTAGAACCTTGCAATGAGAATCCAAAGCATGTTTACCACATCCATGTTGATAAAGCTAAATCAATTTTATAAAACCAATCCCAATGAGACTAAAAACTTGCTATGTTCAAATGCATCTAAAGATTGAGCAAAGAGTTAGTTGATTCTATTTAATATCAATCCTTACATCATGAATCCTTCAAATCCCAAACAAAATAAATAAATAAAAAATTAGCAAAATACTACCAATTAGACCTTAGGGTCATCCCAAAATAATAAAAATCAATCATCATCCTCAAAATTCAAGGACACATTATTTGTTAAAGAATGAAAAATCATAAAGGAAACCATCCAAAGATTACAAGTTGGGATTCAATCCTAAATAAAAAATTTAGGTTTGAAGAATTGTGTCTGTACCCTTTGATATAAATGTGATGAAAGTGTATTGTCCCTCTCACTTCAAACCTTCAAAGTTAGATAAATACAAAGGGAAAGGTGACCTTAGGGAATATTTCAAGGAATTCTACATGTATTGCCAAGAAGTTTCCTGTAGTGATAACTATTTACTGAGGATTTTCCCATGCACTTTAGGTAGTCAAGCTCTAGAATGGTCCCTAAGTCTACCCAAAGGGCTAGTCACTACCTTTGCATATCTCTCTGCGTTATTTTTTAAACACTTTTTATACAATGTAAAACATGATCTAACCATGTTAGACTTATGAAATGACAAAAAATGAAATGGAGAAAAATTTTCCTCTTTGTTACAAAGATGACATGCCTTAACAAGTCATTTTCCTTGGTCAATCCTAGAAAAAAATCATCAGCATTTTCATGAACAATCTAATGCAAAAATGGTCTTCCACCTCTAAGTCCATTGTGTCAATTCCTTTGACAACATAATAAAAAAAAGAGTTCAAATAGAAATGGTACTTATCACCTAAGGTCTTGTGAATATTTTACACAAGGATAACCAAACATAAACCCAAACCCAAACTAACAAGCCCAAGTTCTTCAATAAGAAAAAAAACATGGTGGGTGATGGTGTTATGGATGTTAAACATGTTCAAAATGCTCAATAAACCCCCAAAATCACTATACTTAGGGGTAAACCTAGATATCAAATGGAACAAATGACTAATACTCCCTTGGGAGAATCTCTTGAATCATTTTTCCATAGGTTAGTAGCTACCAAAATGATCATATTCCTAAATACCAAAACCTTTGATGAAATGTTCCCAAGCCTACTTGGTAGAAAGAACACAAATATTGCAAATACCATAAAGTCAAAGGTCACTCCACTAATAGATATATGAAGTTAAAAAACTATGTCTAATATTTGATTGAGCATGTTAACATAAAACTAGAGAATAATGCATCTACATCCAACATAAAAAACTTATGGATATACCAAGATCCCTTTTTTAAACATAACCAAGACCACTCCTAAATAAATCAAATTCAAATCCAAGCTAACAATATCAACTCCAACAAAACCACCCATGCATTTGATGATGTTGCTAGTCATGCCCAACACATGGACAACCATGTCACAATGATCAAAGCCAAATCTCAAGATTGCATAGTCACCACAAGGCACACAAAAATCACAATCCCAAGGTATCCTCTCCCTACTTATAAAGATAAATATAATATCATAAAGTAGCTTGAGAAGACCCAACCCCAAATATATATTTTTGACCTCTTCAAAACATCCATTTATTATAAGGATATTTCCCAAGGGCATCAACCCATGTAATTTTTAATCACTTATAAGAAATTTGTCCTCAAACATTCAAGTCATGTTTGACCAAACTGATCTCTCTGCTACTATCCCATCTCACAACTTACCCCTTTATATTAAGGTCATTATTTCCAAACATAAGGTGAAAAGGGTACTTATAAATAGTGGGTCTAATTTGAAAAATTGTACACTAGCCTTAATTAAACATCTGGTTTACATGACAACAACATTAGAGCCCCATACTATAACCATCATATACTATGATAATTCCAAATGTTAGTCAACTAGGATAATACATCTTCTCCTTATGGTGGGGCCTTTTATTCACCAAAACTTAATCCATGACATTGATATTGACCTTCCATACAACATGCTCCTTGGTTGACCATGGATTCATGCCACAAACATAGATCTATCAATATTCCATCAATGTATTAAATTTACTCATTCTAGCATGGAAGTTACCATTACTGGTGATCCCCAACCCTTCCAATACTATAAATTTATAGAGGAAAAATATATAAAATCTAATTATTTACCTATTAAATAACATAATAATGAGACAAATGAATCCACAAGACTGGAATAACCAAAACTCAAAAACTATATCCATCTAGATGAGTTACCATTCACATGTGAAAGACAACCATCCTCATCCAAATACACAACTCCATCAACCAAATTGAAGTTTTAAATTGTTGACAAAGGCATGAAAGAATATGAAATCCAATATGACTTATATTTAGGAAAAATACATGTCTCCTAAGAATCATGGTAGGCCCCACTAGATGAATAAAACATAAATTATCCATCAGTTCGATAAAACATCTTTTGTTAAGGGAAGATTCCTTTCAAATGAACATATCAAAGATTCTAATAATTCTTAAATTTATAATGTTAAACTAGAAACTTGTTTTCAAAATAATGAATATCTTATACCCAAAGTAATCATGTGTAATATTATTAATTATTTAGGCAAGAGTCTTGGTTTCAATGAACAAGGTATTATGGAACCAATAATTATCAAAGTAAGCGAAGAACATTGAGGCATTAAATACAAACCACATGGTGGTGATCCATATATTTACATTAGTGATTCTACCACAATATCTAAGGAATCCTCTTTTAACATTGAAATGAGTTTTATTCATAGCTACTATTAAGACCTTTCATCCATAAACCTTTTTAATTACACAACTATCCTAACCATTGAACTTGAACATCCTGAAATCATAGTCTAGGACCAACAAGATCCAATCTCACTTGACCACTTCTAGAATGATGAGGTACTTACTAAATTCATGGGACTCAGGTATAACATTCCATCAAGTGACTATAAAAATTATTTGCAATTAATTTGGATAATTCACCATAATTTAGGGAATAGGAAGAACTCCTCAGTCATAAATAGTTTAATCATCAAAATAAAAATAAAATAAAAAAGCAAAGCCACTAGGGAAAACCTCTCTAGTGCACTATTAGATAAAGACAATCAAAATAAGGTAGAAATAAACAAGGAACTTAATATTCCTCATGCCCCTACATAGTTATAATATGAATCCACATTGTTGATCAAATAAACCATTGATGTCGACATTGGGACTGATGAAGCACTTAAAATTATGAAGCTTGAAACATATCTCAATCATGTAGAACAGTTACTCCTGACAATCTTTTTGAAATAATTATTAGATATATTTTCATAGTCATACATGTATATGCCTAAATTGGAGTCCATGTAGATGCTAAACCCATCAAACAAAAGTTAATAAAAACACATCCTAAGGTAACACTATTTGTGAAAGAAGTATTATAAATACAATTGAAGGTAAGATTCATTAGACCTATTGCCTATTCATAGTGGATATCTAATATAGTTCCAGTCATTAAAAATCCATTGAGAATTAGGGTGTGCATAATATTATAGGATATCAACAAGGCTTTCCTTAAATATGACTTTCCACTCCCCAACATTGACTTGATTATAGATTTAATAATAGGTCATGAAATGCTGTTTATTATGGATGATTTTTTGGGTTATGATCAAATAAAAAATTTAATCAAATAATAACATAAAAAAACATTCATTACACCTTGGGATACCTTTTACTATTAGGGTATGCCATTTGGTCTCAATAATGTAGGGGTAACATATCAATATGCAATGCTAATCATATTCCATGTTATGCTTCATGACATTGTTGTGGACTATGCTGATGACATATTAAATAAAAATAAAATAAGGTAGATCATCAATAAGTAATACACATGGTATTTGAAATGTTAATAGAGTAAAAAATGTAGACACTCTTTTTTAGCCACCTCTGTGTCTAAAATAGACTTCAGACCAATTTCTAGCAAACTATGCAAATTATGCCTAAAAATCACTGAACGTCCCAAACTTGTCTACACATTAGACATAAGTGTCTAAAATTGTGTCAAGGATTCTTTTTTTGGGGTAATACCTTATACACAATGATATCCTCTCATGAATTCATCCCTAGTTAGCTTATGACATAGCAAACTGACATTTTCAACCAACTAAGTGGGGCATTTAAACTAATTCTTAGATGACCAAAAGCAAAATTAATTAAGTAAATCAAATTAAATGATTACATGAAAAACCAATGTGTAATTAATGAAAATGTAATTTATAAAAAGGAATTTTAAATAAATATGAGGTCATGATGATGTCATCATCCTCAAAGTCAAAAATTATAAAATATCAACATAAATGTGATAAAAATAAAAACAATTGAGCCATGCCTCCATAAATGCATAATTAAAATCATCATTAATTGTATTTGGACTCTAAACCTTAACCCTAATCTAACTACAAATGGGTTAGAGTTATTTCAAATCTTATAAATACAAGTACCATGGCTATTCTTAACCAAGCTTTTGTGTGCAAACAAATAATGCCAAATTATTACTAGAAAGCTTCATTGCCAACACAAGCCAAGAACTAATTGCTAAGGGTACAATAGGAGGTTCTCAATTTAAACACAAATTTATTAAGTGTTTGAAAACAAATTAAGTGTTTAAAAACAAATTGATTTTCTCACTTTGAATTCTGAATTTCCATTTTTAGCATTGTTTAAGTAAATTCATGCATATGCTCTCCAATATTTATGGTGAATCAGAAATGTGACTAAGCTTGTTGTTCATTATAGCCTGAATAAATGTTGTGTATGTTCTCTCCTTATTCCGAAGGACTTGGATGACTAAAAAATAACCATGTTATTCTTTTATTTTTACTTATATTAGCAAGTAGGAGTTCATTACCTATTCATAAGTTATTTAGGGGTGTGTTGACCTAGGGTTTCATCTCCAAGCATCATAACAACCCAAATCATCTAATGGGGTATAAAAATTAGATGTGCCTTTCAATTGGACAATAACTAAGTAGTTAGCTTGATAAGTCAAAAGGATCCCCAAAGCATACAATAGTCTAAACATCACACTCTACTGAGCAATTGATGGATGGAATGGTTGTGAAATGGACTAGACTATTTCATAACAAGATAGATGTTTTGAATTTAATTTATATATATATTATTGTACCCAAGTGTTTTTAAGAACTTGTAGACCTTCTAAAAAATTCAATTCAAAAATTTTAGATTAATTAACCCCACTTACTGTGGATTATCCTACCAATGCTGAATTGTTTTTGTGCTCTAAGTTCCATGCCATGTAAAATTTATTGAGAGATTGAGTGGGGATAATCATTCTAGCTTCATGAATTATTTATTTATTAGATTAATAAATTAAATCCTCTCAAAAACTGGTATATTGATGGAAGTTTGGAAGATACTATGCAAACCTTGTGTCAATTATTAAGATAAGAACATATGTTTGTGTGCATATTATTTTGTGTAACTAAGTCCATAAAATATTTATGAAAAAAAACAATTCCAATACCAAAACACTTGATATGTACATAATTTACATTAAGAAGTGTTATGTTACCCAAATTTGGTGAGACCATTTGCCTTAAAATAAGACTTAAATAGGACATTTGTGTCTTAATTTATGAAATACATTACACTGCCAATTCTAGTGTAAACCATTGCTCATTTGAAAATCCAAGTTTACAAACCAAATTTTGAAATCCATCTTTCAAAGTTCAGATCTAATGATGATTGGTTTACAATTGAGTCTTGCCTAAAACTTGGGATTGAATTGTCCACCTTTTTATGTTTAGATTGTGTAGCTTGGGTCGAGTTTTAGTTTAGTTTAAATACCTTTGCCTATAATAATTTCATGCCAACCATTCCAAAATACAATTTCTCTTTTAGACCAAAGACTATGTTTTTCCTTATTTCTAAGTTCTACTTAAATTAAATGTGCCTTCTATTTCAAATCAAGATCCTTAGACCTAAGAGTAGTTCTAAGTTCACGTGCCAAGACCAAGTTTTCATGGGCCTAGAACAAGTTTATTTCCAAGAAATAATTATCAGTTTCACATGCCCAGACCAAGTTTGTTTCTATAAGTTTCATGTTCCAAGATCAATTTCATGTGCCTAGTTTGTTTACCAAATTCATATGCCTAGACCATGTTTGTTTCCAAGACCTAGTTAAAATTTCACATGCCTAGACTAGTTCCATGTACTTAGACTAAATTTTTCTCTAAGAACTACTCAATATTTCATGTGCCAAGACTAATTTCATGTACCTAAACAAAATTTGTTTCCCAAACCTAGTTAAAATTTCATTTTCCAAGACCAATTTCATTTATTTAGACTTTAGTTTGTTTGCCATTTGGTTGCAAAATTTCATATGCCTAGACCTAGACCTTAGTGTGTTTTTCATATAGTTTAAATCTCATGAGCCAAGTTTGAAGATTCAATTTTTCTTAGGCCATTTTCCAATACCAAATCTGAGTTTTTCCTTTTTCAACCATTTTCCCCAAAGACCTAGAGTGTTTTCGTGATACATTTAGACCAAAGTCCAATTGTTAGTTTTAAAGGAGAGATCATTGTAAGCCAAGTTAAATTTTTTGTGAAACATTAGACAAACCTTTCTTAAAGAAATCAACATATATTTAACCATGCCTTGATATACACATAGCAGAGCTATGTATAATCCATATTATGAGAACATTATTACAAGTGACCCCTTTCACTATGAGCCTCGAGGTGATAATGTAACATATGATATGGATATGTATATCACATATGCATCCCATTACATAGGGAAAGAACATTAATAAATCACAAAATATCTTGTAAGCACACCTCTTTATTTATGGCAAGAATAATACCCCTTTATACAATACCATACAAACATGCCACCTAGTATGGAAATGGTTCAACAACAACAACCATATTATGTGAACACATTGTCTAGTGCTAATTTTAATACATACTTGTTTGATCTCCATATTTTAGAGCATAAAAATGAGATTCTTGTTAGAGTGGTTGAAGTTGATGCAAAATTCCCATCATATTTTACACAAAAAGGTCTACCTTTCCTAGTTAGGGTACCTAGTCATGCACCTCTCATCAAACATTTGAGAGGGCCTCAACAAGTCAAAATTAGGCCCTTGTACCCAATGCTTAACTAAAAACTTGTTACATTTTCTAAGGGAATAGGTCAAAGTGCTCAATAATTTATGCAAGTGCAATAGGCTTGACAAACCTGCATTGATCTATTGAGAAACTTTAATGCCATGACTATTTTGAATGTGCCACTCATGGCATTAGCTCTAATAGATACATTAGAAACTAGTTTGATAGGTTCTTCCAATGTGCATATCAATCCATTTATTTAAACTATGCCACTTACAAACATGTTTATGTTACTCTAAATGAAGAATGATTAGTGGCATCTTTAGGAAACCCTTTATAAACTATAGTAGATAACACAAAGGCATTGTTTAATCTATACCAAAAAAATCCAATGTATAAAGGAACACACCACAAAAAAATTCACAATAGATCCCCCTTTAAGTACATCAATGATATCACAATAATAAGGGCCATGTACAACTAGATCACAACAAATGACTATTCCTCCAAGACCATGTGCTTCCTCAAATATATAAGGAATAGATAATCAACCTCCATCAAATACCCCACCACAATAGGTGGTGACCAATATTCCACCTCAATAGGTTTAGACCAACGTTCCAACTTAATAAGTGGTATATCACTCACCTTAAATGTTGTCTAATCAACATATTATGGCCAATAAACAACAAATTCCTAATGTACATCAAGTTCCTTACCAAAAATAATTACCTAGCCAACAATAGGTTTTCAACCAACAACATGTGCCTTTCATACAATAGGGTTAAACTAGCCATCAAAAATTTACCTTCCAAACCCATCACACATAATTCATTCCCCAACACCAAATACCTCCATTTAGGACATAATTCCCTCTAAATTAATGTTTCACTACTAATATTAACCCTAATGTGTACCAAAAACAAGTAACACACTACCAATATAACCCTAACTAATGAATGCATATTCTTGATTAGGTGACTAACCAAATGAGCATTCCTCAATCATCTATTCCTCCAATATACCTATGTCAAGGTAATCCACCTTGGACCACCCAATCTTAACCACAACCATTCATATTGTCCACATTCCTAGCCCAAGAATTACAGTAGGTGAAAGAGGAAATTTCATCTCTTCAAGTACAAAATTAGGTGAAGAATTTTAAGTTGAACAAGATATGCTTGTACCATTTAAACATGGACTATCTTTAAATACCATTTACTTCAGGTCTTGAGACACCAAAGTTTAAAAAATACAAAGGCAAAGGTGACCTAAAGGAATGTTTTAAGGAATTATATGTTACTTTCTATCCCGTGGCCTTTAGCAATATCTATTTGCTTCTTCTTTTTCCTTACAATCTAGCTGGACATGCATTAAAGTGGTTGCTCTAAATTTTAAAGAACTCAATTCCTATCTTTGATGACTTCTCAAAGAAATTTGTGTAATAGCTTTTTTTATAATCTTGAGCATGAGATTACTGTGGTGGATTTAGGCCAAGATTAATAGAGACTTGGTGAGAGATTATAGAGTTATTCACATTGATGGAGGGCCCTTGCTAGTAGTTTTAAACATAATCTACCAAAAAAATAATTAGCCATGATGTTCATCCATAATTTACAAAGTGATATATCCTATCACTTAGAGCTTTAATGTGCCCACACTTTTGAGGAGATTATCAACAAGGGTCTAAAATTTGAAAAAGCCCTTATCAATAAAGGGGTAATCAAGTTGTACACTCCTAACTAAAGATATAACCAATATCATGCCCCAAACCAAAGATAGAACTAATATCAAGGCCAAAACCAAAATTAGAGACCAATTTAAATGAAAGCTCCTATGCCATCCCAAGCTAATACTTCTAAAAATACAAAGGTTTATAATCATAATAAGAACATTATGGGTAATGGAGTTACTGAATCATGACATGTTTAAATGGTCTAAACATTGTCTAATCAACCCACTTCACATATGTGACCAATTCCACATATATAGGCACTTCTACATCTTCCTTTGGAAATACCTCAATGAAGAAGAGGGTCACCTATAAAGAGAATTTTTAGTGAACTTAAAGAGCCCATTGAATTAGTGTTTTAGAAACTAGTTATTTCTAATCTAATTATTTGGCCCAATCTAAAACCATTACTTTGAGGGTGTTACTTTTCCAAATTGGTATAAAGAGCATGAGCATTATGACTATCAACAATTCAAAGGACATTCCATATAGTGGTGCTGAAATTAAGTAACCTCATTGAAAATAAGATGAAAAATGGAGAAATAGAGTTAGATAACAGGCCCCCTACTTCTAATTAAAACCTAGGCATTTATCAAAACCCTTTTCCATAACACAATGTTAATAATCATAATCAATAACAATAATAACAACAACATCAACAAAAATAACAAAAATAACAAAAACAAATAGAAACTAAAACCATAAAATGGTAGGAACCAAGGTCAAAATGACCCATATAACTAAGGGGATTAACATGCCATTACACATGACCATAACAAAGTTGTAAGAAATATAATGGGTGATCATATATCCACCATCACCATTTACACTAGAAGAATAACCAATCACCCATGACCAATACCTAATAATTCCAAACTACCTCCTTATGTTGATAATCCTCCTATGGTTCATGTTGGTAGCCAAGCTTATTAGTACTTAGAAGTTACCATCCTAAGTCCTCATTTAAAATATAGTTATCCTTTACCCAATCTGGATTGCACAATCATAACTCGATGAACTAAAGTTACCATTCTAGGTCCACAACCTCCTAACAATGAACCTATATAAGAATCCATACTAGCTAAAGATAATCCAATTACCTATTCTAAAGATAAAATGTATGATATTTTTATGGAAAAATTATAATATAAGATTCACAAATTTCTATTTTAGATTTGTTGCATACCTATACTATCCATAAGAACATCCTTACAGAACTTTTAAGCCAATCTCAAGTGCTAAATGACATTATGCCACATAAATTCTAAGCCTTGGTAAGATACTTAGCTCCTGGCCAACAACTTACCTTTGACCAAATTTTCATGTCATCCCTTGGCCATCTCCATAATAACCCATATATATTGAAGTTGTCATAGTTAGGCACAAGTTTGAACATGTCCTCATAGACAATGGACCAGGCTTTAAAATTATGTCTCTGTGATTAGTTAAGCATCTTAGATACATGAAAGCTAACCTTTAGTTAGATACCATTACCATCAGGGCCTATGATAATGAAAAAAGGGAGTCATATGAATATTTTGTTTGCCAAATATCATTGGCCTCTTGAACCATGACTCACTTTATCATGTTCTAGATCTAGATTTATCATATAACGTGTTACTAGGCCAACCATGGATACATGAAATTCGGGAAATACCTTCCACATTACACTAATTTATTAAGATTCCCCATTATAGGATGGATGTGACTATTTCTATAGACTTACAACCATATCGATTCTACAAGAATTTAGAAGTTGAATATAAGAGTTACAATTATCACTTTGGTTCAATGCAAAATTTCAAGGCCTAGACCCTACACTAAAGAAAGATAAGGATGCACTTGCTAAATTTATAGAGTATATTATATAGACCCAAAAATCCTTGCCTCTACTTCACCTACACCCCTTTTGAAGACATCCAATAATTTCACCATCTCTAGTAAAGGCTCAAGTGAATATCTCATTCATAATGCATTTCACATAGCCAAGCTTCCACATGCCACTAAATATTATGAAAGACCTAAATCCAAGAATGTTCACATGGAATGGTGATAGAAAGGAAAATTTAATGCCCAAGATCCTATTATTTTCACGCTGACCACTAGCCAAGATCAAGACCCACTTGATGAAAATGAATACTAACTTTATAATGATGATCTAGCTGATTGTTACCAAAGAAAAAAATATCCTATCCATAACTAGATCACGAATAAACAATATTATGAAGGTAGAGGCCTGGGTGAAAATCGACAAGGCACTCTTGAGCCCATCTCTATGACCAAACACAAAGGGACATATGGTACTATATTTAAATAACCTAGGGGTGACCTTATGTATCTTATCCATGTTCCTGCACCAATGACTAGTGATAATGATGTTGGTAGTGATGAAAATTAAGATTATAATGTATATGAAGACTTAGACAATGCCAATCTATTTAACCCTCATGCCATATATACTATTACGCCTATCATTCATCCTTCCCCACTTTTCCTTCATCACCCTTAACTCATCGACTAGGACCAATAATAATCCATAGTATCACTCAATGATTTCAAAAATGATGAGGCCATTTATGACTTCTTAGGCCTAAGAGACCATATTCCTCTCATAGATCATAAGGGTTTTCTATCACATTATTTTTTACTACCTATTTTGGAGAGAGAGTGAACTTCCTTAGCCAAAAACAAAAACAAAATCAAACATTGAGGTCCCAAGGTGAAAACCTCTTTGAGGTGCTTTTGGACTAGGGTAATAGTAAAGAAAAAGGTAAGTCTCTTGGTGAAAACCCATTTCAAGTGTCATTATACAAGGATGTTCACCCTTCCTTGAATGAAGCTAAAGATGCCACCAATACCATGATTATATTTGGATCAAAGATTAGTGTAGAAGAACAACGGCCTTTTGAGTAGATTATCCAAGAGTGTCTAGAAGTTTTTGTTATATGGCCTTTACCACCATTAGGTGATTTTGATTCATCTTATTTGGGTGAACTTGACAAGCCAGTCTGACTAGAGGACTTTGATATTGTCAACCAGTTTACATCTTTGCTAACTCTCCTTGAAGATGGTTTTAAACTCATTATGGAGGACATTTTGAGGTTAATATTGGAATACTAGATGATCTAAAATGGATAAAACTAGGCATGTCTCTCATCGAGGAGGAATGTGAAGTGATTAATGCTCTCCTTAAGGAGTTCATTAATATTTTTTCATGGGCCTATTCTGATATGTTGGGTCTAGATACTTACTTGGTTGTACATCATATTGCAGTACATATTGACACTAATTCAATTAATGAAAATCTAAGAAAAATGCATTCTCATATTGTTGTATTATTTAATAAATAACTAGAAAATATCTTAAAGTCAAGATGCATTTATCCCATTGATTACTTTGAGTGGATCTCAAATATTATACTAATTAGCAAGAAGCTAGAGGATATTAGATTATGTAACAATTTTCACAATATTAACAAGGCATGCCCAAAGGATGACTTTCTTCTACAAAATATTGATATGATTTTGGAGTTTATAACTAGTTATGAGATGCTTTTTCTCAAGGATGTTTTTTCAAGGTACAATCAAATCAAGATCACACTAGAAGACCAACACAAGACAACATTCACCACTCCTTAGGGAATATTTTTTTATTAGGTAATGACTTTTGGTATCAAGAATGGTGGTGCCACATACCAATGTGTAATGACTATAAATTTTCATGACATTTTATGTTGAGTATTATGTTGATGATATTTTATGAAAATCTAAGACTAGATCAGGACATCCAAAGTATTGCACAAAATATTTGAACACCTTCATGAATACAAAGTAAGGCTTAACCCTAAAAAGTGCATATTTGGCATCACTTCAAGAAAATTAATAGGATTCATTATATCTTATAGGGGAATTGGATTCAATCTATGAAAGGTTAATTCCATTACTGAGATGCCACCACCATGTAGTTTGAAGTAGCTCTATGGTTTATAGGGCAAGATACAGTCCATCAAGCACTTCATTTCTCATCTGGCTAAAAAATGCCATCCATTAAATCACTTAATTAATAAGGGCACCAATTTTTCATGGAATGTTGATTACTATAAGGATTTTCAACACTTTAAATAAAACTTGGCCAGCCCACCTATTCTATTACTACCTTATGCTAGAAAATCCACTACTACTCTATTTGTCTACAACTCAAAATGCCTTGGGAGCACTTTTGGCCCAAAATGATGAGCAAGGGAAAAAAATGATGACCAAGGAAAAAAAACATGTTGTATACTACATGAGCTACATATTGGTCATTTATGAGCACAATTATATGTTGATAGAGAAATCTTGTTTATCCATGGTTTTTGTGGCCTAAAATTTGCATCACTACTTTCTTAACAGTAAAACATTCATCATATCCAAAGTATATCTAATCAATTATATACTATCAAAAGAAAATTTACAAGGCCACATGGATAAATGTATCATTCTTATCAATGAGTTCAAGATTGAGTATGTTAATCAAAAGGACATGAAGGGATAGGTACTTTTAGACCAACTTATTGAATCTCCCCTTTCTAATACTCAACCACTAACTTTTGGGTTTCTATATGAGTCTATCATGATTGTAATAAAAGCACCTCTTGAAGAGAAGTAATTAAAAAATTATTTTGATGGTTCCTTCTTGTCTCATAACTTGGTATTATGACTTTTGTTTATCACACCTCAAGGGGATATCAAGTCATTTTGTATCAACTTTCCCTATACCAATAACATGCTAAATATGAAGCACTTATTGCAGGGCTTTGCCTAGTAGTATAGTTGAATATCTAACATCAAATGGTTTGTGGATATTATTATCTTATCACAAATTAGGATACAAACCAATTTTACACTAAGGATGAGAATTTGGTGCTGTATAAGCCATGGTGGACACTATCAAATAATAAATTACTCATCTTCTAGTTGAGAATATACCTTAGGCCAACAAAATAATAACATATGTCATGGCCATGATTGGATCTATGATCCAAATTATATATAAGGCAAGAGATTATCAGTTCTTTACTAAAAATATTCTATCACTAGCCCATGAACCTTTGACTATCAAGAATATTTGTGAGATTGTTGGTCAGAGTTGTACCTGGTATGTTAAACTATACAATTACATCCATGAATAAATCATTAAACCGAACCTATCTTGAAATCAAAGAGCCTTTATCCACCAAGCTTCTCTTTATACATAACTTGGACTCAAACTCTATCATAAAATCTTTGATGGAACTTTAATTTGATGTTTAAACTCAAGAGAATCTGGATTAACATTGAGGGAAGTTTACGAAGGGTTTTATAGGGTCCACACCAATGCAGTTGTCTTTGCCAAAAAATTACTATGTAGTGGTTATTATTGGCCAACCATGGAATCTAGGGTCATTGTATCTGTTAAAAGGTGTGTAAAATATTAGAAGCATGCTAATTTGATACATTATCTAGCTCAAACACTCAAACCACTAACTATGCCATGGCCATTTTCAATTTGGGGAATCAACCAAATAGTAAGGTTTAACCTTACCTCCTTAAATGTCTATAACCATATCCTTACCACCATAGAGTACTTCACTAAGTGGGTGGAAGCCAGTCCCCTAACTTACATGACATGCAAATAGATATCCAAATTCATTTTTAATCACCTTATTTGCTGCTATGGTATCCTCTTGTAGTCATATAAAATGTTACTTGAGTGCTAAAAGTGTTACTTGAGACCACTTATCCATAACTTATCCACATACTTATATTAGGGCCTATTTAGATACTTATCTTCCCTTCATGTTAGCCACACACATCCCTAAACATCCATAAAATAGTCATAAACCCTCACTTTAGCATATTGACCCCTAATACCTCAACTTATACCACTTGGACACTAACATTATAACTTGGACAATAGTGCCAATGGTGATAGTTCCCCAGTTTGGGCACTATTGTCCTTTTGTTGCCTTTTGTCACCAATGGATATATTTTCAAATCAACCACCACATAGGGTCAACCTAAGCCTATTTCAAGACATGCACAATCACTAAAATAATATATATTCATGAATTTTATCCCTTTATTCACTATATAGAAATCATATGCATATAACACAAACTAGCTCAAAATAAGTTATGCACAATCAATGTTATCAATCCCTACTCTGCCTTACTTCTACATATAATCATCTAAAGCCATCCCAAACTTAGAATACATAGATTTATAGTTCCAACATCATTCAAAGCACTCAAAACAACATTTATACTAACTTCACTTATACTTTCACCAATACTTATGTGGGGATAATTACATCAGACTTGATCCCTCCTCAAATTATTGGTATATAGGCAAATCTCATCACAATGGGGAGTTGAGGATGTCCAGGCTACCCTACTAACATCACACTTTGATACTCATGCCAATAGGATGCCCTAACAACATGGTGGTCTAGATTTTACATGTAAAAATAGTTAAAATAATTCACTAATAGGGAACCATAACTTTTACACATAGGAATAGGCTTGACAAACTCCAACATAGGTGTACCCAAACTCTCAAACTAGTTATGCATAAAGGAAACTATCAAAAAAATAAGAACATTAGCATAGTTAAGGCTACTATCCAGTTAGGGTGATACTATCCATCAGTGAGGGTAGTACTATCCAAGAAGGGTTTTAACACTTGGATCCTATCCAAAACACTTAGATCAGCTTTTTTCCTAGTTTTCAACCTCTAGATCTTCTATTTTAGTTAGTTTCTAGTTAAATACTTATTTGCATCACTTATTTCTATTTTTAGAAAGGTCAAACTAGGCCAAATATATTATAAGTTAGTGGATATATTTATTACATATTTTATACCCTAATTTATTGTACTCATCCCCTTTAACAACCTAAGGCTTACAATTCATAAATCCAAAAAAGTTAAATCATTTAGTGAACATGACTTACTTCAAACACTACCCAAACCCTAACCCTATATGTTATTATGGTTTATACCCTTATTTTTCCTATTTCCCTTGGCTATGTTAGGATTTTTAGATTTAATACATTCTATTTTATAAGCCATCTTTCACTTTGTTATATGCCATCTAAAAAATTTCTGTCTCTTCCCTTAAGAAGAAGTGATAGGCTTTGCAGTAATCTTATTGAACATACCTAGTTTCCTTCTATTTGAGCTTATACCATGGACAAAGGACTAGTTAAAACCCACTTCATTGATCCTTCACCCTAATTATGTGGACTTCAATTATAATACATCCAAATATGATTAATATAATGAAGATAAAAATGATACACAAGATAGGAATCAAGACACACTTCCCCCACTTAATATTGAACTCTTATAGTCAATAAGGATGAGATTTTACAAAGTTTCAGATATAAAATTGAGGAACAACCCCTTGATCATGAGTAGATTGTGTATTCCATAATGGAAATAAATAACAAATCCAATCATGGTAAATCTTCTACTCCCCTAGATGCCAATATTGTTACACCTACTTTGGGGTAAATTTAGCTTGTATAATAACCTAGTTTAACTCAATAAACATCAACAATATAAACACCTCATATGGATATTTCTTCCTCTTTAGATGTATAATCCCTTATTCATAAGATCCATGATCTAAAATCTAAGGTGTTACATCTTCAGTAGGGTGACACTAGGCCATCCCATGCCTTGGATTCTCATGTTCTTTTACATACACCTTTGGCATAACACATAGTAGAAACTCCTTTTCCATCTATATTTATGGCACCTTATCTTACTTTGTATGAATGTAAGGGTGACCTAGAGCACCATCTAAGATCTTTGCATGCAACATGTTTGGACTATGTGTCTAATGATTGTATCCTTACTAATTTGTTCTCATGCAATTTAAAGGACTATGCCTTACAATGGTTTTATGATCTTCCAAATCAGTCTATCACTACATTCAATCCATTAGAAAATATGTTTTCAACTCACTTTATAATTAAAATTAGTGATAAGGTTTCATATGCTCAAGTGGTTCAACTTAATCAAAAGTCCAATGAGCATATAGCAGAATATGTCTTACGATATAAAACTATATTAGAAAATATGACTAGTCCCATGGCAGATAGAAAGATCCAAGACATATTCAAAAAGAGTTTACTACCAACATTACATGAAGCTATCTTGTTCAATACATTTATAATATTCAAAAATTTATGCCACATGATGAAATAAAGGGAATTCAAGCTTCTCTATATTATAAATTTAAAACACATAAGTGGATTAGATTCAACTAATAAGAGTTATAATAAGCCTCCACACAAATTAAAGGCCACTAAAAATAAGAGTGATCAAAAGAACATATTTAAATTAGATTTCAAACCAAATCCATGCTTGGTTTTATCAGCTCCTCCATGAAGAGTTTTCATAAATATTCCAAAATCATTAGCATGTGTTTTACATCAACTCTTGGAATGCAATGTCATATCTCTCCCTCCCATCAAAGAGGTTGATATGACTAGGCCTCTTTTAAAGAGTTATGATTATAATGCATTCTAAAGCTAGCATAGGGAAACATGCCATAATACAAATAAATGCATCACTTTGAGACATAAGACACATGATTTGATAGAGGCCAACATCATTGGTGTGGGTACACCTATAGAGGCACCTAAAGTTCAACAAATGAAAGTTGAGGCAATGAAAATATTTTTGGATCCATTTCCAAAACATATAATGAATGAGGTATAAATTAATTCAAGTGTTTGCTATATGTATTAGACACATCCACTACTATCATCCTATCAAACTGCTATAGAGGATGCCCACACCATAGATAATATCATTGGTGTGCATCATACTACATTGCCAACTAGACCACTCATCACTTTCTCAGAGTAGGAGATTGTCAATGATGATTCATATTTATATGCTCTCTTTATATGAGCCTACATTAATCATCAACCTATTTAGAGTGTTATGGTTGACAATGGGTCAAGTATTAACATTTATACTATCATACTTATATAACATTTGGGTTATTCAGAGTAGGACATTTATATGATAGACACAGTTTTTTAGGGTTTTAATTGCTATGTTTAAAGCTTTGTTAGGGAGATTATACTTATATTATAGGGTAGACCAGCACATGTAGCCACTATATTATTAGTAGTACCTAGTGTAGGGGTATTTGACATATCATTAGATAGGTTTTGGATATAACATCTTCAAGCCATTCTATCTACCGTGCATAGATGCCTCAAGTATATACATGTTAATCAAGTGGTTAAAATTGAGGGTCTTTCATATGAGTATCCTTTACCTATCCCAAAATAAGTTACGCTATAGGTACCAATTACATATTTGAGAACAATTTCCATTAGTATACCATATATTTTAGTTTCACCACTAGTGAAGGTGAGGTCTACTTCTAAAGTATTACCATGCACATGTACTCTCTCATGGAGACCCTTATTAGAGAGACCCATGAGTCAATGATATGTTGTAGATTTTAGAGAGCCTCTATCTACCCATTTAATTATAAGATCAATTTTATTGAGTTCTAAAGGTTATTATCATAGAAAAACTTCTACCAGACATCTTCCTAAGAACCCTATAGTTCATAGGGCACCCTAGTTAGCTTCATAGATTACTGGCACCACTCTACAAGAAGTGTCAATTAGAAGTCACTCAATACAATAGGTTTTAGGACCTTGGTTACCTTTTCACACAACACACATGATTTATTTTTTAATTTTTTTTAACATAAAATGCGTTGATAGTGAGTCTCTTATGAGACTCATCAGTTAGTATGTTCATCCTTACTTGTATATAGTTTCATTATTTCTTGATCCTTGTATATAATTTCATTTTCATGTTAATTATACATAGTTTATATCCATAAAATAAAAAAATAATATAATATGTCAAAATAGAAAAAAATTTAAATATTTAATCATAAAATATAAATTATAGATTATATGCATTTCCATGTTTACATTAATCATATTTTCTAGGCACTACATATGCTAGCTAGCTTTTGTCATACATACATAATTCACTTATTATGGTTAAATGTTTTTAGATTGTTACACGACTCAGGTCTTTCACACATGTCCAAATTTACTACTATCTACCCATTAGGGGCACATACATAGGTTCCTCATTTGACACATTTACCTATTTAGGGGCATCTTATACACGGTTCCAATTACCAGGTTATATCATTATACACTACACTAATTTTTTGATGACTACTACTAATTTAGACTCAAATTATGTACATATTTACTATTATATGTATTTGTACCACATGTTCATGAATACTTTCATTTATATATTTCCTAGTTTATACAAGATTGTGTTTCTCTACTTCTATATATATTCAAGGGCATTTGCATATTCCATTATTATATGACTATACACCACTTATTTTAATTATATGTATTGTTTAGACAATCTACACCACTTCCTTTTATTATATGTATGCTTTGGACATGTGCCCATATCTTTGTGTATGCCTTCTTGATTATATATATAGACATTTGAACATATCCTTCCATTTGTATCTATGCCAACCTACTTGTTACTTGCATATGTGGAAATTCAAATATGTCCTTGTATTTCTTGTTTTCTCAGATTTAGTGACATGTGCTCATGTCCCTTGTATTATGGAACCTTGACCTACTTTGTGTGCCTTGTGTGTTTTGTATGTATGCGTTCATGTATGCATCATGGCCATGACACTTGATTTTCTTATTTTACACACTAGTTTTAGATTCCATGAGGGAACTCATGCATCTCCCTTTCCTCCTTGGGTGATTTTATGGTCATCATGACCCATCCCTTTAGGTAGTTACTCAATTTATTTCTCATATTTGTTGTTTATATACATGTTTACATTATTATATCTATCTTGATAGCCTTGTGAATGCTAGATCTAACATACATATTACATTACAAACTTATGTTCATATTATCTTACAAACTTATGTTCTTATTATCTTACATTCTAATGTCATGTATGCATATTATATTGGTTTATTACAAAAATATCATATTTGCTTTGGCTAATATACATCTTGTAGAGATTTTTATTTTGAGGATAATTATAGCATAGGTTCAATAACTCCCATAAAAAGAGAGGGAATTAAAATAGGTTTGTCATAAATATCAGGGTATCTGAATGCACTTAGAGTAAAATTTTCAACACACAGGCACATAATAATGAAACTAGTTTTAGGAAAACATAGTGGGAAATAGTCACATAGAGACCAATTTTAGTTACATATAAATTAGTACAATTGGAAATTAGCACCCCAAGTGGGACAAAAGCACCACCAATGCTACTATCTAGATATGACACTACTATCCAATACCCTCATTTTCAATAAATTATAGATTTTCCAAAAAACTATAGTAGTTATAGTCCAATTTTACATAGGTTTAGTTATAGATTACTAGTTTTTACTTAGTTTAGCATAGATTCATACCATATTTCTTAGATTGGGGGCATCATGCATGACATGATCATTCCTATTTTAGTTTTATATATTTAGATACAAATTATTATAACTCAATCTAGAATCCATATGCACATATATTAGATTTGGGGGTATTTATGTGTCACATTGTTTCCATATGCTCACTTTCACTCTAGTTGATCATATGGAATGGAAAACTTCATGTCATTCTATATGTTCTTAATCCAAACATCATTAATACCAGAACAATCCAGACATTGTTCACACTAGCACAATCTAGATTTCATTCCTAACTTTGTTTGTAATGGTTTGAATTACTAAGTAGTATCTTAGATACATACTCGAGTGGCTCTTTAGCTGATTTTCATTATAACTTCCCTAGTGGACATAGAGTTGACATATTTAGTTATAATTATAGTTACATATCTTTATTTATATTGTGTAATCCAATTATAAATGCATCTAGTACACATGGGTAGGCAATGATGTAGTCATAGTATGCTTGAGTTTTTAAGCCACCTACATGAGAAGGTTAGACACAACATCAATGCAATCCAATATATTCTTAGGTCATGATCTACCAAACATGGGTGGGTAACTATGGAGTCATGTCCATCTTGATTTTTTGATCCATACACACATGGGGATTGATAAATCCATTTAGGTCAATCTAAGTTATTCACCAATTGATTATTAATTACATGCACACATAAGTTTTTAATAGGTTTATGCATTGGTTCACATACTTAGTGAGCTGTATTAATTCATTTCCTCTCTCTTATCTCTTTACTCAATTTTTTCTTTTACTTTTGATATCTCTTAAGTAAGGAATGATCTATGTACATTTGATTTTTAGGACACACAATGGAGCACACTTCACGCACTCAGATCCAAGGTCATGGGCTTTACCTCTTAGGTAAGTCTAGGTACATTTCTTTTCCTTTATCCTAGTATTTTCACTTTGATGAATTTATAGAAGAAAACGGTGGGGGGGAGGAAATGCAATCATCTAAAATGTCACTTTAGTGCTAAGAGTGTTACTTGAGACCACCTATCCATAACTTAGCCCTAGACCTATTTTAGGTTCTATTTAGATACTTATCTAGCCTTTGTGCAAGCTACACACATCCTTAAACATCCCTAAATTAGTCCATAACCCTCAATTTAACATCTTGTCCCCTAGTTCCTCAAGTTATACCACCTAGATAGTAACACCATAAATTGGATAGTAGTGCCAATGGCATTAATGTCCTAGTTAAGGAACTGTTGTCCTTTTCCTACCTTTTATCACTAGTAGATATATTTTTAAATCAATAACTACATAGGGTCAACATAGACCTATTTTTAGACTTGTAAAAGCACTATAACAATAAATATACATTATTTTAATCCCTTTATTCACTATATGGAAATAAAATGGAAATAACACAAACTAGCTTAGAATAAGTTGTGCATAATCAAGCGTATCAATCCCTATTCTTCCCTACTTATACATACAGTCATTTACAACCATTTCAAGATCACAATATATAGATTTTTAGTCTCTATCATCACTTAAATATTTAATTATCATTATAGTTACACATCTTTAGTTAAATTATGTAATCTAATTATAGATGCATCTAATACACATGGGTATGCAATGATGCAGTCATAGTATACTTGAGTTCTTGAGCCACCTATATGAGAGGGTTAGACATATCATCAATCCAATCCAAGATATGTATAGGTCATGATCTACCAAGCATGGGTGGGCAATTATGGAGTCAAGGCTAAGTCAAGTTCTTGAGCCATCCACATATGGGGATTAAGAAATCTTTTTAGCTCAGTCCAAGTTATTCACCAATTGATCACTAGTTATATGCACACACAAATTTTTAGCAAATTTATGCATTGGTTCACATACTCAGTGAAGTGTATTCATTACTTTCCTCTCTCTTATCTCTTTATTCAATTTTGTCTTTTGATTTTAATATCTCTTAAGTAAGGACTAATCTATGTATGTTTCATTTTTAGGACACACAATGTATCATACTTCATACACTCAGATCCAAGTTCATGTTATTTACCTCGTAGGTAAGTCCAAGTATGTTTCTTTTCCTTTATCTTAGTATTTTCATTTTTTTGCATTTATAAAATAAAGGGGGGGGGGGAATGTAGTCATCTCAAATGTCACTTGAGTGCTAAGAGTGCTACTTGAGACCACCTATCCATAACTTAACCCTAGACCTATTTTAGGGCCAAGTTAGACACTTATCTAACCTTTGTGTAGGCCACATGCATCCCTAAATATCCCCAAACTAGTCCTAAAACCTCAATTTATCATTTTGGCCCCTAGTGCCTCAGGTTCTACCACTCAAACACTAGTGCCATAACTTGGATAGTAGTGCCAATGGTGTTAGTGTCTTATTTTGGGTAATATTATCCTTTTCCTTCTTTTTATCATCAACATATATATTTTTGAATCAATAAATACATAGGGTCAAACTAGACCTCTTTCAAGACTTACAAAAGCACTATAATAGTAAATATACATGAATTTTAGCTCTTTATTCACTAGATGGAAATCCGATGAAAATAACACAAACTAGTTTAGAACAAGTTATGCATAATCAAGGTTATCAATCCCTATTATATCCTACTTATACATATAATCATTTATATCTAAGCTCAGAATACATATATTTTCAATCTCCAACATCACTCAAATATTCAATTCTAATTAAAATTACACATCTTTATTTACATTGTGTAATCCAATTATAAGTGCATCTAATACACATGTGTAGGCAATGATGTAGTCATAGTATACTTGAGTTCTTGAGCCACCTACATGAGAGGGTTAGACACACCATAAATCCAATCCAAGCTATTCGCAGGTCATGATATGCCAAACAGGGGTGGGAAACTATGGAGTTAAGGCCAACTTGAGTTCTTGAGCCATCCACACATGGGGATTGAGAAATCCATTTAGCTCAATCCAAGTTATTTACCAATTGATCACTAGCTACATACACACACAAGTTTTTAGTAGGTTTATACATTGGTTCATAAACTCAGTGAGGTGTATTCATTCCTTTCCTCTCTCTTATCTCTTTACTTAATTTTGTCTTATAAATTTGATATCTCTTTAGTAAGGATTGATCTATGTATGTTTCATTTTTAGGACACACAATGGATCATGCTTCACATACTCAAATCCAAATTCATGGGCTTTGGCTCTTAGGTAAGTCTAGGTATGTTTCTTTTCCTTTATCCTGGTATTTTCAATTTTATGAATTTATATAAAATTTCACTTGAGTGCTAAGAGTGTTAATTGAGACCACATACCCATAAATTATCCCTAGACCTATCTTAGGACCTATTTAGACTCTTATCCATCCTTGTGAAGGCCACACACATCCTTAAATTAGTCCTAAACCCTCAATTTAGCATCTTGACCCCTAGTGCCTTAGGTTTTACCACCTAGATAGTAGATCCATAAATTAGATAGTAGCACCAATGGTGTTAGTGTCTTATTTTGGGGGCTATTATCCTTTTCCTATCTTTTATCACCAACATATATCTTTTCAAATCAAAAACTATACAATGATCAACCTATACCTCTTTCAAGACTTGCATAAGCACTATAATGGTAAATATACATGAATTTTAGCCTTTTATTCACTAGATAGAAATCAGATGCAAATAACACAAACTAGCTTAAACAATTTATGCACAATCGAGGTTATCAATCCTTATTTTTCACTACTTCTACATACAATCATTTATAACCATCCCAAGCTTAGAATACATAGATTTTTAATCTTTAACATCACTCAAAACACTCAAACTGACATTCATACTAGCTTTATTTGTAATTGCACATGAACTTAAGTGGGAAAAACTACATCGGGCTTGATCCCTCCTTAGAATATTGGTATGTAGATAATTCTCATCATAACAGGGTGCTTTGGATGTCCATCCTACCACATTAATATTACACTTTGATACTTGTGCTAATTAGATACTCTAAAAATATGGAGGTCTAGGGTTTACATGCAAAATCAATCAAAATAGGTCATTGATAAAGAATCAAAACTATGTGCACATAAATAAGCTTGGCAGACTCTGACATAGGTGCACCCAAAATCTAAAAGTAGTTCTGCACAGAGGACGCTAGCACCAAAAGGATACTATCACCATTGGCACTAATATCTAATTAGGGTGATACTATACAGGAAGGGTTTGGACACTTGGATCTTGTCAATGACATAAAGATCAGATCCTATCCAAGTTTTCAACCTCTAAATCATATGTGTCAATCAGTTTCCAACTAAGTACTTATTTACATCATTTATTACTATTTTTAGAAAGGTTAAACTAGGTCAATTTTATTAACAATTAGTGGTTGTATTTATTACATATTTTTTTACCTTGATTTACTATACTTATCCCCTTTAACAACATAGGGATTACACTTCATAAGGCCATTATATGTTAAAAATATACACCTTATATATGTTATTTATCTTTTCTTACCTTGATCTAAATTCAACAATATATATATGTGATCACAAACTAGGCCTAATTCTACACGCATTAAAAAATAACTAATTTTCATTTTTTTTGAGGTAGTATGAGGGGGCCACATGGCCATCTATCTCAATTTTTGTTAGTTTTTAGGATGTATTTACCTATAAAATTATTAAATTAAAAAGATAATTTATTTTTTTGGAAAAATATAGGTTATAAACTAGATGATCTTATCTAATTTTTATACCAAAGGGTTTAAAATAATATTAAATGATGCTAAAAAAATGAGGGGCCATATGACTGGATGTTTACTCTATTTTACTTTAAAAAGATTTACTCTTAAACTTTTATATGTTTGACCTACTTATACTTAATGATTTAAAAAAATAGTGTTTTGGAAACTAGACTCAAAATTCTACAATTCATGTTCTTAAATAGTCTTCAAGTTTTGAGTTTAGCCATCTCAAATAATATATAGAAGTTGAGATTTCTAAAATTTTAAGAATAACATGTCCATGAGTAGGATCCATTTTTCCCCCAACTTTATGCACTTACCTTGGTACTCAATAATTGATATCTGGGTATTGTATCAAGGATTTATAAGAAGTCAAAATGAACCAACTCTTTATATAGAAGGTATCTAATGTTTTACATGTTTATCATTATGTAGATGACTTGATATCTATAGTTAGCTCAAGTAAGCCATTAAATTAGAATTTGAGATGACTGATCTTATACTTATGAAGTAATTTCTTGACATGTAAGTCCAAAATAAAGATGGAACATTCATTTGTCATGTTTATGGGATTTGACTCTTGAATATTGTAATTTAACATGTCTTGGGCATACTTGGCATGTAAGTCCATAAAAATAAAGATGGAACATTCATTTGTCAAGACAAGTATGCCCAAGACATGTTAAATTACAATATTCAACAGTCAATCCCATAGACACTCCAATTGTAAGTGAATAAAAAATATTGATAAAGTATGAAAGTCCTTTAGTTAATGAATATACTTTTATAAGCATGGTGTAAGGCATGATGCATCTCACTATGACAAGATCCAATTTTAGTTATGGGCTTTTACTAGTTTCTATATTTATGGGCAAACCATCAATCTAGCATTTGCAAGCAATGAAGATAATTTTTAGCTATGTAAGAGATACTTATGATCTTGGTATTTTATAATATAAAGTAAATAATGTATAACTTTATACATAAATTTAGGTTGGGGAGGATCTGTTGATGACAAGAATTCAAGTTCAATTTTTTGCTTCATATTGGGAAGTGGGTTGGTTTCATGGTCTTCAAAGAAATAATATACAGTTACATTTTTCTCTATCGAACCTGAATATACAGCCCTTACAATAGCTTGAACACAAGGATTATGGCTGAGAAGACTCTTGGCTAATTTCAAATAGGTTCAACTTGAGCCAACACATAGCTTTTATGATAACAATGGGGAAATATAATTGTCCAAGAATCTGATTTTCCATGCTATAACCAAGCATATTTATCTCAAACATAATTTTATCAGAGACCTGGTCAATGATAAAAACTTTGTTATTGAATATGTGAAAAATGAAGATAATTTTGTTGATATTACTACTAAGTGATTGCATAAGTATATTTATCAAAAATTCAAGGAGATGATAAACATTTCTACTCTTTACATCAAAAAGGGGAATGTTGAGTATGATTCTAATATGGGCACTTGAGTATTCATGTTAGATTCAATTTATTTAGTATTTTATTAGCTTAGTAGGTTTATTTAATTTAGTTATGTCCTAGATTAATTATTTGGTCAATTTTAGACACTTTTGGGAACTTCCTAATAAATAGCTATAAGTGTCAGTTAGAGTCCAGTTTACTAAATGTTTAGTTAATTGAGTTTAAATTTATTTTAGTAAAACTTATATATCTATAGTTCTATTTTTCTATTTCTATTTTAGGGTTCTATTTTTATACCATCACTTGTCTAGTGTGCATGTTTGATTAACTACTAAAGATAATTATTTCATGTTGTCCATATCTTATCAATGAGTTAAACATATTATCTTAGATTTTATTTTTAGTTTACTAGTTGTTAAGTAAATGTATTAATCTAACATTAACTTGTGATTAAAGTTTCTTGTAATTCCCTAGTTTTAGCATTTATTATTAATAAAATATTGGGCAAAAGTATGGTGGAATAATTTCTATTGGAAATTCATTTTGAATATATCTCTAATTTTTTATTTTAGTTATTAAAAAAGTAAAAATAAAAAGCTTTAGTAGTCTAATTTGAAATTATTCAGTGTATATTTAGTCATCAATCACACTTATAACAATATTAGAGTAACAATTAGTAATTATGGGATATACTAGATATATATCTTCATTTTTAGATTAATTTACAACTTATTTTCATTCCCTGCATGATGAAGCCATTAATTACTTACTGTTATAACCTCATCCATGCTTAGTCTATGCACTTTTTCTATATAAATCCCATAACCATCTGTCACTAATACAAATGAATGAATTTATGATTTTTTATGTTCATTAATGTGTATGTGTGTGTGTGTGTGTGTGTGTGTGTGTGTGTGTGTGTGTTATGTTATGAATTATGGATTTTTTTCCTTGATTGAATTATATTGGTGTGACTTTATATAACAAGCATTTGAAGGGTAATGTAAATCTACAGAATCATGCTACAGTCATAGTTTCTCTAGGGTGCCCGTAGAAACTGTAGGCTTCACCTACAGGTTTCTTATAACCACTACAGAATGCCCATAGCAACTAAAGGTTGCACCTAAATGTTGTATATAGCCACTCTAGGGTGCTTACAGCTACCATGTAAAGTAGATTAATTATTGAGGAGACCTTGTAGACACATCCAACTGTCTTTAGAAACTAATGAATAATTGAGAAGAATCATAGTTTTATAGATTCCTTGTATTCAAGGATACATTAGATATGTTGTCAAAAATAGTAAAGATAAGGATAATGAGAAAAGACAAAAAGAGATAAAACAATATGCCTTATATCAACCCAATCAAGCCTAAAACAAGTAATTTTAGGTACTAATTATTTTAAGGTTGACTGGGGTTTAAGTATTTGTATTCTTTCCTAGTTTGGTGTTTTTAGTTTAGAACCAGTAAACTACCTTTTTTATTTAAAGACAGAACTTAAACCACATTAAGAGTTAGATAATTTTGAGGAAATATTAGCAAAAGTTTTTTACTATATCCTTTGTATCTAGAATTAAGTAATGAGAAAGTTGAATTTGTAAGAAGTTGTGAATTCTCTCAGAGAGGGATTGGAGCTTAATTCTGAATGAGGAAGGGCCCCCTCAGAATGAGCTGCTATGAAGAAATTGACCATCTTTGATTGTTAGTATGTTGTGTAAGTAGATTTTACTATTAATTTTGATTCTATAAGTGTGATGCATGTGTGATACATAAATGTGGAATAGTTCTGTAATTCTTTCATAGCAATTTCATAATATAACTACTTAGTAAAATTCAAAATAAATCTATTATACTACAACTAGAAAAACAAATTGATTTTTGAATTAGTAATGCATATATAGTGTTGACACTCTTAAAAATATTACCCATCTAGGGTTGACAATTACTATTTAATTAGACTGGTAAATCTGGTATTCACTAGGTAATTAGTCTATATAACATTTTGGCCCCATTACCAAGGAGGGTGTTAATTAATGTTTCTAAAATCAATCATTAAAATTTTATTGATTAATGCACTATTATACCCATCCAAGCAATTTGAGTGAGGACATTATGATGTTTTATGACAAATTTCTAAGTTTCTAGACATAGTTCTAGTCAGGCAATTCGAGTGAGGGCATTATGGTGTATTATGCCAAATGTCTAAGTTTCTGGAAGTAAACAATGCATGAGTTGCTTATTACCTATTTCCTAGAATAAATTTATTGATTTTATTTATTATTTATTATAATAGATTTCTTTCTTTTATTTATTCTTTTCTAGAATATAATTTCTTGCTTTTATTTCCTATTTTCTAGAATAGATTTTCTTGCCTTCATTTCCTATTTTTCTAGACTAAATTTTTCCTATTTTCAATAGTTAATTTTTATTGCTTTCTAGAAGTAAAATTTCAATTTATATTGTTTTGATTTCAACATTCTTTTATTTTTTCATTATTGTTTTAAAAACTAGTCTAAAACAACTCCTTTTTGAAACACACAAAAATAAAAAAAATAACTAACTCTGTGGAAGAAGGAACAAGACAGTTGAAGGAGTGACATAAAATTTATGTAGAAAGAAAGAGATTATCAAGGGAGATTCCTACCAAATAAACATTAGTTTTCTATTGAGAAAGAACCACAATTACCTATAATAACTAAAACCCCTATTGATGAATATACCATAAGTCAGAAGGCTCTTGAAGAAGAGAACACTACAAACCAAAGAAGGCAGCTTGTAAGAGAAGCAGTCTTGGCTTTGAGAAAAGAAATAGAAGTAGAAGAAGCATTATTTTAGATGATAAGAATAAATGAAGGAGAAGAACTACATGAACTAGACACTCTAAAAAGTAACATATTTACAACATTTTAGCAAGGCTTTCTTGACCAAATCAAAGAAATTTCAAGAGAATCTTTAGACCCTTCATCTAGTAAAAAGATCGAGGATCAACGGATAAACATTTATTATGGTGATGAATAAGGAATTGATATAGAATTTCAAGATGAGATCCTGAGTACTATTGCTATGCATATCACAAGAAAATCCATCATGAGCAGAGGAGACTTTGTGGAATATAATAGAACTCTAGACACAGTTACTTTTGAATTTCCTATTCCAGATGCAACATGAGTAACACAAATGAAAAACATCCTACCCTCAACCTTTCCAAATTTTAGAGGTACACTATCATAAGACCTAGACACATTCTTGTTAAAATTTGATATCCTCTATAGAAGCTATGACTATAGGTAGGATGCACAAAAATTGAAACTTTTTATAGCTACTCTCATAGACTCAACACTTCAGATTGGGTAGTAATTTGGTCTGCACTTGGGAGGGCATGAAAAAGAAATTTTTGTCCAAGTATCAATAATATGGAAGAGGAAGAAGTTATAGAAGAAATGACATATTTATAATGGCTTAGGAAGGGGATGAATCCTTGAAGTATTATGTTTAATGGTTCATGTTTAGTGTACAAACATTCAAGCAAAGTGCACTTGGAGAAGAACCACTAAAACTCATCTTCTTGAAAGGAGTCACATAATATTATCTGGAAGCCTTGGACCTAATGAGTGGAGGAGATATTTCTCACCTACCATTCTTAGACATCAAAGAGCTGAGATAGAATTATTCTACATCTACCATAAACAAAGTCAGGGGAAACAAGATTCCATTGGTAGTTGCAAATGGCCTATCAAAAATAGAGGTTGGTAACATGTTACAAGATATGAAATAGGATATCATTAGCCATTTGGCCACCCAATTAGACAACCTACACTCAAGATAAAAGCAATAAAATTTAAATAAAGCCTTGACCATTTAATGTCTAGATTTTAAGAAGAAAAAATATTATTGTAGATTGTTTACCAATTTGGTCCTGCAGGCCAAAAATTGGGATCCCCTCTTTCTTTCCTTGCTAGACCTATTAGCCAGTCTCTGATGAATTCACCTTACTACAATTTTGGGTTTTCCATTTATGACAAGCCCATTTATATAAAAAACCAAGTGACTTGAGTCCTGTAGGTGTTTCAAGTTGATCTGGGGCTCATTTCATTTCAAGCAAATTATCTCAGACAAGCCTTTTATCAGGAAAAGGATGGGCCTATTTAAAATAAGTACAAGTCTTTTACTACTATGCCCCTAACCTATCTCATGTATGAGTATATGAATAGCCAACTTATGGCTTACTTATCCATATTTAATGCTTTATCACATTTCTCTATGCATTCATTAGGGTATTAGGTTGGCCTATGGAGTAACCATGGCCTAGATAAATTATATATAAGAGGTAGTGGGTAGTTGTTTATCATCATATTGTGAATTCTGCTCTTATTGAAGTTTGTGGAGGTTACCCCCTTGAAGTGGATTATCTATTATCATATATCCTGATATATTTTAGTCATATTTGGATCTATTCCTACTATTCTACTTTATTGTTGAAGTAATTTCATTACAAGTGGTATCAGAGCTGCGATTTGGGCAATCTTGTGGGTGAAACCCAAATTTTTCAAATTTGGCTATATATAAAATATTGTTGCAAATTTATCTAAATTTTTTTATTGGAGGTGAGAAGTAATTAAATTAATCTTCCATTAAAATTTCAGCTCATTTGGATATGGTTTACAAAAGTTAATCGCCATTTTAGTGTTTTTAATAAAATTGCTCTATAGTGCGCAATTCAATGAATTTTTTTGAGTTGTTTACATTTTTGGAAAGCTTAGAAAATTTTGGATATGGTATGTTCTTTGTATATTTTGATTTGAGGCTGCCATAATTCCAAAATTGATTGGTCAAAGTTGGGTCAAAAGTACTAATAAGGGTTGACATCGTAAAGCCCTTTTATGGCAAGTCCACAAACTCAGGGCTGAAGAAAGTGTGTTGAAACTCTAGGTAAAACTCCTAACAAGGAAGAGATGGAGTCAGAAGGGGGATGTACTAGACCCCTTTGTACCAAGGTTTTCTGACATAGATCATAAAGTGAGCTAGCTTGACTATAGTGTGCAAGGCATTTAGAGTGAGGTGCAAGGCATACAAGCTAATATGCAATCCATACAAGATAGTTTGGGAGATATCATGATAGCTTTGCAAATTGATCAATCAAATCATCTAGCTAACTCTATTTCATAACCCCACTAGGGTGGTTCTCCTAACCAATATACTTCAAATCTATCTCCATTGCCACAGAGGAACCTCTTACCAAAGGTGGATATGCATAAATTTGATGGAAAAGATCCACTCAATTGGATCAACCAAATGGAGAATTTTTTTGAATCTACATCAGATCCCATGTGGATAGAAGGTTACCATGGCATCCTTGTATCTTGAACCTAATCGATTCATTTGGTATCGATGGTTGTGTGCTCAAAATAAAAAGATGACTCTCAATGTCACTTAGTCAATTTTTATAGAGGACTTGCAATTACAGTATGGTAATAGTGTGACAGATAATTACTTCAGCCAACTAAGCAAAATTATGACAAAATAACTCCATTAAGGATTATATTCATCATTTTCAGAACCTATCCTTATGTGTGGAGACAATTTTTTAGGAGAACTTGAATGACCTATCTTTGGGTGGACTTAAGGACCACATTCAACATGAGGTATGCATGTTTAATCCACTTAATATTTCTAATTCTATTATCATGGCACATAGAGTTGAGGAAAAATTCATAGCCAACAAGAAGTAATCATTCACTCACTTCAAAGATTGTAGCATATCAACACCAATATTTCTTACACCTACCCGATTGACCCCACAACAAATTGAAGAGAAGCGTGAAAAAGGATTATGTTTCGGTTGTGACAACAAGTGGAGCAAAGGACATAGATGAGCTGAGAAGAAGTTATTCTACGTTGAGGGATCCAATGAAGATGAAGAAGAAGATGATACCTCTAATGATGATTGGGAAGAGATAGAGGAGGTACTTAAAAATTCTCAACCTATAATCTCTTTTCATGCACTTGTAGGTATTAGCACTCCACAAAATCTTAAGGTTATGGATTTCCTCAAGAAATAGAAGCTGACCATGTTGATTGATTCAAGGAGTACACATAACTTCATCAACCATAAGTTGGCCTCTCGATTAAACTATTTCATCTACCCAACACTAAAATTTCAAATCATGATTGCATATGGTGGCATAATTAATTGTTCAGGCAAATGTCATAGTATTAAGCTTGATATGGGTGAGTACACTCTTGATTCTCCTATGTTTGCTATTCCCATGGGTAACACATACATTGTTTTGGGATTCTAATGGCTCACAACCTTGGGTACCATCGAGATGAAATTCCAGGAACTATTCATGCACTTTCATTCTAAAGGTAGGAAAATTGAACTACATGGATTATAGGCAAAATCTCCATAATTCATTAGTTCACATCAAATGACCAAGATACTAAAAAAGGGGGTAGAGGGAATTATTGCATGATTATGTTCCATAGAAGTTCAACCCACACAAGTATCTACACATCCTGATCTACAAATGATTCTTGATGACCACCCATCTATTTTTGGGACCATGCCAAAAGGACTACCACCAAAAAGAGAACATGATCATGCCATTCAACTACTTAGAAGGATTCAACCACCAAATATTAGACCATATAGATATCCATATGCAAAAAAGAGTGAAATCAAAAGGATGGTCTAGGAGATGTTGGGAGCAGGGATCATCAAGCATAGCCAAAGTGTATATTCATCACCAGTGGTCATGGTGAAAAAGAAGGATGACACATGGAGGACGTGCCTAGATTATAGGGAACTCAAAAAGTACACCATCAAAGATAAGTTTCCTATTCCAGTAATTAATGATTTACTTGATGAGTTACATGGTGCTAATTATTTCACAAAATTAGATCTTCAATCAGGTTACCATAAAATTAGAATCAAGGATGAAGATGTTCATAAAATTGCTTTTAGAACACATGAGGGCCATTAGGAGTTTTTGGTAATGCCCTTTGGTCTTACAAATGCACCATCTACTTTTTAGAGCTTGATGAACACTATTTTTTGGCATTTTTTAAGGAAGTTTGTGTTGGTTTCTTTAATGACATATTGATCTATAGTCAAACATGGGAAGCACATCTACAACATGTGAAATAGGTGTTAATAGTTTTGGTGAAGCATTAGCTTTATGCAAAGCCATCCAAATGTGATTTTGGAGTACAAGAGGTAGAGTACCTAGGTCACATTGTTTCCCATGAAGGTGTTAAAGTTGATCCCCAAAAAATCAAAGTTATGATGGAATGGCCCATGCCAAAAACTCTCAAAAAACTTAGAGGGTTCCTAGGAATAACAAGTTACTACCAAATATTTGTGAAAGGTTATGGTAGTATAGCGACTCCACTCACTACATTTCTAAAGAAGGATGCTTTCCATTGGAATGATGCTACCACTAAAGCATTTGAGAAACTAAAATTAGCTATGTGTACCACTCCAGTTTTGGCTACTCTAGACTTCTCAAAAACATTCACTATTGAATGTGATGCTTCTGGATCTAGATTGAGAGCAATAATAATGCAGGAAGGAAGACCCATTGCATTTGAGAGTCATCAATTCAAAGGTAAGAATACTACAGAAACCTATCTATGAGAAAGAAATGATGGGTATTCTTCATGTAGTTAAATAATGGAGACCCTATCTGATGGGTAGACACTTTAAGGTGAAAATAGATCATGATAGTCTCAAATAATTTTTGGAGCAAAGATTATCATCTAAGGAACAACAAGAGTGGGTAACAAAATGTTGGGTTATGATTTTGAAATCATCTATAAGAAGGGTAAAGATAATGTAGTAGCAGATGCACTATCTAGATGAGATACATCCACAGAAGCATTACTTTGTGCAATGTCCATATTGTAAGTAGATTGGGTGGATGAAGCTAGGTTAGAAAGGGAGCAAGACAAGGATACACAGGCTATGATTCAAAATCTATAGCAAGGTACTTTAGCCTCTGACAAATTTGAATGGAAAGGTAATGTCTTATGGTATAAGGGTAGTTTGTACTTGTGCAAAAATTTAGAGCTTAAGCATAAGATTCTTGCAGAGTTGCATGCATCTCCAATTTGGGGACACTCATGGTTCTTGAAAACATATCACAGAATTAATAAATAATTATTTTGGGAAGGACTCAAGGGAGATGTACAAAAATTTGTGGTAGAATTCTTGATATGCCAATAGAAGAAAGGTGAGACAGTTAAGACTCCAGGTCTGTTACAACCATTATCAATTCCTAGTCAAAAGTAGGAGGAGGTTTCCATCGATTTCATCACAGGGTTGCCTTGTTCTAATGGTAAGAATGTTATCTTGGTCATTATGGATAGGCTTAAAAAATATGCCCATTTTTGTGCTCTCTCACACCCATTTTTAGCAAGTATAGTATCAACTATTTTTTTGGAAGTAGTTTTAAAATTACATGGAACCCAAAAAATAATTGTAAGTGATCATGATCCTATTTTCACTCGTAATTTATCAACTGAACTATTTTCTTGTTTGGGTACTTAGCTAGCTCATATCTCATCTTACCACCCCCAATCTGATGGACAAATAGAAGTGGTGAACAAATGTTTAGAGGGGTATTTCCATTGTTTTGTATTAGATAAACAGGAACATTGGGTTAAATGGATACCACTTATAGAATGGTGGTATAACACATCTTTCCATACCTCTTCTAAAATGTCTCCATTTATAGCACTATATGGTTACCATCCACCTTCCATCACTTCTTCATTAAATGTGCAAACCAAGGTTTGAGATGTGGAAGAGCACATTCAGCATCAACAAGAGGTTTTGGCTAGTTTGATAGAGAATTTGGCCTTGGCACAAAATAGGATGAAGCAACAAGCAGATCAACACCATAGTGAGTAAAATTTTGAGGTGGGTGACTGGGTATTTGTGCATTTACAACATTACAACCAAATATCCTAGAAGCAATAGAAAATGGACAACAAACTTTCTCCTAAGTATTATGGACCTTATCAAGTTCTACAAAAAAATGGAAGTGTGGCTTATAAGCTCGGGTTACCTCATTCATCTCGCATACACCTAATATTTCATGTTTCTTATTTGAAGAAGGTCATTGGCCAGATAGTTTCATCCTAGACAGAACTCCCAGAACTAGATGAAGAAGGATGAATCATTTTAAAACCAAAGAAGATCCTCTAAACATGTACTAAGAGGTTGAGAACTAGAGAGATTAGGGAATATCTAAACCAATGGAAGAATTTGAGCAGTGAAGATGCAACTTGGGAAGGTGAAGATTTTTTGAAACAACATCCAGAGTTGTTCAACATTAAGGACAACATTGGTTTGAAGGGGAAGGGCATGCTATGCCCCTAACCTATCTCAAGTATGAGGATATGAATAGCTGACCTATGGCTTAATTATCCATCTTTAATGCTTTATCACATTTCTTTATGCATTCATTAGGTTATTAGGTCATCCTATGGAGTAACCATGGTTTAGATAGACTATATATAAGAGGTAGTGGGTAGTTGTTTATCATCATATTGTGAATTTTGCTCTTATTGAAGCTTGTGGAGGTTACCCCCTCGAAGTCACTTATTTATTATCATATATCCTGATATATTTTAGTCATATTTGGATCTATTTCTATTATTCTACTTTATTGTTGAAGTAATTTCATTAAGTTTACAAAACTCCAAAAGTCAAGTGCCCTTGTGAAAGCCAAGAAAGTAACAAATGTGACCATTCAAGCAAGCTCCAAAGGATAACTTTGGACCTAAAGTACCCTTATAGAGGGAAGAAGGTGCATTTTCAAGAGATCAAGGTAGAAAGCCCAAAAGGGAATTCCTTCAGAGAAAGTGACAAGTCAAGCAATGAATTTATTCAGACATTTTGTCTAAAGAAAATCCATGGAGAAACCAAGGGGAGAATTTCTTTAGAAAAAATGTCTAAATGAATTCCTTCAGACATTTTGTTTGAATAAAATTACCAAAGGAAAGCTGAGACACTGAAGGCACAAATTTATTTGGAAAAAATGTTTGAAGTAAATATGTTGACCAATTTTGGTCCTACAGGTCAAAAATCGGGCTCCCCTCTTTCTTTCCTTTCCAAACCTATTAGCCAGTCTCTAATGAATTCACCTTACTAAAATTTTGGGTTTTCCCTTTATGATAGGCCCATTTCTATAAAGAACCAAGTGATTTGAGTCTTGCAAGTATTTCAAGTTGATTTGGGGCTTATTTCATTTCAATCAAATTACCTCAAATAAACCTTTTATCGATAAAAGGATGGGCCAGTTTCAAAGAAGTACAAGTCTTTTACAAAACTCTAAAGGTTAAGTGCCTTTGTAAAGGGAAAGAAAGTATGAAATGGGACTGTTCAAGTAAGCTTGAAGGGATAAATTTGGACCCAAAGTGCCCTTATATAGGGACAAAAGGTATATTTTCAAGAGGTCAAGGTAGAAAGCATCGAAAGGGAATTCCTTTAGAGAAAGTGACAAGTCAAATAGTGAATTTCCTTAAACATTTTGTCCAAAGAAAATCCATGGAGAAACCAAGTGGTGAATTTCTTTAGACAAAATGTCTGAAGTAATTCCTTCAGACATTTTATTCGAATAAAATTAACAAAGGAAAGCTAAGACACTGAAGGCATGAATTCCTTCAAACAAAATGATATTTTGTCTGAATAAATTTGGAAGGCAAGGAAACTTGAAGGGTAAGTGCCTTTGCAGAGGACTCGTGGCCATCAAAAAAGACCTTTTCCTTTTTTTGAAGGGTCATTTTCCCTTTAGAAAAGTTCATTTGAAAAATCTAAATAAATTGTTAAAGGATAATGATGGGCCTGAGAACGTTAACTTCAACATGTTAAACTAGCCGTTGAAGGTTCAAACATCTGATGATGGGCCCATGAACATCAAATTCAAGGTAGTAAAAGAGACATTGATTTTCAAATGATGATGAGCCCCTGACTGTCAAATTCAAGAAGATGGGTTAATCATCCGAGGAAAGCTAAAGGACATTTCCTTTGGACAAAATGTCCAAAGGAATTCCTTCAGACATTTTGCATGAAGGAATTTGAAGGTTGAGTAACCTACCAAGAAAGGAGCCAAGAGGAGGTATAGAATAGCCTAAGAGCTCGAATTACCAGGAAAATAAAAAAAAAGTAGCAAGGAAAGAAAGAGTGGAATAGTAAATCTAGAATATGACTATGCACACATAAGACAACACTTGGAACGTTCCAAAAAATGCATCTAGCCAAGTGCAGGCACAAACCAGATCAACCTAGGTGGTAAAAGAGGCATTGACAAGAGAAGTAATTGCTTGTAGATGGAATAGTCTCCACCAAATAGACATCAAAGGGAGTGTGAGAATTCAATAGAGTGGCCCATTTTTCTTTGTTTAGAATTAATAAGCAGAGATTTGCATGAGTTTTCAAGGGAGGTGGCCTTGTCATTCAAAGAATAGAGTGACCCATGCTTTATTAGGAACATTAAACATAGTTTGAGTGGCAAATTCAATTTTTATGACATATACAACATGGTTCTTCTAGGTCTATTTATGGAAAGATTATAGTAACATGAGTGGATTCCTCTTACCAAGGTGTATACTATATACAACATGGTTCTTCCAAGTGTATTTATGGAAAGATGATAGTAACATGAGTGGATTCCTCTTACCAAGGTGTTTAATGTAGTATGGGCTGCAATAGTTCCTTGAAAAGACTAAGGATATTTCTCTAAATTTTATATATTATAACCTCTTAACTGGAAAAGTGATCTCTCACTTGTGTATGGTGAAGCCTTTACAATTTTACCTTTTAATCAAAGAAACATGTTTTACCTCCATCTGATTTGTTATACTTCTAAATATGCTCATGTATCATCATTATGTTTAGCCATTTCATCTTAATGTTTTCATACGTTGATGCTAGCATATCTAGTATATCCACGACCATCTTCTATAGGTTAACAGGAAGTGCCTAGGTTAGAGAATAGAGACAGAGGAGCAACCATCTGATAGTGTGCTTCTAGAGCACCTATGGTAGGTTCTTCTTCATTGTATCTCCATTAATACCCCTTGTTAAAACACTCATGCAGTCTACTCTTTTGTTCAAATGAAGTGTCTATTCACTCCTTGTGATGTAAAGTGTTGATAAAAGATGAGTAGATTGAATCATTTGGTGCATCACCAGTTTTAGTTAGGTTCTGATTTTATAACATCCCTTTCTCTTCCCCCCCCATTATTAGCAGTAGCAGTTAAAGACCTCAAAGGTGCATCAAGGGGAGCTATCCCTTAATCTATAGATTCATTCCTCAAATTTTCCAAGCCCATAGCAAGAGGAATGTCTCCATTGTGCTGCGTGGAAGAAAGAAGTTGAGCCTTTTTTTAAAGGGTGTAATCCACAATGTAAATAATTTTTGGCATGCCTAGTGGGATGATTTTTTTTAATACTATAGGAAGTTTCAAGATTGGTGTTGGTCCAATTATTACAAGAGTGAGCAAACTAAACCCAACATCTAGCAACTCCATTTTTTAAGAACTCAGTCTCTGGTCAGAGATCAACCAGGCATCCCATACCTAAGGTCACCATAAGATCTTATTCCAAGGGTGTTACTTTTGAATTCATTGAGCTACCTTTAAACTTATCAAAGTGGCTAATATTTTCAAAGACTCATCCTTACATAGTAAATCAATTTCCCAGACCTGCCATAAAATTTACCTACATAAGGAGACCCAAGTTGAACACTGTCATCACCATGGCTTTACCTTTTGTATCCTTTAATGGTTAAATCCCTTTAAACCTTCTACAATATGACTCAATCCCAGGGATAACCCTTAAGAGCATTCCTCCTTTTAATGGAGAGGGGCCAATTATTGATATTGAACATATCAAAAATATAGCCAACCTCTACAACATTCATAATTTCATCAAAGAGAACATAACCATTAGGTTACTAGCATTATCTTTTAAAGGTAATGTTTTAGAGTGGTATGGAACCTTGCCTTCAAATTTAGCTAACTCATGGAATGAATTAGGCACCCTCTTAACATAGATTTGGAGATAAGAGTGACCATATCTCTCTAGTTGAGAAATTGACCACTATGAAAAAGAGCTCCGCATGAATTTATGAAAGATTTTAATACTAGGTTCCAAAATACTTGGGATAAAATCCCCATTTTATTGAGGCTTTCCTTTACTACTTAAAGGCTTGAAATAATTACATTGATATCATGATATAGTCCATGGGAGTACAAGTGTTACCCATTGCCTATGAAATAGCCATAGCTACTAAAAATTGTTTGGTGCAAGTAGGAAAGATAGATCCTAAACCTCATATGCCACTCTTTCTTGAATTATAACCCTCATTTTAGACCACTACATCCACTTTAGCTCCTCTACCTAGTGTGTAAAAGCTGACTGCTACCTCACCAAATGACCTCCATGAAGTTAAGAGTTTGTTACAGAGTGTTACCAATGAATTAATGGCTCTCAAGAGGCAACAAGCTCAAAGCTATCAACCAAATCAAGGATACCAATAGTTTGGACAAATAAATAGACCTTTTTTCTAAAATTATAACCAAAGATAGGGTCAAATTACCTAGATTAGACCTTATCAAGGTTATAATCCAAGTGCCCCTTCATCATCCAAAGCTCTTATTCCCACTCAAAATAATTTAGTATAGGAACAACCTCATTGCTAACCCTAGGGTATGGTCAAGAATAGGTTGCTTATACTAATGAGATGCCAAATCAATGTATGAATACACAATTTAATCAAACAACCCAATTCCCAAGTTTTTAGGTGTCAACGTGACCTAGGATGGACAACAGGCAAGCTCAGTCTGATTCCACTCTTATGAACCACTTGGAAGGAGAATTCTATGCAGTTAATTATGTAGGGAGTAAGAATAACCAGGATGATTATACTTTAGCCAATAATAGGTCCAAAAAGAGAGATATGGAGGAAGATCAAGTAGCTAGTCAAGCATTTGTAGCATCTCTTTCATCACAAGTGAACCAAAATTTTCCCAATTAGAGGTAGCCAGTTGTAACTTCAACTCCTGAGGTTGCACCTCAAGATGTAAATGTCCTCAAAGAAAATTCAAAAGGGAGAAACTCTCCAATCAATGTGGTGGACCAAATGAAGAAGCTGCACATGAATATCTCATTGTGGGATTCCTTATCAATGCCAAGACAAAAGGATATACTCCAAAAGGAATTGCATGGGTTGAGTGAACAAGCTGTCTCAATAAAGGCTGATAATGTGTTGATTATGAATGGGGCTCCTTCCATGGGAGGTCAAGAAAATAAGGGTGAAAATGTTCCTCCTTTCTATATATCCTTAGTCATTAGAGATTTTTTGGTTCACAATTGCATTATTGACAGTGGAGCAAGCACCTCGGTAATGCCCAAATGCATAGCTGACAAGCTAGGACTCAAATATGAAAAAATGACCAAGGGAGTTTTGTAGTTGGATGGATCACTAGCCAAAACATTAGGAGTGGTAAGAGGCTTGAATCTAATGCTTCATGCCTATCTAAACTTCTCCATTCCCCGTGATGTTGTAGTGGTGTATGTTCCCCCTTACTTTGCTTTTTGCTTATCCAAGGATTTCACATCCAAGATAGGTGGGTACTTAGCAACAAATTGGTCTTACATGTTTTTTAGGACTAAATATAGAACTAAAGTGAAGATTGAGTCAGATCCCATCCACATAGATCATCTAGAGCCATACTCACTCAAGGTGACAAATGTTAGCTATGCCATCATTGACGAAGAAGAATTCTGAATAGACCAATCCCCACCCTCTTCCCTTGAAGGAGTTACTGACCTACTCTTAGATGAATGGGGAAATGACAATTTTTAACATGACCCATACAATTTCATCAAAGAGGTAAGTCTTGGAGTTTATTTCATGCATGAAAAAGGTATTTTCATGCTAAATTTAATGAAGGCAAACCAAGAAAGCTATGATTTGTGGTAACTTTTCTTCAATAGATCAAGAAGTAAGTTGGGAGCTTGTGGTGGAGCAATGCTAGTTTCACCCTCAAATGAAAGATACTTTTCAACTTTTAGGTTCCAATTCTCTTCACTTGAAATATTGTAGAATATGAGTCTCTCATTCATGGTTTAGAGTGGGCAAGAAAAAGAAGAATAAAATAATTGTAGGCTTTTGGAGATAGTGAATTAATTGTAAACCAAGTGAGAGGTCAAAACTTGACCAAGAATTCCTTGCTTAAGTCTTACAAGCACATGGTGTGAGACTCAATAGAAAGTTTCCTTATTTTCAACATTATTTCCATTCTAAGAGAGCAAAATAAGCAAGCAGATAGACTAGTAGTAGTTGGTGCTCAGTTTGAGATTCCCAAGGGAATAAGTCAAAATAATAGTCAGCACCATTTAAAAGTGATAATAAGACACTCCATACCTAATAATGTCACCAATTATCAGGTGTTTGACAGTGACTAGCAGATAACACTCTTCTTACAAGAGGAGGCTGAGTTTGCTTCTAGGAATTAATCCAAGTTGTAATAGTAGTATGATTGCTAGATTTTTTAGCTAAAGAAAAAAAAACTTCCTAGAGGTTTAGTCACTCTCAAAATCATCTTTAGTGAGGATGACCAACTCAAAAATAAAAAATCAAGCATCATAATCAAGCAAAAAAATTATGAAAGAATCAAAATATTTAAGGATAGGCTACTTGCACTTGGGAAGGTATGTTCACATGATGAAAGGAATTCTTTCATTTTGTTATGCCAAGAGTTTGTTGATGTTTTTACTTGGGAGTATAGTGACTTGAAGGGTTTTGACCCAATCTTGGCCCAACACACCATTGAGATGGAAGAAGGTGACAAACCCATTGAACAAAAAAAAACAAAGGCCCATCAACCCAAAGATTGAGCCTCTCATGTGGAAGGAACTCACTAAGTTGATTGAGTCCAAGATCATTTTTCCTATCAAACGCTCATCTTAGCTAGCCAATTTGGTCCCTGTTAGGAAGAAGAATGGGGAGATCAAACTATGTGTTGATTTTAGAAGGATGAGATGTTTACATGGACAACATGAAGGAAAGATAGTTTTGAAGGGATTAAGCAAGCTATTGCCTAGGCTCCCACCTTGACCAGTCCTAATTTATCCAAGGATTTCAACCTTTACACCTTTGGAAAAGAAGAATTAATGTTTACTATGCTCACTCAAGCAAATGATGAAAACCTTGAACAACCTCTTGCATTCTTTAGCCAAGGTTTAAAAGGTTTTTAAGTTAAGTACACATATGTTGAGAAGAAAATACTTGCATTTATATGAATCCTAAAGAAATTTAGACATAAGCTGTCAAACAAAAAGATTCATATCATGGTACCTCATCCTAGTGTCAAGGATTTATTGTTGATCTGTGACTTAAATGAAAAGAGGGTAGGGTGCATCACCAAGGTATGGAATATGATGTGGAGATCAAAACCACCAAGTTGGTAAGGGAAATAGGTCTATGTAAAAACCTCACTATAGACCTTAAATAGTAGAATAAAGGCACTTTTATACTCCATGATGAGGCTATAGCAGAAGAACCTACAGTCATAAACAACTAAGCACAAGACATGGTTCATTTCCTTCTAATTGGTGTGTGCCCACAGGGCCTTGATAAGACTAAAAGGAGGTAATTTAGGCTCTAGTATCTTCCTTATGTCCTAGTTGATGGAGTGTTGTTTGTAAAATATTTTTTATGTTTACTCTTAAGATGCATAGGCTCAAATCAAGTCAATAGGGTAATATCTAAATTTTATGACAGAACAACTAGTGGTCACTTTGCTCTTAAGCCCACAGCTATAAGGATTATGATGGATGGTTACTTTTACCCCACTTTGTTCAGGGACACTCTTGCCTGGGTATAAAAGTGCCATAAATTTTCTCTATTTGATGGAAAATAATGGTTGGTTGTAATGCCTCTACAACCTATTCAAATGGAACAACTGTTCATGCAATGGGGTCTGGACTTCATAGAGATGATCAACCCTCCTTCTAGTGCTATCCACAAGTGGGTCTTGACTATACAAATTATTTCATGAGATATTGTTTTAAAGGAAGCCAATGAGAGTGTAGTCCTAGACTTATATAAAGGCTTGGTGACAAGATTTGGAGTCCCAACTACCATCATTTTCAATAACGCATTGGCTTTTTTTGGAACCAAAACAAGTGAGTGGGAATTAGGATATGGCATCTATCTTAGTACTTCTTCCAAATACTATCCATAAGGAAATGGGATATCTAAGTCCAAAAATAAGAACCTTATTAGGATCATTAAAAGGACAATGGAAGAAAATCGAAGGACTTGGCATGCCAAGCTAAAAATAGCCCTATGGGCAGATAGGGTCACTCCAAAAAGAGTAGTTGGTAATTCACCATACACACGTATGTATGGAAGGGAAGCTAGAATTCCTATTTCACTTGAATTACTAGCCTTGGATCTTGCAAACTAGATATAATTAGAGGAAATTGACAACATGAAAGTCAGATTTTAATAATTAATGGAGCTTCCAAAGGCAAGAGACCAAGCCATGGTTTCCATGACTAGCCATCAACAACAAACAAAGAAGCATTTTAAAAATAAATAATCATCAAAAGACTTCTCAAAAGGTGACATTGTTTTGAAATGGGATGAAGATTGAGCTAAACCTAGAAAGCACATGAAGTTTCGATGCCTTGTGGAGTGGTCCATATGTCATCACTCAATGCAAGCAACATAATACATTCCAACTCTCTAGGTTGGATGGTGGAGAACTACATATCCTAGTTAATGGGATATATCTTAAACATTTTCACTAAGCCTTCTCTTATTATGTACATATTTTCTCTATTTTTCCCCTCATTTTCCCTAAGTGCTTTTGTACATGTTTGTAGTTTTTTAGCCTTGTGTGTGTTTTCTTCACCTTTTATGGTAAAATATTTATGTTGATTCTTACAGTTTCTCAAGGTTATTGCCAGCCTTTCAAGTTGTATCTTGACTCAATGCCCAATGGACATGTAGGCCACCAATTTTCTTAAGCATAGCAGGCATGCTTCCCCTAGGAATCGCCAAATATGTTGACCAATTTTGGTCATGTAGGCCAAAAATTAGGCTCCCCTCTTTCTTTCCTTACCAGACCTATTAGCCAATCTTTGATGAATTCACCTTACTAAAATTTTGGGTTTTCCCTTTGTGACAGGCCCATTTCTATAAAGAACTAAGTGATTTGAGTCTTACATGTATTTTGAGTTGATCTGGTGCTCATTTTGTTTTAAGTAAATTACCTCAGAAAAGCCTTTTATCAGCAAAAGGATGGGCCAGTTTCAAAGAAGTACAAGTCTTGTACAAAACTCTGAAGGTTAAGTGCCCTTGTGGAGGGTAAGAAAGTAACAAATGGGACCATTCAATCAAGCTCCAAAGGATAACTTTGGACCCAAAGTGCCCTTGTGGAGGACAAAAGGTGCATTTGTAAGAGATCAAGGCAGAAAGCTCGAAAGGGAATTCCTTTAGAGAAAGTGACAAGTCAAATAATGAATTTCTTTGATCATTTTGTCTAAAGAAAATCCATGGATAAACCAAGGGGAAATTTTCTTTGGACATAATGTCTGAAGGAATTCCTTCACACATTTTGTGTGAAGCAAATTACCAAAGGAAAGCTGAGACACTGAAGGCATGAATTCCTTTAGACATTTTATCTGAAGAAATTTGGAAGGAAAGGAAACCTAAAGGGTAAGTACCTTTGTAGAGGACTCTTGGCCATCAAAAAGGACCTTTTCCATTTTCCTAAGGGTCACTTTCTCTTCAAAAAAGTTCATTTGCAAAAGCTAAGGAAATTGCTAAAGGATAAAGGTGAGCCTGAGAACATCAACTTCAACATGGTGAACTAGCCATTGAAGGTTCAAACATCTGGTGATAGGACCATGAACATAAAATTCAAGGTAGTAAAAGAGACATTAATTTTCAAATGATGATGGGCCCATGAGCATCAAATTCAAGAAGATGGGTTGATCATTGGAGGAAAGCTAAAGGACATTTCCTTTGGACAAAATGTTCCAAAGGAATTCCTTAAAAAATTTATCCCAAAGAAATTCAAAGGCTGAGTGACCCACCAAGAAAGGAGCCAAGAGGAGGTAAAGAATAGCCTGAGTGCTTGAATTACTAGGAAAAGGTAGGAAGTAGCAAGGAAAGAGAGAGTGGAATAGTAAATCTAAAATGTAGCTATGCACACATAAGACAATGCTTGGAATGTTCTAGAAGACACATCCATCCAAGTGCAGGCATGAATTAGATCAACCTAAGTGGCAAAAGAGGCATTGACAAGAGAAGTAATTACTTATAGATGGAATAGTCTCCACCAAACAACCATCAAAGGGAGTGCAAGCATTCAACAGATCAGCACATTTTTCTTTGTTTAGCATTAATAAGCAAAGAGTTGCATGAGTTTTCAAGGGAGGTGGCCTTGTCATTTAAAGAATAAAGTGACCCATGCTTTAGCAAGAACATTAAAAGTAGTTTGAGCAGCAAATTCAATGTTTTTGATATATATAACATGTTTCTTCTAGGTATATTTATGGAAAGATGACAACAACATGAGCGGATTCCTCTTACCAAGGTGTTTAATGAAATATGGCCCACTAGTTCCTTGAAAAGACTAAGGATCTTTCTCTAAATTCTATATATTGTAACCTCTCAATTGGAAAAGTGATATCTCACTTGTGTATGGTGAAGCCCTAAAAATTTTACTTTTTAATCAAAGAAGCATGTTTTACATCCATCTGATTTGTTATAATTCTGAATATGCCCATGTATCATCATTATGTTTATTCATTTTATCTTAATGATTTCATAGGTCAATGCTAACATATCTAGTACATCTAAGACCATCTTCTATAGGTTAATAAGAAGTGCCCAGGTTGGAGCATAGAGGTAGAGGAACAACCATCTGGTAGTGTGCTTCTAGAGTATCTATGGTAGGTTCTTCTTCATGGTATCTCCATTAAGCCCCCTTGTTAAAACACTCATGTAGTCTAGTCTTTTGTTCAAATGAAGTGTCTATTCACTCCTTTTGATGTAAAGTGTTGATAAAAGATGAGTAGATTGAATCATTTGGTGCATCAGCATTTTTAGTTAGGTTCTACTTTTATAACATCTTTTTCTCTTTTCACCCCTCTATTATTATTAGTAGTAGTTAAGGACCTCAAATGTGCATCAAGGGGAGATAGCCCTTAATCTAGAGATTCATTCCTCAAATTTGTCAAGCCCACAACAAAAGGAATGTATCCATTGTGTTGTATGTAAGAAAGAAGTTGAGCCTTCTTTTAACAGGTGCAATCCATAACATCAACATAGATATCATGAGGTCTAGGCTAAAGTAGCTCACATAAAAGCTAAAGAAACAAAAATAGTAGAACTACACATTATAAGAGGAGATGGTGATAAGGTATTTTATGTTTCAAAAATAAGGCCATGGGTTTAATGACCACCTTATCAAGGTATGGGACAAAATCCACTTTTTTCAAATTCCACCTCCTTTGGTTAATAATTTATAAATGCTACTCTCAATTGGAATAATCCTTGGATGAACATTCCACCTCCTAATTCTAGATGGTAGCCACCTCAAGCAAGATACCCCACCACCTCTTAGAAACCTCAATAAAATGTATCCCCATCTTGGATGCAAGCTTGGCAACCACCCCAAGTCCCACCCTTCACAAACTAGTGGCAACAGCCCTAGAGACCTAACCAACCATGGGGTATCTCTCTAGGAGGATGTCCTTCACAATAACAACCTCCTGATCTTATGCCCAATATGTAAGCTACACCTATTATGTACCTAGAAAATATGATATATGGGTTGATGGAGATGCCGACATGTGGCACACATCCCCTTAGTTAGTTATATGTGTACAATATATTAAGATAATAGAGTAACTTGTGGAAGTAGTACATTGGGTAATGGTCAGCCTACATTGGATTAGGAGGTTACCCATCCATGGGTTAGATAGATGTATATATATAGGAGATGAATATCATGGTAAATATATCAAGTAAGCATTGAGTCTTCTATTGTAAGAGGATATTGGAGGTTGTCCCCTCAAAGAGACATTGTGGAGTTATTCCTTCCTAAAGGAGTATTATATGGTGTTTCCTTACCTTAAGGGTATTTTTAAATATATTGAATATCAAGATCATTACAAGTGATATCAGAGCTTCGATTTGGGCAATTTGTGGAGCAAACCCTAGTTTTTTTAATCATCAATAACTTTTGATTGGTTTCTAATTTTTTCACAATTTTTTTACTAGATATGTATAATATTTCAAATAAGTCACAGTAAAAAAAATCGATATTTTTTGATTTGTTTTGAGGAAGTTATTGCCATTTTAGGGTTTATAATAATTTTTCTATATCTTCTAAAATATAAGGAATTTTTATTCAAAATTTTTACTGGAGATGTAAGAAGATTTAAGAGAAGTACAGTCAAAATTTCAGAATTGTTTGATTTATTTGAAGTGATTTGTTGTGATTTTATGGATCAATTTTGACATTTTAGGTTTTCATGGACCTTAATTTTTTTTGTGGATCATGGAGTTGAAAAATTTTTCAAGGGAAGATGATATTGATGCTATAGAATGGTGGCTCCTTTTGGAGAATCATTTTAGAAAAACTTTTGGGCAAAGACGATTAATTCCTTTTTTGTCTGGGCTTGCACTACATTGGTTTGATCAATTGAGCTGTACAGAAAGGTTTTCTTCATGGAATGAAATGAAATAGATCTTTTTAGATCGTTGGGATATAAAACAAGAAGTAGAAAAAGAAGAAGCAGTAGAAGAAGAAGAAGTAGAAAAAGAAGAAGAAGAAATAGAAGAATCAGTAGAAGAATAAGAAGTAGAAGAAGAAATAGAAAAAGAAGTAGATGATGATGATGAAGAAGAAGAAGAATAAGAAGAAGAAGAAGAATTGGATGATAAAGGTTCAAATTATTTGGCTCCAAAGAAATCTGAGTCAATTTTTCAATTTCATGGATGCATTCAAAAGAAAAAGGTTATTGTGTCCATAAACCCTACTAGTAAGTATAAATTCATCAACATGAATATGTCCAAGCATCTACATGTTCAAGAAAAGAATATCAAAGAGGTTCAAGTAGATGGTAAGAATATCTCAATGTTTGAAGATCTGAAGCTCATTATGGAAAAATATGTTTTGCATTCATATTTTTATGCTTTGGATATGAATGCTATGGATATAGTTCTTGGATATCCATGGTTAGAGACTTTGGGAACAATGAATATTAATATTCAGAAAAGGTTCATGAAGTTTTAGTATAGGAAAAAGAAGATCACTTTACAAAATATCATAGTGAAAAAGGCACCAATAACAATCCAGGTAGATCATGAGGATGAGATTAAAATAGGTGATGAAGATCATGATAAAGATTTAGATGATATAGATAAAGACACACTACAAATGAACACTTCATCTACTCAAGAGACAAAGAAGGAAAAGGTAGAAGAGGTAGAAGTAAGGGTGGATAATGTCAAAGTATTAGAAAAGGTTGAGGTATATAGACACCCACATCATCATGAGAGGAAATAATCATGGAACCAGCTGAAGAAGTGTCATAACAACAATCATTGTCTATACAGGAAATCAAATTTCCAATAATTTTGGATATGCATGGAATCCAAAGAAAAAATACTATGGCACATGGAATGAATGGGGAAATCACTATGCCTATGCATGGAAGAATACCTACTATGGTCATGGTTGGAACCGGAGTAGCGCAGTGGAATAGGGTACATGGAATAAAAAGAGGAATAATTATGCTTAGACACCAAAGCAATCTAATTATGATCATAAACGAAATCAAAGGAGGATAATGGAATTTGGAAACAAGCTTGGAGAGATATCGCCTACCAAGACCACATATGGATGGCTAGATGATCGAGATTGGAGAGAAGTGTGTAATGATTTGAAGCACACTCATTATTTGGCTTCTTCCTATGTTTTAGGGATGAAACATGTCAAGGAGGGAAGTAATGTTATGTACCTAGGCATATGATATATGGGTTGATGGAGATGCCAACATGTGGCACACATCCCCTTAGTTAGTTATATGGGTACAATATATTAGGATAATAGAGTAACTTGTGGAAGTAGTACATTGGGTAATGGTCGGCCTACATTGGATTAAGAGGTTACCCATCCATGGGTTAGATAGATGTATATATATAGGAGATGAATATCATGGTAAATATATCAAGTAAGCATTGAGTCTTCTATTGTAAGAGGATATTGGAGGTTGTCCCCTCGAAGAGACATTGTGGAGTTATTCCTTCCTAAAGGAGTATTATATGGTGTTTCCCTACCTTAAGGGTATTTCTGCATATATTGAATATCAAGATCATTACAACACCCAAGACTAATCAATGATCTACCTAACCCATATAAAATCCTACAAATAATTTGATGCAATCCATATTTATTACTAAGCCTGTTCAATACCTAACATGTGTGATGAACATTAATGAAGTTCACATCCATTTAGGGAAGGTTATACTACCTCCAATACCACCCATAATAAGGAATTCAAAGGAAGAAACCCTAGAAGAACATGCTAACCCACCACCATCACCTCACAAACATTCTAAACTAACACATAAAGCTATTAATGAAATAGCCTCACCATTTCTAGAATGTTTCAACCTTTAATGCCATACAATTGAACCTAAGTTTGATCTCATGGGATAGCTTAATAAACTTTACATCAAAATCCCTTTATTTCAAGCCATCAAAGATGTACCCATATATTCTAAAGTTGTTAGAGACCTCTATTTGTAAAAACTAGGAAGGAAGAAAAAAGATCCCAATACTATGCATGTGATTGGTTAGTTATAGTTATATTATTCTAGGGAATACCCTACCAAATAAGTATTCAAATCCTAGATACTGGGTAGTTATAGCCTAGCTCCATGACCAATAGTTATCCAACACATTGATAATCTTGGGGGTTACAATCAATGTAATACCAACTAAAATCTTGCACAAACTCCAACTAAAAAATATTTGTCCCACATCTACAATGCTACAAATGGTTGATAGGTCTATAGTCAAACCAGAGGGAATCATTAAATATCTTGGCATCACTGTAGATTTTTGGGAGTATCCTATAGATTTCATTATGCTACAACCTAAGTCTAATTTGGGTGGATACCTCCTTATCTTGGGATGACCTTAGATTACCATAGTATATGCCTTCATCAACTATATAATAGGTAACATGATGATATCTAATGGCTACCACACTATGCAGTTGGTTCTTTATCCCCCAACACAGTCAATTTTCTTACTAGAGCTTACATTATGGGTTGAATAAGAGGAGGAATATCGATATTCCTTGATTCTTGTATTTACCATAGACCATGCATGCACATTATCAAATAAGGAAGAAGATATCATTCTCTCCAATTTTTTTCTAAATAATTACCACACTCCTATATATCTCAACTACTTGCAAGGCATTAAGTACCCCTTTTCTAGCTTCTAAAAATTGGATAATTCTAATGCATCTGTGCAGGAAAGATTCCACCAGCTACTACCTCATAGATTTATCCAAACTAGATCCATTAGCAATATTAAAATAATGAAAGCACTCTCACAGCAAATTGAAATCTCTTTGGGGAAAACATTGCTTATTAATAGCAAGTTAAAATTAAATGAGGAAAAGTGCCTAGTCAGCATGTTGCATGCTCACCAACATGATTTTGTATGGGATTATGAGGATATGAAAGGAATCAGCCCAAAAATATGTACACATCTTATTTACATCAAATAATAGTGCCAACCAATCAGATAGCCATAATGTAGGATGAATTCAACTCTTCGAGAAATAGTCAAAAAAGAATTAAAAAAAAATTGACTACTAGATTTATATATCCTATCTTTGATAGTGAATGGGTGTCATATTTAGTATTTTCACCAAATAAAAATGGAGAATGACATGTATGCATCGATTATAGGGAACTCAACATAGCAATTAGGAAGGATCACTTTCCTCTACCCTTCATTGACCAAGTATTGGACACACTAGCAGGGAAGAAATATTTTGCCTTTTTGGATGACTTTAGTGGTTACAACTAGATTAAAATTACTCTTAAGGACCAAGAAAATACCACCTTTAATTATATATGGGGTACTTATGCTTATGTTGTATTACCCTTTAGGATATGTAATGTTTTGGCTACATTCCAAAGGGCTATTCTAAGTATATTTTCAGATATGGCTAATAAATGTGTTAAAATCTACATTGATGACTTCATTGTCTATGGAGAGACATTTGATGAATGCCTCAACAACTTGGAAAAAGTGATAAAACACTATTAGGAGTACCATCTATCTCTTAGCCATAATAAATGCTACATGCTTATGATAGAAGGTATTTTCTTGGGCCACCATGTATCTGTTGTAAGAATTAATGTTGATCTTGTAAAAATTAGCATCATCAAAAACTTTCTTGTTCCTCAAAATTAAAATTATGTTTGGAGTTTTTTAGGCTATGCCAGTTACTATAGGAGATTCATCAACAATTTTATTAAAGTAGTAGCACCATTGTTTACCCTTCTGACCAAAGATGTTGAATTTCTCTAGACTCTCACTTGTGATATAGCCTTCAAACAATTGAAATAATTATTGGACACCACCCATGTTCTATGTCGTCTTGACTAGAAGCCACCCTTCCACATTCACATAGATGCTTTAGATACTACTCTTAGAGTAGTGCTCGACAAAAAATAAGAAGCTTGAAATTATGCCATCTATTTTATAAGCAAAAACTTGAAGGTAGATGAATTAAATTATATAGTTATTGAAAAAGAGTTCTTGGAAGTAGTGTATGCTATCAACAAGTTCCATCACTACATCATAGGGTATCAGGTCTTTGTGCATATAGAACATGTAGCCATTTAGTACCTTATGAACAAATCAATTATTCCAACTAGAGTGATAAGATGGTTACTCTTATTACAAGAACTTGATATCATCATTATTGATAAGCCTAGTAAGGACAATGTAGTAGCTAAATTTTTATCATGCTTGTAAAACCCTGAAGAGGATACCATGGTAGATGACTCATTTCTAGATGATCACCTATTCTCTCTCACCCTTACCACACCCTGGTATGTTTATATTGCTAATTACCTTATCACAGGGCTACTCCCATAACACTTCTTCCCCAAACAAAGGAGAACATTGATTCCCAAGTGGCAGATATTCATGGTTGTTTGGATTCCTTTTCTATACTGGGCCTAAATTTATCATCAAAATATGTCTCAAAGAAGATGAAGTTATAGATATCCTCAAATCCTACCATGATGAACCCTATGGAGGATAATTTTTATCTAAGCGTACAATATTCAAAATTTTGAATACATGATACTATTGGCCCTCACTCCATAGAGATGCAATAAGATATACTGCACATTATGATAAATGTCAATGTATGGGGAGACCCACAAGATCAAATGAAATGATTTTTTAGCCTCAAATGGTGCTTGACCATTTGAAAAGTTGGGCTTAGACTTTGTCAGACCTTTTGATCCCAAATCCAATAATAAACAATGCATCCTTGTCTGTACTAATTATGTCACTAAATGGGTGGAAGTCAAAGCTCTTACACACACCAAAGATGAGAAGGTGGTATCTTTTCTCTATAAAGAGATATTTACTCGATATGGTGTGCCATGTGAAATAGTCACTAATTAGGGACCCCAATTCACTACTAATTTAATTACTACCTTAGTCTAGCAATATAAGATTAGACATGAAAAATCAACTCCATATCATCCACACTCTAATGGATAGGTAGAAATCACCAACATAGAGTTAGAAAATATTCTGACAAAGACTGTTAGTATATCTTGTAAGGATTGGGAGGCTAGGTATGTGGGCTTATAGAATCACATGGAAGACCATTATAGGCTTCACTCCATATGAGTTGGTCTATCGAAAGAAACCTATTTTACCCATGTAATTTGAACACAAGACCTTGTGGACAACATTAGAATTGGGGATGGATATATTTGAAACCTAGAAAGAAAGGATTTTATATTTGAATACCTTAAGTGAATATAGACAATAGGCATTACAAAACATATAACTTATACAATAGCAATGGATTGGATGGCATGATAGACACATTAAGACCAATAAATTATATACTAGAGATTGGGCCCTTCTATTTGATTCCAAATATAAGCACCACATGGGTAAACTCTAGCCAGATGGATTGGTCCTTTTAAGATTGAGCATATTTTTAACAATGGAGTAGTTCAACTCTAAACCATTGATCCAATAAAATTCCATTTGTTGGTTAGTGACCATAGACTCAAGCTATAAAAAAAACCACATACTAAGGATGAATTTACCAGTCACATATGATAGTAGTTAGAAGATGGATATAATGATGTCCTAGTTAGGTAGGTTGTTCCACCAAAAAAATCACTAGTACACACTCAAATAAAGGAGAGGAGGACATCCTTTCCCTCCTTTGGCATGATATATGAGACCTTCCATTGGTCTTTGACAAGTCACATTTCCAAGTGACTTAGCTAGGACTATTGAATAAACATTATACTACAAATAATAGTTAGAGTAAAAAAGAATCCAATAATGAAAACCCATTTTTGGGCATTATTGGTAGATTTTGGGTAGAAAACCAATGTACTGGCTACCTAGATCTATAAAAAAAACCTAAATAAAAAACTAGCTTGCTAGCTATTTAGGAGTAATAATAGAAATAACTAAGAAGGAGAACATGAAGACAAAAGTAGAGAGAAGGCAATCCATCAAATCCCAACTGTTTACATAGGTTTATTGGAGCTACTACAAACATTCTTGACATTTATATGAGCATTCATGAAGTTGCTACATGCATTTTTAAAAGTTACTATGGGCACCTTTTACATAGTTGGGCATCACTTTGCAGTTTGCTATGGGCACCTTTGTAGTTGCTACATGTACCTCTCATGCCTATTTTCTTCTTTTTACAGAGCATGCAAGATAGATCCTCCTACAAATCTCATCGATGGTCTGGCTATTAGTTTTTGGGAATTATATGGAAGTCCCCAGACAACCTTATATAAGAAGGTAGAATGATTTGGGTAGCACATGTCATATCTATTACCTAAATTTACCCCTAACTTTCAAGCTATAGAGCCACAACATAGCATATAACTTCTATTTCCATGTGGAAATGTTGTCGACTAGAATTTTTCCTTTAGGGACACTCATGCTTCATCTACAACTCTAGTTCTATACTGAATACCATACTAATTACTATAGCCAAGACTAGGTATAAAACCTATAGGGCATGAACATAATCTAGACTCTTATTAGTTAGTTTATCTAGATGAAGGTCACTAGCCAATATTGCCCTCAACTACCTATTCAGGTTCTTCCAGCCACCACTTGCAGCACTTAGCTTTTCAATTGCCACTAGAGGGTATGACAAAAATCATTTATACTCCAAGTCTAAGATCCATGTTCTATGTAACTTACCCTATATTACATGCACATGAATTTTAGGCATTATTAATGCCTACCAACTAGTGATCTCGCAATCACTTCACAAAGGATCCACTTCAGTCCAACCCCAACTACAAACCCACTCATTGCATAGTTAATCATTTCCATGCAAATATTTGCATGCCAACATATGTGTGACTACCCAAACATCACATCCAAAATATTTTTGTTGTAAGGTACACCATATCTTTCATCATGGTAAATGTCATTCATTATTCTAAACTAGCCATATGGTATTAATAACACATATTTAATTGACTTTAATTATTCATTCAAAAATCTATCACCTCACCACTAAACCCACACTATTTTCATGATGACTTGTCTCATCCCATATTTCCTACTCTATCCACATCACCTAAGGACACATAATTAAAGTGGGAGGAGATGCTATGGGTTAAGCCTCATGCACCATGGTAACCCTGTAATATATAAACCCCATAGTTTTCCATTTTTAGACCTAAAACCTACTACTAATAGACTTATATAAATATCAAAGCATGTGCATTTACCTATTTATTGAAATTAAAGTGGAGAAGTTAAAATGGGAGGGTCAGTTGTGTGGAGAGAGCCCTCAAACCATAAGCATTTATGAGGAAACCAATCCAGTTGGGATGTTTCCACATGGTTGGTTGGACTACCTATTTTGAATAGTTATAACATTTTTTAGAACCACTTGCCAGGGCATTTATAAGATCTTTTGATGAGAACCAAGCCATTGTAGGTGGCATCACATTTCTACTCAGACTTTGATGAGCCAAGAAACTAGGCTACCAAGCATTGGAGAAAATTGGCAAGATAGACCAAATGGCCAAGAATCCAGGTAATAATTTTTCCAAGAAGGTGAAAGATTGGTATTGAAAAAAAGGGTGTGGAAAGATTCAATCTACCTATAGAATAGAGAGAAATAACAACATATATTATCAGGTACATGACCTATGAGGGAAGGTATTTCCTCATTTAAACTCTTTAGTTCAAATTTTTGAATCATTTATGACACAATAGAGTCATTAATGCTCCCAATTTCTTATGGAATATCTTGAAAATAATGTCTAAGGAATATCAAAAAGGCACTAGAACAACCCTATCTCACCACTACTTCATATGGCTTATAATTAAGCAAAGAATATCCTCTATGAGGCTTGACCTCACTTTGGAGAAATTTTTGGCCCTAAAAAATATTTCACCCCAGCAAGAAGAGGGCACTAATGAGAGGGAATCTCCTGAGGGGCAGCCCCAAAAAATATTCAGGAAGATGTAGTGGGTGCTAGTACTACTAGTCAACCCATAGCCACTGAAGGACCATCTAGGACTAATAAAAGAGAAAAGGAGAGGAAAAGACTGGTCTTATCCCCTTTTGACATAGAGAAGGAAATCCCATAGTAGCATGGCCCTTCTCCCATTATGTCCTCACCTCAAGAAGAAGTTCCCCTATCTCCTGATGCATAAGAAAAAGTTCCCCTATCTCCTGCTACACAAGAAGAAGTTCCCTTGTCAACTAATACACAAGAAGAACAAATTACATCAGAGACCCCTCTTACAAGGAAATTGAAATCTAAAGGGAATAAACCCATGGTGTCAAAAATAAGGAGACCTCCTCATATGGAGATCTCAAAGGATGAATAAACAAAAGACTTCTTTAGCCTCCTTAACCATAGATATCAGTGATGGTGAAAAACCAAAGAAAGAGCCTAGGCTTAAGAAAACCCCTAATGGATTTGAAGTAGAGGAATGGTCTACTAATGAAGGATATACTAAATTATAATAATAGTCACCTCTTCCATCTAGATTCACTGAGGAGGACATTGATATCTTTAAAAAAATTGGATACACAGAGGATGACTTGAGAAAGGTTATGGAGAAAGAAGAAGAAGAATTGAAAGAAGAAGAGGGTATGAAAAAAGGAAGAGAATACAAATTTTTTTCTCATGATCAAGAGTTACAAACATTATAAAAAGCTATGGAGGAGATATGTAGATGCAAACATGAGATGATAGAATTGAAAAGGAAATAAGGAATTGAAACACTTCTCGGAGCAGTAGAGTTTGTAGACCCCTCTAAGGATAAAGGAAAGACAATGGAGGAACTTATAGCTATACTCATGGAGGAAACTATAGCTATATTCATGGAGGAACCTACAACAAAGTATGCTTTAGATTTGTTACCTTTCTATCAGGGATTTCTTCCTCTATTGCCCACTACACCTACACCTACTGTAAAAAAAGTTATTGATGTAAATTTCTCAACCACCTCTCCAGTAGAAACTTATGATCTTTTTTTTTTTTTGAAATAAAATTTGGTGATAATGAAAATTACCACAAAGAATTGGTACAGAGATTTAAGGGTTATGTTCAATCAAAAGAACAACATGAAGAACCACAAGAAAAAATAGAATTTTTTCAAAATTAGGATCAATTATCTAAAGGAAAAGATTAGCAGAATACATCAAACTACTGAAATGATAATGGAGTGTAGACCAAATTCTAGGGTGTATGCCATGTACCTCAAATAAAAATGGTTAAAATTTAGGTATTATAGGATTTTTAATGATCAATCTTATATGGTTTGTGACCCAAAAACTTTCTTTGAAGAATATAGACATGTTGATCCTAATCTTCAAGCCTAGCTAAGTGAATTCTACATTCACCAATATGTTATTCCTAGTGATACAGAATGGAACCCCAACATTTATTTGATGGATGTCTTATTAAATGCATTTTCTTCATATATTTTGAATGAAACTAAAAGAAGAAAACAAATAAAAGGATATCAAGAAAAAGATAAAGAAGCCACCTTGATGATTAGGAGTGAATCTAAAGATTCAGATGCTATAGTAGATGAATGGATTTCATTTATGAACACAGATGCTCCATAGGAATGGGTTTCCAAAAAATAGGTAGAAGTCCATAACCACTATTTAAGTCTCATAGAAGGAGATGGAAGACAATTTTTTGTTGCTTGGTCTCATAAATGGGAATAACTCTCAGGTGCCTTGAAAAAGAAAGAACTATACTCCCCTCAAAACCTCAAAGAGGCCATCCATAGAGTATACTTGTATATTCAACTTATCATGAAATAGAGAGTGTAATGGTTGGGATTGATGTTTCAACCCCATATATTTTGGTTTCTAATCCCTAATTGGCTAGAGAATAAAATATGGAGGCACTTTGAGAATGTTAAAGGTTTTTATCTCTTTGAAGTGGAAGGCTACCCTAAGGCCCTAGACTTTAGAAGGTTTTGTGGTTTTAGAATGTAATCAAGGCTTGCTCAAGGTTGAGCAAGAGATTATATAGGGGGTGTGATGAGGCCACCAATTTATTACTATTATAGCCTCATCCATGATTAGTCTATGCCCTTTTTCTATATAAATCCCATAATCATCTGTCACTAATGCAAATGAATGAATGAATTTATGATTTTGTATTTTCATTAATATATCTGTGTGTGTGTGTGTGTGTGTGTGTGTGTGTGTGTGTGTGTGTGTGTGTGTCTGTGTGTGTGTGTGTGTTATGTTATTTTATGAATTATGGATTCTTTTTCTTGATTGAATTATATTGGTGTGACTTTATCTAACAATAATTTTAAGAATAATGTAAAGCTACATAATCTTGCTACAGTCATAGATTTTATAGGCTGCCCATAACAATTATAGGCTTCACCTATACGTTGCCTATATCCACTATAGATTGCCTATAGCAATTGAAGGTTATACCCACAGGTTTCCTATAGCCATCGTAGAGTGCCTATAGCTACCATGTGAAGTAGTCATTATTGAGGAGACCTTGTACATGCATCCAATTATCTTTGGAAACCAATGAATAAATGACAAGAATCATAGTTATATGGATTCCCTGCATTTAAGGATATATTGGATACATTTTCATAAATAGTAAAGACAAAGATAATGATAAAATACAAAAGGAGATAAAACAACAAAACAATATGCCTTATCTCTAACCCAATCAAGACTAAAACAAGTAATTTTGATTACTAACTACTTGAAGGTTGACTAGGGTAGTTTTTATGTATTTGTATTCTTTCCTAGTCTGGTGTTTTTAGTTTAGAACCAATAAACTACCTTTTTTATTTAAAGGCATAACTTAGACTAGATTAGGAGTTAGATAATCTTGAGGAAATATTATCAAATTTTTTTACTATATCCTTTGTATGTAGAATTGAGTAATGAGAAAGTTGAATTTGTAAGAACTTGTGAATTCTCTCAGAGAGGGATTGGAGACTAGTTCTGAATGAGGAAGGGCCACATCAAAATGAGCTACTATGAATATCTTGACCCTCTTTGATTATTAGTATGTTGTGTAAGTAGATTTTAATGTTAAGTTTGATTCTATAAGTGTGATGCATGTATGATACATAAGTGTGGAATAGTTCCATAATTCTATCATAGCAATTTCATAAGATAACTACTCAATAAAATTTAGTATAAATATATTTTAATACAACTAGAAAAACAAGTTGATTTCAAACTGGTAAATCTGGGATTCACTAAATAATTAGTATGTATAACACTCCATACATTTAAAACCTTAAAATATGAATGGAATTAGGATCATAATAATTATAAACATGTATAAAAACATCATTACTCACATGAGAAGTGTATACATTAAATTTTGGTTGCCTTAATTATTTGAATTAATCTCGCTAATTTATCCTTTTAAGCCTAATCCTAGATATTTATCTAATATTCTACCTCAATATTTATTAATTCACTAACATTATTAATCCCCACTTCTTCATTAATTCTCCTAAATCCCCATTATCTTATCCTAACCCCACTTATCCATTATTTGGGAATTTTAAATTCCCATGACCCACCTACCCACGTACTAAGCCTATTCATAGGCTCTCCTACACCCCTAGTCCCTAATAACCCACCTAATCCCTATCTAATACCCTAAATAATCCTAATTAATCCCTAATATAACTCTATAATCCTCTCTAATTTATCCTTATCCCTCTAGAAACCTCCATTCTAGAGGCTTCCAAGGAATTAAAAATTCCTTGCAAATTACTTAGCCATTGATTCTTCCCTTCATATTATATATAAATAACACATTTTTCCATGGCCAAGATAAAAGGCAATGACATCAACTTGAATCCACATACTAAATACATTAATCCATAATACATAATCAAGTAACTATAATGTCAAAAATCTTAGTCTAAGGTAATCTCAATCCAATCCTCTTATCTTTTATCTAGTTCATCTTGGTTTGGAGTAATTAGCTTTAGGATTAGAATGCTTTTTTGAATTATGTATTCATCTATTTTCATTTGATTCTAATGGCTATATATCTTACTTAGGTATTTTGATATTTTGAGATTAAATTGCATATTTTAATCCATACAGCTCAAAATTCCTACAACAAGAAGCACACACACTATATAATTCATTTATAACTTTTCAATTTCAAAAAATAAACAATGATTTCACACTATTTTTTCCTAATATTTTCAATATTATCATCAATATTATTTTCATTACATATAAAATTAGAATTTAAACCATTTAAATGATGTATATTTTCCTTCACAAGAGATTTATCATTCATATTGCAAGATTCCATATTGGAAATATGAACCATGAATTAATCTACACAAGGGAAAAAGTTATGAAATAAGAAATAACAAGCCCTAAGATGAATAAAATATGGGATCCCTACACATCAGATCTACAACTATCATAAATATAAATCCTATAAGGAACACAATAATCAAACTCTAGGTTTGGTGAAATAATATGGAAGCATTCACCAAGGTGCTAATTAAATAAGAACATGAAACTAAATCTAAAGATAGATCAAATGAACACAAAAAATCAAAATATAATAATTAATATTTGAAAGGTGAATCTAACCCTATGAGGTGTATAGCTTCAAAAATATAGGGGTTCACTATTTGTTTTAACAAAATAGGGTTTTAGGGTAATAAATTATGCATAAATAATAAAAAAAATGGCACAATAGAGATTTAAGGTAATAAAATTAATAAAAGTAATAAAATATATCCTAATGCCTATAATAGGTATAAAATCACCATTAAACTATTAAAAATTAATACTAATGAAAGGAAAGATAATGGGAGATAAATAAATAACTAAAATAAGCACATAGACTATGAAAGTGCTTGGAAATTTAGAAAGGAAATTCCTAAAACTATGTAGATTAAGAAACTAGAAATGAAATAAATTTATGCAAGAGATAAAAATTGTGGGACCCATAATTATGGTTAAATAAAATCATATGACTAATTGTGGTTGATTTCCAGGGAATGTGGGAGCCTATTATGGTTGTATAAAAATTTGAATGTATGTCTGAAACTTTATAAGATCCATTGTTATCAGAAGCTGTGTAGGGTGTTTCTCATAAATTTGTGAATTGGTGTAAAAAGATGTCCAAAAAAAAAATTCTAATTGAAGTAACCCTAAACATAACCAAATACCAATAAAGTGTGAAAGTAATTGGCATTGGTCACATCCTTTAGTGGTGTAGTTGTATATCTCATTTGCTTAAAATTAGGGCTCAATTTATTTTTAGTGCTTCATGATTTTATCCTAACCCAAATTAGAGATATGGATTCACCTTCTCTCCATAGATAATCAAATTCAAATAATTTAAATATTACTTAAGTATTATCTTAGTACAAGTATGAAAAAATATAAAACTCTTGAAATTGATTAAAATCCTTATAGAGAAAAAAACAGAAGCTTGGTAATGTGCCTAAGACTTGAAATGACTCAATGTGATTACTTATTTTTTTAAATCTCATAGGAGGAATTTTGTAAATAGACTTATAAAATTATAATTAAGGACCTATTGGAACACAATAAAATAAGAAAAGAGGTAAAATCTAATGAACCAAGCTCACATAAATAACTAAAGAGAAAATGTGGAAAAGGGCCCACAAAACTAGAATGATCAAAATCATGACACCCATAATTATTTTCATTCTATATTGATGAACACTTTTTCCATTTTAAATTTAATTAATATCAAGATAAAAAAATAGAGGAAGATAAGGAGAGGATCCCCAATCATAAGTATACATAGAGAAGAGATAAAATAGAATAAATAGCAGAGGTAGATAATAAATAGAAGTTAAATCACATAAATGAGTAACAATAATTTAAGTAATTTGAATCAATGATCCACATGCATAAAACTACATTAAAAATATTAAAATAAAAATACTTGGACCAAAATTAGGTGTCTACAAGTGATTATATTATAGACTTATGAGATTCATGCTTGGGACTTTCAAACATTATTTCTACAAGCATATCCATGCCTTATCACCAATAAGGAACTAGTGAGGGACCCAATACTAGTCATAAAGATGCTTATAATTATGAATAATTATATTTATAATTACATGAACCTACTATTGGATTGTTTGGATTCATTCAAAAAAAATGGTGGCCTTATTTTTTATTTCTTTTCATAGAGAGATACATCCTATAATGCAATAGGTAATGCCACATTAATGGGGGGAATGACTAAAACATAATACACATTAAAAAAGGTATATTTATTATGGAAAAATAGAGGTATCAATTATATATATGTTGGATTTATCAAAAATTGTCATCCCATGCTTGTGGATGGTTTTAATTATACATCCTAAGTATATGCATAACCATATGGTTAACCAATTTTATTTTTCCATCTATATGTGGATGAAATGAGGTGGAATTAAATCCTAGTGTCTCTCACAGACTATAATATAGTCCAAAACATACTAAGCAACATATTTTACATATTTAATGTAAGGGTTTTTTGTAAGCCCAAGTGGACTCAAACATGCTCAAAGTAGAGCCTCATAGTTTCTTAAAATTTGATCCAAGGATTCAACACTATCATCTTGAAAAACCTTTCATCTACAAGACAAAATCATCACCACACCTAGTCATGAGAGACCCTAACCTGAAATTTTTTGAGGTTAACACCCAAAGTCAATCAATAATTTGTAAAGGTGATTAAATTCCCTTCTTTATATTAGCTAGTTTTAATATTGCACATTTTTTTTTGCATGATCTAATACACTTATTGAAATCATGATGGATATTTGACTACAAAAATATATCAAAAGCACACCCCTATCATTTTTACCTTGATGTATCTTGAAAATTGATTGTAATGAAGCTCCAAAATCATATTTTAGCATTCCATTGTAGGAACACAAAGATGACTTAGGTGACCCAAAATCCTTTCATATAGATGGTAGTTTATAAGTGGTTATCATATAGTTAGTTACTGATAAATGGTGTAAAAATTAAGGTCACTACCCTAAAACATGTACCATTCATAATTCTCATGGACATATTAATATATAATTTTTTATAGTGTTGTGATTAGTGGGTGGCTTATATAAGCAGTAACCTAGTTGGAACTACCTTTCTTGTTCCACATATTAAGGTGAAAATATTTTAGGTGAGTAGGTGTCTCATGCAAATCATTATAAAACTTATCATGAGTATGTACAAACTAAAAATGTTTATGATTTGTATAATTTATCATCTACATTCCTTGGTAATGGAATATAATTATTTTTTATTAGCACTTATATTCAATCTCAAATGGTTGATATAGGTTTGGTAAGGCAATGAATGATGCTAAAAAAAACTTTCCTTTTTAACTCATCAAAATGTTTTTTCCCTTGCAATTGACATAAATTTATAATTATCCCCATTTGTTTTCTTATTTTAGAGGCCATGTAAGATGATCAAATCCAAGCATAAACTGATGGTAAAATTTGACTAACCCCAAATATTTTGAGCTCTATTAGATTTTCCTTAGATTGGATATTCTCTGATGATTTATATCTTCTATAGTTTCATGTGGACACCATCCTTGTTTAATTTTTAGAAATAATAGACCTTGTGCAAACCAAAAAAACATTTATCCATATTTTAATTTATATTCTAGCTACATAGGGTGTCAATAACCTAACAAATTTTTTGTAGGTGTTCCTCCCATGTATTACTTAAAATAAGGATGCCATCCAAATAAACAACCAAAAAATATTAATGAATTATCACAAGACATTATTCATCATTTATTTATATAAACATGATAGGTCTATTGGATAAGTTGAAGGGTATGAAAAAACATTTAAATAAAAAAAATTGGATTTAAATGTTGTCTTCTAGAAGTTAGATGACTCAAAAAGAAATTGATGTTACCCTAATTTCATATCAATATTTAGGAATAAATTTTCCCCCTTAATTATTTGATGAAGGTCATAAATGTGTGGGATTGTATACATGTTCTTAAAAATAATATTATTAATGTACTTGTATTCAATACAAAATCATCACATGCCATCCTTCTTTCAATATGACATAATTGGACTACCACAAGGTAACATGATTTGAAAAATATGGAATTTTTGGATTAAATCCTTGAATAATAATTTGATCTCTTCATCTTATAGCACTGATAATTTATATATTAATAAATTTTTTAGGGGTGTCCCAAAGATAAATTTGATGGTATGTGTTACATGAGTGTATAGAAACATAAGTAGGTGTAGTGAAGACATATTTGTAATCTATAAAAACATGATCCACCTATTATTTTTATATATACTAATTTTGTGTAGTGGTTTACGTGGTTGTAATGATTTTTTGAGTCTCTATAGTCTAGTCAAAATTAGTACAAAATTTCCAATTTACCAATCATGCACCTTCAATTATTTTCACTAATTAAGGCCATTGTCTTATTATAAGGGACATCAAGGATCTTTTAGGATTTCTTTCTTAATGTGATGATGAGACTATGAGTCTTTAATTGATACATTCCATATTGTTTCAATATGTATGGATACCCAAGTAAAATGTCACAAACCTCCAAGGATTCCAATTGCATAACACCATATATTTGAATGCCTTCATATTATATGGTAAGACACATTTTTTATAGACATGAATATCTATGCATTGGTTCAACCATTTGATGGAGTATGGTTGTGTGAGAGGAATTATTTTAAAATCATCCTTATATATATATATATATATATATATATATATATATATATATATATATATATATATATATATATATATATATATATATATATATATATATATATATATATATATATTCTGTTGTCTATGATGAAATGCAGATTTTTCCATTTCACCCACATTTGTGAATGAAAGAGACAATATTATTACTTTGATTATGATGTTACAAATTGAATTTTGCCAACAATGAAAAAAGGGTTAGAATCCATAGTTTTTTTACTTATTTTAGTCAAACAAAAAAAATGCTCATTCACATTATATGCTTGTATCACATCATATTTATTTTACTGATCAAATCTTTTTATTTTAGAATGATAATATTTTATGGAGTGATTCATACTCCTATAGTTATACACCATTTTTTAGTCTAATTATGTGGAAGTTTATCTATGGGATTTATTGGAGAAAACATTGATACTCATGAATCTAGTTTCCCTATGTTATGGTCCCTATCTCATATAATTAGTACTTCAATTTTTGGATTTATCTATCATTATATTGTACATGCTTTTGTATAAAAATTTCTATTTGAAAATTTCCTCTATATTTGTTACATAATGATGGGTTACTCCCCTCTTTTCAATAATTAAGAATCTAATCTATGTTTGGATATATCTTTACAAATAACTTTTGTATTTGAGAACTCTATTACTTTCATAATTATTGATGTCAAGTTTCATTTTTAAATTAGGGAAGGGTTAATATAGTATACACAAATTGGTCCTTATTTTGTCTTAGTATTTTACACTACATCTACTCCTTGTAGTTATCTTATAAAAAATACTAATTTATAACAACATAAATAAATCCATGCCATGAAGGATATATGATGAACATAATTATATCCTCTACATTTTAATTAAATTTCTCAAGATGAGCATCCCACCATTTTTACACTTGGGGTTCATATTTTAATTAAATAAACATTATTTTGTATTAACTTTAGAAAGTATTTATGGAAAAAATCAAGTCTAATTTTATGATCTAATTATCAATGACATCTACCAATATTTTAGATTCATCTATCAAGATGTCAAAACTTATACCTTAAAGGGTGTTAACACTTATAAGGGCCTCCTTTATGGAACTACTGATGTACTTGGTGTTTTCTAGATAATTTATGAAAATTTTGTCATCATTTCTACCATTTTCATTTCCATATCCTCTTCAAACATTATCTTTACTAGATATAAGTAATTATTTATTCCTCCTACTTCCATTTGAGGTTATCTAAATCTATAAATAAAATATTTGGATAGATGATCATCTCTAACCCAATATTTTATATCTAGACCTTGTTCAATGGTTTTAGCTATAGGATTTAACTTTCTTTGATACCATTTATCTAGACTAAAAATTTATAACAGAGGAAAATGCACCAATTGATATGGATTAGTGTGTTTTTATTTACTAAAATGACATTTTTTTTTGAAAAAATAGGGGTGAAAACTTTATTGAAACTTAGAATAGCTGAATACAGAACATCATAGGGCCAAAGCCCTAGGAACCACTAGAGACTACAAAAAAAACAACAATAAGAACATTACTCCCCAATACCGCTCTCATCTTCTACAAGAATCCTCTCTAGGTCCTGACATAACTCATAGGGCATCCACTCCCAACCATCAATCTTCTAACCATCTATATCCTTTGATGCCCATTTTTCCAGGCAATCAGTCACCCTATTCCATTCCCTTAGAATATGGGCATAAGACACTAAATCCATACAAGAGTTAACCTATAGTATCTGTTGTACTTATGTAGACAACTACTAGCTAACACCAGAGATCTTCCTCTCAAGGAGCAGATTAACCAAGACTTGAGAGTCAGCTTCAAAAATCACCTTCCTCCACCCTAGATCATAAGCTCGCTTCAAAGCATATAGGATCACCAAGCCTTCCATCCTATTAATGGTCTACACCCCTTTATTAGCCAAGAAAATAAAAACCACTAAACCAGAAGAATCCCTACCAATCCCACCAATCCTAGCTGACCCTAGATTACCCTTGGAAGAACCATCCGTATTAATTTTCAACAAACTAGCAGGAGGTGGTAGCCATTTCCCCATCCTTTAAACTCTGTGTTTCACACATCTACCTCTCCTGACGCAAGCTGAGGCTAGAGATATCCCCTGTATGCCCAACCTGTCAACCATCTCAACATCACCCTTCTCCAATGATAGAATAATCTCGCTCTTAGCTTCAACAGTTTCTTAGATCATTTCCAAAATTCTAATCCAAACTTGTTGAATCCCCAATTTTTTGCCCCAAAAAATTTATTGATTCCTTTCCAACCAAACTTGCCATAGTAGAAAGATAGGACCAACATACCAAACATCCTACAAGAAGGGAGTCAAGGAGGGGGGTCTCCCCAATCTCATCTAAAAATTTGCCAAGGAGGATGCATGAATACATTGACATTTCCACACATCCCACCAGAGATGCCATAGTTGCATTGTGAAGGGGAAACAGAAGAATAAGTGCAGAGAATCTTCCTCCCCACCACTACAAAGAACACACCTTGAAGGGCCAGCAAATGCCTCTTCCAGATATTTTCCCAAGTCAAGCATCTATTCCAGACCAAAGTCCAAATAAAGCAATTACACTTTGGCCAAGATAATCTATTCTAGACTTTTTTCCACCAATGAACTTCCCTCCCCCCATCTAATTGCTGAGAGATAAACTCCTGATAACTAGAAGACATAGTGTATGTACCCTTCGGATTAAGGGCCCAAGCCAACACATCACTATCCATAAGGGTGCTATAGCTATGACAAGAAAGAATGTAATGAAGTTCAGCACACTCTACCTCCAACACAAAAATAGGCCACTCCCCTAGGGTCTTCCATCTTGCTTCCACCACTTGCCCATTAATCAAAATAGGCCCCAAAGAGATTAGAATGCTCCCCATTAATCAAAACTAAGAAAGAAGTCAAATTCACACAACTCATAACCTAGAAAATCCATTCCTCCTCAAAACCAAAGGCACCCAAAACCTTCTGGAGGAAGGACCAATGAACTCTATCATAAGCCTTGCTCATGTCCAGCTTGATGAACATAGCCTTGTCTTTGGACTTGGCCATGGAATGGATAGTCTCTATAGCCACAACCACTCCATCCAAAATTTGACAACCCTCCATAAAGTGACTTTGCTCTTCAAAAATAAGCAATGTAAGCCACTTTTTTAACTTTTCAGCAATCAACTTAGATATAATTTTATAAATTACATTGCAAAGAAAAATGGGACGAAATTGACTTAACCAATCAATCCCCTCCCCATTGGGAATGAGAACCAAGAAGGTAGAGTTTAGGGCCCATAGCATTTGATTATTCTTTTGGGATTCTTCAATAACTACCAATAAATCTAATTTGATAATGTCCTAAAATTCCTGGAAGAACTCAGTCAGGAAGCCATCTAGACTAGGTGACTTTCCTTTTTGCATATGGAAAACAATCTTCTCTAACTCCTCCAAAGATATGGCACTCATAAGATGCTCTTTCATTTCCAAAAAAACCAAATAAGGAATATAGGAGAGAACTTGAGCCTTTACAGCCAAGTCCCCTTGCGATTCCTCCCTAAATAAAGAAGCAAAATACTACACAGCTTCATTAGAAATATCCTAGGTAGAATAGATAACCTCCCCCTTGTCAGTCACCAAAGATGATATAGAATTACCATGTTGTTTGGCTTTCACCAAATTGAAGAAGGTAGTGTTCTTATCCCCCTCTTGAAGCAACACATTTTGCACTTTTTGTTTCCAAAATATTTCCTCTCTCAACTCCCATTCTTCCAATGTTTTTAGAGCCCTGGCTTCCTCCCGTAACAAATACTCGGACACCCCCTCTTCCCTAATCAACTTGGTAACATCATTCAACTCCATTTGAGCCTCATTTTTTGCCTGGTAAATGTTCCCAAAGCATTGTCAATTCCACTATTTGAGATGATACTTAACATATTGGAGGAGCTTGGCAAAAATATACATAGCTAAACCAAAAGCAGGTCTGCCTACCTTCACCATTCAGCAACACATCCATACAGGTCTAGGTCCTTGAGCCACATGAGCTAGAACTTGAAAGGTAGATTTTGAGGCAAACAGGCTGAGGAAATGATAAGTTTTATGGGCCAATGATTCAAACCTCTCCAATCTAATATCTTAGATCTGGAAGATCACAATCCACCCACCCAAAAATAGAAAACCATGAAGTGGTCTAGTCGTTCAGCAATGCACCTGTCACCCACCCTTCTATTGTTCCAAGTAAAGTGGCCATTGCTAAGATTGATATCCACAAGATTTAGTTTCAAAATATTATCTTAGAGCAAGATAGAGGAAGGCTCTAGTCTTGCATTACCTCCCTATTTTTTAGTTAAATCAAGAATAGCATTAAAGTCTCTAGCAATAATCCATGGCAAGTAAGGAAATAAACTATGAACCACATGAATATTATTCCATACCAAAAGTTTACCTTGGAAATCAATAGGAGCATAGACATTAGAGAAAAGGATAGATTCCCTAGACTCTATGCACAAAGAAACCATGGATAAGGAGGACTTGAAGGAAATCTAGGACACAGGTTGGATCTTTCATGGGTTTCATAGACATGCCACACCCCCCAAAGATCCCTGAGCTCCAATGCACTGACATTGACCATGCCTCCACAAATTAGGTGCGATATTCATCATACATTCCATAGAAACCTTAGTCTCTTGAAGAAAGAAAACATCAAGAGAATGACTTCTAACTAATTCTCAAACAACTTTTTGTCTAGGGTTATTGTTCAAGCCCCTTACATTCCAAGAAATAATGATCATTTGGGAGGATTCAAGAAGTGGGAATCTAAGCTCTTAATAGATCTTGACTCCACCAAAGTCTCCCCTATCATCTTAATCTTCTTCAAGTCCTTCTTTCATCCCATTTTAACATTTTTCTCTGAAGTCCCCTTCTTACCATCCTTTTGAAGAATGCCCAGATGAGGAAAAGATATACCTCACTTATCTGTATCTAAAATCATAATTTGTGTAGGAAGAGCCACTTCCTCTACACCCTATCCTAGATCAGCATTTGGCTCTAAAATCATCTAAGCCCCTATTTGCCCATTCGTGACCTAGGCATTTTAGATTCCACATGAGAAGCAGAGGGAGGAATGGAAGAACTAATCTCCAGTCTAGAATCCACTGAAAGTTGATCTACACTAATTAATCTAGGATTGACTTCTTGCTGACCCAATTCATCTAAGACATCAAACCTATTAAAGGTATCCTCCTCCTGTTGCTCCATTAGAGTCCTCTTCTAACCTTTGTTTCGATTTTGAGCCTTAACCTAAACAAAACCCTCAGCATCCTTGCCCTCACTAGCAACAGACATCTTCCCTTTATCAGCACCAGGAGTGTTACTAGGAGGAGGTAGAGGTTGCTGCTCCACTAGCTTGGCCTTTGGGCATCTTCACACTAGGTGTTGAGGTGTGGAGCTAAAAGCTTCACCAATGAGTGAATTTTAGGATCGCTGTATTTAGACAATCACTAACATTAGTTAGGGATAGACTGGAGGCTGTTAATGTCAGTCAGGGGTCAGTCAACGTCAGTCATGTGCAGACTGATAGGGACAGACGTCGGTCACCTATGCATTCCAGAAGTCTATTTTCATGAGATGAATAGATTGTTTGCATGATTAGTTTAGATGTTAGTTGTAAGTCTTAGTTTCTATTTTTGGTAGGACTGATTTGAACCTTTGATTAAGAGGTGTATCTAATGGTGGAGAATGGATAGCTCATGATCCCTAATTCTATATAGTAGGGATAGATCTTCATAGCGTGTGTGTGTGTAACAGACATGTAAGATAGACAATTAAAAGATTGAATTGTGTTTGTAATTAATAGAGAGAACTCTTGAGGGAAAGAGATCTATACATCTGAGAGGTGTGTAAGAAAGAGAGATTTCTTCAATTGTATTTCCTTCTGGAAGAGTTTAATACAAGTTTTCATTATTTCTTGTATCTCATGTTCTTTGCTGATTCTAATTTCTAGTTACTTATTATTTTGGTTTCATTCCATGTTTAGTTGATTACACAAAAGTAATAAATTGTTCTTGTTAAGATCCTGACAAGTGGTATCATAACTTGGGTTCACTAACAAGTGGTTTCAGATCTATTTAGTGTGTGTTGATTACAAGGCACTTACAGGGGTTTCTGTTTGAGTGGGAGTATAGCAATGGTAGAAGAAAGTAAACTAAGAATGGAGAAGTTTAACGGCAAGAACTATCAATTATAGAGGATGTAGATAGAAGATTATCTATATCAGAAAGATTTGTACTTACCATTGGGTGGGGTTTCAAGTAAGCCCACAAATATGCAAGATGAAGAATGGAATGTTCTTGATAGAAAGGCTCTGGGATCCATAAGGTTGAGCCTGGCATCTTCTATGATTTCCAACTTGTCACAGGCAAAGACAATGGTAGAGTTAATGGATACTTTGGCAAATTTATATGAAAATCCCTCAGCTTCAAATAAGGTATATCTTATGAAGCAATTATTTAATTTGCAAATGCAGGAAGGTGCATCTATATCTAGTCATCTTAATGATTTCCATGCAATAGTAAATCAGTTAAATTTAGTCAAAATAGTTTTTGATGATGAAATTAAGGCTCTCTTAATTTTATGCTCTTTACCTAAAAGTTGACATAGCTTGGTAATGGTAGTTAGTAATACTGCATCTGCTACAAATATCTTGAAAGTAGATGATGTTGTTAGTGTAATCTTGAATGAGGAAACTCACAAGAAAAGCACAAGGGAAACATCAGGTAATGCTTTAAGTATTGAAAGTGGGGGAAGGAAAAAAGAGAAGTGCAAGCAAGGGAGATCAAGGTCTAAGTCAAAGATGAGAGGTAGATCCAAATCTAGAAATGGAAGAAAAATAACTTGCTGGAATTGTGGAAAGATAGGGCATGCAAAGAAAGATTGCTAGTTGTCGGTTAAAGAAGAAAAACAACATAAAGGTAAAGAAGAAGCAAAAGTTGCAGGTATTGTTGCACAAGATGCTCTTATATTTTCTTTGGATAATAAAATAGAATCTTGGGTTTTAGATTTTGGTGCCTCTTTCCATGCAACCCCAAATAGAGAATATTTTAATGATTATGTCTAGGGAGATTTTGGAATAGTTTATTTAGGGGATGATGAGCCTTGTAAAATTGTTGGCAAAGGAAAAGTGCAGCTGAAAATGCGGAATGGCAACACATGGGTGTTGAAAGATGTCATGCATGTACCCATCCTGAAGAGGAATCTAATTTTTGGTATTTGAGATTTGATAGGTTTATGACTGAGCATGGTTTCAGTAGATGTCAATTTGACCATTGTGTTTATTTTAAGAGATTGGATAATGGCAGATATATTATATTATTGCTATATGTAGATGATATGCTTGTTGCAGGTTCACACATGCAGGATATTATTGAGCTTAAGGTAAAATTAGCTCACACATTTGCCATGAAGGATTTGGGAGTAGCAAAGAAAATCCTTGGCATGAGTATTAAGAGAGACAGGAAAAATCACAGGTTGATTTTGTCTCAAGAGGATTATGTGAACAAGGTGTTGGAGAGGTTTAATATGCAAGATGCAAAACCGGTTAGCACACCTATGGCTGGACACTTCAAGTTGAGCAAAGAATAGTGTCCTAAATCACATGATGAGGTAGAGTACATGAGTAGAGTTCCATATGCTTCCGTAGTTGAGAGCTTAATGGATGCAATGGTATGTACTAGACCTGATATTGGCCAAGTAGTGGGAGTTGTCAGTAAGTTTATGGCCAATCCAGGAAAGGAACACTGGAAAGTAGTTCAATGGATTCTCAGATATCTGAGAGGGACCAGCAGTAGGCATTTGTGCTATGGAGGGTTAAACACTTCTCTACATGGATATGTAGATGTGGATATGGTAGGTGACTTGGATGGTAGGAGAAGCACCACAGGTTATGTTTTCACTATTGGTGGAACAATAATTAGTTGGATTTCAAAGTTGCAAAAGGTTGTTGCCTTGTCTACTACAGAGGTAGAATATATTGAAGTCATAGAGGCTAGCAAAGAGATGATATGGATGACACAGTTCATGGAAGAGTTAGGAAAGGAGCAAGAGAGTTACAAATTATACAGTGATAGTCAGAGTGCAATTCATTTGGCAAAGAATTCAGCCTTTCATTCAAGAACCAAACATATACAACTTAGGTATCACTTCATTAGACAGGTATTGGAGGATGGTGAGTTGAAGCTGGAAAAGATCCATACAAATAAGAACCCTACTGATATGTTAACAAAGCCAGTAACAAAGGAAAATTTGAATCTTCATTCAACTTTTGTTGGTCTTTAAGATTGAGCTTGAAGATGGAGACAAGCTAGAGGATGTTGCTATATAGGTACAAGTGCAGTTGTTTATCTCCAAGTGGGAGATTATTGAGGTTGGAGCTAAAAGCTTCACCAATGAGTGAATTTCAAGGTTGTTGCATTTACACAGTAGCTAACGTCAGTTAGGGATCGACTAGAGGCTATCGATGTCGGTCATGGATCGGTCGATGTCGGTCATGTGCAGACTGATAGGGACCGACGTCGGTCACTTGTGCATTCTAGAAGTCTATTTTGTGGGATGACCAAATTGTTTACATGATTAGTTTAGCTATTAGTTGTAAGTCCACATTTCTATTTTTGGCAGGACTGATTTGAACCTTTGATTAAGAGGTGTATCTAATGGTGGAGAATGCATAGCTCATGATTCCTAATTCTATATAATAGGGATAGATCTTCATAGCTTGTGTGTGTAACAGACATGTAAGATAGACAATTCAAGGATTGAATTGTGTTTGTAATTGATAAAGAGAACTCTTGAGGGAAAGAGATATGTACATCTGAGAGGTGTGGAAGAAAGAGAGATTTCTTCAATTGTATTTTCTTTTGGAAGAGTTTAATACAAGTTTTCATTGTTTCTTGTATCTCATGTTCTTTGTTGATTCTAATTTCTAGTTACTTATTATTTTGGTTTAATTTCATGTTTAGTTGCTTACACAAAAGTAATCAATTATTCTTGTTCAGATCCTGACACTAGGTGGCCATATTCATGACAAAGGTGGCATCAGAAAGGAAGGGTCTCATAATTTAGTTGTTACACCTAGGAATGTGAGCCTGCACACATCTCCACCACATCTGGCAGTGGTCTATTCAAATTGATTTCCATGCAAATTCGAGCAAAAGTCATAACTTTCTTACCCAAGGTTTGTGTTGAAGACCCCACCGACCTTCTAAGAATCGATGCAAGCATATGAAGAACATCCTCTCGACAACATTCTATTAGAAATCTAGGTAATTGAACCCATACTAAAACCCAATTTGGGAGCTCCTCAGAAGGATTAAATCCTACATACCATGGTTTGACGAATAGCCCAACCTGATTGTAAAAATAGGGCCCACCCTCAAAAACCCTATTGTGGTCAGTCAGGCAAAGAAATGTAACCATGTAAAAGTTGTTTGAAAGCAACGTGACCTCCATTTTTCCCTCTGGTTCCCACACTCTTCGAGCCCAATTCTCCAAAAATTAAAGGGAGACTCTTAAACCTAAGAACTTGTAATACAAAGAATTCTTAGAGTAGTATTCAACATCTTCCACAATCATTTCAAAAGGGATTACCAGTTTGGGTCTTTCTTTGCCTTGCTCGAGGCAACCATTAATCTTCATGATCTAAGATCCCCCAGGCAAGCTCAAATCCATAGCACCTTTAGTCTGAGAAAAGATGGCATTTTCAAACACCCTCACTTCCTGTCCCAACATATTCAAATCCACTACTTCATGAAAACTTATACCAGGTTCAGCCCTATAAAGCTCACTCTTAGCCATAACCGTGCCTAGCCTTAGACACTCCACATCAATGGGATCTATCTAGGCACCTCCATCGACCCGATCATAGAAAGACATCCAAAAAGCAATCTCAACACCAAATGGCAGCCAAAAATAAAGGTTAAACTAGTAAATTTGATAGGTAAATCCGTAGCACCCCACCCCACACAATCAATCAACCACCCCCCTCCTACGCAAGCACAGACACAGTAGAAACAAGCTAGGGCATGGCTGCCCTAGCTCAATGATTAATTACAGATGCCTTCAACCATCATTCCATCAAGTCTCCACCTTTTTTAAAATGACACATATTCAAAAGAATACAAATAAATATTTATTTCAAAAAATATATATTTTAAAAATAATAATATATTTATGGAAGAGATGTATACTATCCACTCTGTATTATAATTAGGTGAACCCTTTTTGAAATATAAAAAAAACTATTAATAATAAACTATCTTAATATAAGAGAGGCTAATAATAATCTTTCAACATGCATAGGCATGTAAATAGTAAACTCCTAATAATATAGTGAGTATTGTAAACTAAATTAAAATAATAATAAAGATACTAATAACCATTCAATATGCTTAGGAATGCAAATAGGAAAAATCCTAAGAAATAGAAATCTAATAAATAATAATTATTAATTATAGCCATTTGGAATGACCACCTTGTTAGGTGTTTATTGGGGTCCTAAATGTTTAGGGTATTCTCTAGTTTCAAAATCATTATCCTCTTTGGAAAACTCTAATCAATTTTTAGGGTTTTCAATTAGATAACTTAAATTTGTGATGCATTTTTGAGATCCAACCATGCTCTGAATCTTAAATTTTCATTGTTTTGGATTTTTGAAAACACAATTTTATAAAAATGAACCCAAATTGTCATGTAAAAGAGTCACTATCAAGTTCATTAATCCCCATTGAGACTAAATTTTCCTTGTTGTGTCTATAAATTTAGTCAAATTTTAAAATTTTAGTTGAATTTGGTTTATAGTGAGCCATTTTCTTTAGTGAAAAAATTAACTTTCCTTGATCATTACATATAGGGTATTTTTTTGAATTTGGGTACCTTTTACCATTATATTTTTAACATGATAAAAAATGAATTGCATTGAATAGTCATGATTTAATATTTGGTGGTTTAAAATTTCATATCTATAAGTGTATTCATACCTTATGACCAACTTGAACTAGTGAGGGATTCAACCCTGGTCATGAAACTAGTTGTACTTTTGGCTAGTTTCATGTAGGATTTCATGAACCTATCATTGGGATTTTTAGATTCATAAAAAAAAATATGATGGTCTGATGGACCCTAAATTTTGGATAAGTAATTTGGTAAAGATTCATGGTGTAGAAGAAGCATGACACAAAAGAGTCATGATGCAGAATACCATGGCATGAGAATACATGGCATGAGAAGACCCAATCAGAGTAAATATGTAGAATAAATGGAAAACTCAAGAATGAAGGAGTCATAACACTAACAAAAAACTCTAGGATTGCATGGGAAAGATAATATGGTTAAGTAGTGATTCATTATGATGAAATAGACTAATTCATGCATGAATATAGCACTAACTTGCATGAAGATAGGTGCTCGATGATGAGGATGGAATAATGAATCAAAAATATAGGGGCACATAAGCCCAAGTTCTTAGGAAAATAATTTAGCTGGATGCCATGACTCTAAGTCCATTGATGATCATTGGTGAGTCTCTATGAGTGTTATTTTTATAACTACTTAGTTTTATGTTGAAAAGAGATTCACAAGTTATAAAAACAATTGCATGGTACAACTCAATCATATAACTCTTCTATCCATTTGAGTATAATGATAAAAACATCATAATAGTATCCTTGATCACATCAATGGAATAATAATCAACAACATTACAACATTATAATCAGGGGTATTTAGACTTACTTTTCTCCAACTAAATATTTATAATAATAATCACACTCATAGTGACTCAATAATGATAATTAATGGACTTAGAGTCATGGCAACCACCTATATTATTTTCTTAAAGACTTGGGCCTATATTTCCCTATATTCTTGCTTTAATGTTGGATCCTCATCATTGAGCACCTATATTCCCATGGGCTAGTTCTAGATTCATGCAACACTTAATCTATTTCATCCCAATGAATTTCTCCTTAACCTTTTCTCGCTTCCCACATGCTCCCTGAGTCTTTTGATAGTATTTCAAGTCCTTCATTGTCTAGTTCTCTATTTATTCTACATATTTATTATGACTAGGTATTCTCACACCATGGACTCCCACACCATCATATTCTACGTGAATATTCTACACCATTATTATTTTATTTCATGAATATTTACCAAAGGAATTAGCTAAAATTTGGGGTCCAACATCACCCCACACTATGCCATTAGTTTGTCCTAGACCAAGCACCAGTTTCAAGATCTACCCAAAACTCAAGGTCAACCTATGTGATCTAATTCTTGACACATTCCCAATTCAAAAGGGTGTTGAGAGCCTTAGTTATTATTTATTTAATGGCCACTTTTAGTTTCTTGGTTTCCTTAGGTTGGTCAAGACACTTGTCTACTTTATTGACCAAACATTAAAGGGATGTGGAAACATACTTATGAGTGCCCTCAAGCATGGTGACCTCAATAACAACCTATCCTTAGAGTGACATGAAGTTAGAGTTTATTTATTAATGATGTGGGTTATTGTCTCTTCCATGGCCTTTACATCCTTAAATTCTTTGGCATGCTCCAAGTGGTCTTCTATTAACAAGGTTGTATCAACTAATTGTTACCATTGAATATCTTTCACTTGAAGCTAAGATTCCAAAATATTTATAGGTCACTCCATATTCTTAAAAATCTCATCTAAAATGGGGCTGACATCTCCAAATTTATGCAAAGCTCACTTGCACACCTCAACAACTTATACAAATTGCTCTTTTGCCCATATTTTCTCATCCCAAGGGTGAGGCTGCTCTTTGCATTGTTTTAAAAAGAGGTCCATAAGAGTCTCTAATTTGTCTCTCACCTCACTAGAAAGGGGGAATCTATCCATGAGTGTTGGGTATTAGCTTAAATTTTCCTTATATATATTTAACATTTTTACCTTGGTAGTTAGTTTTACTTGTAATTGGTGCTTTAGCTCAACCATTTCTTCCAACTTTGTTTTGGTGGTGATCTTTTTATTATATAATGCCACCATCTAGGCATGTTTATTCTCAACCCTCTATGCATAATAATCTAAAAAAACATTCTACCTTGTAACCTCAGATGCTAGTTTCAAGAATGTCTCTCTAGCTTGTATAGAGGTAAGCTAGTAGGGATCTACCCAAAGAGTATTGGGTAACACCACTACTAGTAGATCCAATTCAAGACTATCAGAGGGCATCTCAAATTAGAATTATTCATTATATATGTTGAGTAAGAATGACATTTCATACTGGCTATGTTTAGATACATCCTTCTAATCAAGATGAGAGTATATATATGACATCTTATTAGGTACTCCTTTTTATTACTAGGCACAGAGGTTTGTGGTTGCATTGAGCTTGTTTGTTTATAGAATAAAGTCAATAACTTGCTCTTTCCCCTTAAAGGGATCTCACTCAAATATCTTAATATCCATTTATTTCTCTTTATAATTAGTCTTGATGTCAAGTCCACTTGTCCCAATTATGCTTTAGAACCATCCCTCTCTTCACCAAGTAGATCTTCAATCTCCATTTGTTTTGTTTCAAGGGTGGTCTCTTTATGTCATGATGATGAGGGTGTCTTTTCATATTCAAGAGTATCTTTTTTCTCAATATCAACTATTTTTGGGGTCCCTTTCGATAGCTCTCCCAGTTATTCCACATCACTATTCTTAGGTGCCTTTGTCTCCTATTCCAAGGGAATAATTTGTGTTGTTGGCTCTAGGCCTTTAGGATAACTAGCTAGTGGATCTCTCTTTGGTGGTTCTTGGGTATTCCTTTGCCTTTTTAATGGTTCTAGTTGAATTTTTGTATTGGCATCAAGTCCAAGGTGATTTTTATACTTTTCTTACATTGGTTATGGGGGGAGTTTCTCTCACTCTAACTCCAAGCTCCCTAAATATTTATTCTTGGGATTTAACATATAAAATAAAGAAAGAATAAAATTATCTACCAATGTTTTTTATAATTTTATTTTATGTTAGTTCTATCTAACTCATTCCTTTATATATAGTATTTATTCCTAGGACATATGTATAATTAGCAAGAGGGTGTGAATCTCCAAATCAATCTATTCAATAGTAATCATTATAGGCTATGCATCGTATATATCTGATTGATGGCATTCATGAAGTATCATGTCATGAAAGTGTATGGTAGCTTAAGAAAGGAAAGATAACTTAATATAGGGGGCCATTTTGATACACTCAAGGGAGTAGTGTTATTTTACAACAAACTTGGCTTGGTCATCAACCTATGTAGGCAAGTCCTTTGGAAAGTGTCACTCATTCTCAAAGCCTTTCTTCATCCCATCATACCATGATTTCACCTTGATCTTGTAATATGTAGTGATCAAGTTTAGGTAGGTGAATGCCTTATACCACTCTACAAGGGATTTAATCTTGGGTAGGTATGCCATTTTAAGTTATCCAAAGGTTTTATCTGGTACACCAATTTAATCAAACACCATCAATAATAGGAACACACCCCATGCAAACCTATGGTTGGGTACCCAATGAGATTTATATGAATACTCTATGATATTTTTAGAAAATTATTGCACTTAAATATACTTTAACCCCATGGTAACCTATTGTGAAACAAATAGGTGGGCCATATCTACCTCTTTCCATCTATTTCATCCTCTAACCTTTATCATAATGATTCATACAACCACTCAGAGGGTGGGATCTTAAAGACTTTTGATGTGCATGAAATGGACTTATTTTTAGTATTAAAGTATCATAAATATCTTATCTATCTCATCCTAGTCCTCTAGATCATATACAAGGTATGTACCTAAGCACTAAAACCTTGACACTTTTATAATTCTGTCAATCATGATCCTCATTTAGTGCCCAATGAATTAGATGTAATCCTCATGCACCTAAGAGTTAAAAAACCTTACTTATTATTCTAGATTTCTAATGTAAGGAAGGTTTAAGAGTTGAAAAAGGGTAGCAATATGTAGAGTATTGAAAATATTCAAGTTGTATACTAGCTTGCTCTTGATATTTTGGTACTCTACCCTTAAAAGTAGGTGACTATCTCGACCAACATGAGGAAACTGATAATATGAAAGTGGATATTGAATAAGTAATGAAAAATAGGCTCAACACATTGTCACATTGGGAAGGTGTCAATAATTAGATTGATTAGGTTGGCCCTAAGTTTTTGGTAGATCTTGAAACTGGTGCTTAGTCTACGATAAACTAATGGCACAGTGTGGGGTAATGTTGGACCCCAAATTTTGGATAAGTACTTTGTTAAAGATGAATGGTGTAGAATAAGCATGATGTAAAAGAGTCATAGTGTATAATACCATGGAATGGGAGTCTATGGCATGAAAAGACCCAATTAGAGGAAATATGTAGAATAAATAGAGCACCTTAGAATGAAGAACTCAGAACACTAGTGGAAGACTTAGGGAGTGTGTAGGAAGTGAGAGATGGTTAAGGAGTAATTAACTAGGATGAAATAAAATATATCACACATGAATATATCAATATTATGTGGTAATATAGGTTTTCAATGATGAGGATACAATACCGAATAAACAATATAGGGGCACAGAGGCCCAAGTCCTTAGGAAACTAATGTACTTAGCTGCCATGACTCTAAGTCCATTGATGATCATTGGTGAGTCACTATGAGTGTGATTATTATTATAAATAATTGGTTAGGTAAAACCAAGTATAAATATACTTAATTAAAAATTTGTAATGTTGTTGATTATTATTCCATTTATGTGATTGAGGATACTATTATGATATTGTTATCATTGTACTTAAAAGGATAACATAGTTGTATGACTGAGTTGCATCATGCCATTGTTTATGTAACCTATGAATATATTTTTAATATGATGAATGGAACCTGACATTAATTGAACTTTATTATTTTTATTATGGAAAAAATGGTATTGGTAATCTTATATGTGTTTTTTGTTCATTTAACTGAATTTAGGTCCATAACGACTATGTATTTATTTTTCTAGTTAATCAATGAGTAAAGTGGATATGTTCGAGTGTCATTATATGTTAAGTAAACATTAATGTGACAAAACACATGAGAATTGGTCTCTCACTACATGATTTGGGTGAGAGTGTGAGAACTCTAATTCTTACAAGAAATGCCAAAGTGCCAGCATGTTGGGTTTTAATCATTTCGACATGTGCCTAAGGAAAGTTAGGCCTAGATAGAAAATAATCCAAACATGGACTTATTTGATTATTTATTTGCATGGAGAGGTAATTCATATAATTTAATAGGTAATGACACATTAATAAACTTCAACAACTGAACCTTAAGATAGACTTGAAAAGGGATACATCATTTGGAACCATTGAGGTATATATTATAGTTATGGAAGATGTGTGGTGAAATTTTATCCCATCTCCATGGATGTTTTGATAATAAATCTTAAGTATATGCACAATCATATAGTTAACTAATTATATTTTCCCATTTTTTTGTGTATTAAAATAGGTGGACCTGGAGAGATTGGTGTCCATCATATACTAAAATGTAGTAAAAAATACTAAGAAACATGATGTCCCTATCTAATACAATGATTTATGGTAATGAAAAGTGGACCCACACATGCTCAAATTATAACCTCATAGTGCATTCATATTTTATCTATTTTATATAGGGAGCCAAAACTACCATCTTGAAATACTATCAAACACAACAAAAACATAGTCATGACCATGCCTAGTCATGGGAAACCCTGACATTAAAGATATGAAGAATAATTCCTATGGTTGATTAAGAATTGTTAAAGGTGTGTAAATTCCCTATGGTCATTGCTTGATTTTTATATTACATATTTTGCGCATGAAATATATAACTATTTATTCATGATATATATTTGACTAATATATGTATTTCTAGAGCACTACCACTATATTTTACACTCTAAAGTATCATGCAACTTAACTATAGTGCAACTCCAACATTTTTTTTTAATGTAATGTTGTAACATAGAGATGTCTTAAATGACATAAATTCCATTGATTTAGATGATATTATATAATTATTCATCATATAGTTAGTGTTTTATATATGTTGGAAAATTGAAGGTCACTAACATACAACATGCTCCATTTATAAATCTCATGGACTCATGAATTTAAGAATGTTATGATTGATGAAATTGGAGGGTGTCTTAAATAGTTATAAGCCTGTAATTGGAATTATCTTTATTATGTGTAATATTATGGTGAAATTATTTCAATTAATTAGACCACTTTTAATGATGACCATTTTTTAATTTTCCTTATATATGCATGAACTATATAGGCTTGTGATATTTATGGATGATGGTCTTCATTCCTCTAATTTAATGATTCCTTTGTTTACAAGTCTAGACAATGTCTTAGATCTCTTTTTCATATATATAATACATAGTTATTATCTATTAACTTTTCATTTAGGGATGAAATAAGATACCTATGTTGGGTGAGGATTATTACAAAGCATCAAATTCAATATCAAAGGGCTCTTGCAGATCTTGCAAGGCAAGGACTGATGCTTAGTAAAATTTACTTTTTAACTCCTAATTTGTATTATTTTTTTTTAATGGTGTGTTCCATATAAACTTGTATTCCCCCATTTTTTTCTTGGTTTAGGGGTCATACAATATGAGATAATCCAAGCATAAACTAACTACAAAATTTTACTATCCTAAATAATATCACAAGTTTATTTAATTTTGTTTGGATTGGCCAATGTTCTATGATGATTTTTAGCTTATTTGGGTCAAAATTTATACCATCCTTATTATTAATGTATCCAAGATATTGGACACTTTGAAAATAGGAAAAATAGTTATAGATATTAGTGTATAACTTTTGGATATATAGGGTGTTGTGAACATGTACAACCTATTATAGGTCATCCTCTTGTGTCTTAATAAAAATAAGAATGTCATGATCCATGTAAATAGCTATCAAGGACTCAATAATGGTAAAAATACATCATTCAATATTTAAAAAAATGTGTCAAGTGATTTTTTCAATCTAAAGGCCATGGATAATCATTAAAATATTATTTATAATTAAAAAAGTGTCTTCTAGATATCAAATGGATAAAATGGAACTTAATGGTAGTGACTTCATATTAATATTTTTGAATAAATTTTCTCTCATGACTTGGTTTTTAGGGAAAATATGGGTTTAAAATAGGCCTCCTAATAAACCATATAAATAATAATTTTGTCTCAACTTATGAAATAAATTAATAAAAATGAAACCAAATAGCCTAATACACAAGTTTAGTGGGACCATGTATTTCTTTATAAATTCCTAAATATAATATTTTTCATTAATTAGCCTATTTTATATGAGTTATTTATATAAAACTTAAAACTTACATCTAATTATTAAAAATATATACTTTCTAACTTCTATCTTTAAATTAGACATTAAATTTTTTATTGTAAAATATTTCTCTCCAAAATGTTAATTATTTCTAGTAGTGATTATATTTTTTAGTTTCATATTTTTTATTCAAAAAATACCATACATTCTCATTTATTATTTTAATGTAAACATTTTTATATATATATATATATATATATATATATATAATTTTAAGTAGGGATATGTTAGATGGTGAATAAAAAATGTGGATTTTAATTAACTATGGTGAGTTACTTTCTAGTATTTAGTATGCTTATTATAAAAAATAAAAGTATAATTTTGTAGTTTTATATTATGTCACTATAACATATGATATCATCATTTAACTAATTTAATTTACATTTAGGAGACATATTCTATAATTTAAGGAGTTCATGTTGGACCTTTTTATGTAGGAATTTTACCTAATCAGTTTGTAATAAATACATGGGAGTAGATACTTTTTCTTAAAATTTATCTTATTTAGGGCTCTCCAATCAAAACATAGTCTCCACATCCCATTAGTCTTTTAGGATAACATGATTTAGATACCACAATGTGACACATTGGGTTGAATATGGCCTTTATAAATATAGATTCTTGATATGTCACTTGATCTCTTCATTTTGTAGCCTCAATTCCTATTTAATGGTCCATTAATTAATGGTGTCCTATGGACCAATTCCATGTGATGTATTACTTTATAGTGTATGGACACATCATTAGGTGTAATAAAGACAAATGTGTACTCTATTAATACCTTGTCTAAATGTTTTTGGTTGTATAATCTACTTGTGTATAGTGTCCTACATGGTTGTAATGATATCTATAGTTATCTATACCCTTAATAACATTAAAAAAAACTTTATAGTGTCACCAATCACATGCCTAAACTAGTTTTCAATAATAAAATAAATTGTATCATTAGGAGGTGCTCAGGGATCCTACATGATCACTTTCCCAACATGATGTTAATATTGTAGGTCTTGAACTAAAAAAATACATCTCTTCTCCACATGTATGGATTCCAAATGAAATCATAACAAGTCTATATGGGTTTCATATCACACAACACCTCATTTTATTTCTTGATTACATATGGTAGAAGATAATATTGACTAAAAATAATATCTATGCCTTGGTTCATCCATTCGATGGTGTATCATTATGAGTGAAGTGTTTTTTTAGGCTCATCCTTCAAAAAAATTATGCAAAGATAAAAAAAATTATCACTTTAAATTCCCAAAATAAAGTTTATAGATATACCTTGCACCAATTTTTTTTTAAGATTCCTTATATTATTATGTTCTAAGCTACATTATAAATATAGTAGAGAAAGGGTCGAAGTCCATAATTTTCTTACCTATGGGAGTTGGATGAAAGAAGTGTTCATCCACATTTTATACTCATATTGGATGAGATTAATATGCCTCAATATCATAATATCCTTTTATAATGACATTCATACATTGAGTGAGTTGTGTGCCTATGGTTCTCACACCATTTTCACCCTCCTCATGTGGAGTTTACCTGTGGGATTTCTTAGTGAAATCCTTTAGACTTAGTGCATACAAATAATATTTTTCACTTTATATTTTACTAATTCTTACTCTTATATCAACATATTGAGATTCAATCTACCTGAGTAAACACCTTAAAAGGTGTATGTAGAAAGGAGTGGGTAGGCTTTGATTTTTTAAGAGAGATGGTTCTACTTATGTTATAATCATATCATTCCTATCACTAGTTTTAGTTTCCTCATATTTTCCTTCCTACCTACCTCCTTCCATCATATTCATGTAGTTTTTTTCATTTCCTATGACATTGGCCAATCATGCATGTTCCCTCACTATACTTTATTGGCTTGGCTAATGTAGTTTTGAGTGCATATTTTTGGCATTCATGCTTCTCTAAATTGGCTAATGTATTTCATTGTTAGTTGACTCCTAACTACATAAAATTGGATGATGTCATTATATTACATTTATTTTAAGGATTTTAATACCATATATATGATACATGTTTCATTACAAACATATAAATACATTATTTTACACTTATTCTCTCTTATTTCACTTGCACATTTTCCCTAATCACATTTTGAAGAGTCATAGGTAAACTCTTGTCTTGAAGGAAGTTTGTCTATGTGGAAATCTTGGAGATTAATTAGGAGAAGTAATTTTTCCCTATATATAATGATTCATAATTTGAGGTATTAGTAACCAAAATAATATCTTGTAAAACACTATTGGTCAATAGGGAGATTATGTCTCGATAGGTCACCATCAAGGTGAATATTTATAACCATATGTTCTTTACTTTATTTCATTTTATAGATTGATTTTTCTTGTTGTTTAGTAGATAAATGAATATGTGTGAATACTTATATAATTTCTCTCTACACTTATAATTAGTTTGGATATAGGATTACTTAGACTTTCCATTTATCCACTATTAGGTATCCTAGACCCCCATTTGTTAGTCATGGCTCCTAACCCATTTTGATTATTTCTAACCCTTCCAATCAGTTCACTTTACATTACCTACACAATTAATTACATTGCCTTTGTAAATACTTTTATTTTATCATTATAGGTCTAGTTAGATATAACCTTCTATTATAGGCATAAAGTATTTAAAACCCTTTATTTTGACATTAGTGAGTAGGTACCCCACTTTATAAGGTATATGGCCCACACTTGGTCATGACTCAAACATTACGTATCATGATCTCTTTGATTGAGCTTCTCTATTTTTGGATATCTTGAGATAGGATAGTTTTAGGCTAATCCTATCTTGTGCATACACTTATAATAATGCATTTTAATCTACTCTAAGGCCTATCTAGTATGTTACTTTCTTATAATTAGAGTTTCCTCTATCAATTTATTGTGCATGATTTATGTAAATACTAAAAACTGATTTATATAACATCTTATTATTACATAATTGAAAATAACCATCAGGGCTCCACCCTTCTGTTTTAGGCCTTTTGATTGTCAAAAGCCTCACATTTTCCATCTAACTATTCCTAACTATCTATCTCATGGTCTAACCCTACCATTTATGATGACCAAATCTCTTGCACTATACACAAATCCTAAAACCTAATACATACATACATACATACATACATACATACATACATATATATATATATATATATATATATATATTCAATATCAATTTTAGACCCTCAACAACTTCCTATCTTGCTATACACTTATGTCCTACATAGAGACACATGCATCGATATAAGTGTCCAGGTTCTTATCAAGTATCCAATCCTTAACTGTCATCTAATTTTTAAATATTTTGAATCATATAAGTGGGCCCATTTGTTTTATTTGACCCTACCATGAGATATTTACAAAAGGTGTAGTATAAATATAAATCTAAGCTAATTCATTATTCATCTATCAAATACCAAGCAAATACCTATTTCAACTCACTTAATCGATTGAAAAAATAAGTGTTACTACCTATTATTCCCTATTTTCATGCTAGTCATTAGATTAGTCATATTATAGGTCTTAATCGCTTGAAGAATATCCCATAAGTAGTATTTGTCAAGTTATAAGATAGATCATTACATGCCCTTGTATATAGTATATTTCACCCTTGTGCACACATAAGCCAAGACTTAGGGTAAAAATAAATATGTTTGAGATATTATTTGGAGTATTGGATATGTAGTTAGTGTTCATTGATAGAGGGTTCCTTAAGGTTAGCTTGACTTCCTAACCCCACTAACCCATTTTTAACAAGGTACAACTACCCAAGGTGAAGAGATAGGGTTTGATTCACATACATTCATGTACAACCTATGCATGTGAATGAAATACATTATGAAAAAGGTTATAAAAAACTTATAAGGATCTAGGTCATCACTTCATAATATAGTGAATACTAGGTACTCAATAGAACTAATGGGATCAAGAAACTTGCATTGATGCAAGTGTCCCAAGACTGAAGTAAGTGTCTATGCCTGTCAAATTAATATTTATATAACTAGATGAATTTATACTAATATTGTACCTACCTATTCCCACATATACACTTCTCAAATCTTCCTACACATTTTAATATAAGCTAAATATTATCTATTAATCATTTTTTTTGTAATTAAATTACTATTTTGAGTGTACTTTATATATTTAACATAACTCTATAATTTAATTCATAATATTCATTTATGTAAGTCTTCAATTAATTGGCCCACTATAGAATAGTTTTATTCATCCTTGTGTGTATGATATTATACCCTTTAACCCTCATCCAAAACTTATAAAAAATGTTGAATGTTTGGTGAACCCAACCTCTATGTCTTCTCATGCAACTCTTAGTTTGATCTAAGGTTTTCAAACTTCTAAGGTTTCTAATTTATTTATGTATTCGTATTTTTTATATCATTTGTATACAATGTAGGTGTAGTCATAGATTATGGGGTATTCCTATTAAACATCTTGAACTACCCTGTGGGCCAACTAAAATGTCTCAAACTAATAATATGTCATTTTTTTCTAATAATGAGAGTGTTGATGATGAAAATGAGAAAAATAATGAAAAAAATATTATTAAATATAAATATTATCATGGGGATAATGAAACACATGAAAACAATTAACATGAACAAGTAGATTAAGATCAAGTTAAATATATTGCATTATTAGGAGAGAACATTCGTTCAAATCATGATGATCTCCATAAGATCCTAAATACTATATTGTAAACTAAAAAATAAAAATGTGTTTGTGAATAACCATTTCTCCCTATTGATAAAAATATTAGGGCTACCAAATATTCCTATCACATATCCATTCCAATTTTCCTCCACTTGAGCATAACATTGCCTACTACATCTAATTGGGGCATGGGGTATGATTTCAAACCCTTATTCCATGTAGATAAAAAAACTATTTCCATATCCTCCATGGAAATAATTAATAATTAAACTCAATTAATGGTTTCAATTTCCACACTAACACACATGGCATTTTCATTCCCTTTCGTGGCTTCTCAAATATCAAAAATAAATCCCAATGGGTCTAATATACACACTCTTCTCTAGGTTATTCAAGATTTGGAAACTAAGGTTACTAACATCAAATAAAATGCTTTGAAATAAACTCATACTATCATTTCACAAGATGTATTACATAATAATCTATCACCTAAGATATATTTACACCCTTTTCTAATCCATTTTATTGACCTAAGTTCACATTTTATGATGGAAATGGTGATATTGAATATCATATCCAATATTTATATGTGGTGTGTCTTGACTATGCCTACAATGATAAAATTTTGACCAAATTATTTGTAAGGATCCTAAACAACTATACTTTAATTATGGTTATAAAACATACCAATCCAATTAGTGAAATCATTCAAACCTCTAGTAGATTAATTTCTAGCACATTTCTCTATCAAAATTACTAAAAAAATGTCATATGTGCAAATTTATAAGATAAAACAAGGAAATGATGAGCCTATTAAATAATATGTTTTGAGTTACAAAATAATGTTGGTCAAATTGACAAATCCAATGGTAGTTAAAGAACTTGAAGACATATTTAAGAAAATTTTGCATTCCCCATTACATGAGTCCATTATTTTCAAGAAGTTCAAATCTTTTGATGACTTATGCCACATTGTTCAAGATCTTGAAATAAAATTATTTCCTTGAACAAGCTTAAGTATGTAGAAAACACAATGACTAAATTTACTACCAAGTTTCATATCAAGCCAAGATATAAGGTAAAACCTAGATAACCTAAAAAGGAAGCAACCGCAATGGTTAACATAGTATCATAGTAGCCTAGCTACATCATATTATCTAATTCACCTAATATATAATTTGCAAAATTACCTGAGCCTATATCTTTGTTACTTAATAATCTTGTGGAGTGTCATCTAATATGTCTCCCTCCTCTTAAAGAGGTTGATATGAGTCAGCCTCTACCAAAAGGATATGATGTTAATGCATATTGTTACTATCACCAAGGCCTTGAGCTTTATAAAAACATATGTTATACCTTGAAACTTAATATCTGATATATTCTTGATAACTAGTATCTTACCTTTGATGATCCTCCAAAACATTTAGGTTTACAACCTAGTTACCATGAAAACCTTAAGATATTTAACAATCCATTGCAAGATCATTCTAAAAAATATCCATAACTGAAAATGGCATATAATGCACATCCTCTTCAATCACATTATTTACACCCATTATATGGGATTATTATCACTTATACACACATACTACCTCTTATGGTTTAAATACTTTATATTAAATCTGATGATAGTGAAATTGTGCATAATGACTCAGATATTCATTCATTAATTATTTAAGTATATCTTGATCATCATCATATACATAGTGTTGTTATAGATAATAATACTAGTGATATTGCATATAATATGAAATTACATACACATTTTATATATACACTTGATGATTTAACCCTTTGACCAAAATAGTCAGAGCATTCAATGGGATAGCATGACACGTTATTAGTGAGATTGATTTACCATTGTAAGTTGGTCTAATACATGTTGTTACTAACTTTTAATTTATAAAATATAAAAAATTATTTGATATGTTATTGGGATGACCTTGGATACATAAAATCTATGTAATACCTTTCATAATGCATGGGTGTATTAAATACATTCATTCCAATATAATAATTACAGTTTCTAGAATTCCATATGAACATCCACTTCAACAAAAGAAGTTTATCCCCAAACAAATAATTATACAACCTAATAAGTTTAATCATCCATGAAATTATAATCAATATAAAATCCCCTTTCTTAGGTGGCCCAAACTTGAGAGATCATTGTACCAAAGATACATAATGAATTTCATGGAATCCTCATCTATACCTACATGGTCTACCCAGTTGCTAAGAAAACATAAACATGATCTAATTATAGCTACACCAAGGAAACCACATAGCACTAAATAATGGGTTACTAAAACCCCTAATAATTATTTTACTTATTCATGACCACATACTCCTATGAGACATATGTAAAGTGCAATAGATTCTATAGGTCCAAATATGACACCCATACTTGCTCATTGGTATTATCACCAATTATATGTACCATACTCCATGTTTGGAGATCCTATGAGAATCAATTAAATGATATCATAGGTTAGAAATTTTTCTTTTCAAAAAATTGATAAATTCAAAAAAACTAAATATTCAACAAGAAGACAAAAGCATTCAAATACTTCAAAACTACAAAATTATTCAACATTCATATGTTTACTAGGTATTTAAAATCTATGTTGTTTACATTATGTTATTAGATATCATATCATATATTTTATAGATATACATATGTTTCAAACATACTTCAGTATGATACATGCATACCCTAGATACATGATACATGCACATACAAATGTTGGACCTTTCCCATTCTCATGTAACACACTACACTAGGGGCATTTGTTTCCTTTAACATGATTGATGCATGGTATATTATTTTATGATCACCTTTTTTTTATCATTTTGAGATTATATATTAATTATTATGCATGTCTATACTAATGTTTACATATTTCATAGTGTACTTGATATTCTATGTTACATGACATTTTTTGCTAACACATAAATGTAGGGACTAGTATGATATGCTTATATTGGTTGATTATACTTCATTTATTCATAATGGAACTTCCTTGAGTGTATTTATATTACTAGATATTTTATTTCTTTTGTAACATTTAAATATGTTACTTTATTGTTGTCCCACCACTATATGTTGCTTTATTTTCTATGTGGACATTTGAATGTGCCCCTTGTTTGTGGTCTCCTTAGACCTCTCTTGTGTGACATTGAGTGCTCTTATCTATGCTTTATTTTTTTTGAGCTTGTATTTTTATGTTATATATATTACCATGATCCATATAATGCATATAAAGGATTATTGTGATCACATATTTTAAGCTTCATTTATATATCTACTTAAACATGCTAATCTTATCTTCTACATATTCATACTCAAATTATATAGTTATCTTATCCTTTTGAGGTAAAGAAAAAGGAAAAAATCCAAGATATAGGACCTTGGTGAATTGAGGTTAACCTAAAAATAAGGATATATTCCTTTCACTAAATCTAGTTCAATTGATAAAATATCAGATTTATAGAAATTATGCATCTTTAGTGTTCTTTATCCTAAACTAGGGTTTGACTAGGAAAAAAGCTTGAGAAATGAAACTTGAAAAACTAAAAAGTGTGATTGCACCAAATATTTTGTAGTGTATTTCAATTCTTTCTTTAGTGAACACAATAAAATAGAAGATAGATTGAAATTTGTCTGAGCATAAACTCATGCAAATAGGAAATCAAAGGCAATATTTTGTTATTTTCATAGAAGGGAAAAATATTATTTTATTTTAGTCAAATAATATTTTAGAAGGGTATAAAATACCATAAATTAATTTATTATCACTGAAATAAGAATTAAACTTCCACAAATATTGAAATAACTTGCATATATAGGGATTTCTCAAACAAGAAAGGGAAAATCTTCAATTTATTTCATTCTCTAGGTTACAGCTTGTAGAAAATACATTCAAAATTTATAAATATATTAGTAACATAAAAAAGATAGATTGGGATATAGGGTGTGCCCATATTTATATAAAAATATCTCATATATGAGATGTATTTATCAAAACTTCAATGCCCAGTAGAAGAAATCATGCAGATCTAGAACTTCATGCAAAAAGATGTGTGATATCCTATTTGTGGCATCATTTAACTTGGTAAAGTGGTTTGAAAAAATGCATGCAAGATCTGGTCATGGTCTTTAACTTTTGGTTTGCATAGACTTGGAAAAATCTTCATGCAATGCCTTAGGTCCTCTTCATGTAGCTACCAAAATCTTCATGCAAATGGGTGGTGCCCAAAATAAAACTCAATGTTTAAACAAAAGATAACTTTAGAAATAACTTTAGTTACTTTTTATAAAACCCTAACTTAAAAATTACAAGTGATAGTTTTACAACTTTTAAGTCATGTTAATTTGTCAAAACTAAATTTAAAATTTGGAATATGTGCTTTTACAACTTTTAGCAATTATAACTTGTCAAAATGAAAAGTGTAATTTGCAATTATGATTTTTAAAGTTTCCAACTTGTCAGAAAATTATAGTGTAAAATTCATGTGTCTCTTTCTCAAAAAGAGATATAAAAATAGTTGCAATTACAAGATATGTAACTTTATAATGTTTTTACAATATCAAAAATACAATATATAAGAATATTTCAACATAATAAACTAATCAATTTCTATAACTTCTTCTGCCTCTAGTCTTTCTCAGCTTATAGCTTCTAGACATATGTATCAAAGGCCTTAAAAATATCTTAAATTTTATCTTCATTTACACTAAGGGAGTAAATTTTGGTGATTTTAGTCTGCTGATGTGTTAAAAATTTCCTACCTCAAAGCCTTGATTTTTTGCATCTCTTTACCCATATTATCCAATGCATTATGATATCTGATGTAGCAATGGATAGAACTTAGGGTAAAGACTATATCTTTTTCAGATTCTTTTTCAACTGATTCCTTGAATTTGATCTAAACCTCTTCTACTTAAAAGAGTTTATATTCATCATTTGTTGGTTTACATGACAATTTACTCGGCATTTCCTTAATGTCATATAACATATCAATAGCCTTGTCATGTGCAACCTTGGCTTTATGTGCAGCTTTTATGAGAAAATTTATTCTAAATTATGTATTTCTATCTAATTCCTCCTATTCTCCATCATTTTTAGTATCCCTTCAATAAGGTGGATGTCAATGTTAATAGAGTCTACAACTATCAATTTGGGATAATAGAGATTTAAACTTGTATTTATCCCTCATACTTATTGACCAGTTCTCTCAAGGTAGTCTTTCTTTCCCTCAAAATTATATAATTTTCCATTATTGTATCAATAATATTATTGACTTTGTAAATTATTTCCTCTAACCATTCTTCAGTATCCCTTCCCATGGTTACAATTTTAGTCAGCACATCAATTATTGTCTGATCTAAAATTTGGTTGACTAGTTTTCCTAACTCAAGTTGTACCAATGAACCATTGGGATCTATGAATTTGTTTATTGTGTCTATGATTTGATCTACCTTATTTTTTAATTCATATTTAGTGACCTTATCATTATATATTCTCTCAAAGAGGGATTTGATGCCAGATTGAACATCATGTTTTAACCCCTCCCTTGTTGGCCATCCAATGTGAATCTTTGAAATCTGATAGTCCCCCACCATAATATCTTCTTTTGGTTTGTCTGGTGGGGGAAATATAATCTCAACATATCTTTCCCCTTTATCATTACACAAAATTTTGGAGAAGGTATGGGAGTAGACTTGGACTTATTTTTCACATCTGAAAGGCCAATATCTATTGTAGTTGGGGAAACCATCTATTTTCACTTCTTTCCCACTATTTGTGTTAGCCAACTGGGGGTAGCATCTTACTTCATAAATACTATCACCCAAGAATCAATATCTTAGGTTGTTTTAATAGTAGGCACTATGATAAGTTTGGAGTCATATGTGGATGCTACCATTGATTGCCCAATAGATACCTATGGAATTCCATTTTCATCATTAGGTTACAAATCCACATTTGTATCAAGAATTTATGTTTATCCTATCTCCACTGAAGGTGTTATGGAAACTATATAAGTGGAAGAGGTTGGGGCAATATGAACAAATATGTCTATTGGGGGTGTAGAAGATAGAATTGATATTATTGAGGGACTAGACATGAAGACTCTGAATGTGGCAACTAGTGGAAGGGTGGAATCCAAATAAATAAATTAATCACATAAATGTGTTGGGCCACTCAAGGTCGGTAAGGTAGGGATGATGAATGGGGATGAAGATGATGTAGTACATATCTCAAGAGTTGAGATGACCATCATAACTAAAGTCAAGATGACTGAGTCCATGGATATATACTATTGAGTGGTGTTGGGAATCAATGGGGATGGAATGGAAGGAATTATGAATGGAATAAAAAGATGGAGTTAAATTTTAGGAAGGGAAAGTGGAGTGGAAACTTGACTATCCACTAATGGGAGACCCTAAGTATCCATTTCAATTGATTTCATTGGTTACAATGGGTTTATTATGGTAGGTAAGGTGGTAGGAATGGGAGGTGGAGTGGAAACTTGAGATGAAGGGGGAGTGGATACATGAGGTAGAGGTTTTGTAACTTTAGGAATAATATACGTAGGTAGAGGGTGAACAATAAAAATTGAGGTTGCCACTATGATAGATATTAGGGTAGAAGTTATGGAAGCTCCAACTACAATTGTGTCCTCTAATGAGATGTTGATCGGTTATTGATCCTTTTTTACTTGGCTACCCCTTCTTGGCCTTAGTTTTTTTCTTCTTTTTATGGGAGATCACTATCCATTTTTATTTTTCACTTGTTGTGCCACTAGGACCATCTACTGATGGAGGGCCCTCTTCTTTGAGTTTTAACAATTTCTCTCTAAAACCCACTGTATCTTTTATTACTTGAAGCCCTTTACTTCTTAGCCAATTGATCATTTTTTTGATCACATGTTTTATATTATCAATAAAATATAAAGAATCAATAACTAACCACCTTACTTATGGAAGGGGTTGAGTAATGATGTGTTTGTAGTAGTTTAGGTCCATTGGGGACTCATCATCAACCAGTTCATCTAGGACTAGTGCCAATTCATAATTTTTAACCATTAAAAGGTTAATCTAGAATGGTCCTTCAATATAGCATTATCTTCATCCTCTAATTCCTCCTAATAATATTCAAAATATGGAATTTGGGAGTATGTAGAAACTCCTAGTATGCTAGTGATATTTCCATAAACATCAAAGAATTGCCTAGAATCCAAAGTTCTTAGGGTCATTTCACACATTTTTACCTCATCACACTTGACCTTGAGGAGGGAGGGGCATGTGTATCTACCAATACTAATGGGTAGGTAGATTCTTGACTTGTGCCTATTGGATAAAAGCTTTTGTGTCTCCACAAGTTGCCTTACTAGTTTTATTAGTGCCCATTTTTCATTAACATATATTGGGAGTGTGTATGGACAACCATTAAATCCTCTTGACTTGATATATGAATAGATGGGGAACTAAATGAATTAAGATCCCCATTTGGTGATCTCTATAAATATTACATCTGAGAATCTTGTTCTCCAAAACTCTTTATCAAACATAATGATGATGCAATAGATGAATGCATCATTGACTCTCTTGAAATGTTGTCTACTAGCCTCCAATGTGAGGTTAGGATAGTAGTTGTATACTCTTATTATCTCACTAGGTATTATATTGAGGCCTAGGAAAGATCTCCCTTTTACCAAAATGTATACAAGGTAGGAAGTCCTATATAATTTTTTATTTTTTATCACCTCCATCAATTACTTGTGGAGGGAGTCACTAATAAGCTGAGCATAGTGGATATATTAGGAATTCTGAAATATGACCCAAATGTATTGGTACATCCACTCCTAGAAGCTCTAATCCTATGCAACAAAATGATTATGTCTCCTACCTCATCTTTGAATTCAATTCTTGCCAATGTCTTTGGTAATTTGGTGGAGGCAACCTTAAGAGCCTTAAGCCATTTTTTGTTAATCATTTTTTGACATATATCTTTGTTGTCTTGAAATAATTGTTGGTATGTCTCTAGTGTTATGTTGAGATAGCTCTCAAACTTTGGTATTACAAATATTAAATTAATGAAGTCAAGGTCTAGATTCAAAATATTTTCCCCTTTGTCATTCATAACCTCTCTTCTATCAGCATCATAATGTTGGGCCAGTGTCAGCACCAACTTAGGGATTTGGACTATCAATGGAAAGGTTGTTACCTATAAAAGTCCAGATTCATAAATACCTTAGATTTAATCATTCTTAAAATCTACATTAATCTGGGTCTAGAAGTACCCTAGGTCAATGTGACCTAGGATTATATTATTTATTTTAGTAATGTTGGATTCTAAGTTGAAAGTTACCTTAGGGCATTTTGATTTTAATTTCATCTCCTTTTGAGACATGGAATTAGAAAGAATACTTGTGGAAAACCAACTACAAGAGCTAGTGGGATTTGTAGGTGATTGAAATAGGTATAATCTCTGGTAGATATGGGAGGTGCTCTAAGTAGTTAAAAAGTCTAGCAGAACTAGAAGGTGTTCAAATCAAGTGAGAAATTCATAGAAATAGGAAGTGTTCTAGAAAATAGGAATGTCTAGTGGAACTTAGAGCTATTTTAAGCAGGCAAAAATCCCATGGGGATAGGAGGTGCTAACTGCAAGTGGGAATCCCATGGGGATAAGAAGTGTTTAGAATAAGTCTAATGTTTCTAAGAGATTGAAGCTTCTTGAGGTGATTCTAGGTGCTTGAAACAATAGTGAAACTCACGTAGATGGGAGGTATTATAAACAAGTCCAATGTCTATAGGGACTTGGAGGTATCTTCATAGGAAATATTCACTAGGTATGTTTGGGAATATACTAGGGTATATTTTCCTAGCTATGGTGAATGCTTAGATTCAACTATGACTATTTGGGAATAAAATCCTAAGATTTTTACAATGAGATTTTGAAAAAATTTACCCTAAAGACCCTAGACTTTGAAAAAACAACAAACTCACAGTCTCTACCATGACCACACATGCAAACCTTAAGAAAAATTAAATGATGTTTTACATAAAATGGAAACCCTAAACAATCAAAATTAGTTATTTGAAGTAATGGAAACAAATATTTGATTACAGGAAAAAATATGACTAAAAATGCAAAGGGGATTCCATAGAGTACCATTTAGGGGTGGAGAAGGTCGTGGCATTACTTACAAATGTGGTTTCACATGTGGCTTGAGGTCGATGGCATGGTGCAAGGTCTTTGTCAGAGCTCAAAAATGCAATTAGAATATTAATCAAATGACTAAAAATCCCCAAATTACATGTTTAAATAGGAAAATCTTAGAATTAATGCTCTAATGATGATTGGTGGCAGAGATATAGAATGTTCATGCAGTTTTTTAGATTACATGTTGACCTCTAGATTCTATGGGAAGCTTGACTTTATTGGAAATGAGAAGGTGGAACTCCATTGTGCAATTTAAAATTTTAAAAAATTGTAAATTACATTTAAAGTTTTGGATTTCACAACTTGGGTTTTTGGTGGGATCTAGAACCTGATTACAATTTGTAATTTTATAAATTGCATATTATTCTTTGAGTTTTGGAATCTGGGTGAAGTTTTTCACAAGAAACAAAACTCAAGATGTAATTTGCAATACTACAAATTGTATTTTGAGTTCCAAATACCATGGGGGTGTTTGGTTTGCAAGATATATAACTCTAATTGTAATTTTTAGTATTACAAAATTGCAAATTACAAATGAGATTCTATATTCTACCAGTTAATACATTATAGGATCCATAACTTGGGCTGCAATTTATAATTTTGAAAATTTTAAATTACAGTCAAGGTTTTGGATTCCACTAAAAAATCAAGGTTAGTGCATTATGAATTCAGAGCTTGGGAAGAAATTTTTAATTTTGCAAATTAAAAATTGCATTTAGAGTTCTCTATTTTTTAATACAAAGGGAAAATGAGTTTTTGATCATTTCAAGGGATTTTTTCAAAAAACTAGGGGTCTCCCTTAGGGTATTTGATGTTATGATATTTTTGGGGAAAAAATATCAACATTTTTGGTGACCTATGTGGAATGATTTCCTACTAATTAGTTTCTATCTAGTAGCCTTCCAGTTCATGGAGTCATTTTAAGCTTAACATACTATAACCCAGTGAAGAACAAACTAAAAATTTCCCAAAAAAATAGGGAAAAACATAACAAACTAAAAAAATAAAAAATCCTAATGAGTAGACCTGTGTGGAAGCACTTATTTTGAAAAACAAAACTAACCCTATTATATACAAAATTTCAATTTTTTGGAATGAATTCCTATCTCAAAAGCAAGCTTTGAGGTATATCCCATTGACTGGGATAGGCATTTCTGATCCATCAAGCTTACATAGTTGGAATGCATTAGTTACTTTACACTAAGTTATAATGTATGGATTGGTTCATATCACATCAAACTTGATGTGCTTGCCTAGTTTGGCCTTATCTGAATCCCATTTGAGAACCATTTATCCTTCATTAAAGTTCCTAATAGAAGCCTTTTTATCAAAATTCCTCTTTATTTAAGCTTTATTTGATTCTAGGACTTTCATTAATTGGTTCTTAATTTCTTCTAGTTCCATGAGCTCAACCAATCTTACTATCATTTCTTAATTGTCAATCAAATATAATTGGTGATTGAGTTGTAGATATGGTAACTCAATTGATATTGGGACTTGTGCTTCTCTTTCATATACCAACATGAAGGGGGAATTATCAATGGATCACTTAGGAGTAATCCTATCAATTACTTTCAACTGTGTATGCCATAACCTCTAGCTATCCTCCATTATTCTTTTGATAATTCTGATGAGGTTCTTATTGGTAGACTCATCCAAGCCATTACCCTAAGGGTAATAATTAGAAGAATTACTCAAGTACACATTGTGATTTATGGCCCATGCACTCACTTGAGTTCCCATAAATGTCTTGGCATTATCTGAGATAAAGGTGTAAAGAACACCAAATCTTAAAACTATACTATCCATAAATTATAGGATAGATGCCTCTGTGGTATCTTTTAGTGCAACTAATTTAGTCCACCATGTGAAATAATCTATTGCTATGAGGACCCATTTATTTCTTACACTTGATTGTGGATTGATCATACCAATGAAAACCAATCCCCATTGATTTAATGATTGATCTGCTTGAATTGGTGTGAGAGGTAATGCTACTAATCTTTACTTGTTGGTGAAGTAAGCACACATTTCATAGTTCCTTACACATTGATGAGCATATTTGAATAATTTAGGATAGTAATAGCCCTTCTCATTATCTTGACAACCATGGTTCTTGTAGAGAAATGTCCTCCTAAAGGGCCATCATGAATTTTTTTGAGCACCTTAGGGACTTGATTATGCTCAATACATCTTAGCATGACTCCATTCATATATTTTATAAACATTATTCCATCAACAAGAACATATGGAATGGATTGGATTCATAAATACCTTTTATTTTACTATTTAAAGTCATATGAGTACTCACTAATCTATATAAAATGGTCATATAATAAATCCAACTATTGAAAAGAGGTGGATTGGCTATCTGAGGTGCACTTTGAGCATATACAGTTTTAGATAAAATTCAACAGTCTTGACATCAGAAGCTAGTTGTTCACATAATACCTTTCCTCTTACAAGCTTTGTGATTTTGATATCCACATCATATTCCATGACCTTTATGATCCATTCTACTCTTTTTTCATTTATCTCTCAGCTCAACTAGAAATATTTGACACTTTTATGACTCACCATCATATGAATTTTATTTTTGGAGAGCATATACCTAAATTTATTGAGATTTTTAATCACAGTATAAACCTATTTCTCCACAAAACTATAATTTTCTTCATAATGTTTTAGGGATTTACTAAAGAAAGATATTGGATGTTCCAATTGTTCTTGATTATGCCAAGTCATAATGGCTGAGATACTTCCTTCCCGTCCAAAGGCATAGAGAATGAAATCCTTCTCATAGTTTGGGTTGACTAGGGTAGGAGACTGGGAAATAGCTTGTTTGATGTCTTTAAAGCTATCTTTTCCATCATGTGTCTAGCTAAATATGATACCCTTCTTTAGCATTACATTTTGGGTTTTTTCCATAGAATAAAATTTTGGTACAAATCTTCTTACAAAGTTGATTTTTTGAAGAAAGCTCTATAGTCCTTTCTTATGTCTTGGTAGTGCTAATGTATATATACAACTTATTATTTTTGGATCTATTACAAGATCTTCCTTTAAGACAATTTTTCATATTATTTTCCTTTCATGAATTGTGAAAATTCATTACTTGGGATTAAGGGAAACCCAAAATTATTTATATCTTTGAAAAACATTCTGAAAGTGATCTAAGTGTGCATCAACATGCTTTGAGTATACAGTTATATCATCTAGATATATGAGGATCATTTCATTTATTAGACCTCTGAATGCCATATCCATGGGTCTCTAAAATGTTTCACCAACATTATTCAAACCAAATGGCATCCTTTTGTATGCATATATACCCCATTTTATGGTGAAATCAATCTTGAATTGGTCTGATTCTTGCACCGATATTTGGTTATAGCCAAAATAACCATCTAGAAGAGAAAACCTTTTAGATCCTGATACTATTTTTAGAATTTTTTCCTTGGGGGGAAGAGGTAATGATCCTTTGGATAAACTTTACTTATATCCATGAATTCTACACATAACCTGATTTCACCATTTTTATTTCTGATAGGGACCAAATTTGTAACCCAAGATGGGTGCTTGATAGGAAAAATAATATTAGCCTCTATTAGTTTAGATACCTCACTCTTCTTCAAGGGTTTAATTTTTGGATTAATAGGTCTCTACTTCTATATGATAGGCTTGGTATTTGGATCCAATTCTATTTTATGCTAGGCTAAGCTAGGATCAAATCCTCTTAGATCATGATAATTCCAAGCAAAGTTATCAAAATTCTAACACAACTCAACAAAATCTTGATTTTCAAAATCATTTCATAAATTTCCTATCTTTAATGATTTTCCTTTTAATATTACCACTGATTCACAGTCTTCCTCATTCATCATGATATTCTTCTTGTCACCTTTTAGCTCATTATATGAATTGAATATGCTCTCCAGTATAGTAAGGCCCATAGGTAGTTTATCTGTATTCAATTAGATGATATGATGTCCGTATTGATCTTGGAGTCTTGCTTGGTTCTTATCTTAGAATTTAACTTCTTCTCTAAAAAATTTGATAATCTATTTATCACTATTAAAGACTTGTCAATTAGTTGCATTATCAAGAACAGATGGCCTTATTATCAACCTTACATGTTGACTAGTTTTCTTCTTTATTCCTTTTAGTAGGTTATATTAGGATCCTACAGAGGCTATACAATCATCATCTTTGTTTTGTTCTCTTGATACTCTTGAATGTTCAAAGTGGTGAAGTCTTCTAATAGGTCCCAAACCCTATGTTTGTAAAATCTTCACAAATTGTTCTTAGTTACACATTTATATCTCACTTGGTAAACAATCAACTCACCATCACCAAATATTTATATGGATTTTATCCCTCTCTTTGTCTAATTTCAAGACTTGAATCAAAGCCTCATATTTAGCTACATTGTTTATGCAGCTGAACTAAAGTCTGAAAGAATAAAAATAGCTCTGTTTCTATGGAGAGATCAAGAAAATACCTACTTATACACCATTTCATCTTCTTTAACCATCAAATAATGATTTCCACATCCCCTAGATTTACTAGGTTTAGGATAATTACTTCATTTTCATGAATGCAATAGGTACCTAACCATATTTCCTATACATAGTCACAAGGATCAAATTGAAGGGTTGATCCTTGTTCATCTAGATGAGTGTCTTGAATCTCTTCTATAGGTATTATAACTTCATGAACCTCTTCTTCTTGATCTTTTAGTGTAAATTTCATCTCTACCTGGATAAGATTATATGGCTCAATATGGTCCTTTACAATTGGCTTGGATTTTATTGTTACTCTAGTTCTATATCTCATCTTAAGAAACATGTGAGACCAATCTATAGATATTTATCCTCCCATATTTTTAATGAAATATCTTGAAATACAAATGAAAAAATAAGGGTAAGATCTATAATTGAGATATCCTAAGATGTTGACAAGCTTAGACAAGTATGAATAGTGAGGTTTAGTCCTTTTATTATTCCTACTATATGAATAGTAGTTCCATCCAATTTCACTACTCCCTTATTGATAGGTGTATCTTTTATACCTAGGGCATCATTTATTTTCTTGGGCATCACTAAACTACTAGCCCTTGAATGTACCATATAATTATGAATGAGATACTTCCCTAATATAAGTGAAAGATATAAAGGGGAGGATTACCATTTTATCTCATTTTAGTGTCAGTTTTGGTTGACACAAATTAATTATAGCATTAGGCCCCTTGGATGGAACCTTATCTATTATCTAGAAATTCTTCAAAGCTTCTTATAGTAAATCCCTTTGTGGGGGAATGGATAGTGCTTCCCACATGATAATCTTTAGATTGGTCTTCTTCATTTGATTAATAATTATGAAAGTAATATTACCAACCTTTGTCAGTGATTTTTTAAGAGTTATGTATTATTTTACAAGATTTAGATTTAGTACTTTTGCTTTGGGCTAGCCCATAGGTACAAAGGGTGGCCTTTATATTGCATTATTCTTTGTAGGTTCTAGTACAACTTTAGAATTCATAGTTTGCTCCACCTTAGGGGGTTGATCATTCTCTATTACTCTTTTATTTGAATGAATCTTGGTTGCCATTAGACCTCCACCATTGAATAATGCTTCCTCTTGATTCACACTACATAATTCATCATCTTACCAGTTAAGAAGAGTTGCCTCACCTTGAATAAGTTCTTATGTATCTACTTGTTGGGAAGTGGATTCATCATAATATCTTTGTGTACTTGATATGCTTTACACTATCAAATCTTGATTGATAACACCATTAAGACAAGTGTTTGATTATGTGGTTGAGAATAAGGATAACACCACTAATACTCTTGAGCTAGGTTATTATGAATAGGTACAATAGTTTTAGAATCACCTAATGCAGGTAAAGCATGTTGGATGGTGGAGCTTGATCTTATTTTAATGCCCAAATCTTGATAGGGGGGTGTCAGGGGGGGAATTCCCCCCCCCCCCGCCACTATGGTCACCATGGGGGTCCAAAGGGGCAGTGCTCTTGAAGCAAAATTTTATGAAAAATGCATTATAAAATATTGTAATTTCATAGTTAATCTAGACCATTTACTATTAGGTTTTAGATCTAATGGTATAAATTAAGTTAGTGTATTTTTTCCCTAATTTATAATCCTCCTTTTATATGAGGGAATTGTAATCAGGCAAAAAATTTTGAGAGTGAAGAGGATATTATAGTGGATGTATTGTAGGTTTTTTCCCTTTATTTTGTTGGACTAAATAACAAGAAGGACTGACAATTTTTATGTAGATTTAGCCCATATTGGGTGAACCATGTTAAATATGTGTCTCTATTTTATTATGGTATTTGAATTTTAAATCTATTTTTTTTTCATTATTATTACTCTACATTCTATATTCTTAACAACTGGTATAAGAGCTAGGTTTCTTTGGCAGATAAACTCGTAGGAAAAAAGGTAACCTGGTTCGAGTGGGAGCAATGGTGGAAGAAGGCAAGTTTAAGGTCAAGAAGTTTAATGGCCAAAACTACTAGTTATAGAAGATGCAAATGAAGGACTATCTATATCAAAAGGATATTTTCCTACCATTGGGTAGAATAGCAAAGAATCTGGTGACTATGAAGGATGAAAATTGGGAGGTTCTTAATAAAAAGGCACTAGGAATAATACAACTATGCCTAGTAGCATTGGTGGCCTTCAATATTTGAAAATAAAAGACAATAGTGGATGTGATAAAGGCATTAGATAGAGTGTATGAAAAACCCTCAGCCTCCAACAAGGTATTTCTTATGATGCATTTATTTAATCTATAAATGTCAGAAGGTGGGTCTATTACTGACCATTTAAATAAATTTAACACAGTCACAAATCAGTGAAGCTCTATAGGAGTAAATTTTGATGATGAGGTTAAGGATATTTTGAATCTATGCTTATTGCCAAAAATATAGAATAGCTTGGTCATGGCTATGATCAATTCTATCTCTAGCTCAAACACTTTAAATTTTGATGTTGTTATTGGTGTTATCCTTAGTGAGGAAATATGATGGAAAAGCATAGGTGGGACATCAAGTAATGATTTGAATATGGAGAATAGGGTAAGATAAAATGATAAAAGAAAGGGCCTAGGGAATCATGGGAAATATAAGAAGGGTAGATCTAAATCTAGAGGAACATTAGTGTGCTAAATTTATGGGAAGAAAGGACACCTAAATAAAGATTATTGGTTTCAAAAAGGAAAACAAGGAGATGAACAACAAGTTAAAAACTAGGAACAAAATGTAGTAGGTGATGTGTTACAAGATTCTTTAATCCTTTCTTTAGATAATATTAATGATTCTTGGGTGTTAGATTTAGGGGATTCATTTCATGCTACACCCCATAAGAAATATTTTCAAGATTATGTTCAAGGTGATTTTGGGAAAGTTTATTTGGGTGATGGTGAACCCTATAAAATTGTATGAAAGGGTAAGATATAGATAAAATTACAAAATAGAAACAAATGGTTACTAAAAGAGGTGATGCATGTTCCTGAGTTGAGAATAAATCTAATTTTAGTAGGGCAGTTAGGAAGTGAGGGTTGCATAGTTATATTTGTAGAAAATTCATGGAAGGTCACTAAAGGATTACTAATAAAATCAAAAGGAGAGAAGGTAGGTACATTATATTTATCTAATGGTGATGACTATTTTATTTCTCTAAATTTTATAGAAGTAGATGCAAAATGATGGCACCACAAACTTGGGTACATGAGTGAGAAGGGGATGTAAGTTCTCCACTCAAATAATTTATTTCCAAATTTGAAGAAGGTTGAGTTGGATTTCTATGAGCACTGTGTGTATGGAAAATAGAAGAGAGTCAAATTTCATAGAGTTGGGAGGACAAAGAAGGATGAAAAGTTATAGCTTATGCATACAGATATATGGGGATTGGCTCAAGTATCATCCCCTAGTGGCTCTTATTATTATGTTACTTTTATTGATGATGCAAATATAAAAACATGGGTTTATTGCATATGAAAGAAATATGATGTTTTTGATACTTTTAAGAAATGGAAAGCTTTGGTTGAGAATGAGACATGAAATAAGTTGAAGTGTGTCAGATCAGACAATAGAGGTGAATATTGTAACAATGAGTTTGATCATTACTATTTATCCCATGGGATTTTTAGAGAAAATATGGTTCTAAGAACACCACAATAAAATGGTGTGTCAAAAAGGATGAACAGGACAATCATGGAGCATGTAAGAAGCATGAAATTACATTCAAGGTTGCCCTTATAGTTTTAGGTAGATGTTATGGATACTACTATTTACTTAATAAATAGAGGGCCTTCAAGTCATTTGGATGGTGGAATTATAGAGGAACCATGGATAGGTAAAAAGGTAAATTATTCTTTTTTAAAGACTTTTGATTGTGAAGCATTTGTCCATATTGGTAAAGAAAATAGAACCAATCTTGAGGCAAAATCCAAGAAATGTACTTTTATTGGATATGGAGTTAATGATTTTGGTTACTGTTTATGGGATATTAAAAATCATAAAATCATAAGGATTAGAGATGTGATTTTTAATGAAAATTTCATGTATAGAGATCATTTGTAGGAAAAGTCAAGTACAAAATATGTAGTACTTGATGAAATTACAGGAAATGAAATTCCAAAAGTGCCAAAAAATTAGAATGTATGACAACTACAACAAGTAACTCAAACTCTTGGAAGTGTAGTTAGAATATCTACTAGAGTAAGTAGATTCCATAAACATTACTCTCCTTCACTTTATTATTTATTATTGACTGGTGGTGGTGAACCAGAAAGCTATGAAGAAGAAATGTAGGTATAAACCAAAAAGAAGTGGGAGAAAGGCATGAAAGAGGATATGGACTCCTTGTTACATAACCAAACTTGGGATTTGGTTCAATTTCTTGCAAGTAAAAGAGCATTATAGAATAAATGAGTTTATAGGTTAAAAGAAGAAGATGGAAGCAAAAAGAGGTACAAGTCTAGACTTGTTGTAAAGGGGTTTGCACAAAAGAAAGGTATTGACTTTGATGAAATATTTTTTCCAATAGTTAAAATGACTTCTATAACAATTTTAAGTTTGGAAGCAGTAGAAGATTTGTACCTTAAATAGTCAGATGTGAAGACTGCATTCATTCATGTTGATTTGGAGGAGGAAATATATATGGAGTAGCCATAAGGATACAAAGTTAAAGGTAAGGAGAAAATGGTGTGTAGGTTGAACAAGGGCTTGTATGGCCTAAAACAAGCTCTAAGATAGTGGTATTTGAAATTTGACATGTTTATGACATAACAAGGTTATAGTAGATGTCATTTTGACCAATGTGTTTACTTTAAGAGATTAGATAATGATAGTTATATTATCTTATTATTGTATATAGATGACATGTTTTTTGTAGGGTCTAACATGCATGTTATAAATGAGCTAAAAAGTAAACTATAATATTCATTTACAATGAAGGATTTGGGTGCTACAAAGAAAATCCTTGATATGAGAATAACAAGAGACAAGGAAAATAGGAAATCGGCATTGTCTTAAGAAGAATACATCAAGAAGGTGTTAGTTAGGTTCAATATGTAAGATGCAAAACTTATGAGTATACCTTTGGGAGGGCACTTAAAATTAATCAAGGAATAGTGTCCTAAAAAAGAGGAAGAAATCAATTACATGACCAAAGTGACATATGTTTTAGTAGTTTGAAGTTTAATGTATGTTATGGTGTGAATTAGACAAGATATTGCTCATGCAGTGGGAGTTGTCAGTAGGTTTATGAACAATATAGGAAAAGGGCATTGGGATGTACTCAAGTAGATTCTCAAGTACTTGAGAGGGACCACTGATAGAGATTTATGCTATGAAGGGTCAGATGTTACCTTACAAGGATATGTTAATGTAAACATGGATGGAGATTTAGATGGTAGGAGGAGCACCACAGGTTATGTATTCATTGTTGGTGATAGAGCAGTTAGTTGGATTTCAAAATTGTAGAAGATAGTTGCTTTGTCAACTACAAAGGTAGAATATGTTACAGCTACAGAAGCTAGCAAGGAGATTATATGGATGCAATGTTTTATGAAAGAGTTGAGGCATAAGAAAGAATATTATAGGTTGTACATTGATAGCTAGAGTGCAATTAATTTAGCAAAGAACTTGACATTCTACTCAAGAACCAAACATATACAACTTAGGCATCACTTCATTCATTCAATTTTTGAGGATGGTCAACTAAAGTTGGAAAAGATCCATACAAGTCAGAATATTGTAAATATGCTAACAAAATTAGTCACTAAAGATAAGCTAGAGAGTTTTTCAACTTTAATAGGTCTTCAATGATAACAAGTAAGATGAGAAACATGTTAGGGTCAAAGTTCAAAGAAAATTCCAAGTAAGAGTTGTAGCAGTGGAGTTGTAACAATCAGTCTCCAAGTCAAAGATTATTGAATGGTAGAGCTTGATCTTATTTTAATGCCTAGCTCCTAATAGGGGGGTGTGGGTGGGTAACACCCCCAACTATGGTTGCCATGGGGGTCTAGGGGGTAGTAACCTTGAAGCAAAATTTCATGAAAAATGCATTATAAAATATTGTAATTTTCATTGTTAATCTAGACTGTTTACTATTAGGTTTTAAAACTAATGGTAGAAATTAAGATAGTGCATTTTTGCCCTAATTTTTAACCCTCCTTTGATATGAGGGAATTGTAATCAGGTAGAAAAGTGTGAGAGTGAAGAGGATATTGTAGTGCATGTATTACATTTTTTTCCCTTCATTTTGTTGGACTGAATAACAAGAACTAACAGTTTCTATGTGGATGTAGCCCATATTTGGTGAACCACATTAAATTTGTGTGTCTATTCTATTGTGTTTTTTGGATTTTAATTCTATGTTTATTTTAATATTATTTCTCTACATTCTATATTCATAATAAATCATAGATGTTTGGAGATTTTACTTGCATACCTTGACCCTATAGCTATGAATTGCTTCAGTATGGCTACCTGTCTCCTTGGTATGGTTACCTATTGGGTTGGTATGTTGGGTTAGCCTATTGATAAAGCTTGTATTTTTGGGATTGTTGCCTCTTAATTACTAGTAACTCATTGCCAAAACTCTTAAGTAGTGACTTAACCTCATATAAATCATTTGTAGGTGAGGGAGTTAAATGTGGTGATTTATTTGTGGTGGGAATTGGATATAATTATATGTGCTAGAATAAGAGGTATTTTTAGAAATAGAGGCATTAGTGGCCTTGGGGAAATTTTCCCTGCTTGTATTAAATAATTTTTTGCACTTATTACAATTTCATAGGCATTAAGAAGCATGGTGCCACCCATTGAATGAATCATAAAAACTATATCACTATTCAAGCCTCTTGAGTAATATAAGAAAGCATTATTTGGAGTTGGCTTGACCAAAACTAGAATTCTATTCCATGTCTTCTAGAAATGGAAATTGAAATTAGTCATGTGCTCATGAGGATCCCATTGAATAGTACGTTAGTTATTCAACCAAGGAAAGGTGTTCATTCTTGTCTTCAAATTGGGTACATAGTGCAGAGCTTATCTCATCCCAAACTTGGATGGAGTTGAAAGCAAGACCTCTATATCATTACAAGTCTTTGCCTTTGAAAGAGGAGACTAGGAGTATGATTGTAACAATATCTTATACCAAATTATGGATTGAACATAGATTAGCAATATCTTAAATGTTTTCTATTTGAGTGGTGGTATTTTAACTAGTAAAATATGGTAGGCTTTTTAAATTTGAGGTAGGACTATCATCATACTAGGCCAACTAGAGTGGGTTGCCTCCCTTGAAAGCTATATAATTCATATTTCTAACCAGTATGGGAGGTATGAAACTAATGGGAGTAACTAGTGGAGATGAAAATAAAATTTTAGGATATACTCTAGGTCCAAGGATGATTGATTTTGATCTCTTTTTAGAGAGAAATGATAATTCTAAAAAATTAGCTCTCTTACCTTTAGTAGATGATCTTGTTTGTTTACTTCACATACATGAACCTTGAAATTATAAATTTATAGGCCAGTGGAGTCATCAAGTGATTTTGAAATTCATATGAAGCCCATATAATTCTCTCTTATAATAACACCAATCTCTTTGTAATTTTCATGGTCCCACTGGTTGTGCTAAAAATTGTTATCACATAGATCTTGCACCCATTCCTTGAAGCAGTAACTTGTTCTAAAAAACTAATGATACAATGGAAAAACCTAAAAGATTTAGGGCCTTGGTGAAATTATTTCAACCTATGCATAAGGTTGGATTCCTTTCACTAAATCTAGTGAAAATGATAAAATATCAACTTTATAGAAATTTTGCTCCTTTAGTGTTCTTGCTCCTAAACTAGGGTTTGATTGGGAAAAGAGTTTGAGAAATGAAACTTGAAAAACTAAAAATGGTGATTGTACCAAATATTTTTTAGTGGATTTTGATTCTTTCTTTAATGAACATAATATAATATAAGATAGATTGAAAAAAAAATGAGCACAAACTCATGCAAATGGGAAATCAGAGGCAATATTTTGTTATTTTTCACATAAGGAAAAAGTATTATTTTATTTTAATCAAACAATATTTTATAAGGGTATAGAAAACCAAAAATGAATTTATTGTGATTGAAATAAAAATTAAACTTCCAAAAATATTTAAGTAACTTGCATACATAGGAATTTCTCAGAAGAAAGTCAAAATCTTAAATTTATTTCATTCTCTAGGTTACAGCTTGTATAAAATACATTCAAAATGTAGAAATATATTACTAATAGAAAAAAGATAGATTGGGATATGTGGTCTACCCATGTTTATACAAAAATATCTCATAGATGAGATGTAGTTATCAAATCTTCATTGCCCAGTAGAAGAAAATCATGCAAATCTAGAAATTCATGTAAAAAGAGGTGTGATCTCCTATTTGTGGCATCCTTTGATGTGGTAAAATGATTTGAAAAAATTCATGAAAGATCTTAGCATGGTCTTCAGCTTGTGGCATGGATAGACATGGAAAAATATTCATGCAATGCCTTGGGTCCTCTTCATGCAATTTCAAAACTCTTCATGCAAATGGGTGGTGCCCAAAATGAAACTCAATGTTTAAACAAAAGATAACTTTAGAAATAACTCTAGTTAATTTTTGGAAAACCTTAACTTGAAAATTACAAGTGAGACTTTTACAACTTTCAAGTCATGTCACTTTGTCAAAAATAAATTTGTAATTTTTAATGTGTTTTTACAACTTTTAGCAATTATAACTTGTCAAAATGAAAAGTGTATTTACAATTGTGTTTTTTATAGCTTCCAACCTGTCAAAAAATATAAAGTGTAAAATACATGTTTCTTTTTCTTAAAAATAGTTATAAAATATAGTTCCAATTACAATATATACAACTTTATAATGTTTTCACAATATTGAAAATATAATATATGATAATATTTCAACATAAAGAATAAATCAATTTCTAAAACTTCCTCTACCTTCTAGTCTTTCTCAATTTGTAGCTTCTAGACATATGCATCAAAGACCTTAAAAATATCTTGGATTCTATCTTTATCTACACCAAAGGAGTAAATTTTGGTGATTTCACAGTCTATTAATGTGTTAAAAAGTTCCCACCTCAAATCCTTGATTTCATGCATCTCTTTACCCATCGTATCCAATATATTCTGATAATTGATGTAGTGGTGGATAGAACTTAGGGTAAATACTGTATCTTTTGTAAATTCCTTTTTAACTACTTCTTTGAATTTGATCTGAACCTCTTCTACTAGAAAGAGGTTATATTCATCATCTATTTGTATACATGACAATTTACTCAACATTTCCTCAATGCCATATAACATATCAATAGCCTTGTCACGTGAAACTTTGGCTTTATGTACAACTTTTATGAGCAACTTTATTCTGAATTATGTAGCTCTATCCAATTCCTCTTGTTGTCCATCATTTTGTGGTATCCCTTTATTAAGGAGGATGTCAATGTCTATAGATTCTAAAACTATCAATTTAGGATAATAGAGATTCAAACTTTGTATTTATCCATCATACTTATTGACTAGTTCCCTCAAGGTAATCCTTCTTTCCCTCAAAACTATATAATGGTCCATTATTATTGCAATAATCTTGTTGCCTTTGGAAATGATTTCATATAACCATTCTTTAGTATCCCTTCTCATGTTTGTAATTTTAGTCACTACATCAATTATTACTTGATCTAGAATCTGGTTGTCTATCTATGCTAACTCAGGTTGTACTGATGATCCTTTTGGCTCTATGAATTTGTTTAGTGCATATGTGATTTGATCCACCTTATTTTTAAATTCATATTTAGTGACCTTGTCACTATCTATTCTCTTAAAGAGGGAGTTGATGCCAGATTGAACATCATGTTTTAACCCCTCTCTTGTTGGTCATCCAAGTTAAATCTTTGAAATATGATAGTTCCCCACCATAAGATCTTTCTTTGGTTTGTCAAGTTGGGGAACTAAAATCTCAACATATATTTCCCATTTATCATCACACAAAATTTTGGAGAAGGTTTGGGGAATAAAATTGGACTTCTTCTTCACATCTAAAAGGCTAAAATCTAATGGACTTGGGGAAATCATCTACTTTCACTTCTTTCCCATTCATTGTGCTAGCCAACTAGGGGTGGCATCTTGCTATCTAGATATTGTCACCTAAGAATGAGTGGTTGAGGTTTCTGCACTAGTAGGCATTGTGATAAGTGTAAATACTTGTGAGGATGTTTCCATTTATTACTCAAGAGATGCCTATGGAATTCCATTTCCATCAGTAGGTTGCAAATCCACATTTGTATCTAAAACTTATGTTTCTCTTATATCCACTAAAGGTGTTATATAAACTATGGAAGTGGAAGAGGTGGGGGAAATAGGAACAAATATGTGTATTGGGGTTATGGAAGATGGAATTGATACTATTGAGGGAATAGACACATGGACTTTGAACTTTGGAATTGGAATAATGGTAGAATCCAAATAATTAAATGAATAAATTAAATGTGTTGGGCCACTCAAGGTTGGTAAGGTAGGGAAAATGAAAAGGGATAAAGGTGATGTAGTAATTATCACAAGGGTTGGGATGACTAACATAATTAAAGTTAGGATGACTAAGTCCATAACTATATACTATTGAGTGGTGTTATAAATTAATGGAAATGAAATGGAAGGAATTATGAATGGAATATAAAAAAGGAGTGAAATGGGAGGAAGGGAAAGTGGAGTGGAAACTTGAGTATCCACTGATGGGTGACCCTGAGTGTCTACTTGAATTAATTACACTAGTTGAAATGGGCTTATTTTGGTAGGTAAGGTGGTAGGCATGGGAGGTGGAGTGGAAACTTGAGACGCAAGGGGAGTGGATTCATATAGTACAAGTATTGGACCTTTAGGAATAATGTACCTAAGTGGAGGGTGAACAATATAAATTAGGGTTGCCACTATGATAAATGTTGAGGTAGAAGATATGGAAGCTCCAACAACAATTATGTCCTCTAATGAGATGTTGATTAGTTGATCTAATGCTGGCCCCTCTTTGCTTGACTGCCCCTTCTTGGCCTTAGTTTTCTTCTTCTTATGGGAGGTCATTGTCCCTTTCTATTGTTCACCTATTGTGCTAGTGAGACCCTCTACTGATGGAGGACCCTCTTCTTTGAGTTTCAACATTTTCTCTCTAATACCCACTATATATTTTCTTACTTACACCCCTTTACTTCTCAACTAATTTATTGTCTTTTTAATCACATGTGTCATTATATCAATCAAAGAGAAGGACTCAAAAACTAATTACCTTACTAGTGGAAGGGGTTGAATGATGATATGTTTGTAGTAGTTTAGGTCTATTGGGGACTCATCATCAACCAAGTCATCTAGGACTAGTTCCAAATCATAATCTTTGACATGTTGCAAGGTCATCCTAGAATGGTCTTTCAATCTAACCTTCTCTTCATCCTCTAAGTCCTAATAATATTCAAAATATGGAACCTCAGAGTATGTGGAAACTCTCATTGTGCTAGTGATATTTCCATAAACATCAAAGAATGGCTTGGACTCCAAAGTTCTTAAGGTCATGCCCATACACACTTATACTTGAGGATTAAGGGGAATGTGTATCTATAAATACTAATGGGAAAGTGGATTCTTGACTTGTGCCTATTAGATAAAATCTTGTGGGTCTCCACAAGTTGCCTTACTAGCTTCATTAGTACCCACTTGTCACTAACATATCTTGGGAGTGTGTATGGGCAACCACTAAATTCACTTACCCTATTATATGAATAAGTGGGGAAATGAATGAATTAGGAGCCCCATTTGGTGATCTTTGCAACTAATGCATTTGATAATCTTATTCTCCCAAGTTCTTTATCAAACATAATGATGAAGCAATAGATGAATGCATCATTGACTCTCCTAAAATGTTATCTTCTACCTTCTAATGTGAGGTTAGAATAGTAGTTGTATACTCTACTTATCTCACCAGGTACTATATTGAGGTCTAGGAAGGATCTCCCTTTGGCCAAAATATATACAATGTAGGAAGTAATGTAGAGCTTTCCATCTATTTACACCTCCATCAATTACTTGTGGAGGGATTCAGTAATAAGATAAGCCCAATGGATGTATTGGGTGTTCTAATGGATGACCCAAATGTATTGGTACATCCACTCCTATAAGCTCTTAGCATTAGGACTACTAGTAATCCTATGTAGCAAAATGATTATTTCCCACCTCATCTTTAAAGTCAATTCTTGTGAATGTCTTTGGAAATCTAGTAGAGGTACCCTTAGGGGCCTTAATCCATTATTTATTAATCATTTTTTAACATCCATCTCTATTATCTTGAAATCATTGCTAAGATGTCTCTGTTGTACTGAATTAATGAAGTTGGGTTCTAGATTCAAAATATTTTCCCCTTTGTCATTCACAACCTCTCTTCTATCAACATCATAATGTTGGGATAGTGTTAACACTAACTCAAGGCTTTAGAACATCAGTGAAAATATTTCTACCTATCGAAGTCCAAAGTCATAAATATCTTGGATCCAATCATTCTTAAACTTTGCATTAATCTAGGTCTAGAAGTCCCATAGGTCAATGTGACCTTGGTCTATATCAAATATTTTAGAAGTGTTGGACTCTAAGCTGAGACTCACCATAGGGAATTTTTATTTGAACTTCATCTCCTTTTAAGACATGGAATCTAGAGAGAATGCTTTTGGAAAAATAACTACAAGAGCTAGAAGGATTTACAAGTGCTTGAAGCAGGTATAATCTTTGGTGGAGATGGGAGGTTCTTTGAGTAGGTAAAAATTCTTATGGAACTAGAAGGTGTTCAAAGTAGGTGAGAACTCTATGGAACTATGAATTTTTCTAGATAATAGGAATGTCTAGAAAAACTTAAGATGTTTTGAGTAGGTTAAAATCCCATGGGGATGGGAGGTGTTGACTATAAGTGGGAATCCCATAGGGATCAAAAGTGTTTGGAATAATTATAATGTCCATAGGGACTTAGATATTCTTACAGTGACTTTAGGTGCTTGAAATCATAATAAAACACATGGAGATGGGAGGTATTCTAAATAGGTTCAATGTCTGTAGGGACTTGGAGGTATCTTCACAGGGAATGTTGGGACAGTGTTATCACTAACTGAAGGCTTTGGAACATTAGTGAAAATATTTCTACCTATCAAAGTCCAAAGTCATAAATATTTTGGATCCAATCATTTTTAAGCTTTGCATTAATCTAGGTCTAAAAGTCCCATAGGTTAATGTGACCTTGGTCTATATCAATTATTTTAGAAGTGTTGGACTCTAAGCTGAGAGTCACCATAGGGAATTTTTATTTGAACTTCATCTCCTTCTAAGACATGGAATCTAGAGAGAATGATTTTGGAAAACTAACTACAAGAGTTGGAAGGATTTACAAGTGCTTGAAGTAGGTATAATCTTTGGTGGAGATGGGAAGTTCTCTGAGTAGGTAAAAATTCTTATGGAACTAGAAGGTGTTAAAAGTAGGTGAGAACTCTATGGAACTATGAAGTGTTCTAGAAAATAGGAATGTCTAGAAAAACTTAGAGATGTTTTGAGTAGGTTAAAATCCCATGGGGATGGGAGGTGCTGACTACAAGTGGGAATCCCATGGGGATCAAAAGTGTTTGGAATAATTATAATGTCCATAGGGACTTAGATATTCTTACAGTGATTCTAGGTGCTTGAAATAATAATAAAACACATGGAGATGGGAGGTATTCTAAATAGGTTCAATGTCTGTAGGGACTTGGAGGTATCTTCATAGGGAATATTCATTAGGTATGTTTAGGAATATACTAGGGTATATTCACTTAGCTATGGTGAGGCCCTAGATTCAACTGTGAATCTTTGGGATGAAAATCCTAAGATTTTTTCAATGAAATTTTGGAAAAGGTTACCCTAAAAACCCTAGACTTTGACAAAATAACAAACTCACAATCTTTACCATAACCACACATGAAAACCCTAAGAAAATTAAAATGATGCTTTGAATAAAATAAAAACCCTAAACAATCAAAGTCAATTATTTGAAGTAATGGAAACAAAGCTTTGATTGTAGGAAAAAAGATGTCTAAAAATGAAAGGGGGATTCCAAAGAGTACCGTTCAGGGGTGGAAAAGGTCATGGCATTACTTGCAGACATGGTTTGACATGTGGCTCAAGGTCAATGGTGTGGTCTAAGGTCTTTATTAGATCTTGAGAATGTAGTTATCATATTAAAAAAATGACTAAAATTCCCCAAATTCTGTGTTTAAATATGAAAATCCTATAATGAATGCTCTAATGGTGGTTGGTGGTAGAGATCCAGAGTCTTCATGCAATTTTGAAAATTACATGTTGACCTCTAGATTCTATGGGAAGTTTGAATTACTTAGAAATAGGCTAGTGGAACTCACGTAAAATTCACAATTTTTAAAAATTAAAAATTAGATTTAGAGTTTTGGATTTCATGGCTTGGGTTGTTCATGGGATCTAGAACCATGATTGTAATTTGCAATTTTGTAAATTGACAATTTTTCTTTGAGTTCTAGATTTTGGATGAAGTTTTTTTTGGGAAGTGGAACTTAGGATGAAATTTGCAATATTTTAAATTGTAGCTCAAGTTTTGGATCCCATAGGGGTGTTTAGTTTATGGGATCTGGATCTCTACTTGTAATTTATAGTAATATAAAATTGTAAACTTCAAATAGGTTTTTGGATTCTATCGGTTAATGGATTTTGGAATTTGGAACTCATGCTACAATTTGAAATTTTTCAAATTGTAAATTGTATTCAAGTTTATAAATTTTGCCAAAAATGGAAGGTTAGTGTATTTTAGGATCCAGATCTCTAAAACCAATTGAAATTTTGCAAATTACAAATTACACACAGAGTTCTAGATTTTGTAATACAAAGGAAAAGTGAGTTTTTTTATCATTTCAAAGTTTTTTCTCAAAAAAATTAAGGAGTCTCCCTTAGGGTATTTGATTTTATGATATTTTTGGGGAAAAAATATTAATAGTAACTACCATATTCCATTTCCATTACCTTAAAATTAGAGTCATATTAGTGGAGTATGTGATAGAGACATGACTCCACATATACACAAGTTTACACATTTGACAACATTTGATACAATTTACATGATTCATATATACACTTGGGTCATAATTCTATACACATTACATTATTTTTTTATAGATTTAAGATAAAGTTTTTTATATTTGTGATAGATATTATACATGGTTACATATCAAAGGTTAAATGTTGATAGATAATTTATATTAAGACACATTAGATGAGTAAATTCCATCGGTGTGCACCCAGTATTATAAATGCATATTCAAACTTATGAAAAAGTATTCAAAATTATTAACTAAGAAGGATAATATTCACTAGGAAGCATTATTTTTATCCTTTATTATCTATATTATTTGTCCCTTTTAGTAGTGTGGTTGATATTAAATTCCCTTACTGCATTAACACTACTTCCATTTTTTAGGTTAAGTTAGTTATACCACTTATCTTGGATTTTATTATACTATCACTTGAGTTGTGTGATTGAGATCAAATGATCTCAATGGTCATGTTGGGAGCATAATTACCTTCCAATATCCCTCTTCAAATCTCCAAGGTTAAATTTTGAACCTCTCTCTTAACACCAATGCTTTATAAGGAATCATATTTACCAAGTCAAATTACCAAAGGGCAACATGGTTGCATTTACTCTCTTTCATTTTAATAATATTAATTATTTAAAATTTTAGATTATATGCATTTATTTATACTATAACATGCTATGTTATAATTCATACATTATCAAAACAATCAAATCAGGCTTAATCAAAGGCAAAGTGTGTTGTGCATACCTAGGTATACATTTATTTCCTTTAAACTTGTAATTTCATCCTTATGCATTAATAGATTAAATGAGAGATAAATTTAGATAATAAAATATGATTTATATAGCATCTTAGTCTTGCATAGTTAACAAATACCTATCAAGGCTACACCCTTTAGTTCTAGGCCTTCCTTCTGCCAAAGGGCTCACATTCACCATTTCAATATGCCTAATTATTTATCTTATGGTCTACCCATATCATTTATGATGATCCAAATATGATACACTATACATAAATCCTAAAACTTGATATATATCATTTACTATTAGTTTCAAATCTTTAATAGCTTCCTAGTAGGCTAGGCACTTGCACCCCACATAGGGATGCTTTCATCAATGTAAGTGTCAAGATTCTTATCAAGTGTCTAATATTCAAAGGTCATCTAATTTAAAAATATTTTTTATTTTATGGGTTAACCCATTTTTTTATTTAACCCTATCATGAGATATTTCCCAAAGGTGTGGCATAAATAAAATTCTAAACCAATTCATTATTCATCTATCAAATACCAAGCAAACACCTATTCAATCTCACTCAATTAATTTCAAAATTGAGATATACTACCCTATTATTCCATATTTTTATATCATTCATAGGATAAGGCATATTAATGGTCCAAATCACTCAAATAATATCCCATAAGTAGTATTTGTCAAGTTACAAGCTAGATCATTTCATGCCCTTACATATAGTATATTCCACCTTATGTGCACACAAGCTAACACTTAGGTAATAAGTACATATGTCTGAGGCCATATTCAAAGTATACGATATATAGGTATCACTCATTGACAAATCGGTCCTTGAAGTTAGCTCAACTTCATGAGCCCACTAATCCATTTTTGGCAAGGTACCAAGACCTAAGGTGAAGACGTAGGACTTTATCCACATATATTTATCTACAACATATGTGTGTGAATAAAATATTTTTCTATAAAGGTGACATAAAACCTAGAAGGCTCCAGGTGGTTGATTCACAATATAGTGAATATTTCATATTAAATAGAACTATTGGAATTAGGACACCTACATCAATGTAAGTGTCTCAAGGCTAATGCAAGTGTCCACATCTCCAAAAACAATATTTTCAAAATATGATGACTAGATCATGATTTTTTCCTCATTGTTCCCACCTATGCACTTATTATATCTACATGTACATTTTTAGATAAGCTAAGTATTATCTCTTCTTTGTGTTTATGTAATCAAATTATTGTTTTCAAATATTTTCTATATTTAACATAACTTAAAAATTTAATTCAAAATATTCATTCATCTAAGTTTTAAATTAATTGGCATGTTCTAGAATAGCTTTATTCACCATTGTATATAGGCTATTCTACTTTTAACTCTAATACAAAACTATAAAAATGGGTTAAACACTTTCCTAAAATAAATTTTCATTTCTATTTTTACTTTTCCTCTATCTTCACTACATATTGATTAGTTTATCCCATCATTTTAATGCTTAATAGTTCCATCTCTATTTTGATATATTTATGTAGACTAATTTTGTATTTGATAAATATATGCCTTTTAAAATTCCAGATGTCATACATAGTGCATAGAAGGTGTCCATGCATTATTGCACAATTTGGTCCTTTTTAATATCATAATATTTTCCAATGCATTTTACTTCTTCTCATAGGTATGGTTGGTAAATTTATAACATAAAAAAATATCACTACAAGTGGGATATTTGACTATATATCTATCCTCTACATATTCCTTACTATATCTCTCAAGATAATCCTCCCACTATTATTATATTTGGGGTTCAAATTTTTGCAAGGAAAACATTATTTTAGCTGAACTTGAGAAAATATTTACAATAACTCTAATTCTATGATCCTAATATCAATAACATTTGATTTTTTTTAACATTTAAATATCATGAAGTCTAAAATTACTTTTACCAAAAAGGGCATGGACCCTTGGAAGGGGCTTGTTTCTAGAGATACTTATTAACTTGGTATTTTTAAGCGAATTTATGTGAAGTGGGTTACCATTTTAATCCTTTATTTTTTGCTTTTAGAGCCTATTTTATCAATATATTTAGTGGGCTTGATGAATTCATTTCTCCTTATTCTACTTATATCTAAGGTCTATTTCAGATATTAGGATGATATTTAGATATACCTCTTGTGTCTATCATGAAAATTTCATATCCTTACCTAGTTTGATGGCATATGTAAGATCTAACTCACTATGATACCACTGATCTAGATTAAGGATTCAATCTAGAGTAAAACACACTAAATGTTAGTAATTATTTCATTATAATAAATAACCACTAGGATAACAATTACTAATTATTTTTAATCATGCATATGCATACAAAATGGAAATTTCCTAAGAATAAGAAACCATTAGGATACAAATTACTAATTATAAACATTATGATTGGCCACCTTGTCAATGTAATAATATTTTTGGATATGATTTTATTTCATAATTATTTACCTCTTTAAAAATTTTGATTCACAATCTAGGTTGTCATCTAGATAAAATAAAGTTATGATGCAATTTCAAATCTCCAAAAATGTTCTAAATCCCTCCAAAACTATAATTTACAAAGTGCTTAATTTTTTAAGAAAATCATAATTAATAAAAGTGATCCTAAAATGGCATTTAGTGGCTCTAAGTCATTATCAAGATTATTCATCCTCAATCAAGAAAAAATGGGCCCCTTTGTGTATAGGTATTTATTAAAATATGGAAATGTTTCTTGAATATAACTTCTAATAACCTACTTTCTTCAGAAGAAAACTCCCCTATCTTGAGCACTAGAAAAAACACTAGATATAGGGGAATTTATTAATTCCAATTAAATTTTACCTCTAAATATATAATTTGATCAATAGTGAATTTAGTTGAATAAAAAAATAATTATATTTTTGACCTAAAACTATTCAATAATAGTTGAATTGTCCAAGAGAGGTGGAAATTGTAGTTAAATTAGTCCCATATTAATCACTAGATGCAATCCAAGATAATGTGGCAAGTTTAACACAAAATAATTAGTTGCCACATAATTGATGATTTTGTATGGAATGTATTTGAGAGGTATGAGTTTCCTATTTTTAAAAATTTTAAAAAAATGAAAAATTTAGCCATACATTATCACTAACATGGAATAAGTGAGGGACCCAATCTTGGTCATCACATTGATTGTACTTATGACTAGTGTTTTGAAGGATTTTGTACACCTATGTTTAAATTTTATATATTAATTAAACAAATATAGCAGGCATTTTTTGTTATTTATCTACATGGATAGATAATTCCTCCAATGTAATAAGCAATGCCATATTGATGGAAGCCAATAGAAAAACACTATACATGTGTTAAAAGGGTTATCTTGTGTAACAAGGAAGGGAACAATTATAGTTATGTTATATGTATGATAAAATATAATTTCATGTATGTGGATGTTTTTATTTATACACACTAAGTAGATGCACACTCATATAGCTATTTTCTTTTGTTTTTCCATCATCTATAAATGAAAAGTTGTGGACTTGTTCATCTTTGTGTCCTTAGTGGACCATGTTATAGTTCTTAAAGTGATAAGAAACATGATTTACATAACTAAAATAATGGTATTTCATAAGATAAATTTGATCTATAAATGTTTAAATTAAATCCTCACATTATATTTATATTTGGGCAACATTTGTATAGGGAAACAATGCTACCATATTGAAAAACCTATCAACCATAATTATGATTATTTTTAGTCATAGGAAACCTTGGTATAATGTATATGGAGTTTGAATCCAAATGTATACTATGGATTTATAAAGGTGTGTAAACACCCTTTTTATTATTGTTATGTTTTTTATTTCATATATTATGCATAATATAATATACATGCTGAGTATTTTTGGAGCACTTGTTTTCCACTCTACATTATTATATAACTTGCATATAATGCACATCCCAAATCATATTTTATCACTCCATTATTAAAACTAGTGAGTGTCCTAGGTGACATAGAATCCATTCCTATAGATGGTATTAAAAAAACATGTTTTCCTATAGTTTTTTTTATTGATATATGGTGTAAAATGAAATGTTGCTACCATAAAATGTAATCCATTATGTAGTCTCATGGAAACATTAACTAAATACTATTAATAGCATTATGATGGGAAGGTGGCTGAAATAGATACTGACCTTATTTGAACTAACTTACATGTGCCAAATTTTAAGGTGAAATTGTTGCAGGTAGGTAGTCCACTTCTGATAGAAATCATTTTAATTTTTTTTTTGGATCTATATGAAGCGTAGAGGCTTGTGATATGTATGGATAATTGTATCCATGTTTATAATGTAATTATTTCATTATCTAAATGCCTAGACAATGGCATATATTTCTTTATCACATGCAAGATACCTATGTACAATATATACGAATGTTTCAGAGTGGTAGTATATTACATTCTTATGTTAGATGAGGACTACACATATTCTAAAGCATCAAATTCAAACTCAAAGGTTTTTTTATAGATTTATTAAACCAATTAATAGTGTTGAGAAAAACTTTATTTTTAATTCTATAAAATATTTTTAGTGTGCTATCTTCCACATAAAATCCCCCCACCCAATTTTTTCTTAGTTCAGGGGCTATACATGATGAGATAATCGAAGCACTAATCCATTCTAAAACTTGGATAATCCTAAAAAGATTGTAAGTTTTGTGAGTGTTATTGGGGTTTGTGATAATATGATGGTTTCTATCTTTTATGGCTCAACATGTACACCATCATTTTTTATAGTGTATCCAAGATATTGGAAACTATGAAAACCAATAAAACCCTTATTATTATTAAAATATAAGATTTTTTGTATGGTTTCAAGTAATTTTCAAACTTATTCTAGATGCTCTTACCATATTTTACTTAAAATTATTATTTTATCCAAGTACACTACCACAAATGACTAAGACATCATTCCTCATCCAAATAAATGTGGTAGAAAAATTGATCAAGATAAAATGTATGGAAAACTATTCAAATAAGCCTTATTTGAAACTAAAAATTGTCATATAGTTGTTAGATGCCTCAATGGTAAACCTAATGGTATCTTAACTTTATATATGTCTTTGTGAAGAAATCTCATTCCTTGAGTTGGTATATAAGGTCATAAATACATAGAAGTGGACAAATGTTATATAAAATTATCTTATTGAGGGCCTTATAATGAATACATAGTATCCACATCCCATCTTTATTTTAAGCCAACACAATTGGGTTACTAAAACATGGGTCTAATATGGAATTTTTGGATTATATCCTTGATCTATCATTTGATATATTAATTTTATATCAAGGAATATTTTTATATTAATCTATTTTGAAAATGTGTCCTAGGGAGCACATCAATCAAAATTATTATCTAGTAATGTGGGGAAATAGTGGAGGTAAAATTAAGACAAATGTATACATTATTAATACCTTATCTACTTATTATTTTATAGTATTAATATTTAAAATATATTACATAATTATAATGATTTATCTAGTTCTCTCTGACCTAATCAACATTAAAATACACTTTAAAATGTGACCAATCACATGCTTACACTTATGTGTACTAATCAAGACCACTTGATTCTTAACAATGACCTCATGGATCCTACATGATTGTTGTATTAAATGATTATGATATAGTGTGTCTTGAAATGATATATTACATATTGATTTCTCTTGTATATTTCATTGATTAAAACTATGTAAATGTCTACACAAACCTTTATAGTTGATTGAATGGATTGATTGCATATAGTATAAAACACTATTGATTAAACAAATATCTCTACCCTTATTTATCCATTTTATAGAGTGAGACTATTTGTGAGGTGTTGTTTTAACATTATTTCTTCCAACAAGTTGCATAGAGATCAAGTTTTTATCACATTAACTATCCATGATTAAGTGTATAGTTTTTATTACACCCACATATGTGATTGAAAGAGACATTATCTTCCTCAAATGATGATGGTATAGCTTGCATTATACAAAAAATGAAATAGAGGTCACAAGCCATAATTTAATTACATTTTTTGGGTTAAATTAAATAATTTCTCATCCTAACTAGATTCTTGTATCTAAATACACTCATGTGGCTTCATAAAAATTATCCTCTTGGAATTAAATTCATCTCGAGTGACTCATGATCCTATTATTTTCACACCATTTTCTAGTCTCTTTATGTGGATTTTTATCCATGAGATTTGTTGGAGAATAACCTTGAGGCAAGTTATCTTGAGGTTTTATTCTACTATGAGGCCTCCCTAGTCAGATTCCTACTTCCATACTTGTATTTACCTCTATAATTGTATTATTATTATTTCTTTTAAGAAAATTCCTTTTTTGTTTAAATTTTTTACTATATCTTATTTTCATACCAATAGGATATTCCCATCATTTAAATAATTATGAATTTCATATATTTTTGGATATATCAAGGTAGATAATTTTTTTTAATTTGAGAACTCAACTCCTTTCAGAATATTTGATATTGAGTTGCATTGATAGAGAAAGGAAGGTGGTTACACATTTTTTTAAACAATGGTTATTCTTTGATCATAAAAAATTATACGAACATGTAATTCTCCTTACATGTATCATTTGGATAATAATAATTTGAAAAGACATAAAAAAAATCATGCCAATATGTATTTGATTTTAGTATTAATCTATCCTTTGCATCTTCCTTAGGTTACTCAAGTTGTGTCTCCCACAATTTTTAGACTTACAATTCAGATTTTAGTAAGGCATACACTATTTTCTATGAATTTGATAAATTATTTATAGAAAATTTTGAATATAATTTTATGATTAAATTCACAAAGGTATCCAAACATATTCTACTTTTAAATATTGATATGTAATAACTTACTTTTTTTTAAAGGGTGTAGACCATTGGAAAGGCCTCCAATATTTATTTATCAGTGTACCTAGTATTAAATAAAGGTTTTACATAAATTGGGTCATCATTTAAGCCATTTAATTTTATAGAGCCTCTTTGAGTGATACATTTAGTAGGTTTGAATAATTCATGATTCATCCTTCTACTTCCATCTGCATAACTTGCATCTATTAAGAAGATATTCACATGGATATTTTGTCTCCAAACTAAACTTATTATATTGTAACTCTTTCCAATGGTAAATTTAGGATCTAACTCACTATGATAACATTGATCTATATTGGGGATTCAATCTAAATTAAAACACACCAAATTTTACAAGTATCATGTTATACAAAAGAAAACTATTCTCTACTAAATTACAGCCTAAAAGAACTCCTAGATCCCATTTCCCTTTTAATTTTGGAGGATTGGGATAAGGATTTTATGGAACCCTTAATAAGAATTAGAAACTTAGGATTCCCTTTGGAAAATGGAGGGTGAAAAAACACTAGTTTATGATGGATTATCCCCTAAGTTCTTCATATTATTTTTAGATATCATCAAAAAATAAATTTGTAAAGCTTATAGTGAGTCCATTAAATCTAAATCAGTTATAAAGGAATTTAATTTTACATTTATCTATTTGATTTCAAAGTAGGCCAACATCTAATGTATGAAAAATTTACAAACTATTTACCTATGTTACTACTCATAAAAATCATAAATAAGGCCATGAACCTCAAAAAATATAATCTCATACCTACCATCATCTCCCCTTATAAAAGTGGATTTGTTGAAATTCATAAAATTCTTGATTGGATGGTGGTTTTTCATGAACTCCTCCATTATGTGAACTTGAAAAAAGACCCAAAAATGACCATTAAGCTATATGTTATCAAATATTATGACCAATTAGGTTGGAATTTTCTCCTTCTCATCCTCAAAAACTAGTTTATTTTTAAAAAAATGGTTTTATCTCTCATTGCATCTCAACTCCTTTATTATTAGTCAAGGTTAATGGATTTCCTATTAGGTTTTTCCAACTAGAAAAATTCACTAGGCAAGGTGTTCCCATCTCACCCTACATATTTATCATCATAGATAAATCTCTTAAAAGATCCATATGTAGAATTAAAGGCGTTACAATCACAAATGGTTCATCATTTTCCCACTATCAATTTATTGATGACACTATTATGGATATTAAATCAATATATTTTAATGATTGTGATGTAAAATGCATTTTTGATCTTTATTATGATAATTTAGGCCAAATTATTAACAAAGACAAGTATTCTATATTTTTTCTCCACACTCCCCCTGACATCAGGCTCAAATTTCTAGAATCCTAGGTTTTCATATCAAATGTATAACCTCTAAGTACATTGGAATTTACATTTTCTATGGTAAAGCCTATAAAATTTTATAAGATGATATTATTAAAAAATTCCATTCTAAGCTAGATTCTTAGAAAGGTAAGTGGCTTTAAAGGGTGGGAAAGTTTTAGGTGATTCATGTTTACATTAGAATTAATTATAATAAAACTTTAAATATAATTAGAAATGTAAACTATTAAAATATAATATATAAAGTTAAATAATACATAATATAGAAAGTAAAAAAATCTTTATAATTTACAAAAATTATAAATTACTAAAAATAGAATTTAAGGTTGGGGTTGGAGAATTGTCCTTATAAATTGATCTATTTCACATTGTGTTATATTTTATCTCTTTTTAACTATTTTTAAGAACCTATAACATAGATTCATCATAAAATATAGATTCAATATATATTGGGATAAGGTTATAGAATCTAGACAAGGTCACAATGCATCATTGTTTGACATTGTAGCTTTGTCTAAATAGATTATGCACTGGGTCTAAAAATATGGGCTTATTTGACTCCATCTATAAGTGAATTATTTTCTAATAGATCTCATTTTGATGCATGGAATACCTATAAATTTTATATCCTAATCATGCATAAGCACATAAGAGATATCATATTAAAAAGACTGTTGGGGGGGGGGGGTGGGGGGGGGGGGGGGGGGCGTTGGTGGGGGGGATGGTGAAGTGGGATATGGCTAAACTATCCTCAAAAAACCCCTTGTTGATTAAGTGTTGCCTACATAGTCTAAGTGGACCTCAAACCAATGTAGTTATTCCTATAGGGAAGATCATGTGAATGTAACTAGTAATATTTGATTTTTTTTTTGACAAATGATGCCCTTAAACTATAATAAAATAATGTTAGGCTTGGATAGGGATTATGATATTATAGTAGAATTGTAATAATAGTCTCTACTCATAAGATATAAGTTTTTTGTTAGTGAGATATACTAATATAACCAAGTATTTCAAGTGTGAGCCTTGATGTGATTTTATAGGTTAATATTTTAAATTTTTTTGATAATCAACCTATTGATTTATGTGATAGAGTATTTATAAATCATGTCATTTTAAAAAGACAATCATTAGAGCATTAAGGATAAGGATGCAATGCATCCTTGTTTGATAGTGAACTCTTGTCCAAAAGGGATAAAGACTTATAAAACCAAAGTGATAGTGACGTATATGATGAGTAGGGATATAATAGGTAAGTCTTGGAGATATTCACAATAATTGTGATATTTTGAAGGCTTCTTTAGTGATTATGGATTATCATAATGAACTATTAACCAAGCAAGGTAAAATGTGTCAAGGACAAGCATTGTCAAGAATTTATTGATAAAATTTCACTATATATAATTAAATCTATATTTCAAGCTATCCATATCTATTTTTTATAATATTTTTAGCTTCAAAAAGTTGAAAGAAAGTCTCAATTCCATTACAAGGAATTTATTTTGGAGTAGAACCGTTGATGTCAAGAAGATCCCCATCATGAAATAGACTAAAGCAAGTAAACCAAAAACAAAATGAGGTTATACCATTAAGGACATTTTGAAATTTAATATTAGTTTTGGGGATAATATTTTATGGATATATTTTGATGAAAAATAAATCCTCTAGATTAAAAAAATCTGCTATAAAAATTACGTTGATTTATATAATCCATTTAGACTTATCTCTACTAAAGTTTGGATTAAGGTTTCCTATATTTAGAATTCCTACATTTTTGATTTAGTATTCTTCTTTATCTAATTGTATCAGCTAACCAGATATAGTTCTGTGTCAATCTCCTTAAGATAACTTCATCAGCCAACCTAATACAGTTCTTTTTAATTTTAATTTTTCAACTAACTATATCGACCAACCTAATATAATCTCCTCCATATCTATAAAAGGAATTGACCAAACTGAGTCATTTTTTATTTTTAAAGACTACTTTTGTCCAACCTGATAGTTATATTCTATGTTTATAACTACATCGGTCTACATTGATACAGTTCTACTTTTTTTTATCTTTAGCATAATTTAGTTTATTACAATTGACTACCTATTTATTTAGATTCATTTAATGTTACAAATTATTTTTTTCCATTGATTTTTAAAATTTATTTTGTATTTGTTTGTTTTACCTAGACTCTATGTTGTGGTAGTTTTCAAACTATTTAGTGACCTAACATGTAGGGTTATGCATTGTCTTTTTTACAAGACATCATGGTGTGAGGGGATTAGCCCAATACTCATAGCCATAGTATAACAATAAAAATAGAATTTAGTTTCCAAATGCCTCATGGCATATCAAAAAAACTTAGGATTCCATTTTTAATTTAAACTTAGGAAACTAGCCACCTATTTGGTTTTTTGGTACACCAGAGAAGTGCATATCACCCAAGGAAGTTAATCTCATTATACCCTCAAAATAGGGGTTAGTAGTATACATGCATGGTTATCCTTTGTTGTTAGTTTTATGAAAAAGTGGCATGACCCTAATCAATGAAAGAGTAATTATATTTGAGAGCCCACACTATCAATCAAATCCATTTATCAATTGTACCTAATCTTATTTTTAATGAATTAGTTAAATTCAATTTGTTGCTTGAATTATTTTTTGTATTATAGACTACATTTGATAGCAATGATAAAGTTATGGGTTGTGTGTTATAACTCCATTAGCCACTCTGATAGATTTATATGTATATGTGAACTAATTATATAGGTATAATATAGTTTGTTATGTTTTTTTCCTTGACTACATTAGCCAAATTGATACATCTTTATTATTTACCATCATTTTATCTTGACTACATCAACCTAATTGATAAAATATACTTTACCTAATATATATTAGTATGATTTAATTAGCTATCTTGATATGATCTATCATTTATAACATCTATTTTCCTGATTATACCATCTATCTTGATATAATTTTTCATTTATAGCATCTATTTTCCTAACTACACTAGCTAGCCTAATACAATTTATTATTTCCATCAACTCCATTAGCTATCCTGATACAATCTATCATTTCTAGTATCTTCATACTAGATTGCATTAGCTAGTTTGATACATTCTAATTTCTCTTGTCTTAATTCCTTACTACATCAGCTTAGATGATATGGTCTTATTTCATCCTTTTCCCTCTTCCATCATGAAATACATATTTTTTAATTTAAAATATAGAACCCAAAAATATATGATCTATTTTATCAATTCCCATATAGTGTCCAAATCTTGTTTCCCTTACACTATCTTAGAAAATGAAGATAATTAATTTTCATATAGCCACTAGAACTAAGAACTATGAAGCAATTGTTTAAAAACATCTTAATTTTATTAACTATCCTCCACACATGTTATTAAATAGCATGAGATTGACCTTGAGTATACTCCATATATTATCATTTACATTAATCATAATCTTGAACATATGGAAAATGTCACTTTAATGTTATATCATATCATGATAGGTCCTCATGTGGAGTTTCCTCCTTCCCCTACAAATAGTTTCATTAATGGATTTTAAATAAGTCATTATATGACTTCATCTCTCTCCTCTTCCTCCATAATACTTGATATTGCTACTAACATGGTGGGTTTTCTATTTAGCATGCTTAATCAAAGTGCCCACACTCATACTAATGTCAATTACACAACTAGTGCATGTCAACAAACTAGTCAAGCTTCTTCTTCTAGCTAAGATACTCTTAATATTCATCAAATATTTTTGTAATCCATGAACCAAATGGATACCTTTCAAACTACTAATAAAAATAATATGATGTAAATGAAAAATAAACTTTTATAATTAAAAAATCATCCTCAACAACCTTAGTTGGGATGAAAAATCCAAATTCCCCTCATTGCCCTTAAAGATGCACACATGAATCTAATTCCCAAACCTCCATTTATTAATGAAGCAATTAACAATATTCAAAATGAACCATTAATTCCTCAAATTTCAAACATATTCATAGGTAGTATCACTCCTATTATCACATATAATGGATCCATCGATCCTACTTTGAATTTGAAAGCTTTTATAAACCTTTAAAAACATTGGACTAAGCTAAACACCATTGCAACTATAGATATTCTCACCAAAACCATTTTAATATTGGTACAACCAACTCAAGTATAGAAATATCCATAGTTTAGAAGACTTAGTTAACCTATTGGTTCAAGAATATCATACCAATTATCTTCTTAAAAATATGTTATCCCACTTCATTAATTACAAATAGTCAAAATTTAAAAGTACCCAAACCTTTATCAAGCATTGGAAATCCTTATTTAACATGGTTGAACATAACATGTCAAAAAACAACCTTTTCCATTTTTTTACCAATGGTTCTCATCCCAAAATTCAATACAAAGTTAGGACTCTCCAAAATAATTAGAATAATTCCTTAATCAATCTAAATAATGAAACCTCCTCATAAGATAATTTTAGTCTTCCCAACTTACATATATATCTCATTTACTTATGAAGTCTAAAAATAAACATGCTACTAATGATGGTGTCACTGACACTCATGAATACAAACACACCATCCATGTTGTCCTTCTTGATGGATCTAAATATGTGACGCTTTACCAACCTATTATAGGAAGTCCCGTATAGCCTCCTACATCCTCATGATCATATGTGAATAATGTAAAATTTCACAAGCCTACTTACCTAGTTGAACATAAAAAATGTATTTATAAATCTTTAGCTAGAGACCTTGACATCTTCCACTCTACCAATCATTGGTATGATACCCATAAAAATTATAGTATCAGGCAACTTGGGGACACTCCCATGAAACCTATAAAATGGCTTAGGAACCTTTCTCTTAACTATCTTCTTGGTACTAAATTTGATCATGAAGCTATGATATGATGATTCTAAAAAGCATATGATAATGAAGATAAATTCCATGACTCAAAATTAAAGCATGAAGATATTAATAAATCTAATTCTCACCTTTCCATTTATAAATACCCACTTCCTAAACATAATCAAAATCAAAAACACAATTCTAATCATCCCACCACTACTAATGTTGTTAAGACCATGGCTATCCCTCCCTCTTCTACCAATGAATAAAACATATTTAAGATGAAAAACATGACACACCTATTTTCCTACATTGAAACTTATCCTTACCCTCCTTATACTCCCTATCCTACTTATCAAATAGATCGTGATACCTCTTTGTCTCATTTTGCATATGTTGAGTATTCAAAAATCATTATAAAACTATATTTTTTACCTATCTAAAAATCATTCTTACTGTATCATCCACCATGATATAGTCTATTAGTTATGTCCCTACTTTATCAAATACTCTAATACATTCTATTTTTATCAGTTCTTTATAGATACTACATTAACTAATGCAATACATTCAATCATTTCAAGACTAACATTAACTACATTGACTACCCTAAAATAATCAATTTTAATTCCCACTCATATTATTACAACATCAGATAACTTAATGTAGTATAGTGATATTACTTAGTCTCATTTTATTACATTGACCAGCTCGATATAATCTATTTCTATTTCTTCTATGCAATATATTATATTGGATAGTTTTATTTAGTATGTTATACCTAACCCAAATACATTGGCTAGGCCCATATTACATAATTTAATTCCTCATCAATTTAAATGCACTTTAGACCCTCCTTTAATTGATCTAACTTATCAATATATGCCTTTATCTTAGTCCTTCTTAGCCCTATTAGGGTTCGATGAGTGGGATCCCATTAAATAACTTGCTAATATACCTTTTTAAATTCATTTTATTGATATCATCCCCATACTTACCCATGCCAATAAAACTACCTGATGCAAATCCTATTAGAAATAAGCATTCCCTAATTTTGGCCTATGGGGAAAGAAGCTACCTTGTGTAGGTCTGAGGATAGTATCTTATAACAATGTGAATAAAATTCCATTCAAGTTGACAAGAATATGGATTATTATCTCTCACTTAAGTTTCCTATTGCTTCCATGATCCCCAATTAAATATTACTTCATTTAGATGACTCCCCATCTTTTCATTAATAGATGAAGTGTTTGAAACTTGTGTTTCCTCCCTAAACTTCATCAAATATTTGGATACTTTATATATAACCTTAAGTATATACAAGGCATGTGTGAATAATTTTATAAAATACAAATGCCTCCACTTGGTTTCATTTGTATTCCTATCATAATACATTTTATCATGGTTATAGTTAAATTCATGATATTTAACTTTCAATTATCATGTAATATTTTTCCTGGACAACCCTAGACTCATTGCATGAGAGAAGGTGTCTCTTCTACATTATATCATGTTAAATTTTGACATAATGGTGCTATATATAATATTCAAGGTGAAACCAACACTTAGAATTTAGAATAATTCCAAGAACACGGAATCTTAAAATACTACCCTTGAACCTTTGCCTAACATTCCCTTTAATTAATATCATTTCTTTAACTATCCCATCAACTTTAATTGAATCTATAGTGGTCACATTAATATTGTGGGAAAAATACCACTTAACCTTTTAGACTCTGATGATGATGAGCTCAATGAGATTAGTCTTAAGATCAAAAGCTTAGACTTTCCTTATAAAATTTATCACTTCATTACCCCCTTATTTATGACCTTGTTCTCATAAGAAATTGACTAATGAGTTTCTCATTTTGATGGTCATTCCTAAGAAGATAGATCATAACTCTTCCTCTAGTGATAGAGTGATTTATTCCCTCCACATGGATATACATACACCTAATTAATATGATGGTTACACCTTGGAAGATCCATTATTAGTTAGTTATGATCAAGATAAGGATGTAAAAATCCTCATTACTAATATTCTCTTTATCACTCTTATAAGTCTTCTTCAAATTTACATTTCATTAATTTAATTTATGTTATTCTATTTATTTCTACTTACTTGAAATTATTCCTCCATTAGCTAAAGTCATATATTATAAATGAAGTATATCTTAATTTTTTCACATATTGATCTAGTTAATTTTGAGCCTCTATGGAGTATACTCCTTGATCATTCTATGATGGGACCTTATAGGTTCTATAGAGTATGTGATTATTTAAGCAACTTCTTGTGATTTTGGCTACATTGATATGACCTGCACTAAGGGGGTCTCATTGAGAGGTACCTACAACATAGTTTATGATCCTACCCTAAAATTATTTGACAAGAACGACCTATTCAGTGAGGCTATAAACATACCTAAATAATAATATCCACCTAGATTATGGGTGGAAGAGATGTATTGTGAGTTTCACAAAGTATATGTCCATTGGGCCAATGATTATAAAGTATACCAAAGATTCTTATTATTGTAAAATTTGTAAGGCTTAGCTTCCACATTAGATAGTAGATCATCACATTCAGCTCATTCTAGGCACATATTTTGTTCTCATGACATGAATATGCATCCTTTGACTCATTAACAAGCCATTAAATATTACTTAGATTCAATTCATCTAGAAGCAACCTAGTTTCCCAATAGTCAAACTTTTCCACCTCCAAACATATCTCCAAATTACATTCCTAAGCATGGGTAAGTCTATTGTCTTTAGCATTACTACACTACATCATATAGACAGATGTAGATTACTCTAGTATCAATTTCATGATTGATCGAGGCCTATACCTAACCCTTCTTAACAATACTCCTAGGGTTATTCTCAGATGAATGGGTAAACTTCTCTTTAACCAAAGCCTTTCATTAGATCAAAAGACATCAACCATATGTCCTTGTAAGTTCCTTATATTAAGTATCCTTCATAGGAGGCATCACACCCTCCTCCTTATTTTAGTGTTACTAAATTCTCCATAGAGCACCTTCTCCATAGAGCATGTTTTTTAGGAAATCCTTTCATGACTCTCCAAGAAAGTAGAAGAGATTATGGTTTGAGTTATATATTAGTTACAATGAGATTAATCAGATTTTACTAATGATATATGTCAAGATTTATATTAGTATTTGAGACCACATATATGATTCATATCACATTATTCTTCACATGTTAATATGATTAGATTTTCTATTACATATCTCATATATATCATGATTCTATGTCATTTTCAACATTTTATTTCTTATTTATATCACTTTACTTAAACCATTTTTATTTTTTGGTTATTTTTTACCATTTATTTTCAATATTCATTGATATTTTATAACTTAGTTAACACTTTTTGGTTTCATTTTATTTCATTTTTTCTAACATGACTATCACAATATAACCTACTATCCCTTTTGAGGAACTAGTTTCCTTCCTTGTGATCAACTATGAGCATATTTATCAATGTATTATGTTCACTTACATGATGGATATTCCATGATCCCCATAATTCCCTTGTTTCCATTTACTTAAGGCATATATAGGTCATTTTTGAGGTTTCAAACTTCCATATGGGCATGTTTAGGAGCCTTTATAGACCATGGTCTTTAGGTTATTATATATAGGGACCAAACATAATATCTTTTGTGTTATCTATTTGTTTCATCCATTTTGGATTTTCTAAATCCATATAGAGGAATATAAAAATCTAAAAAAATTAAAATCCATATCATAAAAAAAGGTAATGCTAGGAGGAAAATTACACAATAAAAGTCATTTCACACTAAAAGACTTTATAATTATTTGACACATCTCCTATCTTAGTCAAATCTCAAAATTTCTAGTTGCCCTCATGATAAAGCTAAGGTCCATTACGGTGTAGTATGATAGTATATTGGGGTAGGAGGTATCATTATATCATTACATCATTATATATCCACACATTTTAGTGAAACATACTTTATCACATAAGTATCCAATCTTTTTAGTAGATAAATGACTTTATAAGGGGTTCTAACGAGTGGGGAATGTGTTATGGGAAGGTAGGATCCTTTAATTTTCATGTATATTATCCTTCATCATATGATATATGTAATTCATTTGTTACCCAAAACTTTGTGTTCACTAATTGGAGTGTTCTAAGTCCTTAATGTTGATAGTTATTAGCCTTGCCCACTTTTTTAATATGTCTCACTTCCACAAATTGTTTTCACATCATCTATACATAACCTCAATATTCCTTATCAACATCATATTATTCCTAATATTCACCTTGATGGATATCACTTCTATATGATCACATCCTTGATCACAATTACCTTACTTATGCCTCTTTATTTTTAGTTTGTGAGTTGCATTATAAGACCTTGGGTAGGAGTAGGCCTTCCTAAAAAACATACTTACATCATTACCTTCCACACCATATCATGGCCTCCTATTCATGTCATGAGGTGATTATGTTTTCATACATCATGATTTAGAGTAAGCACTAAGTTTGAGTTGTCATTATTTATATATTCTTATATTTTAGTTATCCTGGTTTGATTTCATATACTTACCTTACATTTTTGGTCATTTACTTACATATCTTTGTTTGCATTTTTCATTCATTGATATTTCATTTATTTACCTATATTTTTTTGTCTTTTCAATTTATTGATATTTCATTTACTTACATATCTTTGTTTGTGTTTTTTACTCTTTGATTTTTCATTTACCTACAATGTTTTACATATCTCATTTTTTGTGGTTTGTTTTACATTCATTTTATCATTATTTTTCAAATATTTTGTTTGTCAATATTTTTCTACTTGAGATTTTTCATTTAAATTTCATTTATGTTTTTGTTTTTTTTACCATAAATTTATTCACATTTTCTATACAAGAATAAAAAAATACATTTTTCATCATCATATTTTCCCATAGCATAAATAAATAAATTGTGATAAAATTAAAATACATTCATAGATTACACCACTAAGTCATGAAATGAAAACACATGTCTCTATATATGTAATGGCTAAAAATTTTATACATCATGATAGAATGCAATGATACATAGTCATAAAAAATCAACTCTATAGATTTGGTCCACCTAGACTATCTAGAGGGGATATTTCCATGCTCACCATAGAAGTCTATCTAGATGGCCTACCATGTAGAGTCTACTATAGACTTTGTACCTATGATTATAGCCCTAGACCTGTCCCCATAAATTAGCCACTTGGGCTTGTAATCCAGACACCTACCCATTTGTATCTAGATGTTCATCCCTCTCCTAACATAACACCTTCCATGGATACAACTCTCCTTTTTTGACCCTGTTGGGTAGTGTATCCTGAGCCCCATCTTATGATTATCTACTCAAATCCTAGGTAGAATATATAACCAATATGAATTAGCTAACATATGATATAGCTTCTAGTTCTATGGGATATGGAATCTATATGGGATTATGTTGAGGAAGCATGAAGTCCAAAATATTATGATGGGAAGTCTCCACCAAAGTCCTCCATTGGGCATCTTCTACTATGGAATATAAAGAACAAAAACCATACTAACATCATATCTCCCATATATATCATAATCCTTGTATGTATCATTAGCATTTATCATATATATCTATATCTCTAGGAAATGAAAATGATAAAACTTAATACATTTACTTACCCATAATAATGACATCTCCTCAACCACATATCATTTATTTATTGGAATGGTTGAAGTGGTGAAATCCACTATATTGTTCCAAATATATGACTCTAGACCAATGAAAAACCCTACATTATTATCACTCTATCATCTTGATAGTTTTTGGCTATGTATTAGGATCTACTTATTATTGTTGAGGTGATGCCATGGGCTACTCATGTCTTATTACATGTGCTTCCTACTATCATCTCACCACCCTCATTTGGTGAGTCCACACCACAAGAACCTCTACTAGTACTCGCCTCCCTCCAAGACCATGCCACTCTATAACATGGGGGGATTAAATGTTAAGACCACCAATGGGGCAGTCAGATGTGTTAATCTAAATTACCTAAGAACATGACCACATGAGTGAGGTTCTACCCATAGGTATAGTGTTATATGATCCTCCTCTACCCATATGACTATATAGTGGTTGGTCATTATGGTCATGCATCCATTGTACCCCAATATAACATCTAGATAATTTGTCCCATTTTTACTATATGTAATGTCAACATGTGAGGGACCATCTACACCATATGGTCATGTTTTCATGTCCTCACCTTAAGGGAGAGCATCATCAATCATGTGAGGTAGTCTCACTGGTATATACATCATGATCCTCTCATATATCTAATTAAAAAATATAATAATTAGCCTCATAGTCTATTAACCTCTACTCAAAATACTGCAGAAGACATGCATCAACTCCACCCTGATAACATAACCCAAATCATATCTCATGCCTTAATCTAGCATCAATCAACACAAATATAATGTAGAAAGGCACAACTCCATCAAAATTATAATAGATCACTTATATTTTCATAAGTTTAATCAAGGCCTTCAATATATCTATAAAATTTGACATTATATACACATCAAATAGTATATGCTAATTTTAACTATCAAAACCTATTACCCACCATGCTAGGGACATCCTCTCATCCATCCTATCAAGCATGTTACACACCATTGGTGTGCCCATGATAGGTAATCCTAACATTGCATATACATCCTATAAGGTTATGACTACCTTTATGGTGTCCCCATCCACCACCCATTTGAATGTATTAGTCAACATCCCTTATGCTCTTAAGAACATGGACACAAGCTCTATGATTAGATGAATTGACACATCTCCATGATGTCAAAAAAACCCAGTGCAATAAAATGTGCATAATTGACTATTGATAGTCTCTCTAGAAGATACAACAACCAAATCACATCTAAAATTCTCCACAACCTCCATCACCTCTCCAAAATACCAAACAACAAAGCACAAAACAAGATTTCATTCCCAAAAAATTAAATAAATGCTTAACATCACTACACATCAAGTAAATTAGCATTTTTATTATTTTATAAGGTGTCATCCATGCACCATAATACATCAAACATACCTTATTTTTATACTGTATCAACCATGCAAGACTATATCATCCAATCTTATATCCCACACCACTGGCCACTTAAAATACTGTATCAATTAGGTTTATTTCATAGCCTCATCAGCCAAGCCATACAACATGAACCAATATGGAAATTTTCCTTGTATATCATCCATGTAAATGGCATTAGCCAATTGCTTATTCCATTATATTATCCATGCTTTATGATATTGATCTTTAATCAACTACATCAACCTACCCCCACAACTTCATCTAAGAATTATTTACATTGTTTGAAAACTACATCAACCTAGCCAATATAGTTTAGAGACACCAGTGACTCTTACCTCAACCATAATATAAACCCTTGACATAATTTTTGACTTTATGTCAACTACCTATTTCACATCCTATTTTTAATTATTTTTTTATGCTTGTTGGGTAAAATTATATTATACAAATTTGACCTAGTACCTATATTTCCTACAATAGTTCATTTTATTCCAAAATGCTGCAAATGAATAATTTTATGCACTCCATACAACCAACATGCCTACCTCCTCATCCAAAAATCATGATCCCTTGAAGTGTTAGATTTATATCTACATAGCTCTAGTTTCTAAAAATAGAAAATATGAAAATGAATAATTTTTCACCATTATATAATAAATTTTAAAAATTATTAGCCTTGACTTATTTACTGATATATTCCATTTTTCACCCACATTTTTATTTCTGTTAGTCCTTTTCACAAATCAAAAGAAGCCTTATAAACCTAGTAATATTGAGAATTTTTAGGTGCTAATAAAATATTTTTTCAAACATTTAGAATGTTATCTTATTTTTTAGGTATGCCTTGTGTTCCACATATTGGAACCTTCCATCTTCTACTACACATACATAATTCTTATACAAGGTAAGTGAAGGTGCATATTTAAATTTTATTCACTTTCATTTATTTCGTGTTATTTTTTCACTTTAGTTTACTTAGTTATTTTGTTACCATGTTATTTCCTGAAGCACCATTATATGTTAAATTATTATGACACATGTATGTTAGTTTATCTTGTAGCAACCTATCAATCTTCAATCTCCTTGAGTGCACACCTTAAAAGGTGAACCAAGAAAGGACTGGGTAGGCCTTTACTAATCTAAAAAAGATAATGATACTTATTTCATAATTATATCATTCTTATCCCCAATTCAAATTCTTCATATTTGACTTCCTACTTACATCCTTCCATCTTATTCATGCAGTTTTACCATTTTTGTCATTTCTTATGGCATTAGCCAGGATGATACTTTATATTTCATTCTCTTATCTCACTACACCATATTAACTTGGATGATGTAGCTATGAGTGTATCTTTATGGCATTTGTGTTGTTTTGGACTCACCAATGTAGTTCAATGTTAGTTGACTCCTCCTAAATATATCAAACTAGCTGATGTCATTAGCTTAAGTTGATTTTAGGTATTTTACCATTATATATACAAGAAATATTTCATTCCAAATATATACACATATTATTTTTCACTTATCTTCTCTAATTTTACTTGCACATCTTCCCTAATCACATCTGGAAAAGTCATAGTGTTTGTCTCAATTTTTACTCATTTATTAATTACGAAAGAAGATAAGAAACTAGTAATAAGGGTATGGTAAAATAACCTAGTTGTTGTCCACATGTGATCTAGACGAGTGTGGAGATATCCTTTTTGTCTTGGAAGGATTACCTATAGATAATAAATCACTAATAAGAGGGATTATTAGAAAGGTAGTTAGGTGGACTACCTACCATATGCTAGATCTAAGAAGCATGAGCTTACTAGGAGGCTATCAATCCACTATTTGATAACAATTAAATTGAAAGAGATAAAATGAAACTACTTGTATCAAATTAAAAAAAGTAACTAAAATTAAATATAATAAGAAATGAATACTTGCTAGAGAAAATTACTAAATATAGTTATAGCGGTTCAATACTATTGTTAAAATAGATCAGGTTAAGTTCAAAAAATTAGGCAAGGGTTTGTGAATAGGTAGGGACACAAAAAGTTGGATTTGGTCAAGGGTAAGGGGTTAGAAATAACTTATTATTTCTTACCACAGTGACTATCAATGATTAGGATGACCATCGAGGGTTAAGCTAACCATTGGTAGTTATGTTGACCATTAGTGGTTACCTGTAGATTTTGAAGGTACTCAAATAAGAGTTGAAGAATGGGTTAATGATTAGTTAAGGGTTTTTTAAGGATATGGTTATGGATATGGAAGTTTTAATATAGGTGTATAAGTCAAAAACCAAACAAAACAAAGTTGAAATACAAATTTTACCTATTACTTGTTGAATAGTTGATGGCTGATGGATAGAGAAATTTGGGTAGAGTAACATTACTTTGCCTCAAGAAATTTTTTGGGTGAGATTCAAATATCTATTATAGTTTCTAAATTATTGAAAAGAAGACTAGATAAAAATATTGAATACCTATATGCTAGAATTCTCTTGTGATTGATGGATCCTTTTTCACCTCCTACTCCCCTCCTTTTATAGGCAAAGAGAGATGGAGGATAGAAGGTTCCCTAGGAGGTTGGCTTGCTGATTTTGATGCTTGAGAGTTTGTTAATAATGGGAAAGGTGAATATATTTAATTATTCCATGTTAGCTTACACACAGGTAGTATTATGTAAGAATGAGGAAGACTTGACTGTCAATAGTTAGACTAACCATCAATGGTCAAGCTGACTATCAACAGTTGAGGGTTTAAATTAAAATGAGTTAAGAAGGGTTAAAAGGGGTTGGGTAATGGTTAAGTTAGTAATTTAGTGAGTTATTTAGCTTATTAATTAACTTAAATCAAGCTCCAATGGGTTAGTTAGTGGATTGAGAAGGGTAGGTGGTCCCTAGGGGGTCTTGAGGCATTTTGACATATAGAGCCATCATGTGTGTTATTTTAGTGTCTACATTTTTCCCCTTTTTGTTATGCAAGTTTGAAATAATAAGCTACATAATAAAAATAGACTACTAGTCAGATGTTTGGTTATCTTGAGTATGGGAGGAGGTACTCTGCCTCAAACCAAGAGTTGATGAGGTGAAACTGAAATCAAGTCAAGGTTTGACAAGCAATTTATGGTGAGTTATGAATTTGGTGACAAGGGTGGTTGGGCATTTGAAATTAAAAATAGTGCATAAAATTTGACTAAGTATGATATCCAAAATCATAAAAAGACTAAGGTTTCCAATGTTGGTAAAAATAAGGTCAATTTTAAAAGGACTGGTGATAGGTAATCGAGCCATAAAATTAGGGATAGCTGATCAATTCATTCCTATCAAAGTATCCTAGATAGGGTTGATGTTTTTATAGGTATTTAAGGTAGGAAGTGCTCCTTTCAAAAACATAAAAGGTCTGGAGTATACTAGGTGGTGTAAATTTCAAATGTTTAACATGGCAAGGTTGGTCAGTAGGAACAAAAAGGACCAAGGCAAGGTCATTGCAAAAAAAATGTGATAACTTGGGCTAAAAATGGATAACATAAAGGTAGACATGGTCTAATGGTTGGCTGGAGAAGGGTAATCTCCCATAGGTTGGCTTTAGTTTGGTGGAGAAGGTTATTTCCAAAAATGAGGCACTAAGGTGTTGGTTCCTAAAATGTTTTAAAATGTGTGTTTCCTAGCTATCGACAATCAGGCGTCCCAAGATCAATCGTTGATGGTCACCCTAACCATTAACGGTCATGGGGAAACCCTAAAATGTTGGAGGATAAAAAGTGAAAAAAAAAATATTTTCACTTTTAGCTTGTTCACACCCATGAATTCTATGTGTTCTAGTGATTTGGTGATTTGGAATTTTGTGTGAGAGGGTTGACTGAGTGTTTTACTAACTTGGTGATTGTTGATTGGTTGGAGGCATGTGTTGAGGTAATCTATTGGGACTGAGGATGTAGGGTGGATGAGGATATGATTGATTAGTGGGATGTGGGCTTCATCCTCAATAATAGTTGAGGAATGAGGTAGGTAGTGTTTTAAATTGATAGATTAGTGAAGTGTGGTTCTTTGATAGTTAAATTATGTGATTTGGTTACTTATTTGTTAGGGTTTGGGGGGTTTGTCTTAATTTAGGTTTTGATTGTGATTGGATAAAAATTAGTAGGTAAAACTTGAAATTGAAGGAGTATTTGGGTTAGGGGTAGGGTAGAGGGCAGGGTTAGGTGGTTTATTTATTGATAATTATTTTTTTAGGTGAATTTTTAGGAAGGGATGTGTGGGTGTTCTGTACTGGTGGTCACACATAGTGACCATTAATGGTTCTCCCTAATTGTTGATGGTCAAACTTGACTATTATTAATCAACTACCAAAACAAAAAGGTCGCTTGACTGTCGGTGGTTAAGTTATTGGGGAAGGTGTGTTTTAATAAAAAGATATAGGAAAAATGTTTTAAAAAAAAGGGTTTGAGTAGTTAAAAGGCCAAGTGTAAGTTAGGATAGGGAAATTTCCAAGTAGGAGTGATTTTTTGAAATGGTTGTTGGTAAGAGCTAGGTATTGGTTTGATAGGCTTAGGGAAGGTGTTGAAATTTTTATGAGTTAGGGTTGATGTTTTTTGATAAAAGATTTAGATGTTTAGTTTGATGGGTTAGGGTAGGTAGTGAAATTTTTGTGGGTTAGGGTAGTATTGGAATAAGTTGATTTAGGTGGGTTTAGGTTTATAAAGGGGTTGATGTAGCTAGAATGAATGAATATGAGCAATGGTATTAGAAAACTAAGTGTGCATGATAACTTGAATTTTTGCAGGCATGAGATCAAATCTAGATGAGGTATTAGGTTCTTAGGATCTTTATGTATATCCATAAAGGTATGACTAGGGATGATTAGATAAATATGGAGGTCAGCCTCAAAACTATAAGACACTATCAACACTTGCTATGAGATGCAACAATGATCATGGCTCTCATAGAGAGATGGGATCCAACCATGAACACCTTCTTCTTGCTGATAAGAGAGATGACTATCTTACTAGAGGATGTTCATAGGATTACATGACTACCCATCTATAGGGAGTTGATATACCATATTGAGAGCAAGGAAAGGGATGAGTAGATGGAGCTTTTGTATGGTGAGGATCGAGCCCTATCCAATTGGCATGTTGATGGCTTTAGTTATGGATCATTATAATTGAGGGCTCAAGGTGAGAGGAATTTGATGATGATTATTATTGTAGTTTCTTATTTTGTATTGCTTGATTTGAGTAGTGGGTGGTTTCCTTATTTATTGTTAGGTGTGTTGGTGGAGATATTGCTTGGTAAGGTAGTGTTTGGGTGGGCACTAGTTTTGATAGTCTAGATATATAGGGAGATATGGGGATTCTAATCTCATCAGTAATATGGGATTAGCATGGGTTTTGTGATCTATTATTAGGCATATGATAATATTAGGGTTTTGAGATTATTGGGGCTATTATGAGAGGGTTATGCATAGATGGACTTTAGAGTGGGATTCATGTGGTAGAGGGGTGACTACGCACTCACAAAAACTAAAGGAAGTGTGAGGGATATTTTATAGTTTAAGGATGCATGGGATGGCTTGGTTTTGGGGGATGTGGTTTGGAGGTCATATGTCAGATTTCCTAGGTGGGCCCTCTATAGCTATCATACATTGTCAAAATAGAGTTGGAGATGGCTCTATGGGAGGAGAAAGGATGAGATTGAGCTCATCCCATTTAATAGAGTTTGTAGGTATTTTGGCCTGGTGTAAGGGATTCTAGGACCATTCTTGAGGTATAGGAGGGAGAATGTTGAGTTTTTACTTCCCAAGCCACAACTAAAAGAGGTGGTCCTAGATCATGAGGAGCTACCTACTAAAGTAGGGGTTGATGATTTTAGTTTTCTTGATGGCTAGATGGCATGGTACCATGTCATTTATATATCATCTGATTTTGGGTAAGATGATGGGGATCGATAGGCCATGGATGTGGATCAAACTAGTGGGGGTCCATAGGTACAAGTATAAAATAGTGGCCCTAATAGATAGGTAGGAATAGTATTGGATACTATATATGCATATATTATATCATTACAAGGCTATATTGTGACATTATAGGGTTAATTTTCCATCCTAATAGGTGAGAGGGATCAAGCAAAGACCTCACTAGGCTTGGTGACCTAAGAGAGGGACACCTTGAGATAGAGGGGAGGAGCAGTGGCAATGCCAATAAGACCACCAAATACCATCCCTATAGCATGGTACTTTGCCAAAGTGGAGAATTTTAGGTATTATGAGGCCATATTATTGGTACAGTATCTTGAAAAACCTTGATGGGGTGAGTAAAAATCTAGTTTAGTAGGTGCGGTAGTTATGGCAACTCTAGTTTAGCGGGCCACTTCAATGGGTGGATAGGTAGGCATCTTAGGAGGACTGACACTAGATGGTAGTGGTAGTGTAGGTGGGGCCAGTGGTAGTGGTACCCTAAGGTCATGATATGATATGATAGGATGTATAGGTATAGATGTACATGATTTTGATATCATCTTACATCCTGATGCAGTGAGATATACATACTTTGAGAGAGATATATATATACATTATTACATGTATTATTTATTTTGATGACATGATGTATATGATGTTTATGATGTTCATGATGATATATATATGTGTGTGTTTTATATATAGATGTGATTCATGTTTCATGGTTCATGGTATACATGTTTTGATGTTTTATGCTTATGCTTATGAGATGACTTAGTAGTTTAGGCATGTGATGATTATGGATGATGTTTTATGATAAATGATTATGATGTTTATGATGATGTGTGGTTTGATTATGGTTATTTATTCAATTTATGATATGATTTTTTGGTTTTGTTCATGGATATATGATGTGGTAATTATGGTAATGACATTAATGAAAGCACATAAAGCAAGTTAGATAATAAACTAGATGTGGTAAAAGAGATAAGAATAATGAGACATATGTATACATGAACCAATGATGAGAGGAAAAGAAAAAATCATGATGCTTTTTTATTGGTAAGGACAAAAAAAAACCAGATTTAGATTGGCTTAGGGAACGTAAGCCTTTCAAATGCTTCACATTAGCATACTTTGGTTGATAAAAAGGTGTCTTGATCACATTGTGTCAAGTAAGCTCATAATCCCTTGATATATAAATGGTATAAAGGGGAGATGGGTGGTAGGCAAAGGGTAAATGGGTGATAATTAAGGTAACCTTATGTGGGTTAGTTTTCCCCTTCTATAGGTGACCTAAGAACCAAAATAGACAAGTCCATGTCTTCATGTAAGGTGTATACTGATAGATGTAGGAAGTCTACTAATGTTATACAATAAATCTGATTACAACTTTCTTGGGATAACTTGTTTTTATTTTGATATAGGGTCTTTTCTTATTGTTATTATGTTGATAAGTTTGTTAAGCTGATTGATGCGAGAAGCTTCAAATGATTTCTTTTGATAAATTTGACTTAGCCATCCTTCAAGGAAGTGGTCTAAGTTTGGATTTGTTTATTTTGTATCTATCCTTCAAAGTATTAATCTATATTTTTAATAAATTTAATTTTTTGGGCACCTGTCCTTTAACGGGGTAGTTTGCAATGCTAAAGACACGTGACCCAAGTGATATTTTGGTATCCCAAATTATCTAGACATGGACAAGTCTATATAGGCTTAGAGGTTTACCTTTATGAGGGTAAAACTTTAGAACAAAAATTTAATGATAGGTAAAAGGGATGGTTTTGAGAAATAATGACCATGGCATTTCATTTGATTAGAGATAAAAAGTATCCATGAGAACCATGCTAAGGGTAGAGCTATGGTACCCAAATTTAGGATTAGGCTATGAGTGTGATGGTTAATCACATGGTTCTATGTTGTAATCAATTGTCCTTAAAGGGATGGGGAGGCAAGTGAAGGTGATAGTCTCTTAAATCAAGGGATGATCTTAAGTTAGATAAAAGGTGATTTTGATCCTTATTTAACAAAAGAAAAGACACAGATGAGAAGTATTGAGAGGCTTAGGTCCTATTTTACCATTGAGAGAGGAAAAATGGTAAGCTCCTAATCCATACTTATGGGTTATGATGTAAAGTCTAATCCAATTGAAAGTAAACTTGCCTTTTTTGCTTTCTCTATATTGGTTACATGTTGGTTTTCCTTTAGGATGAGGTCTCTGATATTGAATTCTCGTTATTTTAGGTACTTTTTATAGCTGTGTTTGATTCACTCTTGGTAGACACAAATATGGTTAAGTATTTATAGGTAATGCTTGTCAAGTATCTCAAGTCATGATAGACATCTTGACAATAGTATCTCTTAAAAATGATGTCTTGCAAGGATATGTGAAGAGAAGCAACTTGGACTTCAAGAGGCAAGACTACCTCTGCTTTAAAGACTAGAGAGAAATGGGTAGCACCCATAGAGGTTTGAATTCTAGTGTGATAGTCACATAAATCGATAGTGATGTGTAAGTGCTAATCCTAACTTAAAGCACTGACTACTTTAGTAAACACTTTGTTGAGGGTTTTGTTAAAGGCTTCTACCTATCCATTTTCTTATGGATAGTAAGGCAAGGAAAAACTTAACCTGATGTCAAATGCATCATAAAGACCTTATCCTTGCTTATTTTTAAAATATTTACCATTATCATTAATGATCTTATGGGGAACACCAAAACAATAGATGATATGATGATTGATGAAGTTAACTATCTATTTAGCTTTGGTCAAGATGAGAGGAATGGCCTCCACCAATTTGGTGAAATACTTAGTGGTGGTGATAATGGATTGGTGTCACTATGAAGAATGAGAATTGATTTCCCTAATGAGATTGAGTCCCCATTATGAGAAGGGCCAATAGTCTTTGGATACTTGAATTCCATGGGTAGGTGCATGATGTAAATTGGCATGTTATTGAAATTTAACACACTTCTTTACATAATCACATTAGTCCTAGTTGAGGGTGGGCCAATAGTATCCAAGGTAAAGGATACATTTAGTGATATCTAAACCACTAAAGTCTTCCCCACAGATTCCATCATTCATTTCCTTCATAATATGGGAAGCTTCATGACTATGTAGATAATGGAGAAGAAGGTCTTCGAAGCCACACTTGTAAAGGATTCCCATTAGTGTGTTATAATGATAGGTACTCTAAATAAAGGCTCTTAAAGCATTCCTAGAGAGGTTAGGAGGAACAATGTTGAGGTTGAGGTAGTTAAAGGTTTATTTGTACCATATGTCTAATGGAGATGCTTCCATACTAAAAATGGTAGGGAGGTCAGAATGGATATAATAGGGTGTGATAAAGTGATGAATGGTGACAAAGAGTTTAGAATTGGTAGGTGCAGATGGGATTTGGGAATCAAGGGAAGCTATTATATCCACTAACTTATTGGTATATCATGGAACAGACTGGACAAGGTAATGATCAAATGATGCTAAGATTACATCTACTATTTGTTTATACTTTTTTAAGGACATTATTCTTATATTGGTAGGATACATTGACCTAGTTGACCATAAGTTGGGAATTACCAAAGACATCTGATCATCTTAACTCCCAAGGCTAGAGTAGTTTGGAGACCTATTACTAGGGATTCATACTCAGCCAAATTGTTGGTGCATTCAAAATCAAGTTTAAAGGAAAGGTGAAGAGGTTCACCATTAAGGGGAATGAGAATAAATCTATCACTCCCACTATACCAGCATTTGGATCCATAAAAAAATAGGGTCATTTAGTAGGTGGGGTCCTCTTGAGAAAGAGTCATGATGGATTCATCTAGGAATGCAAGAGGAAGTGGTTAGTTGTCTAGTAGAGGAGCTTCAGCCAATTGATTGACAATTACTTACCCTTTAATTTACTTCTACTAGAGGAACTCAAGGTTAAACTCAGCTAGGAGCATGAGCCACTTAGTCATATGATGGTTTTGGTATGGTTTAGAGTGTATGTACTTGAGTGGGTTAGTGTTAGTGATAATGAAAGTTTTATGATTGAAAAGGTAATGATGAAGTTTGGAAGCCACAAATAATAAGGTGAGGCAAAGATTTTCGGAATGTTTGTATTGAGTCTCATACTCTATAAGTGTTTGACTTATGTAGCAGACAACTTACTCTTTGTTTTATTCATTATGGTGAGTGAGCATTGCCCCTAAGGAATGGTCAATGTTAGAGATATATAGGTAGAAGGTTTGGTCCTCTTTAGTATGGGTAAGAATGGGTGGAGAAATGAGGTACTCTTTGAGTAAATAAAATGTTATTTGGCAGTTCTTAGTCTATTTAAAATATTTATATTTCTTGAGAAGATTGTGAAAAAGTTGACATCTATCTCATAACTAAGAGATGAAGTGATGGATGGATTGGAGATTCCCCTATAGGATATGGAGTTGCTTAAGGTATATTAGAGGTGGTGTCTCCAAAATTTATCTAACTTTGGTAGGATCTACCTTGATTCCTTGAAGAGAGATGATAAAGCCAAGAATATTTTCAGATAGGACCTCAAAAACACATTTTTTGGGGTTGAGTCTAACATAGAAATGGATACGGCATTCAAAGATGATTGTGATAATATCTAGATGATCCTTGAAATATTTATATTTTCCAAGGATATAATATACATAATCCTCTATGATTTTAAGGATGAGATCATGGAAGATGTAGGTCATTACACATTGGCAACTTGCTCTAGAATTATTTAGACAAAATGTCTTGACCCTGTACCAGAAGGTTCCCCAAGGGGTGATAAAAGAATTTTTATGTTGATCCTTAAGGGAAATCAATATTTGATTATATCCAAAGAAATTGTTTATGAGAGATAACATCTCAAGGCTAGTTGTAAGATCAACAAGTTGATTAATGTTAGGCAAAGGGAAGTCATCCTTTAAACAAGCAAGGATGAGGTTATGAAATTTGATATAGAGAAAAAGTCCCCCTATAGATTTAGCAATGGGAATTATATTGGAAACCCATTAGGGATATTCAATGGGGTTTAATTAAATTGATAGACAAGAGATGTTGAAGCTCTTATTTTACTAAAAGTTCAATTTGAAGGTGCATCCTATGAAGATTTTACCAAAAAGGCTTAGCATCAGGATGGGTGACAATGTTGTGAAGGGGTATGTAAGGGTAAATTTTGGGCATATCTTGATAGGACCAAGAAAATTATATGCTTTGGTCATGAAGGAAAGAAGGTTAATCTTGTTTCTCTACAGAATTTAAGGATTAACCAATCTTGATAATGTGAGGGTTATCTTGAGTACCCAAGTTGACATCGATAGTAGATTAATTCAACATGGTTAATTTATTAGTAGGAAGGGATTTTTAGATATAATAATCCCCTTGATCTATGAAACACTTGAGGTGACAATTCAGGTGACACTTTAGGTGATAATTTAGGTGACGATTCTACCCCAATTGGTGGTAGAACTTCCAGGAGTCATAACTTTTGAACCATAATTCTCTTTGACTTAATATTAAAACCATTGGAAAGATAATATTTCAATTATATTGATGGAGGAATGATTTAGGAAACACTTCAGGTGATAATTTGGGTGACGATTCTACCCCAGTTGGTGGTAGAACTTTTGGGAGACAACTTTTGAAACGTAGCTCTGTTTGACTCATCATTCAAACCATTGGAAAGATAAGAATGAGGATAATGTATTAATATGTCATGTATATATGATTAGTAGGTTTTAATCCATATAACCCCATTAGAAGTGCCCATAATTTCAATTTTAATAGTGTTATCTAAAAATAGTAATTTCTTAAATTTTGTGTTATAAATCATGGAAGTTGAACCACTTCATCTCCCTTAAGATTGGTGACCTTAAAAATCCTCCTAATACCTTAAAAATATGTATAAAAATAGATTTATCTTGAGAAGGGGATCAAACATCTCTTCCTAGAGATAAGCTTATATTTTTTATAATTTTTTGAGCAATAAAACATCTCTTCCCAGAGATAGCATTATATGATTATGTTATTTTGTGTTATTGAATTATCTTTCAACTAAAACCTATGAATTTTAGATCACCCCCACACTAAGGTAGGTAATAATAAAACCATCATCTTGTTATTGGATGGTGTTGATGGTAGGAGAATCATTTTCTACCATTTCAAGATGAATGAGAGGAAGGGTTTTAGTTCAACTACCTTTTTGACAAGTCAAAGAGCCTAAACTAATAGTATTGACTAAAAAAAGTTAAGAGGAATTATTTTTAAATATTATAAATTCAAAGGAGATTGGGTTGGTGAGGATGGGACATATTAATTAATGGTGGCAATGTGTTTAGTTGAATTGGTGGGTTCTTTTAGTGGTATGAACCCAAGGCCAAATAGCTTACGAGGTTTCTAGGTTTTGGTGGAAGGTAACATGTGATGTCCATGTTGATAATGGTCAACTCCAAATCCATTATAGGCACACCTATGAAGGTATAATTTGGAAAATTTTAGTTTATCAAGATAGGAGAATTCAAAAGTAAATGGTTGGGTGGTAGATGTAGTGGTGGAAGCAAGACATGGATGATCAAGTCCCCTATAGATTAAGTTGGTTTGATGGTTAGGAGGCCTGAAAGGAATAATGGTTCTGATGTTGGGTTCATAGCTAAGATCATGGTCACGGTTCTCATACTCTTGAGGAGTAGGGAAAAAATCCAAGGCTAAAATATGATACTCCCCTAGTGAGAGATGTTAGAACATGGGTTCCAATGGGTCCTCGATGGGCATCTAAGAAGAAGGGATAGAGGATCTAGTGGAAGCTTCATAATTGGTAGGGATGGATTTATTAGTATTTAGTGGTGAGGTGGATGAGGGAGGAATAATAATGTTTTTGGGTCAATATATCATGTTGTAAGATGCAAAAGGACTAGGAACAGCTTTTATGGTAATGACTTAACCCTTGTGTTCAAAATTGACACATTGATGTAAAGTGAATGGGACACAACTCATGACATGGATCCAAGGGCATCCAAGTAAGATGTTATACTATAAATTACCTTATAAAATGTAAAAGATTTCTATAATTGTGTGAGGTCCCAAGTGGATGTAGAGGACAACTGTCCCCAAGGTGGTGGTCAAAGTATCATTAAAGGAGTAAAGGACTACTATAGTTTTTGACATAATATTCTTAAGCAATTGGAGTTGGTCATAAGCATGAGAGGAGATAATGTTAATATTATCTCCTCCATTAATCATCACCCTTTTGATGTAAGTTTTATTGATTTATACAGTGATGAAGAGGGGAGGATTAGGATCTTTAGAATCAATAGAAGGTATTTTTGAATCTTAGAATGTGATAAAGGTAGAAAGTTGAAGGGCCTGGATAAATGATACAAGAGGTTGAGGTTCTTTTATTTGAACCTATATTGATTATAGGGCCTCTATCAATGCTTGATGATGATGGGGTGAGGTATTTATTAGTTCATAAAGTCTCATCTTCACTAGTGTTTGGTGAAGTTGTTTTATCACTACTCACTGGATAGATTCAAAAGGGTTGGAAAGAGAGGCACCCAAAATGGATATTTTAGGTTTTAGTGAAGGTGAAGGTAAAGGTGAGGGTGTTTGGGCTTGGTTGTAAGGTTGAGTGGTGTAAGGTTATGTTCATGGTATGGACACTTTGGCTTTTCCCTTATTTTTTTGTTGGGCCTTAGAGCAGGTAACCATATGGATAGTGTGGATTAGGGGATGTGTTGGGCTAGAAGGTTGCTTCAGTTCATCCTTATTTTTAGATGAGAGTGGAGGAGTAGATAAGTGTTATATTGGTTTATTTTATGGTTGGGTTGGTAATGGAATCAAGGGAGGTTTATTTTATAATATATCATCCTCATCCCATTAGTTATGGATAAGTGCTTGAAGAGCTTTGTAGTTCTATATGTCATGTCTAGGTGTTCTATGGTATGAGAAAATTAAACTGTCATTGAACCAATATGGTTTAGGACTTGAAGGGTCAAATGGTTTTATAGGTGGTATGATCAAGGAGGAATTTTGAAACAACCTTTGTTGAATGCTTGAATAATAGTCGAGCAAAGGTGTTGAGGCTATTGGGTTTTTATTTTTAGGGGTGAGAACCTTCTTACGAGTAGGATTCACCATAGAAGTTGTAAGTGGTGTAATGGTTTTGATAAGTGGTTTTGGTTGGGAATACTTGGTTATTTTTAGTTTTGAGGTGGAATTTTTAGAGGTGGATAATTAAGATGGTGAAGGTTTGGATATAGGTGAGAAGGTAGAGGTAGATAGGTAAGTTAAGAATGATGGGGAGTTTGATGATTTGGTGGGGGTAGGTAAAGTTAGAATGAGAAGAGAAGGTTTATTTTGGGTATTTGTGTGAGGGTTCACCCTCTTGGTATAAGGATGAGTTCCTAGGATGGTATAAGGATGGGGTCCTAAGATAGAAGGTAAGAGGGAAGGAGGTGGTATGGTTTTGGTTCAAGGTGGAAGTTTGGGTGGATGTACATTATTAGATGGTTTGGTTGGGGTTTTATTTGGTGGAATAGATGGGGTGAAGTCCAACTTCAAATATGGGTGAGCAAGGCTAATTGTAGGAAGTATTCCTAGATTTTTGATAGATTTGGTTAGAGAGGTGTAAGGTGATTTAAAAATTTTAGATGGAGGTGGTTTGGATTGTTTCCCTACGGTTTTAGAGGGAGAAGTGTTTGATGAAGGGACTTAGGTGATGATAGATTTAAGGGTGGATGAAATTAAGCTTGAAATCTCATGTTTTTTTTTGATATGGGATCCCAAGATGATGTCAAAAGGTGGTTTTATCTAGATTAGGTTGAGAAGTAAACTCTAGACTTTGGAACAATCTAGAGAAGGGTTTGTAAATGGGTTTAATTCCTTGGTCATTGGTTTTAAAGAATAATCTCATAGGTTAAGGTGATGGAATGGTTTCTTCACCTTTGTTATTGATGGAAGGTTTCAAGATTTGGGAGGTTGTTTCCTTCATGGAGGGAGTAGATAAGGTGATCTCTTCTTGTGGAATAGTTCCTAAAGAGATAATGGGTGGTTCTATGATAGGTGAGGAAGGCATGATGGCATTAAGTGAAGGAATAGAGATGGTTATTTCCTTTTTGGGGGTGTCCAAAATAATGGTGGTTAATTCCACCACTTCAATAAGTGGAGTGGGGGAAGAGGTAGTTGAAGAATTGGTTGCCTCCTTTGGTATTTCTATCAAAGGAGAGGTGGGTAAATATATGGTCTCATATAATAAAGAAATATGGGTGGTTTATTCCTCTATTTGGGTGTCTAATGGATTAGAGGGTGATTCCACCACTTTAATGAGTGGAATGGTAGAAGAGATAGTTGAGGTAATGGTCTCTTTAATTATATGTTCACTGATAATGGCATTGATAGTATGGACCTCATGAGTGTGAGATGATTCTGGTTTGTTATCATCATAATTGGTAGAAGAGGCATGCTTAGGGAAATGATTCCAAAAGATGTTAAGGGATTGATTTAGGGGTATATTTGGATTATCAAATACAATTTCTCCTTTATCAATCATTTTTTAGACAATGGTTTTAAATGTGTTGCATCTACTAACATCATGTCCAATGACATGATGGAAAGCATACAAATCATTCTCATTGTACCAACTAAGTGTAGGGTGAGAAGCATAAAATTTTTGGTGGGGTTTTATGGGAAGAAGTTTTATGATGTTGGATTTGAGAAATATTTCCAAAACTGAATCATAAGACTCCCCTATCAAAATGTATTGTGTTGGGTTAGCTCAATTTTTATTTTGGTTTGGTTGGTTGGAAGAGTTAGAGGAATTGGTTTGGTTAGGTTAGTTAACAATTGGTGGTGGAGTGGTTTTAAGGAAAACTAAGTTTATAGATGCCTTTGGTTTAATGTTGGGATGGTTAGATTTATTGGTGGTTTTAGATGAGGAAGGGTTATTGGATTTGAATCTATAATTTTTATTTCTCAATTTTAATTTACCCTCATCAATGGCTCTGATTTCTAATTTATGTGCCATGGTGAAAGCCTCATCAAAGGTTCTAAAAGTTTGAACTTGAAGATTAGGGGAAATGTGTTTGGCACAACCCTAAGATAAAATTTCAATAAACTCAAGTTGGGCTAAAGAGAAAGAGAGTTGGTTGATAATACCTCTCCATCTAGCTACAAAATCAGCAATTGATTCATCACTGAAATTGCCTAATGGAGTAGAGGTCAGTAATAGAGACCTTTTTAGATATATTGAATGATAAATAATCTAAAAATACTTGGGCAAGTTGGGAAACAGTAAAAGATGGAGTGCTTGGTGAGAGCACTATACCAATCTAATGCTAGTCCAGATAAAGACATGGTAAAAGTTCAAAGGAGAAGAGCATCATCATATGTAATCAAGTAGCAAGAATGGTGAAATGCTCTTAAGTGTTTTTGGTGGTCCTCCTTGCTTTAAAACTTGGAAAAATTGGGTAATTCCCATTTAGGAGGATAAGATCAAATAGGGACGAATGGGTGAATAGGTTCATTGCAGATTTGATCATAAGATAAGAGGTTATGAGCCTTAGAGATCGATGACTCCAAGTTGGTCATTTTGTCCTTTAACATTTTGACAAAATCTATTTGAGATTGGGAAGCTCCATAATTATTTGGTAAGTTTAGTTGAGGTTGGGTGGAAAAAATATATGGATAAGTGGCAAAAGGTTGAGAAGATACCACATATTGGTATGTGGTCATTGAAGGTTGAGATGATGCCACATAAGGGTTAATGGGCACAAAAGGTTGGGTAGAAGGTGCTATGTATCCTTATGGGTTATGAACATATTGGTAGGATGTCATGGGTATTTTTTGAGGGATTGATATGGGTTGATTTGGAGGTATAGATAAATTAATTGGTTGGGTTTGAGTGGTAACTCTTGTGGCAATAGGTGGAAGTGTAGGAGAAATAGAGAGCAAAAAATTTTGAAGTGGGGTGGAAATTGGTGGGTTGGTAGTGATAAGGGTAATGGTAGAAATAGGGGTATAAAATACCCCCATGGTGGATGAGTTATGGGTAACAAGTGGTGAGGTTTCCCCTATATTAGAGGTGTTGGTTGGTGTAGGGGGTGTTTGGCTATTGGTTGGGATGTTAGATTGAGTTTGGGTGGTAGTAGTGGATGGGATATTGGTGGAAGAAGATGCTTGGGTGGTCATAGGTTGGGTAGAGGTGTCACCAACCATAATATGGGGAGGCATACCATAAGGTGTATTTGTGGGAGGAACTGAAGCAATAGGGGTGCAGTGAGATAAGGTGTTCAAGTAATGTTGAAGAGCTATGAGGATGTTATCAATGAAAGTCAAAAACTCCACATCACCCTCAACAACTATACAAGGCATCATAGGAGGGGGAGAAAGATGAGGATAACTCTCAACATTAGAAGTATACTCTATAAATTAGGAAGAAGAGGAAGGTGGTTTTTGGTTGGTTGGTTCCTCAACTATTATCTATTAAAGACCATGTGAGGAATAAAAAAGAAATGATAGAAAGCTCACAACTCAAACACAAAGCTAGAAAAATAAAAAGATCTCAAGGCAATCAAAACATAGATTAAAGTGCATTTAAAACTTAGGATTCTTTTTAGATTGATTTTGGCTTATGCCTTAGAAAGTGTGAAGAGGAAATTTGGTTTGTAGATAGGGTACTAAAGAGGAAGTCTAAGGTTGGTTTCAGGTGTTAAAGGCTTTTTAAAAAATTATATTGAAAGTTAGTATGTGGCTTGATATTGGGGCCTACCCCCTCACTTCACACACCATAGTGATAAGGGTGTCAGGGGCTTAGCTAAGATATACTGAATTTTAGAGTTTAGACTCAACCAAAGAGCTGAGTTTTAGTTTCTCTTCTTAGTAATGACTTCCAAGTAAGATAGCTAAAAGGTAAGGTGTACCTCTAGGTGATGAAATAATAGTTAGGCCTTATGTCAACTATTTTGATTTATTGATTGATTATGTGGTTTCCTAAAGTGAGTGATAACAAGAGTGAAACTATGATTGATTACTTTGCTTTTAAGTTAACTAGGTGAACTAAAATAAGTAAGCAATCAACGTATGCAAGGTTTATTTTAAGCCCAAAACAAATTTCAGATTTTGTTATATGAGTATAGAATAAAAGAAGAAAGGGGTACCTAGATGATGGTAGGGTCCCACCAGGCATGCCAAAGTGTTCCTCTCAATTTATACTCATTTCATAATTAAAGAAGAAGATAAGAAACTAGTAATAAGGGTGTGGTAGAAGAACTTGGTTGTTGTGCACATATGATCTTGACGAGTGTGGATAGATACTTTTTGTATTGAAAGGATGACCTATAGATAAAAAAAACTAAAAAAAGGGTTTTTTATAAATATAGTTAGGTGGACTACCTAGCATGAGCTAGATCCAAGAAGCGTGAGCATCGTTAAGAGGCTGTCAATCTAGTCTTTGATAACAATTAAGTTGAAAAAGATAAAATGAAATTACTTGCATCAAATAATAGAAAGTAACTAAAATGAAATACAAAAATAAATGAATACTTGTTAGATAAAATAACTAAATATATCAATTTCAGTCTAATACTAGTGCTAAAATAGATCACGTTAGGTTCAAAAAATTAGGTAGAGGTTTGTGAACAAGTAGGGAGACATAAAGTTGGATTTGGTTGAGGGTAAGGGGTTAAATATAACTTGCTATTATTTCTTACCACAGTGAAATTTGATAGTTAGGATGATCATCATAAGTTAAGCTAACCATCAATGGTCGGGTAACTATCAATGGTTGGAGGTGATCATTGGTAATTATGCTAATCATTGGTGGTTATGCTAAACATGATAGTTGCCTCTGGATTTTGAAGGTACTCAAAAAAGAGTTACAAAATGGGTTAATGATTAGGTAAGGGTTTGTTAAAGATATGGTTAGGGATAGGGAAGTTATAAGATATGTTTAGGAGGTCTGATTCAGGGTTAGAAGTTAGAAACTAGACAAAACAAAGCTGAAATGCAAATTATACCTATTACTTGTTGAATGGTTGATGGCTAATGGCTAATGGCTAAAGAAATTTTGGTAGAGTAATATGTACTTTACCTCAAGAGCAATTTTGGCATAGGTTTGGATCTTTGTTGTAGATATTGAATTGCTAGAAGGAATATTGGCTAGAAAGCTTGATTACCTTTATGCTAGAATTCACTTGTGATTGATGGATTCTTTTTCACCTCTTACTCCCCTCCTTTTATAGGCAAAGAGAGATGGAGGATAGAAGGTTATATAGGAGTTTGGCTTGTTTATTTTGATGCTTGAGAGTTTGTTAATAATAGGTGAGGTGGATATATTTAAGCTTACACATAGCTAGTATTGTGTAAAAATGAGGAAGACCTAACCATTGACAGTCATCCTAACCATTGATGGTCAAGCTAACCATTAGTAGTTGAGGGTTTAGAGGAAAATGATTTAAGGAGGGTTAAAAGGGGTTGGGTAATGGTTAAGTTAGTAATTTAGTGAGTTATTTAGCTTAGTAGCTAACTTGACTCAGGGTCCAATGCGTTGGTTAGTGGGTTGAGAGGGGTTATGTGGTCCCTAGGGGGTCTTGAGGAATTTTGACATCTAGAACCATCGTGCACAGTTTTCTAGTGTCTACACATAGGTAGAATCTTGTCTTAGAGGATTTTTTTCCCATGGAAGTCCTAGAGATTGATTCATATTTTGAGGTATTCATGGCCACAAAAATAACATGCACACCACCATTGTCCAAGGGGAGATTAAATATCAATGGGTCCCCATCAAGGTAAGTTTTTCTAACTTTATTATCTTTCTTCTATTTCATTAGTAGATAAATGAATGTGTATATGTCCTTATCTTATTTATCTCTACACTTATACTTAATGTGGCTATAGGATTGATTTGAATTTCCATTTATCCATTATTAGGTATCCTATACTCCTATTTGTTGATCATGGCTCCTTACACATTTTGATTATTTCTAACCCTTCCCCTTAGTCTACTTTATTTTAACTGAAAAATTACATACATTACCTTTTGACGAGTGTCATCTAACTCCTCATTTAACCAATATTCAATTGGTGTCTTATCAACTAGGGCTGGTGTCTAAAGCTATCTACAGTAAGGTATGGGATGGTAGATTTAGAAGTCTGCTTATTGGGGTGCTTGCTGATCCTATTCTAACTTTGACTAAACTACTTGATTCACGCTTTTCCTAAAAAAGAAATAAATCAAATCAATCCACTCTTTTGATGGAAGTGAAATATCACACTCCTATTTTACATTTACAAGGAAATACATACAATTCATATATATATATATATATGTTTAAAGTGTATATATATATGTATATATATACATATAAATTTACTTCACACTTATGCTATAAAATAAAAGATACTTTGTGTAGAAAAGAAATGAAATAAGAAAATGCTCTTTTTAAACTATGAATTTGTTTTGATATTTTTATAAATAAATGTAAATAGTAACAATATTATAACTAATAAAATAGAACATAAATACTGTACATAATTCTTGGTTCCAAGGAGAGTGGGACCTTGTTCCTCTCAGACTTATGAACAAAGATTAATCAGCGCTAGAAACTTGAAGTATTAATTCATAAAAATGAAATAATTACAATCTGATTGAAACCTGTATGCTTATCTAATTCTCTATCCTCTATATTCTCTATCTCTTTTATTATTCCTCCTCTTTTATATAGTCAAAAGTCTTACACTTTATACTAATACAATCAACTCAAAATAGGATGCAAAAGAATAGGAATCCTAGTCGATCCCTTCATCCAGAGATTAGGTTTCTAAGAGAACCAATTATTTTGATGAAATAAATATCCTATCTTATAATAGTCTTAAAATATGATTATATACAAATCTATCAAAAGCAGGTCCTTCAATAGCAGACAATTATTTTCCTTATGTGATTCTAGCTAGAATGGTTATTTCTTATCCTATCTAGTCTCTAGCTTCCCATTATCCTTAAAAAATTATTGGTATTGACCCTATGAAGTCCATAGAAATGAGCCTGTGGAGTCTATAGAAATAATCCTAGAGTCTGTAGAAATGAGCCTGTGGAGTCTGTAGAAATAAGCCTGTAGAGTCCATAAAAACAAGCTTGCAAAGTTCATAGTTTTGCTAGATGGAGATAAAAATGGAGTGTTCATTGTACATCACTTGTGTCTTCTTCCTGAGTAGTATTCACACAAAAGATTACTAAAACATGTTATGTATTAGACATTCATGAAAAAGTAAAGATTTAGTCTTTGGTTTAATATAAACAAGACAAATATCTATTTTTCATGTAATAGCTATTTAAGAATCTAAGATCTGTATAAGATAACATCCTTCAAGAGATGATTTAAAGGAAATAACATGTCAATAATGAGCCATAGTTTGAGCACATGATCTCCCCCAAGCTTTACCTTTTTCAAGTCCCATTGCAAACATGTATTAGCATTCATAGCTCTAGCTTCTACTTTCTACACTCTGACTCAAATCATATTTATCAAACTCATCTATTATATGTCTATCTGAATTGTTGGTAAATCCCTAATGTGTTTGAATCATCTGTTTCCATATATTGAATTGTTCTTATGATTGTGGAGCCCAACTCTACCATCCTGGAATAGGTATGATCAGCAAAGGAGGTCTATATCTCATGCCAATCCATTTTTGTTCTCCCCCAGAATTGATTACCTCTATTAAAATTTCTAGAATTGAAGATGCTCTCCTCATACTACATCTTAAGTTATTTGGGAACATGACTTCTCACCTTTTAAGAGGCACTAAAAGTTGATCCCATCTCTTTACACTTGCAGTCACTACCGAATCAAAATTCTATCTTGAAAAAAAATTGAAAGAAATAGTACGATCATATAGAGCCTATAAATAATGTGTTTTAACCTCATCATTTAATAAAGACACAATAAAAATTCTATTTAATCAATCTGGGAATAGGAAAGGTTGGTCTGACCCATAATCTTATAGTCTTAGCATGATTTGTATAGTCCTCAAATCTGCCTTTCCATGCTATCTAATTTTTGAATGTAGAATGTAATGCTCTCAGTTGATCTTCTCCTACATGAAGATTTATCACAAACTTATTGTGCTCATGATCTCCTAGAATCAAGTCATGCAAATAAAATTCACAAATTAAATACTGTTGATCAAGTTCAGCACTATAGAAAATTTCCAAAAATGTTGTTCGCTGCAAAATTTTATAAGGAAGATGATAAGAGATCCATAGAAGATACCATCTATAAAATTATTGAAATAAAAAAAAACTGTATGTAGGAGAAGGATTCCTACATGCCAAAATATTTTCTCCTAATTTGCATGCATCCTACAAATTTTCTTCTAACTCTTAGACTTTAGCCTCTAATTCTTTCTTTTCATTTTCCAAGAATTTGTTTGAAGAAGTTGCATCTTTGTTTTTCTATTTAAGTACAAAATATTATTCTTAAATTTGATGTAGTATTCACAAGGGATGAATACCTAGATCACTTGTTTGACAACCATGGTCAAAGAATATTTTGGGGGGAGAAAGTGCAACAGCAGGTGCTTCAGAAGAATTCACCAAATTTTACAACCTCCTATTTTCCTTCTTCAGACTTTCTACATATAGCCAAAGACCAATCTGTTCATCTTCATGCTCTTTTATTATTTCCTCTAACCTATGAATTTATGTGGCATGATCAACAGATACTATATCTAATTTCTACACCAAAGATGAGTTGAGATGGTCCTTATCTTGTAATTGACTGATCAAGCCAGCAATGTCAGCTATTTGTTGTTATTCAAGAGCTTGAGCTTGAGAAAGCTACAAAGTTAGCTACATAATAGTATAATTTATATTTGATGATTCACCTTTCTCATTGATACATACATTTTTCCCTTTATCCATTACAATTTCAACTAAAATAGGTGGTTGTTTTGCCATACCTAATTCCTCTGTCGTGTGTGGCTCTTCCTCTAGATTTGTCTCCTCCATTATGATTGCAAAGTTCCTTCAAAAGGTATTTTCTTCAATATCTGTAGGTGTAGGAATATTCTGATGTATGGGGGAATGAGACACCATTTTAAGACTATCTAAAATATCTACAATTTCTTGTTCATCTTCTTCTGTTAAAATGAGCCTTCTCCTTCTTTTGGTTACTCTTTGAGCTACACTTGGTTGATTTTCTTTCTCAACCACCAAACCCTTGGTCATCTCAATGTCTGTAGCAACCTTCTATCTCAATTTTCTTCTTCCTATCAAAGGAAATAGTTGTGCTACAGACTCATAAGGTTCTTATGGAGACCTTAAAATTTTAGGGTTTTGAGACCTTGTGATTCTTCTTGAAGAAGAAGGGATTTCTATGGAGATTACAGTCTAAGATTTTCTTCTTAGTGTTGTTTTCTCAGCTGATGTGGCAAGTGGAGATGAGTGTTTCTATGGTACATTTGGGGTTTCTTGTGTTATATTATTCTAAATTTCCTCTCAGACCTCTTGACCTTGCTAAAGGAAATGATGTTGAATAATAAGCTGAATAAGGCCATGATGCCTAAACGCAGTAGTAGGGGTTGTAGACATAACTTGCAGAGCACCATAAAAGAAAGATGAGAAGTTAATTTTGTGTTAACATTTTCATGGCGTCTCCCCCTAAAATATTATGTTGCCCTTCACAAATGATATATTTAAGTACCCACTTGGCTACAAATTTTCAAGGTTTAGGAAGTGAATTTATTTTAATCCATTTTGATTTTCCCTTGGAATCTACTAGACATGAAGTTCTGGTCTACATATTATCATTAAATTGACTAATTAAATCACTAAATGAGACTCTACCTGTAGTTCTCACTCCTTCTAGAACTTGTATAATTTAGCTTATGATTTGAGTTGTAACAAGAATAACAATGCCTTTCACAATTGAAAATTTAGGGGTGAGATTGGTAATAAATTCACTTACCATTATTTTGTTGAAAATCCTAGAGCTTTTTAATAAAAGGTAGCCAGCCATTGGCTCTAAACACTACTATAGAAGCTTTATCTTTATGAAACTTTGTATGGATCCTTCAGCTTTGATCTTATCTTCTATCCCATTTTTATGCAGAGTTATAGTCAACTCAGTTCCTTTAACTCTAATTAAGGTGTAGACTAGTCTTTTGTTGAATTCAGTAGGCAAAAGGCTTTGAGGATCAACTTCTATTGAAGTCCATAGAAAGGAAACAGTTCATTTGAAATGTTACAACTGTATGAGTTCATAGTGTTGTATGATGATGTGATACAATTAGGTGCACCGCACATTTCTATAGAGTGTGCCAATCAGTTTGGTCTCATCAATACAAGTCATGTGAAATGATGACATGTCATATTAATGGTGACAATGATTCATTACTTCATTTAAAACTCCCTTTTTATGACGTCTTGTCATTATGGTACTTGATGACTCAATTGATGATATCAAAGTTGTATACTTATTCTATACACCTTTGGTGGCTTCGTGGCACGCTTTTTCATTATGGCATGTGTCATTTTGTTTTGGAAGATTCAAATTTAGGTCAATCTCAGAAGAATAGGGTCTTAATCAAATTGAAGATAATCAGTTAACTAAACATAGATAAATGAAATATATGTCTTACTTACTTTAACCTTAGACATTATCCTTTACTCTCCATGTGTCTTGCACAAATAGGTTCACATGGATTATTTTATTACATGGAGATGACCAATCATAGTGTCATGATGATATTTTCTTATAATTTATTTTTTATTTTTTTTTTTTTGCCCTTTGGTAGCCATTGCTAGTTTTCTAGCCAAAGCCCTTTTTGCAATGCATAGCCAGCCAACAAGCTATTTTTCTAGCCATGCATTATCAATAGCATCCCTAGAAGGATTTTCACTATTGATTTATTTATTTATTTATTTATTTTTATTGTTTATTTTATTTGTATTTTTATTTTTTGCTAGATTATCAAGGAGCATGTTTACACGTAGAGCATTCCAGAATAGCTACTTGATCCTTTACTTTTTTGAATAAATTCATCTTTATTGAGAGGTTTTTGATAGAACTTCAATCTATGTCCATTGACTAACAGAGATCTTCTATTGGCATCACTAGGTATCAAATTAACAGAACCATTTTCATAGACCTCTTCAATCTCATAAGGTCCCAACCATCTTGTTTGTAGTTTTCCTTTAAATTGTTGAAATTTAGAATCAAACAATAGTGCCCAATCTCTTTTATAAAAATTCCATGGCTTGACTTGTGCATCATGCCAAAATTTTCTTTGATGTTGTACCAATTCAGTTCTTTGTAGTGCTTCCATCCTCATTTAATCAAGTTGATTAAGTTGTAGGAGTCTTTCTTTTTGTATTTCTTCTAGCTCAATTCCTACTTCTACAGCTATTTTCAAAGTTTGTAATTCAAATTCAATAGAGAATAAATGTTTCTTACCATAAATCAATTCATAAGGTGAAAATCTAGTTATTGTTTTCCAAATAGTATTATAGGCCCAAACAGCTTCTGGTACCTTATCTGCCCAATCCTTTCTGCTAGAATTAACAACCTTGGTTAAAATGGTTTCCAATTCTCTGTTGGTGACTTCAACTTGTCCATTTGCTTGTGGATGGTATGGAGATGTTTTTATGTGTTGAATTTGATACACTTGCATGAAATGCTTTATCATGTTTCACATGAACTGTAGTCCTTGATCTGAGACTATCTCTCTTGGAGCACCAAGTCTTTACATGATTTTGAAATATAAGAAATCAGCTACCATCTCCTCTCTTGCATGAGTTAATGCTTCCACTTTTTCCCACTTGGTCACGTAGTCTATACAAACTAGAATATATTCTTTTCCTCTAGAAGGAGGATCCACTAGACCAATAAAATCAATTCCCCATTTCTCAAATGGTTCTAAAACTAATTGAGGATGAGGGTGCAGGGGCATCTCTGTTGAAAGAGTAGATTGTCCAATTCACTGACAAGCATCACAATGTCTAACATATCTTTTTACTTGCTGATGAATATGAGGCCAATAATATTCTACTCATAGGATTTTATGTATGGTTCTTTGATCTGAGTAATGGCCTCCTCCTGGTTCATCATGACAAGCTCTTATGATATCATAAGCTTCACCATTTGTCACACGCCTATGAAACACATGATCAGGTTTAAGTTTAAATAACATTCCATTAATCTATTTAAAATAAGAACTTTATTTGATTAAATGTTTCTTTTCTTTTTATGAAAAGTGTAGAGAAACTGCCCTATGGTAACATAATTGGCTATATCAGCAAACCACGGAGATTATGTTGAAATAGAAAATAATTATTCATCTAGAAAGTCATCTTCCATTGGTTCTTATTCACCTGTATTGTTTATTCTTAACAAGAAATTAGCAACCACATTAGACTTCCTTGGTTTGTCTATAATAGTAACATCAAATTCTTGTAAGAGCAATAGCCATCTAATAATCCTACCTGCCACAATTAATTTGTTGGTAAGATATCTAATAGCTGAATGGTATGTATAAACAAATACCTTATAGCTTGTTATGTAGTGTCTGAATTTGTTTATTACATAAATTATAGCTAAGAATTCTTTCTGAGTTGTGGTGTAATTTATTTCAACAGATGTCATGTTTTTGCTAATATAACATATAGCATACATGTTACCCTCTTCATCTTTTTGTCTAAGAACTAATTCTAGTGTTATATTGGAAGCATTTGTGTATATATGGAATGGCCTAGTCCAATCTGGTCCTCTTAATACTGGAGTAGTAACAAATTTAGCTTTGATGGTTTCAAATGCCTGTTGGCAACTATCACTCCATTAGAATGTACTATCTTTTGTAAGCAAGGCAAACATAAGGGTAGCTATTTGGTTAAACTTATCTATGAAGCATCTGTAGTAACTATCATGTCCTAAAAAACTCTTAACTTTAGTTTGTGTTTGTGGAATGGGCAAGTTGGAAATTATTTCAACTTTCTTTGGATCTACTTGAATGCCTTTTGTAGAAATATGGTATCCCAAGAATATTCCTTCATCTATCATCAACAAACATTTCTCATTTCTCAAATATAATTAATGTTCCTCACATCTAATCAATACTCTTTCCAAGTTGGTAAGAGCTTCTTCATAAGTTTCACCATAAATAGTGAAATCATCCATATATACCTCAACTCAATCATTTGTGAGGTCAAAGAAGATTGATAGAACTGCTCTTTGGAAGGTTATTGGAGCATTACAAAGTCCAAATGGAAGTACTCGATAAGCAAAATTTCCCCAAAGGAAATTAAATGTGGTTTTATCTTGATCTTTAATTGCTACCATTATCTGGTTATATCCACTGAACCCATCTAGGAAAGAAAAATATTTCTTTCTTGCCAAGTTATCAAGAACTTGATCAATAAAAGGTAAAGGACAGTAATCCCTTAATATTGCATTGTTTAATTCTCTATAATCCACACATACTCTTAAATTTCCATTTTTATTGGACACAATTACCACAAGTGACACCCACTGGCTATCTGAGATGGGTTAAATAAACCCAACTTCTAGTAACTTTTAGATTTCTATTTTGACTATTTCCTTTAGTGCTGGGTTTATTCTTCTTTGTGGTTGTCTACCTAGTTTGACATATTATATGTAGATTTGATGAGTGCATATGCTGGGGTGAATTCCTTTTATTTAGTATAATCCCAAGCAAAAGCTTTGGTATGTCTTTCCAATACTTCAAAGAGTTGGTCTTCCTCTTCATTTGTCAACCAACTATTGATGTTCAAAAAATTTCCAGGTAATACCATGAGTGGTTTTGTACCTCGGTAGTTGGATTATATTTAATTAAACTCACTAATTAATTACTTTAGAGGATATGGATGAGGAAGTAGCTTATGAAACATAGTTACATTATCAACAAACTCTTTTCTAGGAGGAATCAATCTTGCTAAAGAACAATGAAATGCATCTAAGAAATGAGTTTGTTGTTATTCTGCCAATTTCCACACACTTTCCTAAATCAATATATGATCATATGATGAAGAAGTACTAGTAGAAGTAGAAGTGAAGGTTTCTAAATTTTCTATCAGACCCAAGAATCCTAAACTAAGGCAGTCCATAGCTTTCAAACTGGCAGAGTTTATAGTTTCTAGATTGGCAGAGTCCATAGATTCTGGGTATATGTCTCCATTTAGTTCTTCCAAGTGTTTTTTGACTGTGATCATGGATAAGGATGAAATTTTGTTTATTGTGTTATCTGATTCATCCACCCAAAGTTCTTGTATGCAATTTATTGATGGTTTTGCAAGAGGATACAAGGAGATGCATTTGGATTTTAACCCATTAGAAATGGTCATGTCTCCAGACCTACAATCAATCAATGTTGCTACAGTATCCAACCATGGCCTACCTAGGATTATAGGATATCCTAGATTCTTTGTTTTGGGTTGTAAGACCATGAAATCTACTAGATATTCCTAAGATTCTATTAATACTTCAACATTTTCTATAGTTCCCTCTAGTTTTATTACCGACTGGTCCACCATTTGAAGAATGGTAGTTGTAGGTTGCATTTTCATAAGATATAATGCATGGAGAGTATCAATTGTCATGACATTTATTGTTACTCCCAAATCTACCAAGACATTAGGAATTTCTTTTCCTCTAATTGTGACTGTGATCACTGGACTTCCTAGATCTGCATATTTTGGAACTAATAGTTTCCCTTCTAATAAATCAGCAACTTTTCCATCAACATGAATGGTTCCAGGATATTTTACCTTCCTCCTAGGTGTCTTAATATAGAGGTTTTTTATGATCTTATTTAATTCAGGTATATCCCTAATATCTTATAGAAGGGATACCTCAATATTGATCTTTTGCAACTCATGGACCAAGTTTGAGTTTGGTTTGATATCAATTTCTCTTAATATTTTAGGAAAAGGAACTACTAGTGTAGTAGTGTTTCCTTTGTTTTCTTTAGGTCTCATTTTGATTTCAGCTTCTCCAGTGATTAATTGAGATGATTCTATCTATTTGTTTTCATCAGGTATCTCAGAAATGAGTACTAGAGGTTTTTGTATAGTTTTTCTTGATCTCAAATGTATGTCTGAACACTCAATAGCTCAACATTGATTATTTCTTCCTGTTCATTGACATAAATAGGTGCTAGTTGTTTATTTTTTAGATTCGCTATTGGTTGTGTAGGCAGTGAGGGTTGATTAATTTGTCCTTGTTGTTGAATAACTAGGGGTGGTATAATGGTTTTTTATTGAAGTGGTCTTCTTGGTTGGGTGAATTGTGATTTGGGTTCCACTACTGATTCCATTGTTGATATGGTTATGGCATCCAATGTTGTTGTGGTGCCCATTATTGTTGTGGTTGTGGCACCATCCATGGACGTGTTGGCATCCAATCTTGTCTTGCCCATGGATTTTGAATTGATAGAATTTGGAGCTAATTCTAAAATGGTGAAGTAACTGAAACATTCCATGGTGCCATCCATGGATTAACTAGATTTCTTGCACTAAACTATCCTTGAGCCTAGTTTTGTGGAGCAAAGTTTTGTCTCTGAATATAATTTACTTCTTTAGTGGATTAGACTTGTGTTTTCATTTGATTCTTTAAAATAGGTAGAAGGGTGCAATATTTGGTATCATGATCTATTGCATCATAGATTCCATATGATGAAATATTAGTTCTATCTAGAGGGCAGTCTCTAAGGGTGTGTTTCTGTCTACACTTAGGATAGTAGATTGCTAAAGGCTCTGTTACATTTGCCTTAGCTTGAAGGCCATCCAAAGTATTGTTTAGTGTAACCAGAATATCTATTTTGAGATTAGCAAATTATTTCATTAATTTACCCACTTCATTAGATTATCCCAACTTTTCTTTCCTAATTCCAGATTTCGTTCAAGAGTAATTGGTATAAAGCTCAGAAATATAATCGAAAACCAACTTATTTATGTCTCCTCTACCCATCAAATTTAAGGCATCTCTAGTTTCTTCATCCAATCCTTTCAAGAAAACCAATTTCTGAATGTCTTCAATGAGTGGATAATTGCTTATTTTATGAGTGAACATGAATCTATCCAAATAATCATCTAAATATTCATCCTCATTTTGTTTGATTTTAAAGAAATCCTCTTTTCTTTCTTGCACTCGATAGTAATCTTGGTATTTATTCAAGAATTTTGTTTCCATGTCATCCCATGTTCTAATAGAATTTCTAGGTAAACCCATGAACCATCTCATAGCTGCATCTTAAGTGTAGAGGGAAATAGTTTTAATTTCTAGCTATCAGTTGTGTAATCATAGGTTTGACATAGAACCTTAAACTCAAATAGGAATTTATCAAGATCTTCTATAGATCATCCTTAAAATTTTGGAAAATTAGTTGGTGAAATATTTTTCATGGGGATTTGATCATTAGGATCTATAACAATAAGAAAGGAGAAAGTCCTTCCTGGTTGTGCGAATTGTTGATTTTGTTGGAGATCCATTTCTTCTTTTGATGATATTTCAAAACTGGGATGATCTTCCCATTGAATGTTTGTAGTCTTAGTTATAGGTTGTTCCAAGTTCTCAAAATTTTCTTCAGCTATGGATCTTTGAAATGCTTCTTCTAAGTCTTTGGCAATCTCTAAATAATGTCTTCCTGTAAGAGATTGATCTTGAGGAATTTGTCCTATGGGGCTTGCGTGTGGCAATGGCCTAGTTCCTATCCCAATTTTAAAAGATTCTTGCAAATAGATTTCACTTGTATCTTCTAGTTCACTACTCAGAGATGTTGAAGGGGTGTCCACTTGTGATCTTGGTGGAAACTTTGGAATAAATCATCCTTTAGAATCTCTAGGATGGTACATTAATTTATTAATTGTTTTTATTTTGTTTTTACTCTAGATTAATAATTATTACCTTACTAACACCTTAAGTTCCCTGACAATGGTGCCAAAAATGATGAGTGTCATCTAACTCCTCATTTAACCAATATTCAATTGGTGTATTATAAACTAGGGCTAGGATGGTAGATCTAGAAGTCTGCTTATGGGGGTGCTTGTTGATCCTATTCTAACTTTGACAAAACTACTTGATTCATGCTTTTGCTAAAAAAGAAAGAAATCAAATCAATCCACTCTTTTGTTGGAAGTAAAATATCACTCCTACTTACGAAAGGAAATTTACTTCACACTTCTATTGTAAAAGAAAAGATACTTTGCGTAGAAAAGAAATGAAATAAGAAAATGCTCTTTTTAAACTATGAATTTGTTTTGATATTTTTATAAATAAATCCAAATAACAACAAGATTCTAACTAATAAAATAGAACATAAATATCGTACACAGTTCCTAATTCCAAGGAGAGTGGGCCCTTGCTCTTCTCGGACTCAAGAACAAAGATTAATCAGTGCTAGAAAATTGAAGTATTAATTCATAGAAATGAAATAATTACAATCTAATTGAAACCTTTATGCTTATATAATTCTTGATCCTCTATATTCTCTATCTCTTCTATTTTTCCTCCTCTTTTATATAGTCAAAAGTCTTACACTTTAGACTAATACAATCAACTCAAAATAGGATGTAAAAGAATAGGACTCCTGGTTGATCCCTTCATCCAGAGATTGGATTTCCAAGAGATCCAATTATTTCAATGAAATAAATATCCTATCCTATAATAGTCCTAAAATTTGATTATATATAAATCTATCAAAAGCAGGTCCTTCAAAATAGCAGGCAGTTATTTTCCTTATGTGATTCCAGCTAGAATGGTTCTTTATTATCCTATCTGGTCTCCAGCTTCCCATTATCTTTATATAATTCTTGGTATTGACCCTATGGAGTCCATAGAAATGAGCCTGCAGAGTCCATATAAATAAGCTTGTAGAGTCTGTAGAAATGAGCTTGTGGAGTTCATAGAAATAAGCCTGCAGAGTCTGTAGAAACAAGCCTGCAAAGTTTGTAGTTCTGCTAGATGGAGATCAAAATGGAATGTTCACTGTACATCGCCTGTGTCTTCTTCCTAATCATTCTTCACACAAAATATCACTAAAACATGTTATTTATTAAACATTAATGACAAAGTAAAGATTCAGTCTTTGGTTTAATATAAATAAGACAAATATCTATTTTCCATGTAATAGCTATCTAAGAATCTAAGATTTGTATAAGATAATATCCTTAGAGAGATGATTTGAAGGAAATAACATGTTAATAATGAGCCATATTTTGAGCTCGTCACCTTTGGAATGTATTTGCTTTTATCATTAGAGGTATAGTTAGACATATTTACTTATGACATAGGCCTAAAGGATTTAGAACCATTTCCTTTGACATTAGTGACTATTACCCATCTTTTTAGGTTTGTGGATCCACATTTGGTCATGACCTGAACATTACATATCACAATCTCTTTCATTAACCTTATATGAGTTTGGATCTCTTAAGATAGGATGGTTGTAGGCTAATCTTAACTTGTGCATACACATAGAACCATAAGGTTGTCATCTACTATAAGACCTCTCTATTATGTTACCTTTATATAATTAGAGTTTCCTCTATCACTTTATTATGCATGCTTTGCTTCAAGAAATTTTCATTTATGTTTTTACTTTTATTCTATCTCTACTACATATTGATTGGTCTATCCCATCATTTCAATTATTAATAATTCAATATCTCTTTTAATATATTAATGTTGACTAATTTTTATTTTATAAATATATACCTTTCAAAATATTTTATGTCTAGTTTCATAGATAGTGTATGGAAGGTGTTCATGCAATATTTCACAAATTAGTCCTTATTAATATCATAGCATTTTACAGTGCATGTACTTATTATCATATTCATGTTTTGAAAATTTCTAACATAAAAAAAATATCAGTACAAAGGGGATATTTTATTACCATATATCCATTCTCTACATCTTATTTATTAGATTTCTCAAGATAATCCTCCCATTATTGTTAGACTTCAAGTTAAATTTTTAACAAGGATAATATTATTTTATTTGAACCTGAGAAAATATTTACTCAAAAATAAAATTATAGCTTTATGATCCTGATATCAATAGCATTCAATTCTTTTTTATCTTTAAATATCATGATGTCTAAAATTAGTTATACCTTAAATGGCATGGACCCTTGGAAGAGCCTCCTTTCTATAGATACCTATTAGCTTGGTATTTTTAGGAGAATTTATTCGAAGTGGGTTACCATTTTAATCCTTTGATTTGTTACAGTCTATTTGATCAATAACTTTTTTGGGTTTGAGGAATTAAATTATCCTCATTTTATTTACATCTAAGGTATCTTGCATATATTAGGATGATATTCAGATATATCTCATGTCTCTAACCTAGAAATATATATTTTATCCTTGTTTGATGGTATATGTAAGTTCTAACTCACTCTAATACCAATGTTCTATTTTTAGGATTCAATGTAGAATAAAACACATTAAATATTAGTAATTAGTGTGTTATAATAAAAACATGCTCTTCTCTATTAAATTGATATAGATTTACAAGAAAAAAAATAAAGATTTATTGCAAATAAAAATAGAGTTTATAAAAATAAATTAATATCTATAGAATAAATACATTTTGTCACTCTATATTGCAAGAGGATGATACCTTATTTTATGGCTTAAAAAAACTAAGAATAGTAAATTGTCTTAAAGATAAACAAAGATAATAATATTCCTTCAACATGCATGAGTATATGAATAGGAAACTCCTAAAAATGTAAATAAAAATAGTAAATTGTATTTAAGATAAAATAAAATTGTTGATGTTTAGTAAACATGCAAAGACATATGAAATAGAAAATTCCTAAGACTAAGAAACCACTAAGTTAATAATTATTAGTTATAGAATTATGATTGTCCACTTTGCCAATGTCATGATTTTTTTTGAGTATACTTTGATTTCATAATTGTTTACTTTTTAAAAAAGTTGTTATTCATAATATAGGTTTTCATTTAGATAAAATAATGTGATTATGCATTTTCAAAACTCCAAAAATACTCTAAATCCATCTAAAACTTTAACTTACAATGTACTTATATATATATATATATATATATATATATATATATATATATATATATATATATATATATATATATATATATATATATATAATTATAATTTATGAAAATAATTCCAAAATGACATGTAGTGTGTTTGAATCATTATTAAGATTATTCATCTTCAATTTATAAAAAATGGATCCTATTGTGTCTAGATATTTTATAAAATCTAGAAATGTTTTTTGAATATAACTCCTAATGAATTACTTTCCTCATGAGAAACCCCCTTATCTTGAGCATTATCTATAGGAAAATTTATTCTTTTCAAGTACCTTTTACCACTAAATCTATAATTTGATTAACAATGAATTTCATTGATTAACACAAATTTATAGTTATGCCCTAAAAAAATTCAATAATAGTTTAATTATCTAGAAGAGGTGGAAAGTATAGTTAAATCAACGCCTTATTAATCATTATATGCAACCCAAGATAATGTGGCAAGTTTATAAAAAAGGCATTAGTTCCCACCTCTTTGATGATTTTATAGGGAATATATTGGAGAGGTTGAGTTTCTTATTTTAAATATTTCAAAAAAACAAAAAAAAAAAGTTGTACATTATCATTAACATAAAAACAAGTGAGGGACCCAATCTTGTTCATCACATTGCTAGTATTTGTGACTAATATTTTCAAGGATTTCATGCACCTATTTTTGGATTTTAAAGATTAATTCAACAAATATGGTGGTCATTATATATATATATATATATAGAGAGAGAGAGAGAGAGAATGGATTCTATGACCTAAGACACCCACATGATTTGATAATAGAGCCAAAAAAAATGATTTGGGGTGTACACTATAGTAAAGTTCTTGGATAATTTAGAGTGAAAAATAATTGCTCCAAAATACTTAGTTTTTATATTAGATCATGCACATCATGTGCAATAAAAAAACCCTAACAATAATAAAAAGAGAATTTGCATGCCCTTATAAATACCTGGTCTACATTGGGATTCAATCTCCATATAATTTATGTTAGGGTTGCCTATGACTAAGCATGATAATGATTTTGGTTTATAGTTTTTTCAAGATGGTAGCATTGTTTCCCTATACAAATGAGATCAAATATAAACACAGTGTGAGGATTTACTTTAAATATGTGTTATAACACATATTTAAAGTAAATCCTCACGCTGTGTTTATATTTGATCTCATTTGTATAGGGAAACAATGCTACCATCTTGAAAAAACTATAAACCAAAATCATTATCATGCTTAGTCATAGGCAACCCTAACATAAAGTATATGGAGATTGAATCCCAATGTAGACCAGGTATTTATAAGGGCATGCAAATTCTCTTTTTATTATTGTTAGGTTTTTTTATTGCACATGATGTGCATGATCTAATATAAAAACTAAGTATTTTTGGAGCAATTAGTTTTCACTCTAAATTATCCAAGAACTTGACTGTAATGTACACCCCAAATCATTTTTTTTCCTCCATTATCAAATCATGTGGGTGTCCTAGGTGATATAATCTATTCCTGTAGATAGTATTAAACAACCTATTTTCATATAGTTATTTATTGATATATGGTGGAAAACACGTCATTGCCATAAATCATAATCTATTATGTATTCTCATGGACACATGAATCCAATAATATTGATAGTGTTATGATTTGAAGGTGGCTAAAATAGTTGTTAACCTTATTTGAACCACCTTACATGTGTAAAATTTTTAAGGTGAAAATATTCTATGTAGGTATATCACTTATGATGTAAATAAATCGGAAAACATTTTTGGGTCTATACAAAGTGTAGAGGCTTGTGATATTTATGGATAATGGTATACATTCCTAGAATTTGAATGCTTTCATTATCTACATGTTTGGATAATGGCATATATTTATTTATTTTAGGTAAGATACTTATTTATATAAAATATATGTGAATGTTTTCATTGTGGTAGTAAATTATATTCCTATGTTAGGTGAGGATTACACATATAGGTGAGTAAAATTATGTTCCAAGGAATAGTGTTGAGAAAACATTCACATATATTAACTTAGTAAATATATTTTTTATAATTACAAAGGAAGAAAAGACAATTTTTTAAATTTTTTTTAGATATATTAAACAAAGGAATAGTGTTGAGAAAATATTCCTTTTTAATTCTAAAAAATAGTTTTATTGTGCTATTGTCCACATAAAATTATAACAAGCTTCTAAGTATTGTTAGTGTAATCAGGGTTGATGATTCTCTGATGTTGTGTATTTTCTATGGTTTAATATGTACAACATCTTTATTTATAATGTATCATATATATTTAACACTATGAAAAAAAATTTAAAAAAAACTTATTACTATTAAAATGCAGCTTATTATTTTGTATGGTTTCAATAAATTTTTAAATTTGTTCTAGGTGTTCCTCCTATATTTTACTTAAAATTAATATTTTATCCAACTAAACTACCATAAATGACTAAATGAATTGTTCTAAGACATCATTCCTCATCCAAATAAATGTGGTAGGTGAATTTTTCAACCTAAAAAATGTTAAAACCATTCAAATAAGCCATTTTTTAGATTAAAAAATGTTTTCTAATGGTCAGATGCCTCAATGGGAAACTTAAAGGTACCTTAACTTCATATACATATTTTTGAAGAAATTTCCTCCTTTTAGTTGGTACATGAGGTCATAGATACATAAAAGTGGAAAAAAATTGTATAAAGGTATTTATGATAAATACATAGTCTCTGCATCTTATACTTATTTTAAGCTAACACAATTTGATTATTAAGACATGGGTAGATTATGGAATTCATGGATTATTTCCTTGATCAATAATTTGATCTCTTAATTTTTTTTGTCAAATATCATTTTTATATTAGTAAATTTTGAATGGGTATTCTAGGAATCACATTGATTGAAATTGTTATCTAGTAATGTGGGGGAACACTGGTAGGTAAAATGAAGACACATGTTTACATTGTTAATACCTTATCCATTTATTATTTTATAGCATGAATATCCATAATGGAATATATGACACATGTTTACATTTGTAATACCTTATCCACTTCTTATTTTATAGTATGAATATCCATAATGGGATATATAGTTGCAATGATTTATCTAGTGTTATCTAACCTAATCAACATTAACACCATGCCTACATTTATTTGTACTAATTAAGACCATTTTATTCTTAACAAGGACCTTATAGATTTTATAGGATTTTTATATTAGTTTGATGATTATAATATGTCTTAAATTGGTAAACTACATATTGATATATAATTTATGTATGTTTTATTAAAACTATGCAAACCTCTAAGGGTTACAATCATTAAAATCATATTCGAATGACTTAATTTCATATAGTAAAAAACATTATTGATTAAATAAATTTATCTACTCTTGTTTATCCATTTTATAGAGCATGACTATTGGTGAAGTGTTGGTTTAACATTCTTTCTTATAACATATTATGTAGAGACCAAGTTATAATCACATTCACTATCCATGATTAAGTGCATAACTTTTTATTACACCCAAATATGTGATTGAAAGAGGCATTATTCTTCCTCTAACGAGGATGTTGTAACTTTCACTATACTAAAATGAAATAGAAGTCACAATACATAATTTAATTAACCTTTTTGGTTAAATGAAATAAGCTCTCAAATTATATGTTTGCATCTAAATAAACTCATGTGCCTTTGAAAAAACTATCGTCTAGGAAATAAATTTGCCTTTAGATTAAGTCATGATCCCATGGTTTTCACACCATTTTCTAGTCTCCTTATCTGAATTGTTAACCGTGATATTTATTGGAGAAAACGTTGAATCTAGGTGTCTTGAGATTTTCCTATACTATGAGGCCTCTTTATCTAGCTTCTTATTAGGAATACAAAACACATAGAAATATTAAAGAATTAAAGATGAAAATTATATGTAAAAAACATAACATAATAGAGACATAGATTTAACATGGTGCACTCAATATGGGCTATATCCACATAAAAAAAAAAATTCCTTCTTATTATTCAGTCTAATAAATGAAGGGAAACCCTGCAATACAACTATTGCAATATCTTCTTCATTCACACCATGTGTGCCACCATGATTACATTGCCCTCATATCAAACAAGGGTTACATATTAGGAAAAAAATGCACAAATATAATTTCTACTATTAGATTTGTGAATTGGGAATTAAAATAAAATCAAGCTCCACCATCCAACACTTCCTACTTCCATATTTGGATTTACCTCTATTATTATATTATGTATTATTTATTGTAAAAAAAATTCCTTTTATGTTTAATTTTTTACTCTATCTTGTTTTGATACCAATGGGATACTCCCATCAATTAAATTATTATGAACCTCATTTCTTTTTTATATATCAAGGTAGATTTTTTTTACATTTGATAACTCAACCCCATTTAAAATCCTTGATATTGAGTTTTATTGATAAACAAGGAAGTTGGTTATGTATTTTTGAAAAAAATGGTTATTCTTTAATCATAATACTTTATACATCATGAAATTATCCTTATAGATATCATTTGGACAATACTAATTTGAAAAAAACATAAAAAGTCACTAAAATATGGATTTGAATTTATTATCAATACATCCTCTACATCTTCCTTCGATTACTCAAGTTGAGCCTCCTATGCTTTTTATACTCAAGGTTTAAATTTGATAAAGACATAAATTATTTTATATGAGTTTGATAAATTATTTATAGAAAAAATTGAATCTAATTTTATGATTAAATTTCCAAGGGCATCTAATTATATTTTACTTTCAAATATTGATATATAAAAACTTATTTGTACCTTAAATGGTGTAACCTCTTGGAAGGGCCTCTTTTCAGGAGTTATTAGTGTATCTAGTATTTTATAGAGGATTTACATAAATTGGGTCATCATTTCAGTTATTTAATTTTATAGATATTCTTAAAATGATACACTTAATAGATTTGAGGAATTAATTATTCATCCTTATGCTTCCATCTACATCATTTTTATATATCAAAAATATATTCAGATGGATATTTTCTCTCCAAACTAAACTTATTATATCTTATATTTTTTCAATGGTAAATGAACGATCTTACCCACTCTAATACCATTAATATATATTATGTATTTAATCCAAATTAAAACACACCAAATATTACTAAGTATCATGTTATACTGAAGAAAACTATTCTCTACTAAATTAGAGCCCAAAAAAAACTCCTAAATATAATTGCCCATTTAATTTTAGAGGATCAAGATAAGGATTTGATGGCTCCCTTAATAGTAATTATAATTTAGGATCCCATTTGGATAATTGAGGGTGACAAGGCACTATTTCTTGATGTCTTCCCCCCTCAATTCTTCATATTATTCTTAGATATTGTCAAAAATTAAATTTATAAAGCTTTCAATGAATCCATTAAATATAAATGAATGCTAAAGGACATTAATTGTATAGTTTTTTCTTTGATTCCAAATTATACCAACACCTAATACATGGAATATTTATAACCTATTTCCATATTAAACACTACCTTAAAAAAATTGTAACTAAGGCCATGACCCTTAGAATGTAAAATCTCATACCTACTAGCATCAAGCCTTATAAAAGTGGATTTTTTTTTAAGGTTGTTACATTCTTGATGGGATGTTGTTTTTTCATGAACTCATAAATTATGTGAAATTTAAAAAATAACCTTGACCATGATTATTAATCTAGATGTCAACAAATCTTATCATTAGCTAGGTTGGAGTTTTCTCCTCCTCATCCTCAGAAAATTAGTTTATCAGTTAACTTTTACTTTTGTCTCTAATTGAAAATCTACTCCTTTATTATTGTTCAAGGTTAATGGAGTTCATATTGGGGTTTTCTAATGATACAAATTCATAATACAAGGTTATCACATCTCACTCTATGTTTTTATTATCATATCTAAATCTCTTGGAAAAGCCATATTCATAGTTAAAGAAATTCATAGAACTAAAGGTGTTCCGATCATAGATGGCCTATCTTTTTTCCCACATTTAATTTATTGATGCCACTATTATGTAAGTTAAAGTAGTACACTTTGATTCTTGTGATTTAAAATACATATTTGACCTTTATCACATTGATTTAAAATACATATTTGACCTTTATTTACGTATTTATCTTTTATATGGTAAAGTTTCTAAAATTTTATGGGAGAATTTTATTAATAAATTCCAATCTGGGTCAGCTTCATATGAAGGTAAATGGATTTTAAGGTGGGAAATTTTTAGCTTCTTTAATCTATCCTTAATGTTATATATATATATATATTTTTAAAAAATCTTTGTGGCTCCAAAAAGTATGAAATAAAAGCTCAATACCATTACGATAAATTTATTTTGGAATTGGACTGTTGATGTTAGGATGATACCCACTATCAAATGGGTTGAAGTGTGTAAACCCAAAACAAAAGGAGGCTATGTCATTAGAGAAATTTTAAAATTTAATATTATTCTTGGAGCTAAGATTTTAAGGAGATATTTCCAAGGAAAGCCTCTAGTAAAAAGTACCTTGATTTATATGACCTGTTTAAACTTATATCTACTTAATTTTAGATTAAGGGTTCTTAAATTTTGAATTTCTTGGGGAAATGAAAATATATTATATCCAAATCACTTTATTTGGAAATAAAGAATGGAAGTTTGGTAAATTTTTGGTGTGACTCTTAGTCCTTATTGGGATTTATTTACAACCACCATATATTTCATATTCTCAAATTTTTCTTTTCTAATTGTTAGGGCCATAAAACATAGGATTATTGAACCACAAACCTTGAGTCTTGGGGTTAAAATAGGGCATGAAAAAATCATATGTTGGTAAAATCTTGTTTTCATTTGGATACTATCATTTGTTTTCATAACTTTCTTCTTTCCCAACCTATTTGTAATTATTTATAAAATGATGATCTGAAATGGAGTGGTCAGCCTTTGGGAGATTATGTTGTCAAGATTTTTGGAGATTAAGAAGGAAAATGTAACCCTAAAAACTAATATGGAAAAGTTCAAAAGAGATAGATGGTCTCCACCACCAATTGGTTGGGCTAAAATAAATTTATATGAGGCTTCTAAAGGAAACCTAGGTATTTTGGGAGCAGGTATAGTCATCTGTAACCATGAAGTTAAATTTATTATATGATTATTTGTTAAAATTCCTAATGAGATTAATAATTTATTTAAATTATGGACTCTTATTTTTGGCTTTAAATATGAAATGGATTTAACTATAAGGAACATTAAAATTAAGAGTGAATCCCTATTAATTATCAATCCTAATAATAAGTTTAAGAATATCAATTAGATGCTAAAAAATTTATGTTAATGAGGTTGATATGTTTAAATTCCACTTTAAATATTATGTCTTCCAAATTTACTATAGGGAGATTAATTAAACAAAAAATTAACTTGCCAATTTTGGGGCCAACTCTTTATCTAATGAAAAATGTCTTAAACCAAATGACATCGTCAAATAGTAAAGAATTAAATCTTTAATTGAAAAATATATCTAAAATCCCCCCATGATGAGACCTATCCATAAATGGATCACCATCATGATAATTTTATATGGCATGGTTGTGTTGAAGTAATGATTTTTATATTTTTCCTTGTGGTGGTGGTATTATATTTAGTTGTCTCTTCACTCTCACTTATGACATCATTATTAAGATGGTACCACTTGTGAGACAAAATTAATTTCATTTAATGAATTTGAAATTCATTCCTTCCATTGGCATGTGCTACCTTTATTAATTAAAGGTTTTAATATGGTAAAAAATTAAAGTAATAATGAGAAGGGTAAGTAGATGAATAAAATTGAGTCAATAAAATAAAAATAAATAAAAAATGATGGTATGAAGAGGGATCTAACAAAGAAATAAATCAAAGGGCCTTTAACTGATGGTAACTTGTAATCCATATTCAACTCGTCTTTCATGATTTCTCATATATATGTGAAGGAAATTTTCTAATAAAATATTGGAATGTTGAGGAAATTGTTTATTCAAAGTTAGCAACTAGAAAATTTGATGATATGACCAGTTCTCTTATCCAAAAAGTTATTCAACATATTCGAAGGAAAAAATCCCTCCAAGACCATTCTCATCTCTTTGGTTAATGAACTAAGTAACCATTTTACTGGATTGGATCATAATTTTATTTTTCTAGATCTTAAACTTTAAAATATTGAGAAATTTGTATTTAATCAAGATCAAAATAGGTTAGGAGGGCCATATTTTAAACTAATTGAAACTAAACTTGGTGTGGGGATGTATCACTTTCGTATGTCTTCTCAATCCTAAATTCTCAAAAGGACACTATTACCTCTAAACTCCTAACTATAGACAATATATTTCCCTCTAGGTAATGTTAGTGACTTAGTGAGAGAAGAAAATTAATGAGTTTCCATCCTCAAATGGACAATGCTAAAAATATTAGTAGTAGAAGGTTTTTATTGAAAAATATTTTCCATGTATTAATATAACACTATGGTACAAAACTATTCAAACAAAAAATGAGTGGAATGATCACACTCTAAAGTCACATTGGTCAAAAAACAAAAATCTTAATACAAGTTTAATTTTTTTTTTAAATAAAAAATAACCAAAAAGTGGTGAAAACATAAAACAAAATTCATAAAAAGTCAATTAAAAAGTAAAGAACATCTAAACAATAATAAAACCAATAGTAGTGGAGGAATAGGTGGTGGGTTTTCTAACTTTTTACCCAAAACCCCAAAGTATTGAAGTTTTGAAGGCTTAAAAATACACAAAAACCAATATGATCCCATTAGTCTACTTGCCTATCAACAATTCAATCAAAGTGGAATGTGGAGTAGTCGAACTCCCAGGATTCCTCATTGATTACCTTCATGTGGGAGCCAACATTAGTGACTTCAATAATATTGGATAATAATAATAAGGTACCTATATTTTGAAGGCTTTGGAGTGAAATTCACTATTTATTTTATTTCTTATCAGCCTTGATTTTTAGCTTAGGCCTTAATTTTGTGTAATCTTCCATTCACTAGACAACGTAAGGAATTTATGTAATCTATTTTTTAATAGACTATATTGATATTTTGTTCTACTCCCTAATTCTTAATGCTTATATTTATCTTTTTATACACATGCAAGGGCCCTTCCCTCATTTATAATATCAAAATTGACTATTCACTATTAAATGGACATAGATTTGCAATAGTAAAAATTAAATATTTATTTTTAAAATAATAAAGTTTATAAATTTAAATCAATAAATGTGGAAGAGATGTATGATATGCATTGTGTATTATACAATATTTTGAAATGTTTGTTTTATATCTAGAAAGTTAAAGATTAGTAAATTTTATTGAACATGAAAAAACACTAATAATATCTAACCAACATGCATAGACATGCAAATAAGAAACTATTAAGAATAAAATAATAATCATAAAATAAATAAAAGATAAACACAATTATTAATATCATTTTAACATACATAAGAATGCAAATCTGAAGACTCCTAAGAATATTAAATCTATTAAGATAATAATTTCTTAGTATAACTATTTGAAGTGGGCACCTTGTCAAAGTCATACCATTTTTGGGTATGCTTTAATTTTGTAATCATTTACATTTTCAAAAATATCAACTCATGATATAATTCATTATATAGATAAATCAAAATTCTTACACTTTTTTTAGTTCAAAAATTCTATAAAGATCTATGAAAGTGCAATTTATATTGTATTAATTTTTTGGAAAAAAATATAATTTTCTAAAAATAAATCAAACTATCATGTAGAGATCCCAAGTCACTATTGAGATCACATATCCCCTATGATATTTAATTGCCCCACTTTATTTAGGTATTTAACCAAATTTTGAAATTTATATTAAATATTTGTCTTTGTGAACCACTTAACTTGGTAAGAAAACTTCTATGCCTTGATCACTCGATAGAGAGAATATTTTGATTTCAAGAATTTTTTCCATTACATATATGACCTAGTCAATTATTAATTGTGTTAAATAATTATGATTTAACTATGTGTCATATAACTATTTAGGAATATATTCAAATGTCTAAAAATGGGTGAAAAGTATGGTGAGAATAATTCCACATTGAACACTTGATGTAACCAATTATATGGTGGAAAGTTTAGCTTAAAGGAGTTAGTTCCCACTTTATTGATGGTTTTTTAAGGTCAACATCAGAGAGGATCACGTTTATATTTTAAAATTTTAAAATATTTTGTCTGAAAATGTAACCATATGTTATCACCAACCTAGAACTAGTGAGGGTCCCCATGTTAGGTAGGATGCTACTTCTAATTGGTTTACCTTAGGATTTCTCACACATATTATTATATTTTTTAAATTTGTTCAGTATATTTATTGGTATGCTTGACTCTTTATATCCATAAAGAGATACTTCCTTTAATGCAATAGTTAATGCCACATCATTTTAGGGTTACAACTGAAATGCAAAATATATTTGAAAAGGGTTATGTCCTATGGAACCATAGAGGAAAAACTTATAACTATGTTTCATGTACCATAAACTATCATCCCTTATTAGTAGATGTTTTTGATTATACCTATTAAATATATGCATAACCATATGGTTAACCACTTATAATAGAAATAGGTGGATTTGGTCATCTTGGTGTCCATTATGGATCACAATGTACCTTTAAAAGTGTTAATAAACCTTTTATCCCTATCTGACATAATGATATATGGTAAGATCAAGTGGACATAAGCATGCTCAAAGTACAGCCTCATAATGTATTTAGATTTTATTATCATTATACAAGGCTCCAACTCATCCATTTGTTTTTAAAAATTGTGATTAAAGGGTAATAACACCATGCAAGACTCATTAAAAATAATGAACAATAGATATTAAAGATAATAATTAAGTAACAACATTCTAACATGATATAATACTTAAAGAATTAAATGAAAGTAAATGGAATAGTGAATAATAAATGGCAATTAAGGCCAAAGGGGAATACATTAATAGATAATTGAAATTATCAAATCTAAGATTGATAGTGCATAGTAATGTCGATAAAAGGACTTTGAAATGATGCACACTTAGATCCCAAATATTTATATATCTTTTTTTTTATTAGAGGGACATAATTTGTGGTACATTTATCATGATTTGGTACATAATAAACTTCCAAATATGACCCTTTTTTATTTATTATCACATTAGGAAAAAAAATTGTGTCCCTAGTTATTTTTAGTATCCAAAAAAATTTAAGATCCTTTAAGCATCAACCAATGAGTATTACACCTCTCATAGTTTTGAATTCATATTAGTAACTCTTATAATTATATATATTTTTAAGTGACCCTAATCTATCCTAAAAAGACATCAAATACCAAAAAACTATGAAATAAATTGGTCCAATCCCATTTGAGGGTTATTTATATTTATTATAGTGATATGAATTGAGGTTTAATGTAGTTCTAGTACTTGTGAGTATACCAACCCAAGTGAGAGAAATGAATTCCACCTTCATTCATAAATAATTATACTCAACTACATTAATTTAATTTTACCTTAAAATTATAAAACTATACATAAATATTAATCCTTCGAACCACATTTAGTCTTGAAGAGTATAAATATAATTTTGATATTGTACATAAAACTTGTGAATGACTTGATACTTTTCATGTACTTGTCCTTCCAATTCATTAGCATAATTTGTATGTCTATAAAACTATAAAATTAAAATTAAGAAATATTTAGTGCCCAAGATTAAAAAAATGAAAGAAGAAATGAGGTCCCACAAAGGAAAATGGACATAATTATCGAGCCACCAATTATGACCAGTTCAAAATCAGTGAACTACAAATTATGACCTACACATAAATGGTAGAGGAAAGATATGGATATGTATAGCCTTAAATAAAAATAAGGGATATAAAATAAAATAAAATGAGGATATCATGACCATGCCAATAAAAAAAGAGAGAGGAAACACACTAAAAGGCACCATTAAATAGCTAATTTGAACAAATAATCCATATGTAAAAAACATAATAAAAACATTATACAAAAATTAGGTTTATACATATTTCTCCACTTTTATTTTCATGTGTATGTTCATATAAAAGTAAAAAAATGAAAAATCAATTCCTAGATACTACACAAATAATGGGAGATTAGTTCTAAATGTTTTGACTGGGTGAAACCATGCCTTTTCACCAAAACATTTGGTGTATCTATGAAAATTCACTAATGCATATAAGTAATAAATATCTTAGTAATTTCAAAATAAATTAAATTGAAAATATATTTACTAAAAATGAGTAAAGGAAAAAAAATACTTGGTAGTACATAGCCATGTTATCAATCTCAAAAATCTACTAATGAAATTATAACTAACTAATTTTAAATATCACTTTCAAAACTCTACTAATAAAATTGTAACTAAATAATTTTAAAGAAAACTATGGAAATTTAGGCTAATGATATTTAAAGTGAATTATATAAACTAAAATAGAGTTTTAAAGCAAACTTTGAAAACTTAAATTGACAAGTTTTAAAGACAACTCTATAAATTGAAGGATTTTAAATAAAATCCTAGAATTTAAAGTGTGCTTCTTGATTAGATAAGTAGAGATCTAACCCTTCTTAGTATATTTTGTTAAATCATATCCAAAACATATAAATCTATATTAAAAAATAGCATAACTGTTGATAGAATATTTTGTTAGTTACCCACTTTTGAGGTGAAGGATATACCTACCCCTTATTATGACTCATCTCATCATGTGAATCATGTGTTATCATATAAAGTAATATTGATATTTTTAATCATTAAAATTATATGTATAACACACATATGTAATTATGTATAGATATCATTATGTAAAGCTCAATATTAATATATGATTGATATGTGGGTGACCATTATAAGTGGGATGGTAAGTGGCATGCCCCAATTAACTTCTTTTTGTTTTTTGTTTTTTATTTTTTTAGGGGGTGTAAAAATATGCTTAAATGTGGTAAGAAATGGCAATAAAAGTAACCGATGTATATATGTAGTATCCTAATGTGATGAGGTGCATGGAGGATTATATGATGTATTAATATAATTATTATATGATCAATAGACACATGAGTGTATCATGCCTTAAATCACAATATATAAGTCATAAAATTATATAAACATGTAAGTGTAATTCCCCAATTGGAAATATATAAAAAAACTATTCAATATTGTAAGGAATACCTGAAAATGATGACTTTAGTGGAAATATATATCTCATAGGGTTGATAAAGAAAATGGCAAAGGATATGCTAGAATATAACCATGTGTCCCATATATATATATATATATATATATAGAGAGAGAGAGAGAGAGAGAAGCATAAATAATAATAGTAACATGCTTGAATATAGATAACATATAACAACATATGTAGTAAGTTACATAATTACAATTTAACTATATGTAAAAAAGATATGAGGCGGGTGAACCCATCATAATATAATCAATGTAGGATCAATAGGCACATAGGTAAATGAAGTTATGTATAAGTTAAATAGGATCAATGAATCTCAAGGTATATGTATGAGTATGATTCATTTCCACCAAAGGGTATAAGATCACAAGAGCATACTCCAATGATTGGAAATGAATTTTCCAAAATGAAAAAGTTCTATAATATGTTGGAATATGTTATCTATATTCAAGTATGTTACTACTATTATTTATGTTGCTCTTCTCTCTCTCTCTCTCTCTCTATATATATATATATATATATATATATAGAGAGAGAGAGAGAGAGAAGAGCAACATAAATAATAGTAGTAGCATACTTGAATATAGATAACAGATTCCAACATATTATATAACTTTTTCAATTTGGAATCTGTTATCTATATTCAAGTATGTTACTACTATTATTTATGTTGCTCTTCTCTCTCTCTCTCTCTATATATATCTATATCTATATATATATATAGATATAGATATAGATATATAGAGAGAGAGAAATATATATATATATATAGAGAGAGAGAGAGAGAGAAGAGCAACATAAATAATAGTAGTAACATACTTGAATATAGATAACAGATTCCAAATTGAAAAAGTTATATAATATGTTGGAATCTGTTATCTATATTCAAGTATGCTACTACTATTATTTATGTTGCTCTTCTCTCTCTCTCTCTCTCTCTCTCTCTATATATATATATATATATATATATATATATATATATATATATATATATAGAGAGAGAGAGAATCATAAATAATAGTAGTAACATGATTGAATATAGATAACATATAGTAACATATGTAGTAAGTTACATAATTACAATTTAACTAGATGTAAGAAATATATGAGGTAGGTGAACCCATCATAATATAATAAACATAGGATCAATAGGAACATAGTTAAATGAAGTTATGTATAAGTTATATAGGATCAATGAAGCTCAAGGTGGATGTATGAGTATGATTTTTTTTCCCCAAAGGGTATAAGATCATAAGAGCACACTCCAATGATGGGAAATAAATTGTCCAAGATGAAAAAGTTATATAACTAAAGTAATGGTGTTTTATCATTGATATCATAAAATATGATCAATGAAAATCATAAAGAATATGTGGGGACAATGCCCCTAGTGATAGTATATGAACAAGAAATAACTCAAGTTTATAATTGGTGTAAGTGTTTAAGTTTCATCAAACTCTTAAAGGTTTTTCCTTTTCAAAAAAATTTCCTTTTCATGTAACCAAGTTTTAGGACCATGTATCAATTTCTCTCTAATAGCCAAAGATCTTAGCTAGTTTGGTTTCATCTTGAATTTATAGTATTTTGATTTTCTTATAGTACTAACTCACCAATATGGAATTATCTTGATTTGATCTTATTTTTATAAGCTTCCTTTAGGTGACTTTGATAAAATCTCAATTTATTTATAGAATGGATATGTGATTCATCCAAAATTTTCAATTAATGTAAGCATTTAATCTTTATTCATTTTCATCAACGATACCTTTAAGAAAGAAAAGTAGATAAGGAATCTCAATCTCTAGAGGGAGAACTACATCCAAACCATAGACAATAGAATAGGGAGTTTCCCCTATCATTTGATATTTCCATAAGGCATATATAATATTGATATGAAAATATTTGCGATGTTTAGTAATAATTTTACTCATGATATTGGTAATTGTCTTATTTGTAGCTTCAACTTAGCTATTCCCTTGTGTATAGTAAGCAATAAAAAATGTACATCGAATAATAAATTTAACACAATATTTTTTAATTTTATTATTATTGAAATATGAACCATTACCAATAATAATAGAATATATAAAGATGAATCAATATATGATATGTGTCATTATTAATCTATAGATGTCTCCATTAGCGGTAGATTCTAAAGGAATTCATTCAATCCATTTGGTAAAGTATTTAGAAGCTAAAATGATACACTCAATACTTTAATATGATGATGTATTAATATTTCCCACTAAATTAAAACCCCAAATGTAAAAAATCCATGTAGAAACAATAGGTTGTTGCTCTTGATATGGTGCATGCATCGAATTATTATGTTTTTGGAATTGTTCACAAACTTTTGTACATTATTGAAAATCATGTTCATTTTAAGGATAATAGTAATTCATTCTCAATTATTTTTATGACATTGTATTTTCACTAAGGTTTCAATAACATTCTTTATCATGTACCTATTTTAAGGAAATATAAGTTTTTTCACACCCAATGCATATAAGTAAGTGATCATTAAAGGATCTCTTGAAAAGAGTGTCACCAATGATAAAATTTGAATTTAATCTCTTTATAATTTCATTTTGTATTTTATAAAAAAGAAGGTCTCGTCTTTTTTTTTTAAATATTGGTATAATAGTCTAAATTATTTATGCCATTGTTAATAGATAACACATCTAGCCCATCTAGATATGGTAGTGCAATGATCAATTTTTGTAATTTATTAATAGTTAGTGTAGCTTGATCATCAATGAAATTGATAAATATAATTAAATAATCACTAGACATAGCATTATCATAACGATAATTTCTTCTAGGAACATCTTCAATATCAACGTCATTAAAGTGGGTAAATAAACTACATACTAGATCTCAATATGTAATTATTTTTTCTTCTTTTTCTTAATAAATACTTTTCATTTAATTCATGGAGAGTTGATAATCTCATATACTTGTATTTATTTTATCTTTAGTATCATGTGGTGTAAAAACTTGAATCAAAGCCTTGCACTCTAATATATTTTTGGTACATGAAAATCTCAATCAATATGCTAATGGCATAATTTGAACCTAAGGTGTCACTAATAAAATGCCAACCTCAAAACCTAAATCAAAATTTTACCCATAAAAATAAATCCTTCATATATTTTTCACATTAGTATACATTAAAAACTCATCTCGAAAAGTGTTATTCATAGGAATGTGTTGTAATAAGGGAGTTAGAGTGAGTTTGTTAGTGATGAATTATATTTTACCAAATTTTTGTGGTATGAATTTAAGATCAATATCCATTGTTAGCATGACCTAATTCTCTATGTATCTAGACATATAAAACTTATACACAAGTTCCTTAAAGTAATAATATTATAAATATCATGAGTGTTAGTACTATACATGTGATATCTAAGTTTCTACGTGGAAATCTTAATTATTATTCACAACTTTTAAATTGAGTTGTAATTATTTTATTAATCAACTAATGTGTGATTTGTGTAATAAATATATATTTCATCATAATATTATGCTAATAAGTTACCCAAGGTATGTTTAGTTGTAAATCTATTTATTAATAATGATATATCAAGGATAAGTGGTATCACAATTGGAGGATCAACTTGATAATATTTGATTTCATCAAAAACATTTTGAAATTATTCATCCCATTCAAATTTTGTACCTTTTCATGGTAATATATAAATAGGTAGAATAATAATATCTAATTGAGATATAAACTCTCAAATGGCTTAAATTTTTTTTTGTAAAATTCTCATTATTTTAATTCGATAGGTGAAGACATATAAAAAACGGCTTGTAATTTCTTAGGATCAACTTCAATGTCATGTCAAGAAATTGGATATCCCATTTTTTATCCAAATGTATCGTAAAATATGCATTTCTTAGGATTTAACTGTACAATGTATTTTCTTAATATTTTGAATTTTTTTAAAAAAGTTTTTAACATTATTTTAACATTTCTTTTATTTTCCCAAGGTATCATCAACTTAATATTATCCAATATATTATATGTAATCATGATATATGTGTGTCACATCCCTTTGATAAGTAGTACTGGAGTTCTAAAACATGAAGGCATAACAACACAAAAAAATTAATCTAATGAATGGTGAAGGTTGTTTTATAATGATTAGTTGGATGTATCTTATTTTAATTATAACTAACACATCCATCCATAAAGGAGAGAATATCATACTCAATGGTAAAATAAAAAATAATATCAATATTAGGCAAAGGTAATTCATCCTTAGTAAAATCTTTGTTCAATTATCTAAATTCCAAATATACCCTAATGTGCCCATTAGGTTTGGAAATAGGGACAATATTATAAATCCAAGGTGAATAGTCAATAGGGTCTATAAAACTTACAATTAATAATATTTGAATTTTCTGTTTAACTAATAAATAAACTTTATGATGTATATTTATAATATTTTTTACTTCATGAATACCTAGGTTATTTATTTCCAATCTTTCACCTTTGCACCATGTTTTAGTTACACAGGTATCCTATTCAATAGTGTTCCAAAGTATCTTGAACAAGATGAAGAGGTGATTTTGATTTATTAGTAATGAATAAATTTTACATCAAAGGTATTTTACTTTTGTCATCAAAAGATGGTGTATTATTAAGCATAAATGATGAAAAAGGTCTTCCAAAGTATTAGGGGGTATAATATAATTTTAAAATATCAAAATTATTCATGCCATATCTATATTTCTTAAAAATAATAGGAGTAAATTAGATTTTAGATAATTTTTCATCTATACTATTATTGAAAGAGTCATTATCATCATTGGTTTTACTAATTTCTACTACATCATATGTATGCATTCTTTCCATGGGAATAGTTAATTTAAGAAATATAATTATTGATTATATTAAAATAATATATCGAATGACATTTTCTATGTGTTTGAAAACTTTGAAAAATAGAAAGGAACATATTTCATGGGAAAAGTATAGTGTAAGCCTCTAAAAAAAATTAAGCATCTATTTATTGTAGAGGGGAAAATATTCATGGCATGAATGCATGACCTACCAATAAAAATATTATAGCTTGCATCATTATAAATCACTATAATTACACTTTTCCCAACTCAATGAAACTGAGGCGTAATAGATATCTAAGATAATATCACTAATAAAAACATTCAAACCTAATATAATGCTTACAAAAATAAATGATAATTAAATTAAATAATGAATAAGAAACCATAATGAAAGAAAAAGGGAAAGAAATAGAGAACTAAAATGATAAAATCTAAGATTGACAATGCCTATAAATGTAAATACTAGGACTCTATAATTATTTACACTAAGATTCAAAAGTTTTTTGGTGTTTTGTTAGAGGGATAAAATCAATAATCTATTAATATAACTCAATACATAATTGATTTCCAATTATGACCCATTCCTAATGATTACGATCCATGCTTATGAGTATGTCCTCTGCTACTTTTCAATATCTAAAACATTTTAAGATCTTTAATCATCATTAAATAATTAGTGTGCCTCTCTCAGATTTTTGAATTGGTAATGGTAATTTTTAGAATTGTATATATTTTTAATTAATGTTAATCTATCCTAAAAATGCATCAAGATAATATATATATGAATATAAGTAGCTCATATCCCTTTGAGGTTTTAAAATACATATCATAGTGTTTTGAATCATGACATAAATTAGGCCTAGTGTTTCTAAGTGTCACAACACAAGTGAGAAAAAGAGCTTCCACCTTCTCTCCCTAGATAATCAAATGCAACTACATGAAATTCACTTAAACTTTATTGTTGTACAAGTATAAAGAAATAGAAATCCTTGAAATTAAGTTCATTATTGAAGATAAGAATTTACATATTGAGATCACACCTAAGACTTATGAGTGCTTTGATACCTATTGTTACTTCTCAAATAGTTTTCCTTGAAATGCCTTATCATGTTATTTATATACAGACTTCTCAAATTAAAATGAATAACTTATTGGTGCCAAATATAACACATGGAAATAAGGGAAAACAAATAATGAGCCTAGATATTGAAGAAAGGAGGAAGGAAGAAATGTTCCATAGATGTAAATGGACACAATTGGCATGCCACTTATTATAACAAATTCATAAACGACAAACTACCAGTTTGACTCACACAAAGAAACTACAAAGGAAAGACATGAGAGGTCTCTAGACATAGATAAATCATAAAAAATAGATAAAATATAATAAAAAGAGAGATTAATACCACACAAATAATGAAAGAGAGAGGAAAACACATGTAAAGATGTTAATGAGTACCTAATTTGAACCAATGATCCATATACATAAATCTATTAAAACAATTATAATAATAATCCTCATACCAAAATTATATGTTTACACCATTTTGGAAAATACTTTAACCATAACAAAGACACATTAATTACCATGCCTATTCATGGGAAATCTTAACATCAAATCCATGGAGATTGACTTCCAATGTAAATCAAAAATTAGTAAACATGTGTAAAGGCCCTTATTCTTAATATTGGTTTTACTATTTCACATATTTTGCATGATTTATATGCCTATTAACATCATGATGAAAATTTGGATAATCTAATTAGTTAAGTAGCACTATAATTATCTTTTTCACCCCAAAGTGTCATATATATCGAATGTAATAAGATTATCAAATGATATTTTTTAGGATATGAATTATATGATCTAATTTGTACTTTTGAGTTTGATTTCCAACTTGTAATATTGATATTGTATCTTTTATAACTTGTAATTACTAAGACAAGGTAATTTATTGAGAAGTGGGTGGGGGATTATTTGTTTGAGAATGGACATGGGAATTTGTTGGAACTATTTTCCCTAACTAATTTGAAGTATTATTTATATTCCTAGGATTATATTGGAAAGGCAAAATTTGGTATTTATAGGAAGAAGGAATGGATACATGTCATTATGTAGGGGGAAGATGCTATTGAGTTCAGTTATACTATGGGATGGAAATACATCATTGCATAGGAGGAATATGTTGTGTTTGACTAAGGACTTACTACTAAAAGATAGTAAATTTTTATTATGTATAAGTAAATTATTGGATTAAGGGAAATTATTTCTATATTTTAGAAGGAATGATATTAGAATTACATGGGGAAGGTGGGAATTATAAGGAATATTTTATATAGTGACTTGTTGGAGAGAATTTAATTTATGTAACTATTTGGAGGGAATTTGAACATATAAAATTTAACATGTGGGATTACTCATCACTTGGTGAGGATTAGTGTTGGATAGATATTTTTTAGGCTAGCAAAAGTACCTATGCTATCATTGGATTAAATCCCCTTCATTTAACAGTGAAGCTCTCATATGCTTTATGTCTATCTACTTCTAACTATTCACAACTTTTAGTTATTCATATTTTATACAAATTATTCATAAGATAAACATAAGTTATCATATGTCAGGGTATTACTTTAATCACAAAGTTTATGAACCATAATAGAGTGATTTTTCCATAACTAAGTGGTTGTTTACAAGAATGTGTAAAGAAGTTCTAAGAAATAGATAATGAAGAAACTACAATATGTGAGAAGAAATAAGTTTCACTTCATAATAAGTAGTTTTACAGAGTTTATTGAATTTGTACAAATGGATAAGCACTCAAGAGATTATAATCCTTTCAATAAATTATTAAGAAATACTAGAATTCATATTTAGATTTAAAGATAACACAAAGTTTACCATTTTAATATTCATATAATGCACCAAATGATCTCCTTAGATGTAAATTTCCATATAATCAACTTTATTCTTATTAACTTTGAACCAATTTTATACAAAAGAAAAAAACTTGGAAATCTAAATGCAAAGTTTTAGATTGCCTAAACTCTCTTGATTTAGTTACAATTGCCTTTCAAAAATTACCATCCTTTGGCATTAAGGCCTTCCCTATTATTTATACTAATTAAAATGTCAAAATCAATTAGGAGACAACTCATTAAATTGGCATGTGCTACGCTAAAAACTAAAAACCATTGAGAGGCATCCTCCTATAATTTCTTCTACGTGGCATGAAATGGTTGATGACATGTAGCCATTATCATTTTCATTGTTCTAATCAAATACAATCTCTTTGGATGTTACACAAATCTTGCTTAAGTAATTTGATTTTACAAAATAACTTCAAGTAATGGTGTCTAATCAAGTTAATTGAGACTTACATTTTACAAAGTAAATTCCTTTTATAAGTAACTTACACTAAATGACAGTACTTACAAACTAATTACTCAAAATAAATTTACGTCAAATCTATTTATAAATAAAATAGAATAAGATAGAATAAGTTGTCAATAAAAGAAGTAATAATAGTCATTCCAAGTCATGAACCTATGATCTACACTTTTCCCTATTTTTGATATGCTGAGACATCATGAACTAGATTGTTGTGTCATCTAATTTGGCAACTAATTGCCTTTCAGTTTCATATCTCAGTAGTTCCCTTTCCAGCTTCTTATAATAATCTTTCACATTTTCAAGCCTGGGTTCTATCCTATTGACCTCTTTTTAAATTTTAATTAATTCTTTTATATATTGTGTTGTGAAAGGATTTGTGGCTTTTTCAATTAACTACTTGAATTATTGGTGCAATTTTTTAGGTGTCCTTGGCATTTTATCAAACCAAAAATTTGTGAGATAGAAAATTCAATCCTCCAAATCCACTTTTATGTTATGAGTATCTTCTTCTAAAGTATTCATTCCTCAAGCATTGCCCCAAGAATATGCATATGGAAATATATAATGTGTTTCTCTTGTTTTGATTTCTTTATCAATCCTTTTGGAATAATTTTTTCTTCAATCAAAACATTCTCACTAAAGTAATTTATTTGTTGAAGACTTTCTTACTGCAATTCAAAAATTCCATTCTCATTTTTTATCTCCTTCATCATTGTCTTTATCTATTCTAATTTATTTTCAATATTTACTAGAGTACCTATGACCTTGGGAAACCATTTATATGCAGTTTTTAACATTTTATCTATCCACTCATCAACTACTTTGGCTTTGTCCCTAGTTTCTTTTGCCTTTATTATTATTTGTTGATCAAATGAACCTCCTAAAATTAATGATTATTTTTGAGAATATCTTTCCACATAGAAAATTATTTCATACAACTTAAGAATTTGTTCCTTTAACATATGTTTATCAACTTTCTCTTCATCGATCTTCTAGAAAAGAGTATTGATTAGGATCTATGTGTCATATTTCAATCCCTCTATAATGACTTCTCCAAGGGATATCTTTGTGACTATTAAGTCTTATTTAGTGACTTCACCTTTATTCTTTCCCTATAGAGGAACCAGTATCTATGTAAATTTCTATCTTGAAGGTTCAATTATTAGCTTAGAAGTCACTTTAGAACTTTTGGACTTTTTACCCTTACAATCAAGACTTCTCAGAAGTAGGAAGTCTATCTCCTCCGAGTTAATTTATTATTTATTCATAGGAGTAATTTTCAAATCCAACCATGAAGATAAATATATACCAGTAGAAGTGGATGAATGTGATACCATTTGTTGTTGATTATTTCTTAACACTATCTCTTGAGAAGGAACTTTTTATACATCTAAAATATTTTAAACATCAAAAACTATTTGTTCATATTTTTCCTTTTCTTTCTCTTTCTCAAGTTATTTCTCCTTCTCTCTCTCCTTATCTATCTCTACTTCTTTCACAGGTTCTTTTTTTGGTTATTTCTCTACTTCCTTCTCTTTTTCTTTCTTTGCCTTTGTCTCTAACTCAAGTCCAGTAGTTACTTACTCCTAAGATACTTTCTAGGATGCAGTCACCTCTCAATAAGTTACCTGATCTAGCTCTTTTTAGGTTTGAATAGAAATAATAGTGGGGTGATCTTTAGAAGGAGGTGGAGGATGAGTAACATTAGTCTCCTTTTGAATAGGTTTGTTAGAATACTTGAAGATTAGATATTTTGTAGGTGGCATGAGTGTGGATAGGTTTACATCTTTCACTACTAGCTGAATATTTTTAACCAATAATGAAGATGAAGGTGTGATGGGTGTGGTAGGAATGGGAGTGGTAGGAGGAGTGATTATGGAAGAGACCAGAGGAGATGCAAGGGTATCTAGTTAGATTGGCTCCTTTTATTTCACCATGGAGTATGTGTCATCAGCATTCTTTTTCAATTTTAACTTCTTCTTTGGCTCTTGGCTACTTTCTCCTTGCACTAATTTCTTCTTATGACTAAATTGACCCATTTATGTCATTACTAGCTCTTTCATACAGAAGAACTTACTGAGAATCCATGTTGAAGTCATAGCAAGAACCATTTAAGTTCTCTCATCAATAGTCTTGACTTGATTCTTCCTGAAGTCAATCTCTAGAAGTGGAGTATTATCCCCTCCCATTAAATGATAAGAATCATGATTTACTTGCTCATCATCCTCCATATCTTTTAGAATGGTAGATAAATTAAATTAATGAATTTATTTAATAGTCATCCTAATATTGTCTCTTCTTCTCACTTCAAATTGTTCTCTACAATCAATCTAAAAGTATTCTAGTGTAAGAATGTACACATACTCAAGAGAAACTTTGTTTTGAGCTATGCCTCTACAATCAAAACTTTCTCTAACTTCAACAAGTGATTGATTGTAGTTGTGATATATTTCTATTTGTATACTTTTTTCCTTGTAAATGCTTTCACAATGGTAGTGTCCAATGATAATGGGAAAATCGATAGAGGAATAGTGAAATTTTGACTGTAAATCATGCAACTCTACCAAATTTATGCATAGTTCCATAAAAATTCATTTATCATTATGGTACCTTGGCAATTTGACTGGTATCCCTATGAAACCACCAAATCTAAAATACATAAAATTTAATAATTAAATGAAAATGTACCCAAAATGAGAAACTACCTCCAAAACTACATTTGATACATTTTTGGCCTTTAAAAAAACATTCAACTTATAGATGACATCATAAAAGAATCTAGCATTTATTCTCTTATAGTGTTTCAAGTATTCATTTAAAGTTAAATGAGGGTAGTATTCATATATAGGATTTTTACCAACATCCCTTTTGTAGTTAAACTAAAAAAGATCCATTTACTGTTGTTGCATATACTAGATATGAAGTCATCTTGAAGTCAAGATTTTATAATATGTTACTTAGCTGGTGTTAAATATTATCACTTATCAATCTTGACCATTTAATCATTGTAAAAATTTTATTAACATCAATAGCCCTAATGTATGCATACATCTATGTTGAAAAGCACTTAGCATTCTTCTCTCCATTTATTCTACATAACAATTGGGTGATATCATCCACTTCTTGAACCAAATTAGATATTACTATTTGATTTGGAAATTGTGAAGGCTTCTTCACTTTCTTCAAATAATTAGTATTCATTATCTTGATACAATCTGATGTCTTATTCTCCTATTGGATTTTAGATTTCTCCATTGATACATCAAACACTTTATATCTTGATAGAATCTTCAAATAGTAGTAAAAATATTGAACATCTAACCTTGTCACCACATTGTTAGTAGCATCTTTTATTATCCTAAGAAGAGAATCATAATACTTATTACACTTTAGGATAAACTTAGGAAGTTGTGCAAAACTTGGGAATGCTACAACCTATAGGATCCCACTATTGGTCATTGCTTACATGAGTGGTGTTTTGATTATGGCTTTTGACCTTTCTAATAGATCAATTATTGAGACATCCCATGTTAGTATCACTTATCTTAGACAACTTGGAAGTAATATAGGACTCAATGGGATATCCTTCATATTCATACTTCATCTTTATTTCCTTTGATTTCTCAACTCACTTTACCTTAGTCTTCCCTCTCCTACTTGGCCCTGAAACTTCTTCAAGTGATAACTCAAGAACTTCTTCAATCAAAGTTACTACTTCTTCTACTCTAATTACTTCTTCTTTTGATCCTAACATTTGTCATGATTAATAGTGGGAAGAGTTTGTATATGCTCTAAAAAACTCAATAAATGTTCCTATTGATTTAGAAAAAGTCAAGCAAATGGGTCAAATTATGATCTTGAATAACACTTCAAAGTAAGCTTTAGATATTAGGAACTTCCAGAAGTAGAAAGTTTTGAAAAGTCCAATAAATTCATGCTAAGTAATAGGGTGTCAAAACTCTGAGGTCTAGTAATTTTACAAGTCTCTAGTGTTAGAAACTCTGAGCAAGTGATAAGCATTTATAACTATGGGTTTCTATGGACAAGTTACTTGGGTTTGAAAACCTGATGAAGTAGTAGTGTGTAATTAGAATGCTGAAGAAGTAAGTAGTTGTTGAAAATCCAAGTAAAATGTTCTTTGAGATCTTTGGATTTCTGGGGACCAGCTACATGGGTTTTGAGACTTTGGGAAGCAAGTAATTTTGAAAATCATGGGAAATACATTCTAAGTCAAATTCTAGGGCATCTTATAGGATAAATCAATGTTTTAGAATTTTTCTTAGGTTGTTTTCATGCCAAGTCTTTTTGAGGATTTTACAAGGTTTTACAACATCAACATGCATGCAAAAATAACCTTCAAATGTAGGCAAAATAAGAAAATGATAGATAAACCTTCAAGGTAATAAATGAAAACACAAAATTGAAGGAGAAATAATCTACATAACTTGAATGTAAATGGGTCATTAAGGAATCACTCAAAAATTGCTCTACAAGTTCAAATAGTATCACTCAAGATTCATAGGGGCAAAAAATAGGTCAAATAACTTGAAATCCAAGTGAGAATTCAAGGGTATTTTTCAATATTAATAATATCCCATACATTTATGATAAATAAGTTACATATGGGAAGAAGACAAGTAATAATTTTGACATTTGTCAAGTTTCATGAACTACTTTGCTTGAGTTGGTGTATGAAATCAAGTACCTCCAAAAGACTAATTTGGTCTATGCTTGTGAAGGCTTCAGAATTTTTAACTCTGACTTCTTTTAATTATGAATTTAATCAAGTGAAGCAACTTTGAAACACTAAGTTATTATCAGTAGTGCTTTGTTTTATGGGTTTACAAAACTACTTTACTTCAGCTTTCACTAGAAGCAAAGTCATTACTCAATTCTAAATTGATCTAGATAGTGTAATTCAAATTTTTTAAGACAACTTACTTCAAATGGCATAATTAAATTATCTTTAATAACTTTAATTAGCTTAGTAATGAATCCCAACACTTATTTTCTTTGGATCTCTTGGAAAGATAGATAAAATGGGTTATATGAGAATGACCTAGGCAGACATTTCTAACCTTCTAGAGCAATTTGAAATAATTGGGAATGAAAGAAATCATAATGAAAACAAATAAAGATTAAGTCTTAATTATTAGACTAATTTTTAACAAGTACAACTAACTCATAAAAGACAGAAGACAAATTTTAATAAGGGTAACCTAAAATTTCATTTGTAAAATTTTGGGGAACAATAGTTGGTATATGTATTTGTAGATATTTTACAACTACTTATAAAAGATATTGAGGTTTAAGTTTCTCAAGAATAATTATTGTTTCAACATTGGGAAATGGTTTAACCAACGTATCTTTACTTAGATGTTCAATTAGAGGATTAAATCATGCATTAAGTACCAAAGAAGAAATATCATTAAACATTTTATGCATTCATCATACTTGAGCTTAGATGTTAGTTGAGACTTAGGGTGAGGTTATAAGTAGCTCCTTCACTTTCCTAGATGTTTCTATAGTTTTGGACATTATAAAATTTTGGGTATCATGACTAAAATATGTTTCATCATCATTCCATTTAGTAATTTAGATAGTACTTGGTGGTAGTGATTTTTTATGCATATTTTCTAGAGGAAAATCATGAGTAGCTTTAACATCCAAATCTAATAAATGTAAAATGATGTCTTCTTTAATATAAAAAAAATGTGGCTCAAATTTCTGTTGAAATAAACTATGCCTCAGTTCCACTTCCTCTTACACACCTTGGTTAACCTCCACATTGTTTGGATTTATAAAATCTTCATGTTCATGAGGAGAAGTAGGTTGATATGTGAATGGATTAGTTTGAAATTAAGCGTAATCATCCTCATAAGATAAATTATAGGCCATATCACTTCTTGTATAATGAGTTATATTGAACATTAACTTTGGAATAAACTTAGATAGAAATGAGAGAATAGGATGTTTGGAAATTGAAAAAAGAAAGATTGGATTTGAACAAAGTTGATCTAAACACAAGAGACTAAAATGCAATCTTGATTAAAAATCATCTTAGAATGGTAACTTAAGAACAATAATATAATATGTTCAAACCCACATGGATAGATTAATAGTATGATCTCAATTAAGGAAGGTACGGTTTGAGACACAAATTTGGACACGAGTAGTAGAAATACTAATTCGAAATAGGAACATGGGAAGTTTAATGGTATACTTTCACATAAAAGAGGTATGAAATATACAAGTTTGAAAAAAAATGGACTAGTAACATGAACACAATAATGCCTTTCTATATAAGTGTATGAAAATTATGACAAATTTTGACACCATAATCAATCAAGATAATACTTAATCTATCGACCCTATTTTACTGACTAATGAGATTACTCCACATTCATCGAATCTTTAGATATACTTTCCCTAAGAGAGGATAAAATGTATTGAAATTATTTGTAGGTTTTTTACACCCCACTTATTTCAAAATTTTCATACATGAAATATATCTTTAGGTTTTTTTAGCCTTTACACCTCTACATCAATGAATGTGTTACAGCCAAAGAGTCTTAAGCTAATGTTGTCAGGGGCTTATTAGATGGTCCTGATACACCTTATCATAAATGGGTAATTTAAAATAATCCATAAATTATATGCCAAGATTTATAGATTGTTATTATATGGTCTTGTCCCTGTTGTAACCACTTCATTTGTTATATTACCCAATAAAGTGTTATGTCTAGAATGTGCATGTTTTGAGTATTTATTCAACTTGTTAGGTTAGCAGCTCAAACACTTTTCAATTTATATACTCCACTAGATAATGGGGTTGGTTCGATTATGAGAGATGAAACTCAAGTTCAATGTAACCCTGGAGGACTTTCAAATAGTTTATGAACTCCTACTCACTAAATTAAAATAAAAATGAAGGTTTTGTCATTTTGATTCGTACAACTCCCACTAAGGGTGAGACAAGAACATAATAGGAAAAAAATTAGGATTTTTGAATTTTTTAGTCACCCAAAGTGGATAACATACAAGCAAAATATACCCACATAAAACACTCAAGTAACAAGAAGCAATAAATAAAGTTGCATGAAATGAAAAAGCTTGAAAAATAAGCAAGTTTTCTTAGAAACCAAAATGAAATGTGACTTGAATGTTAAGCACTCAAAATGAATGTGAATTAAAAAATGTGATTATTTGAATAATTAATCCCACCCTTTTGGAACCAACAAGAAAACAAAATTATTAGTTTTGTTTGGTGGGTATTTGACAAGCAAAAATCTGCAAATAAAATGTCAAAAGTAGTACTCAGGATTTTAATGATAAATTATAAAATATAAATCAGTTTTCCAATAAACTTTTTGACATTTTTTGATAGGAAAAATACTCAAACCCATAAAAAAATAGATCAAATTATATAATAGATCAAAATTTATGATTACTTTACCAATCATTTTTAGCAAAAAAATAAATTCAAAAACAAAAAGTAGTTAGTAATCTTACCATAACTTCTAAAATATACATTAGTTTTTAACAAAATTTTGTGAGGTTTTTTATAAGACAAATATGCACACCTATGAACAAATTAATATTAAAATATATAACATATATATATTTATGAATATTTTACCAATCATTTTTAGTTAAAAAATAAAACGTGATACTAATTTGACCATAACTCCTAAAATATACATCAGTATTAAAAAAATTAAGAGATTTTTAACAGAAAAATAAACACATACCTAAAAAAACTATATTAAAATAGATAATATATAAAAAGTTATGAACATTTAATCATCTATTTTAAACAAAAATGACATTCTCTTCAAAGAAAGATTGTTAAAGAGGCTCAAAAGAAAGGCATGGGTTGATAGTCCCACAGGGAATTGCATATGTATCAATAGAATTAAAAAATAAAAATATTTTTCTAAGTTTTAAAACAAAATCAAAACAATCAAAAATATGAAAACCTACACCTAGGACCTTATGAGCAAACAAACAATGAGACAACAATGATAAATATTCAAACAAACATAATGAAAATCTTCATTAAGACTCAAATTTGTTGGGATTTGGCTCAGATGTAGATTCAAGTGGTCTTTATGAATACATATTCATTTGATATATGTACCATGTTGAATTTATCACAAATTTGAGAATATGATGCACAAAGAGACTTGATGATTTGATAGCACTTCATTATCTAAATTAAGCATGATAATTATGATGCAAAGGGGTATATTTATAATGAACCTATATCAATGAGGACTCTTCATCTTGAAATGAAGATGAATAGTTACACATGAGTACTCAAATGTACACATAGATTAGCACATGGATCACTAATGAAAGCCCTTAATCTTAATTGAGATAAAGGGTGAAGGATGAGCGTTAAAAATATCAAATGAGAGTTTATAGAATCCCTTCATCTTGTTTTCAAGATGAAGGGTGGAGAAATATCATTCTAAGTTATTTTTGAGAGCCCATTTAGACCCTTCATATTGTTTCCAAGATGAAAGGAGCAGAATCATTCCTAAGAAAGCACATGGATCTAGATGAAGGGTTAAGAATGATCCCTAAAATATCTCACAAGATTAATTTTGGGCCCTTCATCTTGTCTCCAAGATAGAGGGTGGAGATAATCTTGTATATTAATTCACTTTATCAAATTAATTTTAGCTCACAAAAGCATATTCCAAAGAATCTCAAGATCCTTTCTTGAATTAAGATACCCACTTGGAGGAAAAAGAGGAACTAATTCATTACAAGATAATTATAATTCTATTGGCAGTATAACTATAATTAAAATAATGATTTTGAGAGGGGAAAATAATATATTAATTGCTTAGAGAAAAAGAATTAACAGATTGACTAGAATAAAGTAATTAAATAGATAAATTGACCAGAGTGGATAATTAAATAGATAAATTAATCATATAATGATAATTGAACAGATCTATTATGGTGAATTGGCTTATCCAGAGATGCCCTGAGGTGAATTCAAACATGTATATTAGATGAACAACTGATTTCAAACCAGATTGCATGTAATTGTAAGAAGCCATTCCATTTTACAATTTGATATGAAAGTGATAAAATTAGAGTGTCTACAATAATCCATATATAAAATTACTAAACACAATCTCCTCAAACTCACTTAGTATCTCCTTTACTTCATACAAAATAATTTCTTCTATTGTTACACCTACAATTTATTATATTGGTTTTAAAACTAGCATATAACATGTGAATTTCTTCACTTCCTTTATTAACTCTTTTCCTAAATTCATCAACACTTTTGGACCCTTTTCCACTTCTTCACACTTATCCTTCAAAGGATTCAATTTGTGTATTAATCCATCTTTCCATAATGTTTATGTATTAACACGACCATCATGGTGTGCCTTATGATCAAACTACCTAGGCCTTCTAGGAAAAATATGACAAACATACATAGGCATTACATGTCATCTTTATATGTACTAATTAAACAATTATGATACATTATCCATTCATCATAACTTGATGTCCATTTAATCACCAAGAAACCTTATCGTATTCAAATGTAAAATTATCTTCAGACCAAATTTATCTACCATTTCTTATGAGACAATATTATTTGTGTTGCCACTATTAACAATGAATTTGAAACACTTACCTCTAGATTTGTAAAATGATCTAAACAATTTTTTTTATCTATACAAGACTATTTTCCTCTTTCACATGTTTTAACAATACCTTATTCATAATGAGATCTTCTCTTGTCTTTGGTTCATCTATGTTAAGAATAGACAATGCTTTCTTCATATTCTTTTGTAATGTTTTCACTCACATCATTTATTTATTTTCCTTTAGCATATATATGAGGACACTCAAATTATCTATCACCGGTCTCACCAAATCTAAAAGGTGTACCATTGAATCCATGACCTCTACCATGTCCATAAGATCCTCTACCTCTATAGGCATTAGCATTATTACACTATGAAGTACTTACCTCACCCTCTTGCATTTGCATAGAATAACATTTGCAACATCCTCATCTATGGGTGAATCTTACTTTCCATTATGTCTCATTGTTTGTGTGATAACTTGTCTCCTACCATCAGTGCACATTGATGGGCTTCTTCAATATATCATAGTCTAATAATGCCAAAATCATCCTGAATTTCCATGAGCAATCCATTTACATATCTTCATATATTTTAAATAACATATTCAACATGAGCCACTCTAATGGTAAGTTTTGAATTTTATTTAAAAACTCATATTATAATCCATATCAATGAATTTGGCCTTAAAAATCACAACAAATATACTACATATCTTAATATTTTCTTTTCATTTGAGCACTCTCTCAATTTTTACATGTTCCAACCATAAGGATGCATTACCTTTCAAATTAATGTCAAAAAAATTAACCTACTTGGGATCTTCCATACCTTAATATACTCAAAGTATTTCTATAACTCAATAATCTAGTCAATGAGTTATTCATGACTCAAACTTCCATAGTAGCTTACATGCTCCAACTTTTATTTACTTTTCATTCTCATAATTATTAATTCTTAGATTTGCATCCTTGAGGAGATGCTCAGCTCTCCTCATCCAAGTGGCAAAATATAATCATCTCTTTTTCTATGGGTGATAATTTCATTGAGATAAATCTCTAGATTAGGGGTTAGCTCCCCTTGATACACCTTTTAGACTCGTATTCCTACTATTAAAAACTTGAGGAAATGAAAAGGGATAAAATAATTACAATTTAAACCTATCCTACTAGGGTGATACACTAAAATATTTGATCCACTCATACCTTAAATATACACTTGAAACAAGGAAAAGTTACAAATACACTTCTCTCAATATCGACTCTCTCACATCAATGTTTCAACATGGGGTCTAGGAGATGGCATAGATTTAGGAAGACTTAAGCAATAGGCATTTCAATACACTCTATTGAATTAGTTTTTCAATGTATCTACAATATTTTTAGACACTTCTTATTGACCTACAAGAAGGAAATAATAGTACACCAGGTACTAATGGAATTAACATATGAAAGTAAATAGAAATTACACTTACATAGACTAAAACCAAGCATGTAAACTTAATGCACTCTTTGAATGAGGTAAAACACTTGTCATTATTGATTCAAGGTAAAAATTTGGTAGGGCTTTTCCATACCAGGCAAAAAGATCCTCCCCAAAAGAGCTAAGAAAATTCATATTTATAGCCTTTGAGAGAGATATCGAGCAAAGGGAGTTCAAGGTCACTTAGACATGTGTCAATCTTGAAAATAGAAATAGTTACATTGCATTTTTTAAGAAACTCCCTTTATGATTACACCAATGGAATCAAGATATGCCAAACTACATTTTACTATAGATGGGTCCATCTGTTGGAATGTCATTTCAATGCAAGTTATTATTTACTGGCTCATTGAGTTGTGTAACAATGCAAAAACTTGAACCATTAACCTGCCTATTTCTACTTGTTATGCATCAGAGCTCAAGATTCATGCCATTTGTCATTTCCATATTTATCCTCAGGTTCTCATCAATTCTTTTGTAGACAACGACTATTCTTTGTAGTTTAAAATTGACTTCCTATGAGTCATCATCTTTTGTTTGAATCCCAATGACTAATTTCTATATCTAAACTTGACTTTTTGTGGGCCATAACCTTCAGGTATTTCTTTCAAACATTTATTTTTAGACAAAATTTTCACATCTATTTCCTTAGACTTTTTGTCGAGTCTATTCCTTTAGGCTTATTATTTATTTATTTCCTTCAGACAAAAAGTTTGAAGGAATTCTTTCAAGGTTTCGCTTTAGTCACTTCTCCTCATCCTTTTATGTGGCTTTTTTATTGGTCCCTTCAGATAATTTGAAACACCCTTCAGAGAAGTTGTAATGGTCCCTTAGGATTTTAGAAATGGTCCTTCAAGTTTTTGGAAAACATCCCTTTGAACTTTCTAAAAATTACCTTTTGGAAAAGCGAAAGTGCCCTTCAAAAAAGTTATAAGGGTCCTTTTTGGCTTGAATATATCTTTCAGAGAAAGAGTAAAGTACCTTAAAAAAATTATGTGGATAATTTGTCAAAAATAACTTGACACTTGGTCAAAATAAAACTTGAAAGAAATACTCTTAATGAAAAGCCTCGGACAAAAAGTTTGAAAGAATTCGACAAAGCTTAAACCAAAAAACCTGAAAGAATTCCTTAAAGGCTTAAACAAAGACCAATATGAAATATTATAAAGGAAAATACTTGTGCATTTGTTTTGGATTTTTTAAAGAACACTTATTCCTCCAAAGAAAATATAAGTACTAGACCTAGCCAAAGACATAGATTTAGACATTTTTGCAAATAGGGTGCCCAATTTTGGCCTGAAAGGCCAAAATTTGGTCAACAAATTGGTGACTCATAAAGGTAGTATGCCTATTATACTGATTAGACTGGTAGCCTAAATAGTCCATTGGGCATGGAGTTAATTAAGGATTAAAATAAACTAGAAACCTTGAGCATGATTTAAAACTTGATCAACAATACAACCATTGACTACCTCAAACACATAAAAGAAAGAAAGACACAATAAAGACCAAAGCAAACACACATATGCTACCTAGAAATTAGGAAAGACAAGACACAACAAAAAGAAAATTAGTTATGTATAACTAACTAGATATGCTCTTCCCCCTCCTAGATCAAATGGAAAACTTCTTAGGTCTCTTCCATGGCAAGAAACTTCATGATGCCAGACAAGTGTTTGGTTGGAGTAGGAGCTTGGTGACTCATCCTTCTTACTTTCCACCTTGATTGGCATGTATCTAAGTGGATCAGGTTCAAACATGTCTCCAACATACATGTACTCATATTTCTCTTTGAAGCATGCCTCATGTTGGTCCTTCATGCTAGTTTAGTCCATCAATAGGTTAATGGATACTACCTCATCATCATAGGGTTCATTTATCTCATGGACCTCTAGGTATGCATCATGGGATAACTCATTCTTTGTTATCTCTTTGATAAGCTTGTCAAACTTATTTCTTGCTTCATCATATCTCTCTTGAAGAAGGGTGGTTGGTGTGATGTTTGATCTAAGACAAAAAATTTCTAGCTCATTCTAGAAATCATCATTTTCTTGCTCAAGAATTCCTTCTTCAAATCCCTTATCAAAACAATCAGACCTCTCTCCTTCTTACTCAAAAATAAAAGTCTCTAGTTATTCAATAACATTCTCTTGAGACTCATTCAACTCAGGTCTCATGGCTTGGTCATTATCTTCATCAAAGTAACAAGAAGGTTTATTAAACAAAGGTAAAGAGGGCTCACCATGCTTACATTCTCCATCCAACATTAACAAGTGAAACTTGTTAATCTCATCTTCATATTTCTGGAACATTTTCATGTATGTGTGACCTATATATTCTCCTTGAATCATGTCACCTTTAAGAGACACTTATTCAACCTTATTTTCATGAAAACCTCCTAAAACAGCCACCTCTTGAGATATGATTTAACCATGTTCTTCATCTTTGATAATGCTTTCCACTTCATGCTCATGATGATAATCACCATGATGATTTTCATATGGAGTACTTATGATGATCTCATCTTCATTCTTAGTCATAATAGACTCTTGATCATCCAAGAATTGCAATTTCTTTTACTCACTTGCCTCCCTTAAAACAGGTTCCTCTTTAGGATGGAATGAAATGAGGGGTAAATGGATAGGTTCATGAGTCTAAAATGTAGGAGTTGGAGTATGAAAGGTAATGGAAGGTCAAGGGAGTGAAAATGGAGTATGGGATGAAGGAGATGACTTAGGAATGGACTTTGAAAAGAGGCAAGCACTAGTGAGCTCATAATCATATTGGGAATGTTTTCTTTGAGAAGCTCATGAGGAAGAAGAGGAAAAATTTGGGATAAAATCAATTGATTATCTTCCTTCCACTTGATCATTACTTCATCTACATTAGATATAGCTTGATAACTCTCTTTAAGGGGTGTATATGGGGTGTGTTTAGACATGGGATCTTCTATTGGTTCTAAACCATTCATTACACCTTAATTAAGGAACCCTATTCTTGACTCTAATTCTTTAATCTATTTAGCTAGATTTTATTGGAAGAGTATTTCTTGGAGATCATGTGCATCATCATGATGAGGAAGAGTATCTTCATTTTATACTTCATACTCTTGAACAATACTCTTCTCTTCTTTCTTACCCCATGATTCCACTATTTCATTCCAACTCATGATCTTAGGATTGGAACTCTCTTCTTGAAGATAAATAGTAACTTTATCTTTCTCAAGGTCTTGAGCTAGTTCATGATAGACATTTCTCTAACTTGGAATCTTGACATCATGTTGAATGGCTTGAGGAGGTTGAGGGGAACTAGGAAGAGTTTCACATGCATAGGAAGAGTTGATTGAGGATAGACATGTTGTTTTACCATAGAATTAGGATGATTTTCTTCAAAATAGGGCTCACAATATAAGGAATTGAAAAAATTAGTTTCCATAGAAGACCATTCTAATTTTATTTGGTGTTGTATTTCTAGGTGCAAAGGATTAACAATAGGATTAGTTAATAAATTAGATGGGTTAGAAGGTTAACTCATTTTATTTTGGTGAGCAAGTGTTATTTGATAAAAAGGATTTGGTGTACAGGGGGAGGGTTTCTTTTGTATATGAGGAAGTAATTTTGGGATGGAAGAAGAGATACAAGGCTGACTACCTTGATTGAATTAGATTCTCCACCTTACTAGTTTCTCCTCCATGGATTGCATGATTTGAGCTTGCTTAAACAAGCATTCCTCCTTGTACATAAGCTCTTTATGATATCTATTTTGCTCATTCAACCTATTTATTTCCAACATCTGCTTCTCAAAATCCAATATTATCTCCCTAGCACTCTTGGATTCACTAGGATAAGGATAATTAGAAGGCATACTTGAGTTGATTTCATAAACAACTTGAGCTTGATCAAAACTATATGAAGGAACATAAGATCTATACTACTCAACAATAGAATTATACATACCAAATATGATTTCTTGATGTACTAGTGCTACTTGACTAGCTGATTCAACGTGGAGTCATCATTGGTGTTGATGGAAATTCTTCCAAAAGGTTGATTGATTGAATAACACACTAAGAATTCTTTAACTCCTTGGATAAATTATCCCATCAAGCATGCTAAAAATTATTGATGCTTGGATTTACACCCTTGTGGAGATTCTCATATCTACTCATCCAAGTGGTAAAATGGAATCATCTCTCTTGTTGTGGTGGAAATATAATTGAGATGAATATATATATTAGGGGTTATCTCCCCTTGATGCACCTTTTAGACTCGTATTCCTACTATTAACAACTTGGGGGAATGAAAAGGGATAAAATAACTAGAATTTAAATTTATCCTACTAGGGTGATGCACCAAAATATTTTCTCTACTCATACCTTAAATATAAACTTGAAACAAGGACAAGTTACAAATAAACTTCTCTTAATATTGACTCTCTCACATCAGTGTTTCAACATGGTGTCCAAGATATGGCATAGATTTAAGAATACTTAAGCAATATGCGTTCCAAGACACTCTATTGAATTAGTTGTTAATTGTATCTAAAATCTCTTTAGACACTTCTTGTTGACCTACAAGAAGGAAATCATAATACACCAAGTACTAATGGAATTAACATATGAAGGTAAGCAAAAATTACACTTGTACAAACTAAAACTAAGCATGTACACTTAATGCACTCTTTGAACAAGGTAAAACACTTGTCTTTATTGATTGAAGGTAAAAATTTGGTAAGGATTCACCATTTCAAGTAGAGAGCTCCTCCCCAAAAGATCCAAGAGAATACATATTTATAGCCTTTGAGAGAGATATCGAGCAAATGGAGTTCGAGGTCACTTGGTGTCAATCTTGAAAATAGAAACAATTACACTACATTCTATAAGAAACTCCCTTTATGTTTACACCAATAGAATCAAGATATGTCAAAGTACATTTTACTATAGATGGGTCCATCTATTAGAATGTCATTTCAATGTAAGTTGTTCTTTACTAGCTCATCGAGATGTGTAATGATGCAACAACTTGAACCATTGACCTACCTGTTTCTACTTATTATGCATCAGAGCTCAAGATTCATGCCATTTGTCATTTCCATATTTGTTCTCAGGTTCTCATCAAGTCTTTTGAATAAAAATGTCTATTCTTCATAGTTTAAAATTGACTTCATATAGGTCATCATCTTTTGTTTGAATCCCAATGGCTGATTTCCATAGTCTGAACTTGATGTTTTACAGATCGTCACCTTTAGGTATTTCTTTTAGACATTTGTTGTTAGACCTTTTCTTCAAAAAAATTATCCACAACTATTTCCTCAAACTTTTTATCAAGTCTTCTCCTTCAAGCTTAATGTTTGTTTATTCCCTTTAGACAAAAAGTTTAAAGGAATTCTTTTGGGGTTTCTCTTTAGTCACTTATCCTCATCCTTTACTATGGATTTTTGATTGGTCCCTTAAAATAAGTTGAAATACCCTTCAGAGAAGTTGTAATGGTCCCTCAAGCTTTTGGAAATGTTCATATGGGATTTTGGAAAACATCCCTTTGGACTTTTTGAAAAGTACCTTTCAAAAAAGTGAAAATGACCTTTAGAAAAGTGAAAGTGCCCTTCAGAAAAGTGAAAGTGCCCTTTGAAAAAGTTACAAGGGTGCTTTTTGGCTTGAACATATCATTTGGATAAATTGTAAAGTACCTTCCAAAAAACTATGCAAATAATTTGTTCGAAATAATTTAGCACTTGGTTGGAAGAAAACTCAAAATAAATACTCTTAAAAAATAGCCTATTATAAAAAGTCTGAAGGAATTTAGCAAAGCTTAAAACAAAAAACCTAAAAGAATTCCTAAAGGCTTAAACAAAGACCAAAATGAACTTTCCAAAAGTAACAGATTTGTGCATTTGTTGTGGGTTTTGTTAAAGAACACTTCTTCCTCTAAAGAAAATCTAAGTACTAGACCTAGCCAAAGACATAAACTTAGACATTTTTGCAAATAGGGGTGCCTAATTTTGGCTTGAAAGGCCAAAATTTGGTCAATAGTAACATCTCACAAGAATTTATCTTTGGAATTATAAACCTTTTCTCTCAAAACCTAATCCTTAGGTGCTTATTTTGTGAATTTCATATTATTTTCATAATATACCATTTTATCACCTCATCAATGTTGAATTTCCATAGTCTCCATTTAGACTTGCAATTCTCTCATCAATCCCAACAAATTTACTAGCCTTGGTGTGCCATGCACTTGAACCCTTATACCAACTAAGCCTCCTTTATGTGTCATTTCCTTAAAAATCTATATCCTTATACCAAATGATAATCTTAGATCAACAAATTCATTTACACCTTCTCCCAAAACAATATTTTGATAAGATGTCTACATCTAATTTTTATTCACACTTGAAAATATAGAAATCAATAAGAATCAACGAATACTAAACCTTTCTCTAATACCAAATGATGCAATTGTAGTTAAGGGTCTCAATTAAGAGATTCCTTAGATCATGTAGCACCCAAATTACATAGTGAAATATACAATCAAAATCATGAAAACACACTTAGATATTTATTATATTTCAACAAAAAGAAAATATAGAAAGCACAATGATAACAATGACACCATAATGTCATAATGATATGTGTTATAATAGCAGATCCATAGATATCCACTTTATAACTCATAGTCTTTGTAAGTTTATTTATCTCAACATAAAGCTCCAAGATATAATTTTGGAAACCTAACCCTATAAAAACTAGTCTTTCTAACATATGTGTAGGGGCACACTTATAAAGGCATAAGGCCTACCTATGTACATTAAGTTCTTTTATCCCCTTAACAACTTAAACATGCCTCAATACACCATAAATATTAAATGTCTCACAATTCCAAGGCATGATAACACATTATAGCTTAATGCATCACACCATACTATATCATGGACACTAATAAATGAACCTTTATCAGCTTCCATGAATTTTAGGATTAAATGCCAACAAATCACCAATGACTCCTTCCATAACACGTTAGAGGATATATGCACCCAAACCAAGTACACATAAATAAATTTGTACTGAGTCATAATAATTTATAACACATAATTACCATGAAAAATCCTTGTTCCATGATCCTTATGTTTGCTCAAGAATAATACTACATTTTATTGCACATGCTCCAAATGACTTAGAATAAAATGCATGACTTATGAAATGAAGATCCAACTCCTCTAAGAAACCTCATCAACTCAACTAATTATGTATTGAAATATAACTGGACATTTGATCACTCAAAAAATATCAAAAAATTTGTAAATATACCATAAATATTTTCACTACCACACTTAAGAAAAATACTAACACAACTTCTTGTGCAAATTCTTGTAAACTTATTTGTAAAATAAAAAAATAAAACTATTTAAAATAAAATATGTATAAAACATTATAAACACATATGTATTCATAGGTAATGGAATGTTGCACTAAATACACATACACACACACACGCACGCACGCACGCACGCACGCGCACACACACACACACACACACACACACACACACACACACACACACACACACACACACACACAATGTGTTGAAATACAACACAAAATAATTAATCAATGGATAACAGTTGTGAAAACTTAAAATAAGACATATGCGCAACATAATACTTAGATAAATTTCCTAAATTAACATGTTTTTTTGGTTGGTGAAAGATTTCACATGAACCCAAATTATCTTGCATCAATAAATTTTCATTTTTGAATCATCTCCAAAATGTAAAATTTGTTTTACACACTCAGATACATTTATTTATCCTTTTACTCTAGTACTTGTATTATATTTCAATACTAGAATAAAATGGGTGAATGTATAGACACTAAAATATAGTAATTAATACTTGGTAATGTCATATTTGACTTACCTTTACCCTATATGACTTGTGAGAACATACATGACTCTCATTCATCATTCTCTCACATCCACATGCCTTTTATGGGCCTAACCTTCTAGCTTGCTCTCACTTACCTACAAGAAATCCCATATTCTATGTCAAACAAGTTATTTATCTTAATTAAACATATTAAGATCATTAGATAAAATCTTATGTATTTTGGATAGTAATATCAAGCCTAGAACATTTCATCTAATGCTAGTATTTGAGTCTCACATTTTTTAATGTACAATAAATAGTCATATTTCAAACTCAATCTTTCATATGAGTCATTCCATATGTTTCACATGTCGATGACATGATAAAGTACCCAAAGAGTCTTATATAAATCTAAAATAAGTGTAGGCTTATTATCAATCTGGAACTTCTCAAAGATACATTTTTACACACTTTCACATTCAAGAGGACTACCCTATTCTTCCAAATTTATAAATCAATCACAAATAACAGGTCATATCTAATTCTAAAGCAGTAAAGATCCAAGCCAAAGTTTTCATTTTACAAGTATCAAGAGATAGATTAATTTTTGCATCTATTGAAAAATCACTATTTCAAAAATTCACCTAATGAGGAGAACTACATGTAATTTGACTTCACTCTTTGGATTCTTGGATATGTAGGCAGTACTCAACCATTCAATATGGGGTGGTTGGCATCAACTAGACCCACCTTTCTTCCCCTTTTATAGGCCTAATTTTATCATTTCTAAAGGACCTAATGAATTTAAGTGAAGGAGACATATTTTTGTGAATTGCACAAATAATCATACCTTGATATTACACACAAATTTTAAATAAAAACATGTGCACCTACCTATATCAAAATTTTTAAGAAGAATCTATAGAGATAAAACCATAAGACTGGGAATATAGCTTCTAAAGGTATGAACCTAAGGTTGATGATACCATATAGGCCAACATATATATCTATATCCTTATTTGTGTAGCCTATGTACACACAATATTTTTAAACTTTATCAATTACTAATGTTATGACTCTTGCAAGAACCCATTGAGTCTTAATCTCTCTGAGTGCACACCTTAAAGGGTGCACCAAGAAAGGGGTGGTAAGACCTTTGGTGCTTTTCAAAATTATTTTCCCTTATAACACCACCTAAAACCAATACAAACCCATCCTATTCATTTCTCTAGCTTTGACAAATCATTCACGTGCTTCTCTAAGCAATTCACTGCTTCAAATAACCCCTACCTAAGAAAAACCCATTTTTACCATTTTTTGAACATAGTCAATTGTGTCAACCTATCTCTAGGAATAACAAATGTTAAAATATTGAGTCAACCTAGGATAACTTAGTTTGGGACCTAATAGTTCTATTTTTTACCTAACAAGGTTGACTAGGATGATTGCATTAGCTAAATTTTTGTAAGGGCATAGGGTCAGATCAAGCTATATATAACCCTCTTTAACCTCATTTCCAATAGAGAGAATCATTCATTTTTGCTTATTTATTTGCATTTATACCATTATACTTGAGGATTCATTATTTATATTTTCATTCTTTTTTGAGGAGACCCTTTGTCTTGTGAAATCTTGAGATTCGCTAGGCGGTCCTTGGATAGACTATAGTCCATTATCCATCCTTAGCTTCTTCAATAATAAAAAACCTATTATAAAGCACCATTGACCAAGGGAGAGGTTCAAGTTGTATGGTTTCATCTTCAAGGTAAGGATTCCTAAATCTTACTCTTCCATTTTAGTATAAATATGTGTATGAATTATGGTTAATGAATGTATTGTCTCTCCTTGCTTAGGATCACCCCTACACTAACTCGAGTAGAGTTTTAATTTGCATGTTTATTGTTTATGTATATCCCCCATTTATTTCACAATATTTATTGAGAATTAGATTAGATTTACTTTATTATTGCATTATTATTAGACCTAGCTAGGGTTATTGTATGGTGTTGCTTGACTAGAGGCTTTGGAAACCTCTCTTGCCATATTATATGATAAGATATTGATTATGTAGGTTTAGTAGATCCATATTAGTCATGACCTTGATCATATAAGTATTATTAATGATATATTTAGTTGATTTATCTTCTTTAAGTTAGGATTGATTTGTAGATCAGCTTCACTTTCACTTGCATACATTCTAGTGAATTTGACATTAACTAACCCTTATAGTTTTTTATTTTTTATTTCCAAAGCACTCAATAAATTATATTGATTCATTAAAATATTTTGTGTGTATTTATTAATTCTCCATAAATCTAATTGACTTAGTTTGGATTTGTGTGTAGGTCATTTTATTCTACAAACAACTAGATTGATATGATCGACCCAGTTTATTATTCTTTACAAGTCATCTTCTACTACATCAATTCGATCGACATAGTTAGGATGTCATCATATAGGTTTTAAAACTAAGATAATCATATTGATCTTGTTTGTCTCTCTATGATCATAGTTTATATCTTATCACACTAGACCGATCCTATCAATTTAGTTTTTCATCGTGTATCTTAAATTTTCTAACAATTTATGTTTAGACTACGAGATTGATTTAGTCAACATAATTTCTTATAGTTATTTCAATTATTTAATTTTATGAAAACTCAATCAACTAGTTTGACTTTGTTTTAATATTTATCTTTCAAGTTTAAACCCTCATCTAGATAACACAATTTAAAAATAGTAATTCAACATCTTCAACACATTACTACATCAATCGAATCAACTTTGACTTAATTATCATGTTGGTTTTAACCATCCTGCTTATTTCCTTTTCTCAAATTTATTTTCCCTTTATTTTTCAAAATTCAAATTTCATTCCCATTTTTTTAGTTTTTTAGTTATATAAAACTATAACCTTATAGTCTACTAAGTCGACCAGTAAGACTTAGTTTTATAACTATGTTTTGCCCATAAAACTTAATCAACTCACTCAAAATAGTTTCTTTGGACTATTTTTCAATAGATAGTGTTGATTAGCTTGACTCTATTCTATACTATTTTCATATTACATTGACCCAATTGACCTAGTACTGTGGATTTTTTAAGAAATGGAAATTAACCCACATTGGTAGTAATTAATTCACTTTACATTTCTACTTTCTTGCTTAAAATAGTACACATAGTATAACTAGGAAGGTTAATTATTGTATTAGTCAAATTTTTCCCTCAGACACTACCAAATCACAAAAAAATCATATAATAAATTAAACACTTCTACCCAAGTCTACTTAGATTTCATCACTAAGGGGGAAACTGACTTGGTATCTTGACTGATTATAAATAAGTGGTTGATGGTATATTGGCAAAGGAAATGACACCCTTATCACTATACAATTATGAAGTGAGGGGGTAGGCCCCAATACCAATCTCATACCATCACCAATACAAATCCATTTTGTCCTTCACAAACTTAAAACTAGTTTTATCTTACCTTTTTTGAGTTCCTTTACAAAGGCAAATGCCCTATCGCATTCTAAGTCATAATTTAAAATAATTTAGGAATATTCACTCATTATATTATAATTTACATTTTAGTATTATTATTTATTTTTTGTAAATTGTATTTTGTATTATAAAACTTGTATTAGCCAATGTTTGTACAAGGTTTGTGTTGTGTATTGCAACTATATTGACCCAATCAACCTAGTTTATTGTGTGTCTAAATAATTTTTATAAAAATTACCATGTAGTCATCTATATTTATAACATTTCAAAATTTTCATACATAACATAGTAAACTTGTTCAATGTAGTGTCTTACAATCTATTTTATTTATTTTCCCACAGCACACAGTCAACCTATTTGACTCAATTTATAACAGAGCTTTTATGTTTGTTTCCCATAGAAAATATTTGAATTTTTTGACTTTATTTCTAATAGATATTTTATGTTTATCCTCCTAAAAACATAGTTTATCCATTTGAATCTATCTCTTACCATATGTTACTTACCTTCTTACAAAACACAATTGACCCATTCGACCTAGTATAATAATAGTTCCTCCTTATTTTTAGTAAGTGTTTAAATTCCCCATTTCATCATGGAAAATTTATATGATAATGACATAGAGAAAAATCAAACCAAAATGATGAACTTTTAAAACACATTTTACGGTAACTAACCTAGATCAAAGTAACATCCATGTTACCACTAAAACTACCAACTACAAAACTCCTCCTTATTTTACATCACTTAATCCCTTATTTATACAAATGATAAAATATGAAAATGATCTTGAATACACATCTAAAATTATCCTTCTCATCAATAAAAATATTCAACATAGAGATAAGGATCTTTCAATCATTTATAACATCATGATGGGACCTCATTTTGGAGAACCCCATTCACCTTCACTTAGCTTTTCCACAGGATTTGGGGTAAGTTAATTAATGATTTATCCACACCTTTACCCTCCATAATATATCCTTATAACACTATGATTTCATCCTGCATGTCTTCTTTCACCTCCATGCCAAGTATTTCTACTAACATGGCCAATGTATCTCTTAGTGGGCCTACTCCAAACACCCACACTAATACCCAATTTCATTAAACACATAATAGATCTACTATATCTAGTACTTATCATGCTACTACCACTTCTCATTTCACTATTGCATCTCATGCTACTAGTTTGTCCCAACTTCTTAACGCCTCACAACATAATAATACATCTAAAGTTAATTTTATTAGTTAAAATAGTGCTCAAACTAATCAACTACTATTAAAAACTCTCAACCAAATGGCTAATTTTCAAACCAATAATTCAAACCAAATGATACATATGTAAAACTACTTATTGCATCTCTAAAATCAACCTAAACATACTCAATGGGGAGTACCAAATCCTAATGTCCTCCCCTCCCACCTAACCTTAAAGATGCATACAGTAACCTTATACCTTAACTCCCACTTATTAATAAAACTATTAATCACTTATAAAATGAACCTCGTGTACCTCAAATTTAAAACATCGAAATAGGGGGTATAATTCCCATTATCACTTACAATGGATCTATAGATGCTAAATTGCACTTAAAAACTTTTGGAAGTCTATATAAAGATTGGGTTAAACCTAATATAATTACTAACAATAAAATTTTAGCTAAAAATCTCTCAAGAGATGCTTTATATTGGTATAATCAAATTAAAACCCACTCCATCACTATTTTAGAGGACTTGGTCAATACATTGGTTAAATAATTATAAACTAATGATCTTCCCAAAAACAATTTAGCCCATTTTATCAATTATAAATAATCATAATTTGAAACAACATAAGTTTTCATTAAATAATAGAAAGACTTGTCTAATAAAGTCGAGCATAATATGGTGGATGAGAACCTCTTCCACTTATTCACTAATGTTATTCCTTCTAAATTATAATAACACATTAGGAATTGTAAGAGGCCCTTGACCAAGCTAAACATCAAGATTTTCTCATCTATTAATTTGAGCCTTCCCATCCTCCAACGAGAACTCATATGCTTGTAAAAGGTAAAGCTTGACATCCAACAAATGATGGTGTTATGGATATTTATGATTCCATACACACCATCCAAACTATTACTCCAAACACTATAATGAAGTATGGTCCTCCAATTCCACCTAATAAAAATTCTCATCATAGTTCTTCATTTCCTCAAAAACATAATATGGATACGCACAAACCTCTTTCCTTATCAAAAATTCAAAAGCATCTTCCACAACCTTCACCATCAGATCTTGATCCTACACATCTTATGAAATAATGGTATGATCCTGATATTTTTTGTCAGTTTCATGTAAGTTGGGTTCATTCATATGATACTTGTCACCAATTGAGAAATCTTTCTATGGATTATCTCCTTGGACATAACTTTGACCATGAATCACTTCTATGTAAACATCAACAAGCTTATGAAATAGTGCTTAAAGCTCATGAAACCAAAACTAAAAATGAATCTTTAGATCAATTTAATGCTCATTTATCTATCTATAAATATCCTCTTACAAATCATCAAGGTAACACTAATCAACTTACCCTTATTCCCAATAACTTTGATAGTACCATAGATCCTAACATTAGTGATGAGAATGTGATCAACATGAATAATATGAGGAGAGTAGTTTCTTATATTAATCAATACCCAACCTCTAACCATCATAATTTTCTAATGTTTTGCATTATTCAAGACACTTACCCATCACATCTCATAGAATTGGGGCATGTGGAACTAACAAACACACAAGTCTCACCTCTAATAATGAAAATAGACCATACTTCTCATATAATTGATATAAGTTATACTCTTGTTCTAAATAGGATACCTCAAGTATATATTCCTCAAATTTACCTTCAAATTTCTTCCATTCAAACATAAGAAACACCTAAATAAATAACTACATCACCTTAAGATATATCAACCCACTTAAATTAAATCTAAACTAAATATTCATTATCAATACAAATTTTAATGTGCATCCAACCCCCTTTAATGAATTTATTATAAAATTATGCACCTTTATCTAATAATCCTCTAACATGTTATGATGAATGGGATCCTATAGTGGAAATTTCCCATCTTCTATCCCAAATTCCTTTCTTAGAACTTATGAGAGCTTCTCCTCATCATATTAATTGACTAATGTAATTACTATTCAAAATGAATAGCCCCTATCCTCCACCCATGGGTCAAAAAGCTAATTTATCAAGATATAAAGATAGCATTATCTAGTAGTGTGAATAAATGTCTATCCACATTGATGAAATGGTAGACACTTTTATTTCACTCAAATTCTCTTCTATGATTATCTATGAGATATTTCTTCATGTAGATGACCCACATCTATTCATTAGCATACAAATAGGAGATATCCAACTCAAACATGATTTAATAAATGAATTATCAAGCACTTGTGTTGCTTCCCTTGATTTTATTAAAACACTTGGATATTCTGAATGTAATCTTAAATCCATGCAGAGTAAATGTCAAGGATATGATAGAAGAAAAATTCCTCCTTTAAGTTGTGTTTCGATTCCTATCATCATTCCTCCTCTCATATTTTGTGTGAAAGATGTGATATTTAACTTTCCTCTTTCCTATAATATATTACTCGGTCAAACTTAGACACATTTCATGAGATTAGTTGCCTCATCTACATGCCAATGTGTTAAATTTCCATATAATGGTGTCATATACAAAATTCAAGGTGATATGAATGCTTAGAATTTTGATCAATTTCAAGAACAAAGTGTTTTTTTAAATACCTATCCTTGAACCTTTAACTATCATTATATTTCATTAATCACAACATTTTAATTATCTCATGAACTCTACTCGAGATTATAATGGTCATCTTGAATTAATAGGAAACATTCCACCTAACCTTCTAGACTCAAATAATGATGAACCAGATGAGTTAAGTTTAAAGATCAAAACTTATGATCTCTCTCCTAAAATAATTTCTCAATTGCCTCCTCTCTAGCCTTGATCCCATTAAAAACATTCTGATGAAATACTAATTACCCTAACCAAAACTAAACATTTTATTCACCATGTTTCTTCAATTGATAAAATAGTTGATGTATGTATTATTAACTTATGTACACCTAATTATGATGATGGATATTTTTTAGATGACCCATATATATATATATATATATATATATATATATATATATATATATATTCAAGCTAAAAATATATAGGTTCTTAAATATCATTCTTCCTTAGTGCAGTCTCTCGGTTCTATTTTTGTAGTTCCTTCTCTTGCTATAATACCTAATATTAGTTTTTCCTCTAATGGTCATAGGTTAGATAGGGAATACACAATCACTACACCTTTAGCCACTATTGAAATTCTATGGAGTATGCTTATGGTTTATTCCATGATAAGACCTTACCATTTTTCTAGATTACATGATCATTCAAGTTTACTTCCTCTTGAGATGTCATCCACTCTACTTTGACCTACTATGAGGTTATAGCTAAACCTAGTCTAGATACCACTCTGGATTCTTCCCTTATTGGTGATGGCATTATATCATTACCTAAGTATGATCCTTTACTATCATAATGGGCACATTAACCTTATTATTATATCCCTATATTTGTTGGTAATTAGAACAAGGATTGGCATTTACATCAACAACAACAACCATCTTCCTCTACTAATTTAGCTAGTAAACCTCCACCATCTATTAATATATGTATTTTTTTGCTTTCATGCTACATGTAACTATTCATCTACCCATTGTCGATATCTTAGGAAATGCATTGATACATTATACCTAATCATAACACAATCTCAAAACAAAACTATACCATCTCCTAAGATACTTATAAAGTATATCCCTAAATATGGGGAAGTATATTATCTTTGGAATCAATGCAAAACATACCATACTAATATATGTGAATTACTTCTGTTGTCTCCTAAAAATAACAGTCATTTTTGGAACAAAATTTTAATTATTTTGGTTCTAAAAACCAAAATAGTATCTTCCATTTTCAAAATTTGTCTTAAGTATTCAGATTTCTCATTTTCAAAGCTTCTCAAAAAATCTACAGACTCTTGCAAGCGATTTTCAGTCAAAGGAATTGATTTTTCAACATTTGTTCATTTTCTGGGAAAAGTTCAAAGTTCAGTTGCTTCATCAACAGTAGGTTCAACATTTGGTTCATCATTTGGTTCAACTTCAAATAGTTCAAAGGTAGGTTCAATCAAGCGGTTCAACGCTTTCATCGGCTTTGGTTCAAAGGCTTGGCGTGCTTCATTGAACCTTTGAACCAGTTCAACAAAGGTTCATCGACTAGGTTCAAAGGGTTGGTTCAAAGCAAAAAAGGAATTTTCTAAAGGACAAGTGTCCTTACAGAGGACACTTCATCGACCAAAATACCTTTTTTGCTTGTTCAAAGACTTGGGCAAAAAGACTTGCCAGAGAATTTCACCCGAACTTTTTGCCCGGGGAATTTCACTCAAACTTTTTACCCAGGGAATTTCACTCAGGGAAAATGTCTAGGAGAATGTTCAAAGGAAAGCTCGAGGGAAATCCGTGGGTATGCAGAAAGTGAACGGCTCGAGGAGAAGCCTGAAGGGCCAACAGAAGCTAAAGGACCATTTCTCAGGGCCTGAAAGGGTAAAGTGTAGTCTGGAAAAGTGCCAAGTGGAAGATAAAAGAAGACCAAAGGATGACGTACCTAAGCATGTCAAATTCAACACAGTCAACTAGCCATTGGAAACACAGTGACAGGCATGAAAACATCAATTTTAGAGACAGTAAAATAGCCATTGATCTTTTTGATCCACAGAATAGAATACATTCACAATTTTCAAGGCCAAGACCAGCAGAATGTGGGGAAGAAGTAGAACAAAAAATTAAATCTAGGGCCTGATTCAATTAGTTGAATAAGGAGGAATGATGAAGATAAGATCAAATTGCCAGGTGGAACATTGGAAGTTACAAACTTTCAATAAACGTGACTTATTTCCTTGCATTGATAAAATCAAATGGGAAAAGTGTCCCTAAGTTCCAGCATGTCTCCTTAACAGATTTCATTGCAAATTGATGTATTATTTGTTCCCAAGTCTTTTTTTGAAGAGACTATATAAGGGATTTTTCTTCGATTGTAAAAGGATGTTCTTTTTTATAATAGGAACGAAACTCTGTGGAAATTGAGAGGCATCATTGAGACTTTATGCTCAGTCTATTTATCATATTTTGTTAATGAAAACAAGGGACTTTTTTAGACCTTGTGCTGTGATATCTTATTTGTTTCATTAATTTAATAAGCAGAATAGTAAATTTGTCAAGAAGGTGTCCTGGAGAATCAACCGTGGGGAGACTTTGCACCTCCATAGTTGCCTTCAGTGTGTTTGTATTTTCATTACTGTGTAAATAACTTTGGAAAGCCTTTGAGCTTTCATTGCTCTTCATGTATCACTCTTGAGTATTTCATGTGCAGACTTTGTGTTGTGTCTTGATTTGCTAGTTACCATACTTCAGTCATATTCTACTTTTATTTCCAGGAGTATTCTTGTGGCTGGCTAAATAGTTCTTCTAAAAGAAGAGGAGCATTGTCTATCATTCTCTTGAGTTCTTCCTTTGTTTTGTATACATCATCCCTAAAGAAAGAGAGATGGATGTCTGGTCCTACCCTTGAGTACCATTTTATGTTCATATATATATATATATATATATAGACACACACACACACACACACACACACACACACACACACACACACAGCATATCCACAGGGAACCTCCCCTTGATGAGAGGAGAGATAAGTCTCCTTTTGATGTGATAAACTTACACATTAGGATGACTAATCTTCTTGCTTTGGCTGATAAGACCTATTTTGTTTACCAGTACGCTGATAGACAAAATAATCAACCAACAGTTTTTTGGCGACTCCGCTGGGGAATTACCCATTATCCATTTATAGTCTATCCATTCCATTCACCTTCACCCCATAGGAAAATAATGCATAGTTTGAAGCCTCAAGCTCCAGGCTAAAGCAGGACCAATCTTTTTCCTTTCTTTTGTTTTAAATCTGGCAACTCCACGCTACACAAGAAGCCAAAAATCTAAGGGTGTTTTTTACCCTATGTTTGAGTTGGCATAGTAGATCAATTTTGATTTGTTTCCTCTACCACCTTTCCTCCAATGATCTAGGAGTCTTCTTCCTGACCTTATTAGGTCACCAACACAAGGTAGAGCTTCTTTTCCTATTGATAATAGAGCCCTGCCTATAAATATTCCACCCAGATTTGTTACCCCCACTTTTTAGCACCCTATAATGGCAGTTCAAGGTCCTTGGGGTAATGCTTTTGGCCCTCTAAATTTTACTCCTCCTCTACATGAACTTCCACGCAATTATAAGAATAATTTCTCAAAATTCCATGGTGATGGGAAAGTTCATCCTGATGAACATATTGCAGCATTCAGTATAGCTTGTGGAGTAATTGGGGTAGAGTTTAAAGATGTAGCAGTCAGGATTTTTGTTGAAACACTACAAGGTCCTACTGCAAATTGGTTTTATCATTTACAGGCTCGATCTGTGACTGATTGGAATACTTTGAAATATAAGTTTGAAGCCAGATTCAAACCTACAGAAGATGCACATACACTTCTAGCTCAACTTACACAAATGAAAAAAGAGCCACATGAGCCTATGAGAGACTTCATAGCTAAATTTAACAAGTTGAGAAATAGAATTCCTATGATTTTCAGACTTACAGCTGAGAATCTCAAATGCTTTTTCATTAATTCTCAGCTACCAAAAGTCAGTTTCCTCTTGAGACATGCTAGCCAAATAGATCTCGAGGTAGCTCAACTTTTGGCCACTGAAGTAGAAGATGATCTCATATTATCAAGGAAAATAAGAAGAGATCCCAATAGAAATAGAGCTTCATCATCATCTGAATTTGCATCTACAAACACCATAGATCCAATGGTGCAGAAATTAGTGAATGAGCTCCTTGCCCTCAAAAAGCAAATGGCTCAAGGAATGTCTTTTGCTCCTACATACAGAAGAACATTCCAAAATAAGTCATATCAGGGCAATGTTGCTAGAAACCAAGGACAACAAAATCATCTTCCTCCTCCACAAGGAAAACTTGCCTTAGAAGCTCCTCTAACTAATTCAGCAATGGGATATCTTGAGACAGAATCAAATTTTTGGTATCAACCTGAATTATATCAAGAAAATGATGCTAATATCATTGAAAATAGTCAAGAAGAATCAGGTGGTGACTCCCACATTGGTTTCCTAAATTATTAAGATGAACCTGAAAGCAAAGGAGAAGCTTCAGATGGATCATATGTAGTGTTTACTAGATCTAAGAATCAATCAGTCCAATAGGCTGATAAAGGAAAGATAGAAGAGCAATCATAGCTAGCAGTCACAATTGCCAAGCGTAGATCAGTTTTGCCCTTTCAACCAAAAGATCTAGTAATCACTCAAAAGGTAAATACATCTATTTCACTTTCTCCTTCTACTTCTAATTCACAAACCAGTATACCACCCGTCCCTTGTAAAACTCAAAAAGTTGAAGTACCTTTCTTTGTACCTAGTTCAATTCAGACATTTGAAATAATTGATTGTGTCAAAAAGACAAAAATACAAATGTCTGAATTTGAGTACTTGCAGTCCAATCTAGATCAACTGAATAAGTTGGTCGCATATGTTAAAAATCAGACCGTCCCTACAGTACAAAAGGCCAAAAAAGTGACTTTTGATTTCCTAATAAATATGCCTAGTCCAAATAATTTGATTATTACTCCTTTAGTTGCTTCTGGAAAAATAGAACCCTTCTATGTTTCCCCGTTAATCAATGGCCACAAGCTGAGTAATTGTATAATAGATTCAGGCGCATCTGACAATGTTATGCCTACCAAAGTTGCTGAGTTTCTTGGTCTCACATTGACCAAGATGTTTTTCCATGGAGAATAAACAAGTGCCATTGTTGGGGCAGATCAAAGATGCTCAATTTGCATTTGCAGCCTTTCCAGACAAGAGGATTAAAATGACTATATTAGTGGCTGAAGTCCTAGTGTCTTATGGTATTTTACTTGGACAGAATTTCTATAAGGACGTGGGAGGAGAGCTGAACATGGATCTATCTAAGGCAAGGATCCCTGTACAAGGTGTGATGAAGAGATTACTTCCTAAAAAGGAAGAAAAGTATATAGTCACCAAGATGTCAGCTCTTAAAGCTCAAATCCTTTTTGAATCAACAGGTATGGGTAATTACTTTTTATATACAAATCATGAAGAAAGTCCATCTCTAATGAGGGAAAGTCTGAAATAAAGCTAGTGTCTGATGAGATTTGGACTCTAGAATTTGATGATATTTGTTCTTCTTCTGGTTTTGGAGCCAAAATTGTTTTGATATCTCCTCAAGGAGATATGTTCCCTTCATCATATAAGTTATAGTTCAACAACACAAATAATATAGCTAAATATGAATCATTGTTGCTGGGCATGAAGGCTGCTTAAGAAAGAGGCATCAAGTGTCTTCATGCTAAAAGGGATGCCAAATTAGTGGTTTTCCAAGTGAAAAATTTATATCAGACTAAGAATGAAAGGCTGCACCATTACCGTAATCTTGTTTGGGATCAAATTGAAAGCTTTGATGCTTTCAACATTTCTTCCATTCTAAGAGAATTCAATGATAGAGCTAATGCACTTGCTATTTCAAAAACTCTTTTAGTTCTACATTCTGATTTTAAAGAAGCCAAATATACCATTGAGATGATCTATAGGCTGAGTGTTCCTGATAATGCTGATCATTGGCAAATTTTCAATGATGATAATCAGATCATTGCCTTTTTGTAAAGAAAAGACAATTTTGAACAGTTGTATTTTGAAGGTAGCAAATCTCAAAAGTCTGAATTAATTTTTGAATCTAGTTCAGATGTAAATGATGAGTTTATATAGCTGAAAGAAAATAAAATTCCTAAAGGTTTGGTTTCTCTTGAAAAGCTATTTGACAAGCATGATAGATTCATCAAGCAACAGCAGATAGATTCAAATTTTTCTCAGGGATTTGACCAAGTGAATTTGACCAATGAAGAAAATCTAAAAATGGTTAACATTGGTAAGTACTGTACACCTGAGGAAAAATTCAAATTTACTTCTTTACTCCATCAATACATTGATGTCTTGGCATATTCATACGAAGATCTAAGGTCTCTCAGTCCAAATGAAATATGTCATCATATTCCTCTCAACGCTGATTCAACGCCTTACAAGCAAAAATCTAGACAATACAATCCAAAGATTTTAGGTACAATTATGTCTGAGTTTCAAAAAATGTTAAATGCTAGGATTATTTTTCCAATTCATCATTCTACATGGATTGCAAATATAGTTCCAGTAAGGAAGAAAAATGGCAAAATCTGCATTTGTGTTGATTTCTAGAATCTGAATCAGTCTTCTCTAAAAGAAAATTACCCTTTGCCAATCATGGACCAAGTGCTTCAAACAATAATAGGATTAGAAATGTTATCAATGCTAGATGGATTCTCAAGCTATAACCAAGTTGAAGTTGTTGGAACTGATCAATACAAGACTGCATTCACTATGCCTTGGGGTACTTTTGCATACAAAAGAATGCCTTTTGGATTAATAAATGTTGGTGCTACCTTTCAGAGAGCTATGGATATGGATTTTAAAGATGAAATTGACAAATTCATAGTTGTATATCATGATGATTTAACTGTCTTCTCAAAGTGCCGATCTGATCATGTGCGCCATTTGCAGCAAGTGCTAGAATGCTGCCGGGAAAATGGTATTTCTTTGAATCATAAAAAGTCTATTTTATGAGTGATAGAAGGGAAATTCCTTGGACACATTGTGTCCAAAGAAGGAATAAAGATTAACTCAAATAGAGTCAAGTCTATTCAAGAGCTGAATTTGCCTGCAAGTAAGAAAGTTGTTCACTCTTTCTTTAGAAAAGTGAATTGCTTGCAAAGATTTATCCCTAAATTTGCTGAGAAGACAAGACACATTGTAAATATGATGAAAGGAAAGAATACCTTTAGCTAGACCAAAGAAGGCAAAGTAGCATTTCAAGATATCAAGGTCGCTATTACTCACGCCCCCACCTTAGTCTGCCCAGATTATCACAGAGATTTCATTATATATAGCTATGCATATGAGCATACTCTTTCAGCTATTCTTGTCCAACAAGACAAAGAAGGTATGGAATCTCCCATCTCTTTCATGAGCTGCCCTCTGAAAACTCATGAATTGAAGTATTCAAATATAGAGAAACACACCTATGCCTTGGTAAAAGCAGTCAAACACTTTCACTTTTATATTCTAAATTCACATATTACTGCCTTAGTTCCTGACAGTACAATCAAGGCTATATTAACTCAACAGGAGTTTGGCACAAAGAGAGGTAATTGGATTGCAAAGATCCAAGAATTTGATCTGGATATCAAGCCAACAAAGCTAGTGAGAGGTAAAGGTCTTTGTCAATTAATGGTTGATAATAAGTCAGAAGATATACAACTTGAAGAAGCTGAAGTAGATAATATGCCAACAGTCCTTTTTGTTTCTACTAACAATCAATGGTATTCAGATATTGCTTATTTTATGACTTATGGAGAATGTCCTGCTCTTTTGTCTTATAAAGAGAGGAGAACCATCAGATTGAAAGCTGCCAATTTTGTCCTTTGGGAAAATGGTCTATACAAAAGAAACATAGATGGAGTTTTTCTTTGCTGTGTAGATAAAGAATAGCAGACCCAGCTCTTGAAATATTTTCATAATCTAGCTTGTGGAGGACATTTTTTTTACTCCTGTGACTATTCACAAAATTCTAAGAGCCAGGTATTAATGGCCAACTCTTTTCCAAGATGCACATAAATGGGTAAGGAAATGTGAACTTTACCAACAATTTGTTGGAAAACCCAAGTTGGTTGCTCTGCCTCTTAAGCCAATAATCATAGAGGAACCTTTTCAGCAGTGGGGACTCAATTTTATTGGGACAATAAATCCATCATCAAGTGTTGGACATGATTATGTACTTACAGTGACTGATTATTTCACTAAGTGGGTAGAGGCAATCCCTACAAAACACACTACATCAGAAGTTGTATGCAATTTCTTGAAAGAGAACATCATTTCTAGATTTGGAGTCCCACTCAATGTTACTAATAATGTAGCTTGTTTCACCTCTCAAGAAATCATGCAATTCTATTTTTATTATGGAATTACGCTTTCTCATTCTTTTGATTATTTTTCTCAAAAGAATGGACAAGCTGAGTCCAACAATAAAAATTTAATAACTATTATCAAGAAACTTGCAGATGATAATCAAAGGATGTGGCACAAAGCATTGGTAGACGCTCTATGGGCTGATAGGATCATGCCAAAAAGGGCAATTGGTATGTCCCCTTTTTAACTTCTCTATGGTATTAATGTTGAGATACCAATCACTTTAGAGTTAACAGCCTTGAAATTGGTGAAGGCTATTGAAGATCAGACATATGAGAGTTCTCTTGACAAAAGAATCATGTACCTAACTTAGCTGAAAGAACAAAGAACTATGCTGGTAGACAAAATTGTTGTTCATCAAAATCTGATAAAGAAACTTTTTGATTAGAAAGCTAGAAATTGTGATTTTCAGATTGGGGATAAATCTTGTTGTGGGACAAAAGAAGAGAGCCAAAAGGGATGCATGGAAAGTTTGACTCCCTTTGGAGAGGCACATTCATAATTCATCATCACATGGGTGAAAATAGCTTTTTGTTGAAATACCAAGATGGCACGCTCTTTTCTCTACCCCATAATGGGTAGCATTTGAAACACTTCAATTCTTGAAGTGTCAGATCATTACCTCTGTATATATGTATACTTGTATAATTTTAATTTCTATTTTGTTTTGTTTGTTTTCATTCTTGTTGCCTTTCATTTCTAGAAAGCATGACTCTGAAGCCCAATGGTACACTTGAAAACACTGGAGATTCTGAATTCTACTCCTTCCAATTAGTTTTGCAATTGACAGAAGTTCCCCAACTGGAGCCAGCTATTGTCTCCTAAAAATAAGTCATTTTTGGAACAACATTTTAATTATTTTGGTTCTACAAACCAAAATAGTATCTTCCATTTTCAAAATTTGTCTTAAGTATTCAGATTTCTCATTTTTAGAGCTTCTCACAAAATCTATAGACTCTTGCAGGTGGTTTTCAGTTAAAGGAATTAATTTTTCAACATTTGTTCATTTTTTAGGAAAAGTTCAAAGTTTAGTTGCTTCATCAACAGTAGATTCAACATTTGGTTCATCCTTTGGCTTATCTTCAAATAGTTCAAAGGTAGGTTCACTCAAGTGGTTCAACGCTTTCATCGGTTTTGGTTCAAAGGCTTGGTGTGCTTCATTGAACCTTTGAACTGGTTCAACAAAGGTTCATCGACTAGGTTCAAAGTGTTGGTTCAAAGCAAAAAAGGACTTTTTTGAAGGACAAGTGTCCTTACGGAGGACACTTCATCGACCAAAATACCTTTTCTACTTGTTCAAAGACTTGGACAAAAAGACTTGCCAGAGAATTTCACCTAGACATTTTTCTCGGGGAATTTCACTTGGACTTTTTGCCCAGGGAATTTCACTTGGGGAAAATGTTCATGAGAATGTTCAAAGGAAAGCTCGAGGGAAATCTATGGGTATGCAGAAAGTGAATGGCTTGAGGAGAAGCTCGAAGGGCCAACAGAAGCTGAAGGACCATTTCTCAGTGCTCAAAAGGGTAAAGTGCAGTCTGTAAAAGTGCCAAGTGGAAAATAAAAGAAGACTAAGGGATGATGTGCCCGAGCATGTCAAATTCAACACAGTCAACTACCCATCAGAAACACAGTGACGGGCATGAAAATGTCAATTTCAGAGATAGTAAAATAGTTGTTGATCCTTTTAATCCACAGAATAGAATACATTCACATTTTTCAAGACCAAGACCAGCAGAATGTGGGGAAGAAGTAGAACAACAAATTAAATCTAGGGCTTGATTCAATTAGCCGAATAAAGAGGAACGATGAAGATAAGATCAGATTTCTAGGTGGAACATTGGAAGTTACAAACTTTCAATAAACGTGATTTATTTCCTTGCATTGATAAAATCAAATGGGAAAAGTGTCCCTAAGTTCCAGCATGTCTCCTTAACAGATTTCAATGCAAATTGATGTATTATTTGTTCCCAAGTCTTTTTTTCAAGAGACTATATAATGGATTTTTCTTTGATTGTAAAAGGATCTTATTTTTTATGATAGGAACGAAACTCTGTAGAAATTGAGAGGCATCATTGAGACTTTGTGCTCAGTCTATTTATCATATTTTGTTAACGAAAACAAGGGACTTTTTGAGACTTTGTGCTGTGATATCTTATTTTTTTCATTGATTTAATAAGAAGAATTAGTAAATTTGTCAAGAAGGTGTCCTGGAGAATCAACTGTGGAGAGACTTTGCGCCTCCATAACTGCCTTCAGTGTGTTTGTATTTTCATTGCTATGTAAAGAACTTTGGAAAGACTTTGAGCTTTCATTGCTCTCCATGTATCACTCTTGAGTATTTCATGTGCAGACTTTGCGCTATGTCTTGATTTGCTGGTTACCATACTTCAGTCATATTCTACTTTTATTTCCAAGAGTATTCTTGTGGCTGACTGAACAGTTCTTTTGAAAGAAGAGGAGCGGTGTTTGTCATTCTCTTGAGTTCTTCCTTTGTTTTGTATACATCATCTCTGAATAAAGAGAGATGGATGTCTAGTCTTACCCTTGAGTACCATTTTCTATTCATATATATATATATACATAGCATATCCATAGGGAACCTCCCCTTGATGAGAGGAGAGAAAAGTCTCCTTCTGATGTGATAAACTTACACATTAGGATGACTAATCTTCTTGCTTTGGCTAATAATACCTATTTTGTTTACCAATACTCTGATAGACAAAATAATCAACCAACAACTTCAACAACATATTTAGGTTTTAACATGGCCTACACCTTCATTGTCTCAACCTCCTTCTCTAAGTAATTCATGGATAAAGGATTCTCCTTCCCTTCCACCTACTGTATACACATAATATTTTCAAATTTTATCAATTATTGATGTTTTCTCTATTGTAGGAACCCCTTGAGTCTCAATCTCTCTAAGTGCATTCCCTAAAGGGTGTACCAGTAAATGGGTGGTTAAACCATTGGTGTTTTTCAAGATTGTTGTCCCCTATACCACCACTTAATATCTACATAACCATCTCATATACACTTCCCTAATATATGCCTTCTCTTTTAGACAATCCTCGAACTAATTCATTACCTTACCTAGTGCCTACCTAAGCCTAAGACCATTTTTTACATTTACTGAATAATGTCAGCCTAGGTTGAACCTATATTCAAATTGATATTTACATGTTATAGCTTGACTGACCTAAACTAGGACCTAACTTTATTTTATTAATTAAAGATACAGAGTCAAATTGGGCCAACCTTTTTGGCTAAATTTTTATAAAGGTTTAGGGTTAGATTCAACTATTTATACACATCCATTTATGCCATTTATGAAGAACAGAAGAAGAATATTATATTTCACATATGTTTATCCACCTTTATAATTGAGGATCATTTCTTAGGGTTTCAATAATTTATTTAGGGATATATATATTATCGTATGGATAAGTCTTTTAGATTCATAGAGAAGTTGTGTAGCCTAGAGTTGAATTGTCCGTGTTATCCTTACATACCGCAACAACCTCTTGTGAAGAACCTTGGCCAAGGGAGAGAGTGAGACTCAATGGGTTCATCTTAAATAGTATGTATTCCTAACTTTGTTCCTCTTTTATTAAAGTAGATAGATTAGCATTTGTACTTCTCTCCCATGAATTAGGATTTCTTATACATTGACTTGAGTATAGATCTTTTATGCATGTTTAATTTTTTATGTTTATATTTGGTAAACACTAGATTAGATTTTACTTTACTTTGCATTTACTTAGTGAATATGAAAAAATAGGACCTAGCTAGGGTTATTATGTAGTGTTGCTTGACTAGATGCTTTGGAACCCTCTCTAGTGATATTATCGTGGTAAGAGACCCTTTAGTTAGGTCGAGTGGATCCATATTGGTCATGAATCTAAATATCTAATGTATCAACAAATGAAAGTGTGAGTAGGATTTATGTTCTTTGAGCTAGGATTGATTAATAAGTTAGCTACATTTTACTTTTTATACATTCTGGTGAACCTAATATGATTCAAACCATTGAAGGTTTTATTTCACACATTTATTTTTATCATCATATTATATATTATTATTTTTACATTACTATATCAAAGTTGTTGATATAGTTATAATAGTATGTATTCAAGTTAAACATATAGTCTCTCTAAAATGACTTTGTTTTATATGTGCAAGTCTTCTCCAAATATAGGTGACCAGATCGATCATCTTGAATAGTCTTCTTATTCAATTATAGGATTGCATACATAGTCGAGCTAGTCAAATATGTTCATAATTTTTAATTCAACAAACAAGTTTTCAAAGATAATCAAGCCAATTGACTCTATTCATAGATTCTTTTTTAGCATACAGTTTTGTATACTACATTGACCAATTAACTCTATTCATAAAATATTAAAATTAGCACTTGAGCACCACAACATAAAATTTACAAACTAAGAATATTTAAAACCACCAAGGATCATTCTTACCTTATATTTTATTTTAGTTTTTCATTTATAGTATTATTTTTTACAAGTTTGTAGTCTAAAAACTATGACCCTATAGCAAACTGGGACAACTAGCTCAACATAATTTTGTATCCTATCTTCTCTCTAGAAGACATAGTTGACATATTTGACTGTGTTCTTATAGATCTTACTTCCACATAATATTATAGACCCTATCAACTCTATTTTATATTATTTGCATATAGAGTTTCCTGAACTAACTACGTACTCTTCACAATGAAAGGAATTATCCTATATTTTTAGTAATTAGTTCACCTTTCATTTCATTTGCTTGCATGCTTAGAGTGACAAATATAGATTAATTAGGTGGTTTTTCAATTTATCAATTTTGTCACACTATTTTTATCTTGTGCACATACTTCCAAATCACTTTCAATAAAAAAGGCATTAAACATTTTTTTTCCTAATGTCTATCTACTTGGATTTCATCACAAAGGGGGAAACCAACTTAGTTTTCTAGCCAAGTATAAACACATGGTTGATAGTGTATATTGGCAAAGCACCTGACACCCTTATTAATATTGGATTGTGAAGTTATGGGGTAGGCCCCAATACCAAGCTAGTACCATTACTAATATAGATCACTTTCAGCCTAAACTACCTGAATAAACTACCTAAAACTATCCATAGATTTCTTTCTAGCTCCTTCTTACAACCAATTTCCCATCATATTAATTTCAAAAATAACTTAATAACATTTAGGAATGACCAATTAGTTAACATTAACATTCAATCTATTGTTCACTCTTTGATCATTATAATTTATATTTCAATTCTTGCATTCGCTAGCATTAGTATAAGGTTTGTGTAGTGTGTTCCAATTGGATCAATCACATTCATATAATTTCTTGTGTGTTTTATTTCATTTGCTTAGATATTGTCTTATAAAAAAATTCCCTATTTTCATAACACTATCATCCATGTCAACATAGTTTCTTATAGACTATTCATATCATTTACCTTTATTACATAGTCACCCTATCTGACTATGTCTCTTTGTTAGACTATTTAATTTCTCCCTATGAAATAATAGCTCACATGTATGACCATGTATCTTTTTTGGCTTATTATGCCTCTTATTTTGTAGTATATAGTTGATATGTCTAGTTGTGTCCTCTTTTTATCTTAGTTTATTTCTTATCTAGCATGACTATGTCCCTTTATTCCCTATTTTATTTCTTATTTTATAGAACACTATTGATCGGTCTGATTTTATATCATATTTCTTAATTCTTAATTTTGTCAATTTCTTAGCCTCTTTACTTCATCATGAATTTCTTGTTTAAGGATAATATAGAGTTAAATCAGAAAAAACATGATGATTATTACCAATCCTAATAGGTTTCCCAAGACACATATTGTGGCTCTCAACTTGGATGAAAGCAATGTTTATATTGCCACTCACACTACCAATTATGGGACTCCTCCCCATTCATCCTTAGTTCATAATCCTTTGTTCTCCATATAAGATGAGCATGATTTAGAATACACAACTAAAATGCTATTCTTCATCAACAAATTTCCTCAACATAGAGGAAAGGACCCTTAAACCATTTATAATCTTATAATAGATCCTCAAGTAGAAGAACCTTTTTCACCCTCCCCTAATTTATCTCATGGATTTGGGGGAACACTTTCTTTGCTTCTCAACATTTTCCTTCTATTTTGTCTCCTTTACACACCATGACATCTTCTTCTATGACTTCTTCCACCTCTATGAAAAGTATCTCTACTAACATGGTAGGTTCAACTTCTAATGGGCCTTTTCCAAAGTCCCTATTCCTTAACCATGACACTATTACATCTTTTACTACAAATATTAATAATTCTACTAGTGCATCTTTTTCTACCAATTATAATCATGATACTAGTGTTTCTTTTTCTACCAATGCTTATCATGCCACTAGTGTGACACATGTTAATACTCATAGTACAACTCAATCCATTAATACTAATACCAATGCATCATATGTTGTGCAAATTAGTTAAAATACTACTAAAAATCACTGAATTTTATTACAAACACTCAATCAAATGCATATTTTTCAAACCAATTCAAATCAAATGATGCAGATGCAAAACCATCTCATTAACCTTCAAAACCAACCTCAATAGGTTTTATAGGGAGTGCAAAATCTGAATGCCCCCCATTCCCCCTTAGGATTCCCATGGTATCCATATTCCTCAACCACCCCTCATTAATAAAATGATTAGACATCTCCAAAATGAACCTATTGTGCCTTAAATTACTAACATTGACATAAGAGATATCACACCTACCATCACCTATAATGGATCCACTAATCCCACATTGCACTTAAAGACATTTAATAACTTTTATAAATATTAGATCAAACTTAATTCCCTTTCCACTATTAAAATATTAGCTAAAACACTCTCAAGAGATGCTTTAGATTGGTACAATCAACTAAAAATCCATTCTATCACTAGCCTTGAAGACTTGGTTAATTTACTAGTCTAATAATTTCACACTAGTGGTCTTCCTAAGAATAACTTAACTCACTTCATAAATTGTAAACAACTTGAAACTAAAATGGCACAAACCTTCATCAAATTATTTAAGAACTTTTTTAACATTGTGAACATAATATGGTAGATGACAACCTCTTCCACCTATTCACTAATGTTATCTACCCTAAGTTACAATATCAAGTTAGGACTCTCTCTCTACAAGAACTTTGGAAGAAACCCTTAACCAAGCTAAGTGACAATAATTTCTAATGTACTAATTTGAACCATCTCAACCTAAAAAAATCACTTATATTCTCATTAAAAACAAAAATTGGCATGCAACTAATGATGGTGTTATCGATACTTATGACACTATTCACAATAATCAAGCAATTTCTCCAAATAACACTATGGAGCATGATCCCCCTCCAACCAACACTCCTCATATTCTCAACCTAATAACACTAACATCCATAAACCATTATCCTTAGTAGAGCTTCAAAAGTGTCATCCAAGACCACTACTATGAGATCTTGACCCCACTCATATAATGAAATCATGGTATGATCCAAACAAATTTTGTTGGTTTTGTGTAAGTTGGAGTGATTCTCACAAGGTTTGTAGACAATTACACAATATAACTATGGATTTTATTCTTGGACCAAAATTTTGACATGAATCACTCATTCACAAGCGTCAATAATCATATGACATCGATTTTAAATCTCATGAAATGCAAAACAAAAATCAAGTTTTAAATCAAGTTAATGTTCATCTTACTATATACAAAGATCCTCGTCTTAACCATCAAGATAGCACTGATAATCCTACTCCTAAAAATAATTTTGAAAATATTATAAACCTCACTATTAATGAATAAAATGTGGTAAATATGACAAATATGTGAAAATTAGATGCTTTTATTGATTCCAATCCGACACCCATGCATTAAATCTCTCAAATATTATGTATCATTCAGGACACTTTCCCATCTCATATGACAGAGTTGGGGAAAGAGGAACTTATACCCTTCTAAGAACCATTTTCAACAACTCAACTTGATCATACCTCTCGCACTATCTTTACTCTTCCCCCAACATATAACACCAAGACAACACTCCCTACCCTTCTAATAGTATTTCTTCAACCCAACCATGAGAAATACCTCAATAAACCAACCCACCACCTATATTTAATCAACCTATTTGCCCTCAACCCAAACCAGCTATACCTTATCAACATAATTTTAATTACACTTCTAACCCTTCTTCATAGGATCTCTTGTAACATTATGTGCCTATATCTAGCAATTTCCCCATGGGTTATGATGAATGGGACCCCATTATATAACTTTATAATCTTTAATCTTAAATACCTTTCCTAGAACTAATTCAAACTTCCTCCCACCATTAAAACTATCTAATTCAATTATAATTTGAAATTAACATCCCTCATCTTCCTCTATCAAGATGTGAAGTTACCTTGTCTAGATCTAAAGATAGTACCTTCAACAGTGTGAAGATATGTCCATATATGTTGATGAAATAGTGGACACTTCTCTTTCCCTTAAATTTTCTATCACTTCCATAATTCTTGATGAGATTATACTTTGTGTAGATGATCCTCCTCTATTTATTAACATCTAAACTGGTGATATCCAAATTAAGTGTGTCTTAATTGATGAAGGTTCAGATACTTGCATTGCCTCCCTTGATTTCCTTAAGATAGCTGGATATTATGAATGTAGCTACAACTCTACACTAGCACATGCCAAAGCTTCGATAAAAGGTAAATGCCTCCTCTAGATTACATGTGGCTTCTCATTATTGTCCCTCATGTCACCATCTGAGTGAAATTTATGATCTTTAACTTTCCCCTCTCTTATAACATCTTTCTTGGTAGACTTTGCACTTATCATATGAGGGAAATCACCTCATCCACATGTTAATGTGTTAAATTCCCCCATAATGGTGTTATTTATAATATTCAAAGAGACAAAAACCCTTGTAATTTCAAAAAATTCAAAGAACATGGTGTCTTTAAAATTCTTACCCTTGAACCTTTGCCTAGTATCCCATTTAGGGAATCTCAACTCTTCAATTATCATTTTAATTATACATGAGGTTATTATTAGGTAATTTTTTGATCTACATAGAAAACTTGCCTAAATATAGTATAGTATCTTAAAGATCAAGAATGGAGCAGGGCTTGAACATATTTCTAGATGGAATGAATGGTCCAAGGATTACATGTAAATTGCAAAGCTTTTGAAACACTTTAAGTTTACTTAAAGTGTATTTTTGTCAATATTTGAGAGATAGGTTTACAGAACAAAGAGAATGTTCTTGATCAAGTTTCATGGTGAAACCAAGTAGATCAAAGGTTAGGGATAAGTTTCACTATCATTGGAAAGGCATTTGAGCATTCAAAGTTAAAGCACAAGTTTAGAAGAGCCTATCAGCTTCAAAAAGGCTAAGTGTAAAACCCTTTTTTGGCTAATTCCTTATAAAATATTTCCTTAAAAAAAATTATTTCAAGTTTTCTGTCTAAGTTTTGGGAACTGTTTTAGAAAAAAAATTCTAAAACATAAAAAATCCTAAAGTGAAAATTCTTTTAGATATTTTATCTGAAACAAAAATCTTGAAGGCATGAATTCTTTTGGAAATTTTATCCAAAACAAAAATCCCAAAGGCATGAATTCTTTTGGACATTTTGTTCAATGCAAAAGTAAGGACCTAATTCTTTTGTACATTTTGTCTCCAAAAAATACCCAATGCAAAAGTTTTAATAAAATTATTATTTTGGCAAAATTGATCTAGCAGAGTAATGATAAGTGCACAAACATAAATTTTAGGCTATGACAAATAGCCATTTGAATTCAAATGATCAAATACATTCATACAAGTGTTAATTTTAAGTCAAGTAAAATTACCATTAGGTTTTTAAAAATTTAGTAACGATCATGAAGACATCAATTGATGTTCACATAAACATCAAAATTGAGACCCTAAAAGTATCCATTTACATTTGAAAAATTATTAAAGGGTCCCTGACCAAACATGGGCTTGACAAATGTAAAATATCTTAGGTACCTAAACAGAGATCCAAAGACATTCTACCAAGTTGGAGTCAACAAGTAAATAGGCCCTACATATAAGCATGAAGATGATAAATGGTGAGTCAGTAACTGATAACTAATTAGTAGCAACTAATAGGATAGTGGGTCTAGGTAAATCAATGGCATGTATTTATTCATGTATTTAGATCAATGGTAGGTGGAGATCAAGGAAGTCAATAAATCTCAAAGGCAAATACATGAATGATAAATAGCACAAGTGCATTATATTGATAGAAGATCAAAGGTTTGCATTGATTCACACCCATCAAATCTAATGGTGTGAGATGGGTTAATATGTCAATGGTTTGAGTTAGTTTTTAATGGCCAATCAAACAAAGGTGAGCCCAGGCTGCTTTCAATGGAGGTTGACTAAGTAGTCTTCAACCCAGGAGATTATATTTCAAGATCAAGATCCATCATTGAAGTTTATCATAGGTGAGATAGGTCCTTTTAGGGCCTAAAATAGACCAAGGGTTGGCAACTATTGTCAAATATTGAACAGCTAGTGAGCTCTATCTTTTTGACATAAAAGTTATAGGGAAACTAATAAATATGATTAGTTTCAAAGACCTATGATAAGTTATTTCTCAAGGGTAGATATGTGATTATGGGGAAGATTTTTGTCTTTTAGCATGGTCATTTTTAAGACAAGTAGATATTTATAGTCACCTAAGGTAGACCAAGCATGGCTTTGAAAGTTTCAAGGTATGAAGATTTGGTCCTCCTAAGTAGATCAAGTAAAGATGGTGTAGAGTCCTGAGAAGTGACCTGATAGCTAGATAAAGATCATGGAGCATTGATTTCTTTTGTAGATCATTTTTGAAGTTTGTTTCTTCTTGATAAAATCATGACTCAGCATCCTCGAGTCAGTGTTAATCCATCAAGGGTGGTTGGGCCTCATTCAAAGTTATTTATCTACTTAGTTCCCTCTCTTTCCTTCCTTTTTTTATAAATATAGGATTTTTAAGCCTTGAAATGGATCCCTTTCTTTGGTATGACTAAACTCTACCAAGATTTGAATTGTAACACCTATTTGATATAATAGAGATTGAATCCCTTTTTTTTATAGTTGAATTGAAATGTCTTATGAGTTTATTGATTGGTTAAGTGAATGTATGATTTCCTTGCCTCTGTCTAAATTTTATCACCTTTATGAACTACTTTGGAAATCTTCATAGGTCATTCTAAGTGTAATATATGGTTTTTTGGTCAATTTTGGAAGTGGATAACTACCCTCCCATAGTAGATTAATAGCCAGCTCATTCCTTTTTGTGAAATACTAACATAAGTGATTTTATGCAATCTTTAATTCATCCTATAGTGTGTCTTGTGTGAGTTTAAGTGATGATATCATTGGTGCATCACCTCTTATTACATGCTTTCATAAGTTATTATTAAATTATGCTTCCCTTTTCCAAGTAAGTGTTAGTTTAGTTTAGTATAGGTGATATATCCAAATAGAAGTCAGCCTTCTCTAGAGGTTTGATCCATTATTAGGATACCTATAGCCTAGGATTAGTCCCATGTTGGATTAGATTTGAGTAAGAGGGCCTGAACAATCCCCTTCTCAACTAGGGTGCAAATATAGAAGACCAATAATTTTGGCATGCTCGATGAGATAAGTTTTCTAGGCATCATTAAAGTTTGAAGATTGAGAATAATAAATTACAAAAGAAGGATACATCTACCATCATCAAAATTTGAATATCTTTCAATTTGTAAAGCTCATAGCATCCATCAAATAGTGTTTACATGCCAAAGGTTACAACAAGGTCATCAAGTAAAGGTATTCCTTTTAAATTCATTGAGCTACCTTCTACTTATTACAAAAAATCAAGATTCAATAAGACCAGACCTTATCCTCAAAATAAATTTTCACTTCCTAGTCATCCTATTATTTTATTCCAAGCTATTATCCCCATAAGCCAAATCCCTTTTACCCAAATGGTGGTCAAAAATCAAGTGTTTGTTTCATTTAATAGGGGTATGCCCGTAAATTTGGCCCAACATGATGATATCCTATGTCGACCTCAAAGAGCATCCCTTTCTTCTTAAGAGAATGGGATAAAACTACTACTATTGAGCATATTCAGGATGTTGCCAACCTATGTTTTGTTCATAATATTGTTAAAGATAATGTGGCAATCAAACTACTTGTTTCTTCCTTCAAGGTAAAATCATTACAATGGTATAATAATTTTCCTTTGACCTCCATTACTACTTGGGATGAATTAGGTTCAGCTTTAGTTAGGCAATTTAAAGACAAGTTTGATCATCTATCTTTGGTTAAATAACTAACTACCATATAATGATAACCCCATGATTCTATGTTTGATTTTAACCTTAGATTATAAAAGATATGGATAGGAATCCTTGTATTTTTTAGACCATCCCTAGAGTATGCATCATGCATTATCTTAAGGCCCTCAATTCTGATATTAGTGTCATGATATAGTCTATGGGTGGTAATACATTGCCAAATGCCTATAAATTTTTTAATAAGAGCAGAAACTAGATTGATACAAGATATTAAACTTGCTCCAAGGCTTTTAATGCCCATATTCCTAGAATTACAACTTGTTCTTCCTCCTCAAGTTCCTCACATTCCATCAATAGCTCTTATTCCATCTCCAAAAGCCAAAGTTATAGCCCTTTAATCGGGATAGTGAGATTGGAGATCTAAAAAGTATGCTACAAGCTTTTGGGAATGAGATAATTTAACTCAAGAGACAACATTACTAAGGTATGTCTTGTCAGTATCAAATCTAAAATACTTATCGGTCTTTTAATAATCAAATACCTCCTTATCAAGGTTTCAAAGAAAATAGACAACCTTACCAAAACCAAGGAGCCATAACCCAAACTAATCCATATGTAACCCTTGATCATAATGTACCTTCTAGTTAAAAATGTATTATTCCTAAAAATAACTTGATTCAATATTCAATCTGGTAGCCATTCAATCCAAATGACACTCAAAACCAAGACTTAATATCATAGGATATTACTATGCCATAAATGACACAAGAAGCTTTCTCTCTTCAAGGTGGTTGATATCAAGACATGAACATGGCATCTCAAGGAGAGGCTAAATAAGTTCAATATTAGCCTAATTCCATTAATGTGAATTGGAAAATGGATGATCATATTATATTCAATCAAGTTGGTAAAACTAGTAAAATAAATGGTCAAGTTACAACTCTAACTAGAGCTAAAAGAAGAGCAATTGAGGAAACTCAAAATGTGAGTGATGCTTCTAGTGTTCCTAATTTTTTTTAAAATATTTTGAAGGATCAACCTATTATCCCTATAGCATATAAAAACTAGAATTCAGAGTTAGGTAAGGTTCTCCAAATGCCTCTAATTAGAGAACAACTAGTGGTTCAAAAGTTAAAGCCAAAGGCTAGTGGAGCCTCATTCAACACAGTAGATTAAATGAAGAAATAAAATGTTAGAATTATCATGTGGGATTCCCTTTCCATTCTAGGAATATAATACATTCTCATTAAAGATCTTTCAACTCTTAAGGTATCTAAAGAACCAGTTGAGAAATAAGGAGTTGTCTTGGCCAATTTAGACTAGCCTACCAAGTAACCTAATTTACAAGTACATAACATGACAAAGGTGGATAAAACCAATGTCAAATAAAATAATACCATTCCTTTTTATCTTTTTTAATAGTTTATGACTACTTAATCCATAATTATATGGTAGATAATGGAGCTAGTAGCACTATCATGCCTAAATAGATTGTAGACAAGTTTGGTCTTGTCTATGAACCAAATACCAAAGGAGTTTTAAAATTGGATGTGTCACCAAAAATGATATTAGGCATAATAAAGGACCTAAATTTTACATTACATTATTTCCCAATGTTTCCATTTAACAAGATGTATCAATAGTGGACTTGCTTCCCTATTTTTCCATGTGTCTGTCAAGGGACTTTACTTCAAAGATTATAAGATATTTGTTAGTTGATTAGACATATCTAATGTTTAGGAATATATATGGTACTAAGGTGATAATACTTTCTAGACCTATTTCAAAATTTTATTTAGAGCCATATATGCCAATTATGGTGAACACTAATTATCTTATCTTAGACAAGGTACTAGAAAATAATGAGGTGGAAATTGAATCACCTCTAGATGGAGTTCCATATTTTTTTCCTTGATGAATACGACTCTAATTAACATAAGCATGATCCTTAAAAGCTATTTAAATAATGATGACTTGGTGTCTATTTCCTTCATGAAAATGATATACCAATTCTAGCATTGATGAAAGATGATCAACCTAGTGATGGGTTGTGGCAACTATACTTTGATGGATTCAGGAAAAAACATGGCACTAGGGATGGAATGATGTTAATTTATCCAAAAAGTCAAAGTGATATATTTTATCTCATGTTTTATTTTGGGTGTTCCAATAATGTTATTGAATATGAAGCACTAGTGCATGGTTTGCAATAGGCAAGAAAGATGAAGGTTAGTACCTTAAAAGTCTTTGGTGATAGTGAATTGGTAGTTCACCAAGTAAGAGAAATTAATATATACAAAAACCCACTTTTTAGTTCCTATAATCATAGATTATGGGACTAAATTTAAGACTTTCAAGCTTTAAATATTTTTTTTGTATCAAGAAATAAGAATAAACACGCAGATAGGTTGGTTGGCATTGGGTTGTAATTCAATAGCCCAACTGATATAAAAAATGAAAAGGTTCATTCAAACATTAAGATATTTGCGAGACCTTCTATTCCAAATAACCGTGATAATTGTAAATTATTTGAATATGATAGTCAAATTGTTAGTTTCTTACAAGAAGAATCTAAATTCTCCTCAAATAATCAAGACAAGCACTTACAATAGTATGGTGACCAGATTGTGTTAATAAAGACAAATAAGTTGCCTAAAGGGTTGCTCACCCTTGAAAACATATACGGTAGAGATGATGAATTGAGAAAAGAAAATTATTATTTATCAACCAAGGAAGAACACTATTAAAATGTGAAGATTACAACTAGTAAGAGCTTAAAATTGGGCAAAGTTTACACATCTTAAGAAAAGAAAACTTATGTTGAGTTATGTTCATGTTTTTCAAACATCTTTGTATGGTAGTATAGTGATCTCAAAGGATTTGATCCAAGTCTATCTCAACATACCATTGAGTTAGAAGATGAGACTAGGCCATTCAGATAAATACAAAGGCCTATAAACCCAAATCTTGAACCATTGATGAGATCTGAGCTATATAATCTCATTGAGTCATCTATAAAATTTCTAATTAAGCACTCAACTTGAGTGGTAAACCTTATTCTATTATGGAAAAAGAATGGTGAAATTAGACTATATGTTGACTTTTATGACTTAAACAAGGCCTCTATTAAAGACCACTATCCATTGCCATTAATGAAGTAAATTTTACAATTAATTATAGGTTTAGAAAGGTCATCCTTGTTGGATGGCTATAGTGGTTATAACCAAAGTTTGGTCAAAGAAGAAGACCAGTTCAAAATAGCCTTCACCATGAAGTGGGGGATATTTGCATACAGAAAGATGCCTTTTTGTTTATGCAATGTTGGATTAACTTTTTAGAAAGCTATGGGCATCGTATTTCAAGGTCTCCTTAACAAGTTTATACTTTTTATCTAGATGACATAACGGTGTTCTCTAAGAGTGAATATAAGCATATGATTCACCTTAGATAGGTGTTTTAAAAGTACAGGTAATTTGGCGTGTCTTTAAATCCCAAAAAATGTGTCTTCTGTATTCATGACGGTAGGCTTCTTAGACATGATTTCTAAACAAGGCACAAACATAGATCTTGATAGAATAGACTTTATTCTTGCACTTTCCTTGCCTAAACACAAGAAAACCTTACAAAGCTTTTTAGGCAAGATCAATTTCATAAGAAGATACATTTCAAAGTTTGCTACATTAAATAGGCCACTCACAACCATGATAAATAAGGGTTTGATTTTTAACTAGTCTAAATAATGAGTAAGAAGCTTTAAAGAGATCAAAAACATTAAATAAAGTGTGCATACACTCTTTAACCCTAAATTCACAAAGTATTTCCTTTTGTACACCTACACCAACATTGAAAATATTTTAGGTATCCTCATGTTGCAAAATCAAGAGACTTTGGAACATCTAATAGCCTTTTTTAGTCAAGCTTTAGAAGAATATGAAACAAGGTATTCTTTTTTTAAGAATAATGTACTTACAGTTATAAGGTCTCTTAATAAGTTTAGATACTTGTTGTCTAATAATAAGATACATTTGTTGGTTTCACATCCAAGTCTCAAGGATTTCCTCTTGAACAAGGATATAAATGACATGAGAGTTGGTTAGATAACCAAGGTCATGGAATATGATGTTAAGATCAAGGTCTCAAAGTTGATTAGAGGTAAAGGGCTTTGTGAACATATATCCCAAGACTTGCAAGAGGATAATGCATTGGTTATGGTTTCAAATGATGGAGAAATTGAAAATGATCACACCTCACCTTCCATTTGTTTCTAAGATAGGGTAAGATACTTATAATATGGTGTTTATCCTTCTAATCTAACCCCTTCAATGAAAATATATTTTAGACTGTAGTTATTTCCTTTTCTCTTTGTTGATAATGTGTTGTTTAAAAAGGATACCAATGGCATATTGCTATGGTACATAGAGTCAAGTCAAACACAAAGATTGCTTGAGTAGTTCCATGATGGACATAGTGGAGGGAATTATTTAGAAAGAATCATAGCCCATAAGATCATGAGAGGTGGGTATTATTGGCCAAGTATATTTGTTGATTGTCATGTATGGACTAGAAAATGCAGATAATGTGTTATGTTTGTTCAAAAATTTAAGCTTGTAGCCTTACCTCTCTAGCCAATTTTAGTGAATCAACCCTTTGTCCAATGGGGATTGGACTTTATTTGTCTCATTAACCCCCTTCAAGCACAGGACACAAATGGATCCTAACTATCATAGATTATTTTACTAGATGGATAAAAGCAATGGTATTGAAAGAAGCCAATGAAACCAAAGTTTTGGACTTATAAGAAGTTTTGATTACCAGATTAAGAGTCCTTTCAATCATTAATTTTGATAATGATATGTATTTTTTAGGGTTTAAGATTATCCAGTGGGTATTTCAACATAGTGTTTTTCTTAATACCTCTTTATATTATTACCCTTAAGGCAATGGCCTTGATGAGTCCACTAAAAAAAATTTAATAAAGATCATTAGGAGGACTGTTGAATAAAATTAGAGGTCATGGCATCTCAAAATGAAGTTAGCTTTGTTGGCTGACAGGATCACCTATAAAAGGTCAATAGCCAATTCTCTGTACAAGTTGGTATATGGTAAAGAAGTAAGGATGTCTATTTCTCTTGAATTTCCTACCCTAGAACTGATGTACCAACTTGAATCGTTAGATAATGAACCTATGGAGATCAGATATGATGAGCTTATGGAGCTAGAAGAGACAAGACATCAATCCATGCTAGCCATGGAATTCATCAAGCAAAGGTGAAGAGAGCCTTTAACAAAAGAGATTTTTCACATAGATTCAAGGAAGGGGATTTGGTCCTCAAATGGGATGAGGATAGATCTAAGATAGGAAGGCATATAAAGTTTTAATCTCTTTGGAGTGGTCTATATAACATCTCCAGGTGTAAATCTCATAATGCTTTCTAGCTTGTAAAGATGGATGGTGAGGAGCTTCCTATCCTAGTCAATGGGATACATCTAAAACATTGCTTTTAAGGAAGCTAAGATCCTTGTACATAGTTTATTTGTTTTCCTCCAAGTTTTATTTAATGACACATTAGTTTGATTCTTTTTTATCCCAAATAAGTGCTTTGTTTGCACATTTATTTTGTTAGGTTAGTTTCCCTATTTTTTTGTTTCCTTCATTATTTTGGTGGAATTCATTTATCTTTTTAGTCAAAAGGTTAGTTGCAGTTATGGAATAAATGTATTATTTGTTATGATTCAAGAGTCATGTAAATGGTTTTAGTTCTCAAACATAGTAGGCATGTTGCCTAGCTGAGTCACCAAAGATGTTAACCAATTTTTTGGCCTACATAGTAAATTTGTCTAAATGTAGTGCAGTGTCCTGAAGATCAAATATGGATCAATGCTTGAATAGATTTATAGATGGAATGAATGTTCTAAGGATCACATGCATATTACAAATATTTTGAAATACTTTAAGTTTACTTAAAGTGTATTTTTGTCAATATTTGAGAGACAAGTCTGTAGAGCAAAGAGAAGGTTCTTGAGTAGGTTTCATGGTGAAACCAAGTAGCTCAAAGGTCAGGGAAAAGTTACACCAGCATTGGAAAGCCATTTGAGCATTCAAATTTCAAGCACAAGATTAGAAGAGCCTACATACTTTTAAAAGGCTAAGTACAAAACCCTTTTTTGGCTAAGTCCTTAATAAATATTTCCTTCAAATAAATTGTTTCAAGTTTCTTGGCTAAGTATTGGGAATTATTTAGAGCATTTTGTTTGAAACAAAAAAGAATTGAAGTGCAATTTTTTTTAGATATTTTGTCTAAAACAAAAATCCTAACGGCATGAATTCTTTTGGACTTTTTATCTGAGGCAAAATTAAGGACCTAATTCTTATAGACATTTTGTCCACAATAAATGCATAATAAAAAAAACTTTGATAGAATTATTATTTTATGAAAATTGATCTATAAAAGTAATGATAGGTGCACAAATGTCAATTTTAGGTGCGCAAATGTCAATTTTAGGCTATGGTAAATAGTTGTTTAAATTCAAATGATCAAATATGTTCATACGAGTATCAATTTTAAGTTGGGGGAAATGATCATTAGATTTTTAAATATTTAGGAATGGTCAATGGACATCAATTTACATTCATACAGACATCAAAATTGAGCCCCTAAAAGTATCTATTTGCATTTAAAAAATCATTGAAGGGTCCCTAACTGAATGCGATCTTGACAAGTGTCAAAGATCTCAGGTACCTAGAGATCTAATAACATGCAAGTGAGCTAGGTTCAATAAGTGAGTAATCCCTATAGACAAGTGTGAAGGTGAAAAGTGGTGAGTCGATAATCGACAACCAATGAGTGGTGACTGACAGGATAGTGGGTCTAAGAAAATCAATGGCACACATTTAATCACGTATTTAGATCAATAGTAGGTAGAGTTCAAGGAAGTCATTGAATTTCAAAGGAAAATGCATGAATGATAAATGACACAAGTGCATTAGATTAGCAGAAGATCAAAGGTTTGCATTCATTCATACCCAGTAGATCTGATGGTGCAAGATGGGTCAATATGTTAATGGTCTGAGTCAGTTTTTGACAGCCAATCAAACAAAGGTGAGCTTAGGTAGCTTTCAATAGAGGTTGACTAATTAGTCTTTGATTTAGGTGAATACATTACAAGATCAAGCTTTACCATTAAAGCTCAATATAGGTGATATAGGTCCTTTTAAGGCCTAAAATAGACCAAGGGTTGGTAACTATTGTCAAAGTAATATCGAACAACTGGTGAGCTCTGTCTCATCAACATGAAAGCTACAAGGAAACCAATAAATATGATTGGTTTCAAATACCTATGCTTAGTTATTTTTGATGGGTAGATATATGATTATGGGGAAGTTTCTTATCCTTCATCATGGTCATTTCTAAGACAAGTATATATTTATAGCTACCTAAGGTAGACCAAACATGGTTCTATCAGTTTTAAAGTATGAACATTTGGTCCTCATAGGTAGATCAAGTAAATATGGTGTAGAGTCCTACAAAGTGACCTAGTAATTAGATAAAGATCATATATCATTCATTTATTTTATAGATCTTTTTTGAAGTTTATTCCTTCTTGATAAGATCATGACTTAGCATCCTTGAGTCAATGTTAATCCATCAATGGTGGTCGGGCCTCATTCAATGTTTTCTATTTGCTCAGTTCCCTCTCTTTCTTTCCTTTTTCTATAAATATAGGTTTCTAAGCCTTGAAATTAATCCCTCTCTTTGGTATGACTAAACTCTATCAAGATTTGTATTGTAACACCTATTTGATATAATAGATATTGAATTCCTCCTTTTGTAGCTAAATTGAAGTGTGTCTTATGAGTTCATTGATTGGTTAAGTGAATGTATGATTTCCTTGACTTTGTCTAAATTTTCTCACCTTCATGAACTATTTTGTAAATCCTCATAATTCATTCTAAGTGAAATAATTGGTCTATTGGTCAGTTTTAGAAGTGAATAATTGCCCTCTCATAGTAGATTAATAGTCAGCTCATGCCTTTTTATGTAATACTGATGTGATTGATTTTATTAAGTATTGAATACATCCTATAGTGTGTCTTATTTTTGTGAGTTTGAGTGATCAAATCATTGGTGCATCACCTCTTTTTACATGATTTCATAAGTTATTGTCAAAATCTTTCTCCTTTTTCCAAGCAAGTGTTAGTTTAGGTTTAGTATAGGTGATAGATCCAAAAGAAAACCATCTTTCCCTAGAGGTCTAATCCATTATTAGGATATACCCATAGCAAAGGATTAGTCCCATGTTGTACTATATTTGAGTAAGAAGACCTGAACAATCCCCTTCTTAGCTAGGGTGAAAATATAGAACACTAACAGTTATAATGGTCACCCTAAACTCATCAGGAACATACCACCTAATCTCCTAAATTTTGATAATGATGAGCTAGATGAGATTATCCTCAAGATCAAAACTTTTGATTTATCCCCTCACATCATTATCCAATTTCTTCCCTCTTTTTAACCTCAATCTGGTTAACCTCCTATCGATGATACCTGTGGTCTTAACCAAGACTAAACACTCTATCCATCATGTGATTTATAATGATAAGGTCATACTTCCATATACCATTGACTTGCTCACACCTGATAATGATGATGGTTATGATTTAGATGACCTATTTTTTGGTGGATTTGTCCAATCTATAGATGTCAAGATTATTCAATATCACACTTCTTTACTTCATTATTTTCATTCATATTTTAGCATTCCTTCCTTTATCATACCTAATTCTAGTTTTCTTTTTATTTTTAATAGGGTAGAGATGGAAAAATCACATGGTATGCCTCTAGATTTAGAAGAGCCTCTTAGAAGCATGATCATGGATCGTGTCATGACTAGTCCTTGCCATTTTACTAGATATCATGATCCTTCTAGTTTTTTTCCCCTAGAGATGCTAGCTATTTTTATTAATCCTTCTGTGTGACCATCCTCACCTTTAACTAAACCTCATCCTATTTCTACTATTGATTTACCTTCAAATTATCCTAATCTAATTTTTGTTCTAGTCTTGCCTTCCCTTAGTAATAGCGTTCTTCCTTTTCTATAGATTGATCCCATGCCTACTTGATGGGAAAATCAGCCTTATTATGATATCCATAAAAATTTGGTCATTAGATCAGAGACTGCTTATTATATCAATTGTCCCTGGATTCTCCTTTTACCTCTTCCCTTAGTAGGCCCCTAAAGTCTACTAATAAGTGTATATGTTTCTTCCATGGGACAGATAACCACTCTTCCACTCATTACTAGAAACTTTGGTAGTATATTAACACATTGCATCCCACCATTATTTATCCCAAAGATAAGGCTATACCTCCTCCTAAGTTATTACATGAGCTCTAAATATGAGAAGGTATACTATCTTTAGCACTAGATCGGTATCCATCATACTGATCATTATCATATTATTTATAATCACCCTCTATTGACACTTACACCATTTATTCCTCCTTCCATAGGTCACCCACATAATAATGGTCCTCCTTCATTAGTAGCACCTCCTTCCCCACTGGTGGCTCTTCCTTCTCCACCTGTGGTTCCTCTTTGTCACCTCATGGATACCATTCTTAATTAGGAACCTATTCCTATCTTTGAGTATCCTATGCGAGATATTTATCATGAGCATGATCCTTTAGCTACACCTACTTTTTTTGTTGAAGAGATTTGAAAATAAGTCTTTGTATAACTTTCTATGAGGAGTGATGGTTTAGTTGTCATCAAGATCCAATTTCATAAATATGTTTTAGATGTCATCGATAATATTTGTGGGAAAATTTATTAGTATTTGTTAACATAGCATGGTATTATTTCACATTATTCTTCTTTAGGATTTTGGATTGGATTTGTAATCCATTTATATTTCTTATACACTTGAGTATGTGTCAAACTTTTATTTTGTCTATCTATTTTACATGGATATTTATATTGTGTTTTATGTGTTTTCATTTACTTTCCTCTTTTATTTTTAATTTCTTATCATTATTTTCATGATTTCACACTTATGTTTATGAGTTCACTTCTTTCATGGATTATTTTTCTTTTACAATGATTGTTTTATATCTTATCTGAATTAAAAAATTAGATAATTATTATTGTGACTTGGTTATACAAACTTAGATCCCCTTAATAATCTCTCTACCATATGATTATTAGAAAATAAGACATCTCATTGTACTTAAATTTATTGATCTCTTTTGGATCTCCCTTTATTCATGTATATTCATTTCACATATTAAGCATACATATAGTTGAAATGTGAGATTACATATTGGTTCATAGGTAAGCCTAAGTGTTTAGTTATTCATATCTTAGGATACTTATTTTCCTTTAACCAAAGTCTAAAGCTCATTCATGTGCATCAATTCTATTACTTATGTTGTTTATTCAAAATCTATATGGAGGAGGAATCATAAAAGCCATGATAAAAAATTTAAAATCCAAATTATTTTAACAAAAATGAAATGATACAAAAGGCAATATATAAATTTAAAAGTCAAATCACATTAAAATATGTGATTCATAGAACATCCCCTATTTTTAATCAAATCTCAAACTCCAAAGTTGCCATAATAATAAAGTTGAGGTCCATTTGGGTGTGGTAGGCTAGTAGATTTGGATAGGAGAATAAAAAATATTTTAGTGATACCTACTTTCTCAAATAATTACCCAATCTTTGTAGTGGATCAATGATTTTGTAAGAGATCTTGAGGAATAGGGAGCATGTTATGAGAAGGTAGGTCCATTTTAAATTTTTTGTTCATATAACTAGCCTAAGTCAATCTTAATATCTTACCTATTTTCCTATACATCTTTGTGCTTATTATGAGCAGGTATCCTTTGTATTTAAATGGTCACTAGACTCTTAGTGTCTTTCTTTTATACCTAGGATTCCTCATGTTTCCTAAGGTCTTCTCATAGATGCCTATTTCATGATTTTTATATTCCCTCTTCCATTATAACATTCCTAATATTTCTCCTTGAGAAATATTGTTTTGTTAGATGATCATTTCCTCTTAGGGTTTCCCTTTATGAGTTGCAGTGTAAGACCATGGATAGGACCACGCTCTCCTAACAAATTATCATAATAAAACATTTATTATTTTCATTCACCTCATTGGTGTCCCCCTTGTGAGTTACAGTGTAATACCATGGATAGGACTAGGCCCTCCTCACAAATTACCACATTAAAAACATATTTTAAAATCATTCTCATGGTTTTCTCCACCTCATTGGTGCTCCCTTTATGAGTTTCAAGTAAGATCATAGATAGGACCAAGCCCTCCTCACAAAATATTCCAATACTTAGTTCATACTATAAGCAAGTCACAATGAAATTAAATGCTTCAAATTTGAGATAAGTAGTGTCTAATTATGAGCTACATGTCATTGATATACTTCCCATCTTGATTAGTATGTTTTATGCGTAATTCATAAGTCTTTCACTTTTAACTTATTATTTTCTTATTGCATGTATGTTTACAACTATTTTATTAAATTTCTCATACTTCCCAACTTGAATTAATGTGATTAATTTGATCTCCACTTACATTTTCTTTTTATTTTCATACTTCCCAACTTGATTTAGTATGATTGATTCACTTAATTTTTTTGTTTTTATACCATTGGTTCTTCATGTGTATTCCATTCTATTACAAATTTTCATAATTCCCAACATGATATAGTATGATTTTTTTATTGTTTTAATTTTTCACAAATATTTTATATGGTTTGAAAATGTTTGTTATCCTTTTTACCACTTTGGTTCATTATACTTATTAATCTTTTGTTTTTGCACATTTCCCATCATGATATAGTGTGTATTACATTTATTTTGATTAATTATACTCTTCCAAATATTTTTTTTTTCCTTTTTTCTTTTTAACCATGCATGTCTATCACATAATGCTAGAAAACAAAACACACTTTACATATTTCTCATAGCATATACAACAACAAAAATACATGTGCTAAAAAGGAAATATATCCATGTATCTACATCCAAATACAAGTACAACTCATAAGATCAATAAATTATATATATATATATATATATATATATATATATATATATATATATATATATGTATGTATGTATGTATGTATGTATGTATGTATGTATGTATGTATGTATGTGTTTTATATAAACTAAAAAATACAATAGTGATAGCTCTAATATTGTGCTCTACCTTGTCTATTATGTGGCCTGGCCATGCTACCCCTAGCCACTTGTGGCTAACCCCTCTGAAGGGTGCATTATAAAGAGGTAGTCCAGGATCTCAATCCAACAACTTATCCCTATAGGTTAGCAACATAGGCCTATACTTATCTAAAATGGATCATATTTGCCATGTTCAAAACTCACTCTTATGCTAATGCCTACCAAACCTAAGCCTCTTTAGCTCCTACCACTATTGGTGGTTGTAACCTGTCACCCCATACCTATAGCTATCTCATGGCCTCTTCCACCAATCTAAACTAGCTCACCTGATCTGGGGTAGACAAGACCACAATATCAGCCAAAGTTGTAGGGTTGTATGATGATATCACCCCATCTAAAATGTCACAATGTAAAGCCATAACTAGGGCTCCCCATCTAACCTCCTTTATTGTAAGATTTATAAAACCAAAAACTAGATAGGCATCAAATTTCATATATATATATATATATATATATATATATATATATATATATATATATATATATATATATATATATATATATATATAATCATGTATCTATCATAATCAACAATGTAACTAATGTTATATATCAAAAAATTAAACCAAATTAAAATGTTTCTCACCAGTGTTGGTATCACCAACCATGATCTCACCATTTGTTGGCTTGCCAATCACCTCTTCCATCAGTTGTGCCCACACCAATACAAATCTAAGAATCACCACTTGAGCCCACCATGATCATATCCTTAGTGGTCTCTCTATAGACCAACTTTATTTTGAAACCATTGTAGGATTCCCCTATGTGATAGCTAATGCCTACATTTATTCACATCGATAGTTTCTCCATCTATGATGAGCTCATGGTGGTTGATTCCACCTCTATTGTGATGTTTGTTATGCTCCCTCATCCCTTACATCCACATACATAGTGTTCTCTCCTCTTATCCCCACTTCTTACTACTATCATGATTGACTAGCCCATGGTCTATCCCACTGAGGCTTGATCATTGATATCTCAATAAGTACCCCTCCACCTCCTCTCCCTCTTGGATATCTATAATGGCATGACCAATAAGTATGCACTACTAGAGGGGCTACTAGATGAAGAAGTTCTAGCTATTTGGGTATATGAGCCACTAGATGAGGCTACACCCATGAAGTGTAGTGGCTTATGATCTGTACATGTGTTAAACCTATAACAATAGTAGCCCAACTAGGCCATATGGTAGTTGTGTGAGTATACAGTTATCATACTATCTTCCCTTATGTGACAGTTTACAACGCTAGAACATAAGGCATGTCCTATGATACATGGTTGTACCTCTATCAAATGACATGAGGTAACCTACCATTGACTACATGGGGAAACCCAATTGGCCAATACATAGGAAACCTCTTATATATCCATGTGCTCAGAGGTTAACAAGTATCATCATCTTATGTCCCCATGATAAAATCCCATACATATCATGCATGAGCTAAACCCAAATGATAGAACCAAAATCATATAGTGTTCTCTTATCCAAAATCAATTGGCATAAGGCTTTCACATACAATATTACTTTATCATTTGACTTGCGACACAATACCCATGTTATCACAAGTCCTATCATAGCCTTTTATATGTCTATAATGGCCATAAGATAAACATAAAACAATCTCACATGAAACCTAGGGTAGATCTTATCTAATCCTTTAGCCTACTGGGATAAGTCTTATCTCTCATCCTCTAACTCTAGTGTATTAGTAATCATCTATGTCTCACATATCAAAATTCCAAGAAATGCATGTTCATCCTCTAAGGTGATCACCACCTCTATAGTGTCCTCCTCCACCTTCCATTAAAAAGTGTGGATCAGTCATTCCCATGATCCTAGGAACATGACAATGAGATCAACACTTAGAGGGATCCATATCATCTCTATGATGTCTTCAAATCTCAAGGTGACTAGTTGAGCCCTATCCACATCTATTAACCACTCCAATAGATATGGTAGTCATAACACATCCACTAGACACCAAAATATCTAGCATCTTTGAAAAATATCAAACAATAAAGGCTATATTATAGCTCGATGTCCTAATAATTAAAATATGTTCTTAAATATTCTCAAAAAATTATAAATTAACTACTTCATTAGCTTATTTGATCTAGTTTTATTATTTGTATACATAATTAGCCTATTAGATACTAAATTGGCCCTATCATAGTCTTGCCATATTACATCAGCACATTGGTGCATAGTCATCCTTTTCCTTTCAGACACTATCCACCTCTTTGATACTAAATTAGCCCTTTTCCAACACTAAGGTAAGTAGAGGTATGTATTTTTTAATTTTGTCCTTTTAATTATCTTATTTTCTTATTACTGTAATTTATTTAGCTTCAATATTATGTGTTGTTATATTCTTTTCCTAAAGCGCCATCCCTTATTCCACCTACGTGACACATAATTAGCTTTGAATTGGTCATATGTATACACATAATATTTTCAAGCTTTATCAATTATTAATTCTCTCTCTTGTAAGAACCTATCAAGTCTCAATCTCTTTGAGTGCATGCCTTAAAGGGTGCATTAGGAAAGGGGTGGGTAGACTATTGGTGCTTCATAGGATTGTTGTCCCTATACAACCACTTATTATTTACATAACCATCTCTTATACACTTTTATAAGGTTTTATAAGGTTTTCATCCTCTCTTACACACTTCTCAAATTAATTCACCACCTTACTTATCCCCTAGCTAAGCCTGAAACCCTTTTTGACATTTACCAAATAATGTCAGACTGGGTTAACCCTGTATTCTAATTGATATTTGCACATTATAGTTTGTCCAACCTAGGATAAGACCTAACTTTCTTTTATTAATTAATGACAAAGATTAGAGTTTGGTTGACCTTATCAGATAAACTTTTGAAAAGGTTTAGCATTAGATTTAGCTATATATACACATCCATTTCTACCATTTATGAAGAAGAGAAGAATAATATTATATTTTGCATCTGCTTATTCACCATTATACTTGAGTATTATTGATTAGGGTTTCAAAATTTTATTTAGAGATATGAATCTTGTCTTGTGGAGAATTATTTTAGATACATAGAGAATTTTTGTAGCCTAGAGCTTGACTTATCCTTATTATCATTACATACCACAAAAACCTCTTGCAAAAAACCTTGAACAAGGGAGATATTGAGGCTTGGTATGTTCATATTCAAATATAAGTATTCCTAGTTTCATTATTCCTTTGTTAAAGTAGATAGATTAGACTTTGTATTTCTCTCCCATAAATTAAGATTTCCTATACATTTACTTGAGTATAGATCTTCTATGCATATTTACTTTTTATGTTTCTTACCTCCACTTTGTGCCACAAGCTTTGGTGAGCACTAGATTAGATTTTACTTTAATTTTAATTTACTTAGTGAATATGAAAACATAGGACCTAGCTAGGGTTATTGCATAGTGTTTCTTGACTAAAGGTTTTGGAACCCTCTTTGGTGATATTATTATGGTAAGAGACCCCTTAGTTAGGTCTAGTGGATCCATCTTAGTTATGGCTCTAAAAATCTAATGTATCAATAAATAAAAATGTAACTAGGATTTAGATTATACGAGCTATGATTTACTAATAGTTCAGATGCATTTTCCTTTGCATACACCTATCTATTTTCATAGATCTTAGGATGCTAGTCACATTCATAGCATTGAGTATCCCACATAGGAGGTGCCTCATGAGCATCATCATTATTCTACCACACCTAGTTTTTATATAGAGATGATATGGAAATAAATATTCTCGTTACTTTCTATGAATATTGATGAGACTCTTATTAACATTAGAATTTAGCTACATAAGGATGTGTCATATGTTATGGATGATATTTATAGTGAGATTTATTAGTATTTATGAACACATCATGGTTTTATATCACATTATTACATGTTTTGGACTTGATTTTTGATTATTTATATATTGGATATGTTGATTCTCATTTCAATTTGGTCTCATTTATCTACATATTTTTCATAATATTTTATGTGTTATCCTTATAATTTTTAACTTATATTTATGGGTTAAAAAAAATTTCATATGAATTACTTTTTCTCTCTTTGTTTTTATGATTTCTTGTTATCTTAAGTTAAAACAAAGATATTTATTATTGTGACTTGGTTATTAAACCAACATCCCCCCAATATCCTATATTTACCATATGATCAGTTAACAAGCATTACTCTCATTGTAGCATTCTATACATAGATCTCTTTTGATCTCCATCTATTCCATTTACTTCTTTTATCATATTAATCAAACAGATGGTTGAGATTTGATATCACATACTAGCTTATGTGAAAGCCAAATTATTTAGTCAATCATATCTCTAGATATCTTGTTTCATATAACCAAAACCTAAAGCTCATTTGTGTGTTTCACTTTTTCCATTAATGTTTGGTTATCCAAAAAATCCATAAAAAATTAAAATCCAAATCATTTCAAATAAAAGACAATGATCAAAAGGTAAAAAGACAAAATTAAAAAGTCAAAATCACAATAAAAGATGTGTTTCATAGCACATATCCTATCCCTAATTGAATCTCAAACTCCACATATGGCCTCATAATAGAGTTGAGGTCCATTGGGGTGTAGAAGTTCATTAGATTGGAATATGGGAATTCAAAATTATCTATAATGGTACCTACTTTCTCATGAAAGTACTCAATATTTAGAGTAGATTGATGACTCTATAAGGGTTCCTAAAGAATGGGGAATACATTGTGGGAAGGTAGGTCCATTTTAATTTTATTGTATATAACCTTCATGACTTGATCTTAGTACTCTACTTATTTTCCCATAAAATTTTGTGTCTATTGCAAACAAATATATTTTGCATTTGAGCGTCACTAAATTCTTAGTGTATTATTATATTCTTCATATGCCTCAAGTCTACTAAGGTTTCATTATAAATTCCTATGTCATGCTTATTTCACTCCTTTCATTCACTACAACAATATCAATATTACTCCTTGATGAATATGCTTTGTTAATTGATCATACTCCTAGATTTATTCCATTTGTGAGTTACAGTATAAGACCTTGGATAGGACCATGCATTCCTCATAAATTTATCCTTAATCCTTATATTCATATTAAATATTATTATTCACCTTAGTGGTATTCCCTTTTTGAGTTAAAATATAAGACCATGGATAGGACCAGGCTTTCTTGACAAAATATTATTAAAAACTTCCATACTACTAGTCACACTAATAACTATCAAAATTTGACTGTTAAGTTTATTTTTCATACTTTTCAAACATTTGATATGTTTTCCATTTTATTACAAATTTCTCATACTTCCCATCCTGATTTAGTGTGATTTATCTTATTTTGACTTGGTACAATTTCTTTTCATATATACTTTTCAAACATTTGATATAACATGTTTTCCATTTTATTATAAATTTCACATACTTCCCATCTTGATTTATCTTGTTCTGATTTAGTGTGTTTTTCTTTTTCTTCACACTGTTACAAATATTTTCTATTTTTAATTCATTTTTCCATTTGAATTCACTATATTTCTTCATTTTATTTTATTTTTAAATATTTCTCATTGTGATTTAGTGTAAATTACATTTTATGATTATTTATCTATTTTTTTCAAATTCTATGTTTTCTTTTTAACCATATATGTGTTTCACATAATACCAAAAAAGAAATCCTACATAATATATTTTACCATAGCATATATGTCAAAATTAAAACACATGTGCTAAAAATAAAATACATACATCCTTGACACAAATACAACTCATAAACCAAGAAATGTCCATATCCATATATATCAAGAGTTTGATACAAAAAACATAATACAAAGTATAAATACGATATCAAATAGCTCTAAGGTTGTGTTCCATCATGTCTATTTGGTGGATGAGCCACACTATCCATATATTCCTATGATTGTCCTCTATAAATAGTATATTATAATGAGATTATATGGGATGTAATACCATCAACCTATCCCTATAGATTTGCCACTTAGGCCTACACACATCCCAACTCTATCATAATGTCCATATGAGTAGCTCACCCTTGGGCTAGTGCCTATCAAGATCGTGCCTCTCCATATCCAACTCCAAGGAGTCATTATAGACCATCTTCTCATGTTTTTAGATCTTGATCCACCTCCCAAACTAATCAAAACTAGCTATCATAAGCTAGGGAAGATGGTACAACAAGATCCTTCATAGTAGTAGTATCATGATACAATAGCACTCCATCCAAAATATCATGGTATGTAGCCCAAACTACTACACCCCATATAAACTCCTCCTCAATAGTATCTACAAATAAAAACCAATTATAAATTATATCTCACACATATATATATCCAAAGCATCTATCTACACAAATTATATATGTACAAATATACATATATTCATCTATCAAATACATAAAACACAAACCATTACTTACCAACAATAGTGTCATAAACAATGGTATCCATATCAGCATGACCACCTAGCACCTCCACCATAGCCTACCTTCAAGTAGTTTTAAAACTTGGAGCAATAACTTGTGCATGCCATGGTCCTCTCTGAATCTATCTCTCTATCAACCAACTATATGTGGCTTATGATGTGGGATCTCCATCTGTAGTTACTCCCTCCTATGTCTCCACCACCACCCAACAACATTTCCATCTCCTTGGTTCATAACAAAAACTTCAATCCCTATTGTGGCTCAATAGTATCCACACCCACATCTTCACCCTTTATATCAACCATCTCTATAGCTATCAATCCACCACCTCATCCTCATAGAAACCCACTATTATCAAGACTAACTAGTCCAAAGTATCACTCAACATGGTTGAATCATAGGTATCTCCACTAGTAGCATGTTGTGCCTAATAATTAGGCACTACTATAGGATCCACTAGATGTGGCAAGAAAAACTAAGAACATGAGTAATAAGGTGTGGCTCTATGCACTATGTAAAGTTACTAATTGTTAGGTTGTGGAGCTAAAAGCACTGATGCAAACAGGAGAGGAGGTTGCTGAAGGTTGCTGAGTTGCAGAGAAGCTGGGGTCAGTCTGTATCCACCACCTCATCCTCAGGTCCTAAAAACCCACTATTATCGAGTGTTTGCACTAACTAGTCCAAAGTCTCACTCAACATGGTTGAATCATAGGTATCTCCACTAGTACTCCTAGACCACCTCTACCCCTCAATGTGTGTGCTCCCTAGCATGTTGTGCCTAATAATTAGGCACTACTATAGGATCCACTAGATGTGGCAAGAAAAACTATCTAAGAACATGAGTAATAAGGTGTGGCTCTATGCACTATGTAAAGTTACTAATAATGCAAGCATGACCTAATGCCATAGTAATAGTATCCCAATATGGCCAACTATTCATAATGTCTATATATGGCTGCCATATAATCTCATCACATCTAATTGTCTATAGTGGTGGGGTATGTAACACAACACATACCACATGGTCCTATCACCACCTAACCACATGAGGAATCCTATCATCCATAGCATGGGGTAACCTAGTTAGTCGATACATATGGAAGATCTTATAGATCCAACTATTGAATAAAATAATAGTTCCCATATTCTTCTACCCTTAAGGTAGCATACCATACATATCGTGCACTAACTACACCCAAATAACTGACCCTAGGTCATAAAGCATGCCTTGCTCTAAAATAGACCGACATAAGGCAGCCATATACAATTGCACTTTCCTATCCAACTTGTGACAAAGAACATATGATATCATAAGCCTTATAATGGCCTTATAAATATATAGAGTGGTCAATATATATACATCAAACAAGTGTACATGTAACCCATAATATATCTCTTTGAGCTAGTCACTCATAAGGATAAGGCTCACCTCTTTGACTCAAACCTTGGGGAATCATATATAATAAGAATACCTATAATTTAAAATCCATGCAGAGCATGTACATCTTATAATGTGATACCTACCTCTATTGTATCCCCATCTATCTCCCATTGAAAAAGTGGTAGTTAGTAACTATCATGCTCCACAAAACATTATGACTAAGTCAACACTTAGGGGAATCCTACACATATCCATAATACCTCCAAATCCTAAAGAGGATAATCATGTATGGTCATTATCACATAGTCTTTCCAACATATCTATTAGACATGATGCATCCACCAAATGTCAAAATCTATATCGCCTTTATAAAATTCAAAACAATGTAATGTATTAGACATCGATATAAAAATAATAAAAAAACATTATAAAAATATTCAATTTCAAAATTAACTACTTAATCAACATGTTTTTGTTATTTTCACACCCCTAAAATACATAGTCATCCACTTAAAACTAAATAATCTTTATTGTAGACACCTAAATCTGGCCACTAATAACCTCTAACTAGGCTTTTGACCAATTTTCACCAAAGTACATAATTTGGCATAAAACACTAAAACACATTAATTAAGTTGAAATTGATATATGTAAGTACCAATTTTGTCTAGAGTATCATTAAATAGGGAAATTCAATTTATGGGCTAGCTAACTTTGGTCGAATCATTTCAAGTCAAAATACCAATTTCGCACCTGGGTACCCTAGATTGTTCTTTTCTATCAATTTTTTTGCACGAGACATGTGCCTTTTTTATTTTATGTTTTCAAAATCCTCAATGAGAATATGGTTCCAATGCATCTAACATCGACTCCTAATTCCAATCCAGTTAAATTTTGAGCCAATAACAAGACATTTTGACCAATTTGATTAATTTGTGCACTAAGGGCCAAAATTTACACCAAAGTTAATTAATCATGTTTTAGGATAATTAAACCAAATTATGGACTACTTTAATTTTCCATGAAACTTATTCAATAAATCTTTATTGAAAATTAATTTTTATTAATTGCATCATCAGGTGACATCATCATATGGGGTGGCATCCATAAGCCATAAATACATAAAATATCAAGATTATGGGTCTTCCATGCCTCATTAATACCATCCATGCCTATTCAATTCCCCTCTATCCTAAATATTAATGGGGATATTTATAGAATGAATTTCATATTTGGATTTATTCATGGCCACACATCTCAATATTAAGATGGATGGTCACGGTTGATCCTCAAACCATTCCAAAAATATATAAATAGGAGGCATTGCCTATTTAATTTTAAGATCTCACATGCCAAAGTTATAATGTTAAATTTATTCCAAAGCTTCATGCAAATTATTGTTATAATGTCCAAATATTGAGCCAAGCCAAGCCAAAGACACAAGGTGCCAAGGAGAGATGGAAGTAGCCAAGCTTTTATTGATGTAGAATTCATGAGCACAAACCGAGAAAGCCACTAAAACAATAATTTTAGATCATCTAAATAAGTTGAAAGGAAGGTTTCTTTTATTTTTTATTTGTGTTTTCTATTCATGTTTTGTTAACTATGCTCCCCCTAGTAACTAGGCCTAGAGATGTTATGCTAGTGTGTTTATTTCATTTTTAGAACTAACACCAAACTAACCATCCTATCTTGAGTCAAATTCCTAGTCTACATAATTTCATTCCTGGTGGGACCATCTTTATGAGAGCATAACCTAAAAATGTTTTTGTATTTCATAGTTTTAATTCTTTTTTTGTTGTTTTTACTTTGGGTAAAAATGACCAATAAATAATTCACAAATTATTATTTAATTTATATTTATGTCTAATTTTTTTAATTAATATATATAAATATGTCATTTATATTCTCTAAATATTTCACAAAACAATTCTTTATATTTTATAAGTTATGGTTGTCTTAGCGAGTCTCATGTTTTGTTTTTTATTTTTCTAGTAAAAATGAATAAAATAGAGTTACTAAATTTTTATTTTTATTTTTTGGATCTAAAATTTTTTCAAATACATGCACCTTGTATTTATTGACAACCTCTTAAAATTTTGTGGCAAACCTATTTATATTTTAAAAGTTATGATAAATATACTGACTACATGTTTTTATGTTTTATGTGTAGGCTTTTATGTGTTGTGTTATATTTTATTTTTAGCATTCTAATTTGTTGTTTTCAGGTTTTCATACATTTAATATTATTATTTTTTATATTTTTTTTATATTTTTTCTAACCAATTCTAATCTAACATGTTTTCTTTCTTGAGATTTTGCCTTCGGGTTGACAGATTTTGTCCTTCAAGGTTACTTACCTCATTTGATAAATGTGCTTCAAGGCTAAACAAAGTGATAACATTTTTATTGAAAAATATACATGGAAAGTCATCTAATAAAACTAAATTAGTTCCTTTCACACTTCATTTGAGTGTTTTAAAATGAATTAGGAACTTTCTTTTTGGGCTTAATAAAAAATTTAGATGCTTAACTGAATGCTTTGATAATTTTGATTTCAAAGTTACAGCTTAAGACCAAGGAGTCCAAAGAATACCACCTAATTTTTGTTTTTATGCTTTAAATTGAAAACACTTGTTAAATTTATTTTTCAATAGTTTTTTAATTAGAACTTGTTTGGAAAAAAGAAGGTTAGAGCGTGTATGCTCTTCCGTTTGTCCCCTTTAGGGAACCCTTGTAATCAAAATCACCATCCTTATTGCAAAAAACCTAGTCCAAGGCTTAAAAATAATTTCATCTAAAGCACTCCTCAAAAATTCATCATATTTTTGGTGACTTTGAAAATGATCCTAAAGTCTTTCTTTTTATATCTTTCATTTTATTGCATCTTGGCTTGTGAGGGGGACATCATTACCTCCTACAATTTTCTTAGGGAAGCTTTGACCTGAGGTTTCATCTCCTAGCATTAACTTCACCCACTCTCACTAGGATCAAAATGTTTTATTATTTAAACCACCTTCTAGTGATGGAGTTTCACATGAGACATATTTGCACTTTGGACATCACACTACACTGAGCAAGTGATAGATGTAGTGGTTGCAAAAAGGATTAGACCTTTTTGTACTAAGCTAAGTGTTATAGACCCAAAATTTATTCTTTTCTTTTACATGATTTAATGTGAAATTCATTTTTCAATTTATTCCTCTAAATAGGTTCATAAAATTATAGATCTTATACAAATGCCCACTTACCATGAAAGTATTGTTGGTTTAAGGTGCACCTCAAGGTCCATATCATAGAACTGTCATTTGAGAGAAGGGGGGTGTAAAAACCTTACAATATAATGCACATTTACTTTTGGATGAACACTTAAAATCCTCTCAAATGATGTATATTGATAGATTCCAACAATACCAAGTAACCTTGTCAATTTAAGATCTAAGAGTGATTAATTAATTAGTTTTATCCTAGACTAAATTTTTGTTTGGAGTCAAATATGGGTGTGAACAAATGATATAAACCAAACACATAGTCCTCATTTTTCTTTAAAAAAAGAGGCGTTATGCTTCCCACATGAATCATCAATTTTCCTTGTTAAAATTTCATCAAAACTTGGAGTCATATCATCCACTTTGGCATAATTATGTTGCCCAATTGAGTCTAGACCTTTTCCAAAGTTTGTTTAAGTCCTTCATTTATAATCTAAATTCAAAATTGCGCCTTCATAAGTTCATAGGGTTGATGTGTTAAGTGGATTCACCATTTTCACTAAACTTGAGGGAACTTAGGTTCAATTTCCAATTTGGGTTGAAGTTCGTTTAAGACTCATTATCATTATCACCACTTGATAGACTTAATTTATTTTATGCGAAACTCTTGCACTTTGAGTCTATGCACTATAAAATTTTGAGTTGAGAAAGGTAGTGTTATGATATCAAATTTGTGTGAAACTATCTTTACCTTAGAGAGTTTTTGAAATAAGCATTCTGTCATATCTTTTGAGTAGTCTAGTATTGTTATTTTGCACAAAACATTTCAGATATTGTTTCATAGGCCCTCTTGCATAGAGTTAAAATTTGTTCCTTAATTTTCAAATCAATCCAAGTGTACCTTTATGAACCTTTATCTAGCATAGTTACACTGTTCACTTTTGTCTAGCTTATTTTTCAAAAGAACCAAGTTTTGTACCATTATTTGTGAGAAAATAAACTATCTCTAAAGTGCCTTTTATTTTATACCTTATACCTATTTGATCAAGTCCATGTCCAAGAATCAAATGCCTAATGTTTATTATAAGTGTTTCAAATTTGTTAGATTAAAAATTCCATCTATTTCAAAGTCTAGCTTTTGATGTCATTTGGATAAGAGTCCTAGTGCATGCCTTGTTTGAATCCTAGCTTTTGATGCCGCATTTTGGCCAAAATACCTAGCAACTTTTAATTTCCTATATTAGCTTGATTTGAAACACTTCAAGCTTAGAGTTTGTCATTTCATTTCAATTTTTTGGTTATGTGTAATGTTAGACACTTTACTTATCACAAATATTTTTGTGTAATCTAGATGTGTAATGTTAGACACTTAACAGTCATTGTTCATGTACTTGTGTTATCACAAAAATCTTTATATGCATAAATACTTTTGATCCATTTTTGATGAATCTAGATATAATACCAAGTTTGAACATATGATCCATTTTTATTTGAGAATTATTTATTGGAGAACAAAGATTTTTTGGTTTGAGATAGTGTTTTTTTGAGAGTTTAAACATACCTCCTACAAATTTGTCACCAAGCATTGACTCATAGAAGACCACTTTAACCAAATGCAGATGACATATCAAACTTACTTGAATCTAGCATGTAATTTCAATCAAATGACCATGGTGAGCAAACCTCTTATCAACATAGTTCATTCAATGGGAGTTTTGATAGAGTTAACTAGTCTAGATAATAAAATTTTAGACCCATTCATGTAGAACACTTTGGTCAAAAAATTACTTCATACCTCAACAATTGAAGAAGTCTCTTATGCTTCCATGTAGCATAGTGGCCAAAATATAGTGGAAAATGTACAAGAAACATCCAATCCACACCAAATTAGTGTTCATACACTAGTAGCTATCCAAAAAAATGTGACTTTAGTTAACACTGTAAGTGGTTCTCAAAATTAGGGAGTAGGAGTTTCTACATCCCAACCTCAACCAGCTACTTTATCAAATGTGCAACCAAAAATATTAGGTAGTCAACTAGCAACCAATGTCATACCTCAACAACAAAATGTGATGAATCCTACTCCTCCTCAACAAGGGATGAAGTGTTTGACAATAGCAAGCATAATATAGTGTACTAACACAATAAAGGCTGAATATATTTCCACCTCAATACGGGGAAACTAACGTTCCACCTCATCAGGTAGTGACAAATATAACTCTTCAGTCATAGACTAGTGTACCAATCCAAAACCAAATGATGACTACCTAAAAATGTGTAAATATTGGTCAATGATAGATGTCAAATCTTCAACATGTGTTCACTTCCAAAAAAGGAGGCTTTCATGTTTCTCAAGTACCTACTAAGCAACAATTGGTTCAAAATGTTCCACAAGTTTAGAGATAAGGTCTTGGTTCACACATTCCCACTCAACAATAAGGTTTGATTAGTCAACATCATGTCCTTTTTCAACCACAATTGGCACAATATAGTTATATCCCTCCATCCCAGATCAAGAATATCAGAAAACCAAATGTGCAACAAACATCCTACATGTAATACCCATTTCCCAACCAAGCCAACATACCCCAATAAATATCTCCATCAGACCCTAGTCAAAGTGTCCCACTTATGACCTCTCAACCATCTACCCAAGCCAATGTTCTCCCTCAAACCAATGTTCCCTCTAGTTTCCTAGCCCAAGAATTACAATAGATGAAGGATGTAATTGTTGCCATTCAAGATGGAAAATAGACTAAAAAGTTTATGTTGGATGATGTGTGTTCTTATCCATTCAACATGGAGTACTTGTATATACCATTTCTTCCAAGATATGAACCATAAAAATTTGACAAATATAAAGGGAAAGGTGACCCTAATGCCCATTTAACCGAGTTCTTTATCACATTTCAACTAGTGGCATATAGTGATATATACCTTTTATTGTTGTTTTTTCCAAGGAGCTTGGCTAGACAAGCCTTAGAGTGGTTCTTAAAGTTTCCCAAGAATTTAGTAATATATTTTGATGATCTTTCCAAAAAAATTGTGTAGCAACTTTTCTATAATCTCAAACATGAGATTTCATTGGTTGACTTGACATAAGTAAAATAAAAAGCTAGTGAGAGTTTTGCAAGTTATCTATAGTGATGGAGAGCCCTTGCAAGTCGATTCACCTATAGTTTACCAAATAAATAATAGTCATTATGTTTACTAAAAATTTGCATAGTGAGATAGCTTATCATCTAGAATTACAATGTATGCATACTTTCAAGGAGATAATTGACAAAGGCTTATTGATTGAGTGAGCCCTTATTAATAAAGGGATCATCAAGCTTACTTCAACTAATAAAAATCAAGGTACCAATTAGGGAAGTGTCCAAAACCAACATCTAATCCAAGTGAAAGCATCATAACTAGCATAGGCCAATAACCAAGATAGACCAAAGTAATTCAACCACAATAGAATTGTTGTCAGAAATAGATTAATTGAGTCACATCATGTCTAAATGGTGAAAAAAACATTTAAATCACCTTTTCAACTCACTTTTACCTGATAACCTCTTCAACCAATGCCACAAGCACAACAACCAAGACCCACACAATAAATACCATAACTTTTACCATTATAAAACCCTCTTCCAAGGAGAATTATGCTTATGCATCATGTGTTTAGTGACCTTGGAGAGCCTATTGAGTTTGTATTTTACAATCTTGCTACCACTAATTTGATTAGTTGGCCTATACCAAAACATTATCCTCAAGGAATCCTTTATCTAGATTGGTACCATGAAAATTAATTTTGTGAGTATCATCAAGTCAATGGACATAATTTACAAAGATGTGTATAAATCAAGCATTTAATTAAAAATATGTTAGAGCATGGGAAGATCACATTGGGTAGTGGTGCTTCCAACTCCAATCAAAATCTTGGAATCTATCAAAACCCTTTTCCATAGCATAACTAGAAACAACAACAATAACAACCATGGCCAGTGCAACAATAAAATCAATAGTATCAAAATCAAATGTTGAACTAGTAGAATCAGTAGAATCAATAGCAGCACCCACAATGGACAAAACCAAGGTTAAATTGGAAAAAACCAATAAACCTACCATGTCCTTACACATGACTACAATAGGGTTATAGGTCATATTGTATGGGGTAGCATCAATACCATTTCCATTAATCCTAGACCAAACACTAATCAATCTAGACTATTACTAAACAATACCACTCAACCAAATTGCATGGATAATCCTTCTTTGACCTAGGACTACACATAGACAAACCAAAAAATTGGGACTTCCACTTTTAAACCTTATACCAATAACTCATTCTTTCCATGTGACCACATACAAGCGCACTAGCAACTGAGACTTATCCTATCTAGTCCCACACCATTCCTAGCATTTATTAACAATCATGGTCCATCATCTAATCTTGATTATGCAATCATAACTCAAAGCTTAAAGATTACTATCATAGGCCCAAAACCATTTGCCACTTTTTTTTCTATCTAACCAACCATTTATCCTTAGAATAAACCATTCACCATTGACCAAGATAAGAAGTTTGATATTGTGTAATAATTGCAGAAGACACCATCATAGATATCTCTTTTAGATTTGTTGTGAATGTCAACATTCTAAAAGAACATTTTGAATGAGTTTTTAACTCAATCCACTATTTTCAATGACATATCCCTTGATAAATTTTAAGATTTGGTTGGACACCTAGCTCCAACCCAACAAGTCACATTCAACCAAAGTGATATGTCTTCCCTTGGCCCACTCCATAATAATCCATTATACATAGAAGTTTATATAAAGCAACATAAAGTGAAAAGTGTCCTTATATACAATGGATTAGGCCTCAAAATAGTGTCTCTAAAGCTCATCAAGCTTCTTGGGTACACAATGGCAAATCTCTAGCCAAAAATAATAACTATCAAAGCCTACGATAATCAAGAAAGAGAACCACAAGGCACCATTAACGTACTAATTATCATTGGGATTTTGACCCATGATACACTTTTCCATGTGCTTGATCTTGAGTTATCATATAATATGATTTTAATAAGGCCTTGGTTACATGAGATTCATGTAGTCCCATAAATGTTTCACCAATGTATCAAGTTCTCTCACTCAGGGATGGAAGTAAATATTATAAGAGATTTGTACCCATATGAGCACTGTAAGCACCTCAAGGCCAAGTTTCAAAGATACAATTACAAATATGAATAAATTCAAGGCCATACTTATTTATCCTCCACAGGATAATTTCATAGATCCTAATACCTTGGATTCTTTTTCCCACATGTTGCCTCCTAAAGCTTCCAATAATTTCACCATTTTAGATAATGACCTAGGGGAATATGTGACCCATGATACCATCCATATTACCAATCTTCCTCAAAATCCAAATACCTTTGGATGGCCTAAAGTTACCCCACACATGCATTGGCAGTAAAATAATAAAGATAAGGGAGTTGTCATGTTTATACTAGCATCTAGCTTAGAATCAAACCCTCTTAAAGGGGATGAATCATGGTTGTACAATGACAAAAAAGCTAATTATTACAAGAGCACCAAGTATCCTATTCCCATTAAGATCATGGAACATCAAGATTATGATGGAAGAGGCCTTAGACTAAATCAATAAGGAAGCATTGAGCCACTTTCCATGACTAAGTACAAAATATATAATGGACTTGGATTTAAACCACTTAGGAGTGAACCCACATATCTTATTCAAGTTTCATCACTAGTGGCTAGTGATGATGATGCTGATATTGAAGTAGAGTCTGATCATAGCCTCACCTTTGATGACCTAGCTGAGACTAGCTTGATAGATAACAATTCCATTTGTACCCTTACTCCATTCATTCATCACAACCCATTACTATTATACTATCCCCAACTGATAGATTAGGATCAACAAGAATCCAATTTACCTAATTGATGAGTTTTAAAATGATGAGGCATTTTATGACTTTTTAGGCCTTAGAAATAATGTTTCATTGGGAGATCATAAATCAAGATTCTCAATTACATTTGATCCTGAAGCCTATTTTGGAGAGCGGGTGAACACTCTTAGCCAAAAATAAATAAATAAAACATTGAGGTCCCCAAGTGAAACCCTCTTTGAGATGCTTTCTAACCATGGAAAAGGTAAAGATAAAGGCTAGTCTAGTGGTGAAAACTTGTTTCAGGTGAAATTAGATAGTGGGTGTTCATTATTATTTGAATTTAGACCAAGAGACCATCAATGATGAATTTGCCTACAAATTTGAGTTTAGTTTTGAATAAAAATAAATGTTTGATCAAATTCTTCAAGAATTTTTTATTACTTTTATCATATGGACAAATCTCCCATTGGGGGACTCAGATTCATCATGCCTAAGAGAATTTGAAGAGCAAGTCCTAATAGAGGACCCTGATATAGTCTAATAGTTCAAGTCTTTGCCTACTATCCTAGAAGATGGCTTGACCCTTTTAGTAAAAGATATAATAGAGGTAAACATCAAGACTCCATCAGACCCAAAATGGATAAAATTAGGTGTATCCCTCATAAAGGAGGAAGGTGAAGTCTTTATATCTCTATTGAGAGAATTTATAGATATATTTGCATGGACATATTCTAACATGCCAAGTTTGGACCCCACCTTGGTTTTACATCACCTTATGGTAAATCATGATACCAAACTAGTTAGGTAATATTTATGTAAGATGCATCTTTGAAGTTTTGTATTATTAAATAAATAGTTGGAAAAACTCTTAGAAAAAGGATGTATTTGATCCATTGACTACTCAAAATGGATATCTAATGTTATACCTGTTAGTAAAAAGCTTGAAGGAATCAAAATTTGGACTAATTTTTGAGACATAAAAAAATCTTGCCTAAAGGATGACTTTCTATTACCTAATATTGACATGTTCATCAACTCCATGGTGGGTTATGAAATGGTTTCACTCATGGATGGATTTTTAGGATATACCCAGATTAGAATAACACTAGATGATCAACACAAAACAATGTTCACCACTCTATGGGGAAATTTTTGTTATCAAGTAATGTCATTTGGTCTTAATAATTCTAGAGATACATATCAAAGATCCATGAGTATCATATTCCATGATATGATTCATGATATTATTGAAGACTACGTCGACAACATACTAGGCAAATCAAAAACTAAGGATGACCATCTAATTGTGTTAAGCAGAATATTTGAAAGACTACATAAGTAAAAATCTTGATTAAATCCAAATAAATGTGTTTTTGGAGTAACCTTAGGAAATTTAATTGGCTTCATTATGTCTCATAGTGTCATTGAATTTGATCTAGCAAAGATCCAAGCTATAACAAAGATGTCACCACCAACCAATTTGAAGCAACTTCACAATTTGTAAGGCAAGATCCAGTCAATCCAATGTTTCATATCTCAATTAGTAGAAAAGTGTCATCCATTTACACATCTTATAAAGAAGGGAGTCTCATTCCACTAGGATAATCACTGCCAAGTAGCTTTCCAGAAGCTAAAACATTACCTAGCAAATTTGCCTATTTTATTACCTCCTATAATAGGAAAACCATTTTTTTAATACCTATTAGTTATAGATAGTGCCTTGGGGGCACTTCTATTTGAGCATGATGGCAAAGTAAAAGAGTATGAATTTTACTACTTAATTCATACATTGGTCATGTATGAACACAACTATATGCCTATTGAAAAATCTTGTCTAATCATGGTCTTTGTAACCCAAAAATTATGACACTACATGTTGAATAATAACACCATGGTCATTTCAAATGTAGATCTGATCAATTATCTACTATATAAAATAGCTTTTCAAGGTATAATTACCAAGTGGATCATGCTTCTTATTTATTTTTACATAGAGTGTGTTAATCAGAGGGCAATCAAGGGACAAGTCCTTCCAGATTAGCTTGATAAATCACCCCTTATAGACAAAGCCACTCACATTCCAATTTCTTGATGAATCCATAATGACCATATTGACACACCTCTTTAGGAGTATTACTAGAAGCTACATTTTTATGGATCATTCATATCACATGGATCAAGGGTAGGCCTCTTATTTATTACACCATAGGGGGATCTAATCCCTAAGTCATTCAGGATCAACTTTTCTTCTACCAATAACATAGCTAAATATGAAGCACTTGTTACAACGCTTCACCAAGTGGTACAATGGAATATATCTCATCTAAAGGTTTATGGTGATTCTCAATTAATCATCAATTAGATTATAGACCTTTTTCAGACCAAAGATGATAAGTTTGTTCTATATAAAGCCATGGTCGACACTCTCAAGCAACAAATTGTCAACATTCAATTTGAGCATATACCAAGGGATAGTAATATAAATATAGATGTCATGGCTACTATTGGCTCTTTGATTTTAAAAATAGACAAAGTTAGAGAGTATCAATTCCTCATCAAGAATTTGGTCACACCAGCTCATGAACTTTCAACTATGGTAATGATTTGTGATATTGTTGGTCCTAATTCTATCTGGTATTCAGACTTTTATAACTATATTCATGACCAACTTATACCACCTAACCTATTCTAAAAACAAACCAAATCCTTTATCCATCACTCCACTCATTTTACTCTAGTTGGATCAACCCTTTACAACCATATTTTTTATGGAACTTTGCTTTATTGTTCAACTTTGATAGAATCTACACTAGTGTTATGGGAAGTTCACGAAGAGGTATGTGGAGCCCACTCTAGTGGGGCCCTTATGTCCAAAACTTTATTGTGTACTATTTATTATTGGCCCATAATGGATTCATATGTAGCTACATATGTAAAGAAGTGTGATAAATGTCAACGGCATGCCAATCTAATTCATGCCCCAGCTAGACTCTAAAATCTATGTTGACACCATGGTCATTTGTTACATGGGGCCTTGACCTCATTAGGAAGATCAATCCCAATTCATCTAACAACCATAAACATATCCTTACTACCACTAAATATTTTACTAAGTGGGTTGAAGCTATACCCCTCACTTGACTGGAAAATAAATTTCCAAGTTCATCTTCAACCATGTCATTTACCGCTATGGTATCCCCTCTAAAAGTATATCTGATAATTAAGGATCATTCAAGAATAAGGATGTTGATAAGATATGTGTCAAATATAACATCACACAACATTTTTCTATAGCATATTACCCTCAAGGTAATGGCTAGGCTAAAGCATTAAACAAAACCATTATCAATATTCTCAAAAAGATTATCAATGATGTTGGTCATGATTGACACCTTCAAATATTATATGCCCTTTGGGCATACCATACCAATCACCATACCCCCATAAGAGCCACTCCATATTTACTTATTTATGGTACAAAATCCATCCTTCCTATTGAGGTCAAGTTGCCTTCACTATGCATATCTTTCAAGAATATCCTAGATGATCACGACTATCAAGTAGCTTGCCTGCAAGAGCTAGACCTACTTGATGAAAAAATGTACAACTATGCTCAATAATCTTAAAGCATACCAAAAATGACTCAAAGGCTACTATAATCACCATGTCAATCATAGAAAATTTGAATTTGGTGATATTATTAAAGAAAACCAAAAAAATACCATGTTTGAGAAGAAGCATAAAGGTAAATTCAAACCAAACTAGATAGGGCATTTTATCATTACTGCAGATTATGGATCAGGAGCATATAGGCTCACCATACTAGATGGAGATGAACTTCTTGAGCTGATGAATATTATTCACCTCAATTGGTACTATGCTTGAGTGCTATGGAGTATTATCTATAAGGACCATTTCAATTGTGCCATTTTATCATTATTCTTCTTTGTACAAATTTCATTCTCATCATTCCTCTTAAGCCTATTACTTTTCCATTTTACCATTCCATTCTATCAACCAACCATATTTTGAATCCTATCTACCTAGCCAATTTGACATTGGTTTTTCCATTGGTTGCACCTTTTCATCACCAATGAGTCCAATCAATTTTAGCAGTTACTTCATGCATTCTAGATAGAGACAATATTTTTGAGAAATATGATAAAAGTTTTGGTAGTTACATCTTTCATTTGCTTTCACTTTTTATCATCGATCTTGCTACTAATTATAAATACCCATGGGTAGATTATTACATTTAAATCTAGGCCTTTATGTCCTAATTATAACCACCTATGGGAAAACTAGGGGCAACATTTGTTTATAAAGCCTTGACATACCAACTTGCCATTTATTATGTCGTATTATGCCTTTATACCAACTGTGCCTATTTTTTTTGAATTGATAGATACACTAGTCAAATTCCTCAATTGTAGGGTGGAACTACAATGACTAAAGTTCCTACTCTAGGACTATGTAGGCAATGCTTGATACTTGTTGAGGTTAGCTCAGTCACCCTTTCCACCATGCTCTCATCATTTTGTGAGTAACCTCAACCATGTTTTCATCATTTTTTGAGTAATCTAAGTAAACTCCCTCACTATTTTGTGAGCTTGCACCATTTAGTATCTTGTCAATCTTGATCAAGTTGAGATACTCTAAAAATTCAAAAAAAAAAAATTGTAAAATTATTAGAAAAAACCAAAAACATTGACCACTTCTTTGCCTTAAGGATTCTAGGAACCCTTACTAAGTTACAATAAAATCACTTGTCACTTAGTTTTTCCATCCTTTTTGTTATGAACCTGGTGGGCAGATTCACTAACAATCTGGGCTTTTGGTGTAATAGTTCATTACATTTGGTATCAGAGCACCCACCTGTGTTCGAGTCACAGAGCAGGTGGGCTATGCCGGCATTGTAGTGTTCATCTGGGGCTCATACACATAGTGGATCTCATGTGTGTGCGTAAAGCCAGCCCAAAGTCTGGGCCTTCGATAGTGTGGTGAGATGTTATGAACTTGGTGGGTGGATTCACTAATAGTCTAGGCTTTTAGTGTAACAGTTCATTACATTTGCAAGGACATTGTGGAGTTATTCCTTACTAAAGGAGTATTATATGGTGTTTCCCTACCTTAAGTGTATTTCTGCATATATTGAATATCAAGATCATTACAAGTGGTATCAGAGCTTCGATTTGGGTAATTTGTGTGGAGTGAAACCCTAATTTCAATATATCTTCTAGAATATAGGTAATTTCTATTCGAAATTTTTACTGGAGATGTAAGAAAATATAAAAGAAGGGTAGTAAAAAAATTAGAATTTTTTGATTTGTTTTGAGGGAGTTATTTCTATTTTAGGTTTTATAATAATTTCGCTATATATTTCGAAATATATGGAATTTTTATTTGAAATTTTTAATGGAGATGTAAGCAGACTTAAGAGAAGCTTAGTCAAAATTTCAGAATTTTTGGAGCTATTTGGTGTGATTTTTTGCAATTTTATGGATCAGTTTTGACATTTCAGGGTTTCATGAACCTGAATTTTTTTGTGGATCATGGAGTTGCAAATATTTTCAAGGAAAGATGATATTGATGTTAGAGAATGGTGTCTCCTTTTGGATAATTATTTTAGAAAAAAATTTAGGCAAAGACAATTAACTCCTTTTTTGTCTGGGCCTGCACTAGATTGGTTTGATCAGTTGAGTTGTACAGAAAGGTTTTCTTCATGGCAAGAATTGGAACATATATTTTTAGATCGATGGGATAGAAAACAAGAAGCAGAAAAAGAAGCAGTAAAAGAAGAAAAAGAATTAGAAAAAGAAGAAGAAGCAGTAGAAGAAGAAGAAGAATTAGAAAAAGAAGAAGAAGAAATAGAAGAATCATCAAAAGAACAAGAAGAAGTAGAAGAAGCAATAGAAGAAGAAGAAGAAGAAGGGTTCAAATAATTTGGCTCCAAAGAAATCTGAGTCAATTTTTCAATTTCATGGATGCATTCAAAAGAAGAAGGTGGTTGTGTCCATAAACCCTACTACGAAGTATAACTTCATTAACATGAATGTGGCCAAGCATCTACATGTTCAAGCAAAGAATATCAAAGAGGTTCAAGTAGATGGTAAGAATATTTCAATGTTTGAAGATCTGAAGCTCATTATGGAAAAATATGTTTTGCATTTAGATTTTTATGCTTTGGATATGGATGATATGGATATAGTTCTTGGATATCCATGGTTAGAGACTTTGGGAACAATAAATATTAATATTCAAAAAAATTTCATGAAGTTTTGGTATAAGAAAAAGAAGATCACTTTACAAGATATCATAGTGAAAAAGGCACCAATAACAGTCCAAGTAGATCGTGAGGATGAGATGGAAACAGGTGATGAAGAACATGATGAAGATTCAGATGATATAGATAAAGACACACTATAAATGAGCACTTCATCTACTCAAGAGACAAAGAAGGAAAAGGTAGAAGAGGTAGAAGCAAATGTGGATAAGGTCAAAGTATTGGAAAAGGTTGAGGTATATAGACACCCACATCATCATGAGAGGAAACAATCATGGAACCAGGGGAGGAAATGTCATAATAATAATCATTTTGTTTATACAAGAAATAAAATTTCCAATCATTATGGATATGCATGGAATCCAAATAAAAACTACTATGACACATGGAATGAATGGGGGAATCACTATGACTATGCATAGAAGAATACCTACTATGGTCATGGTTGGAATCAGAGTAGCGCAACAGAATATGGCACATGGAATAAAAAGAGGAATAATTATGCTTGGACACCAAAGCAGTATAATTATGATCATAAACAAAATTAGAGGAGCACAATAAAATTTGGAAACAAGCTTGGAGAGATATCACCTACAAAGATCACATATGGATGGCTAGATGATCGAGATTGGAGACAAGTGTGCAATGATTTAAAGCACACTCATTATTTGGTTTCTTCCTATGTTTCGAGGATGAAACATGTCAAGGAGGGGAGGAATGCTATGTACCAAGGGATATGATATATTGAGGTATATGGGTTGATGGAGATGCCAACATGTGGCACACATCCCCTTAGTTATATGGGTACAATCTATTAGGATAATAGAGTAACTTGTGGAAGTAATACATTGGGTAATGGTCAGCCTACATTGGATTAGGAGGTTACCCATCCATGGGTTAGATAGATGTATATATATAGGAGATGATTATCATGGTTAGGATATAAAGTAAGCATTGAGTATTCTATGTAAGAGGATATTGGAGGTTGTCCCCTCGAAGAGACATTGTGGAGTTATTCCTTCCTAAAGGAGTATTATATGGTGTTTCCCTACCTTAAGGGTATTTCTGCATTTATTGAAAATCAAGATCATTACACTTTTTGGCCTTTTATCCCACACACTTACCATCTTACAAGACCATTCTTATTCTTCTATCACATCCAATCTATTTATTTTTATTAGTTATCATTATCTTCCCATTTCCTGAGAGAACTACATTTAACCTAAAGCTTTTGTTGGATATTACATCCATGAAACTATGTAGGCAACATCCACTTGCCTAGTGCATATGGAGATAGCTCATACACCCCTTTCATTTTCTTTTATTCCCCCATTTTTTTAGTTTGTTAAGCTGTCACCTATTTTCTAAGGGCAATGTTTATATGGTTTATATTGAGTTGTTTATTTGTTTTTTTTTTTATTATTTTGTTTGTGTGCTTATTTATTTGCTTTTGGTATTGTTACCTTGATTCAGTTTATGTGCATTCATTGGGTGATTTCTTGCCTATACTTACACTTGAATCCATCCATATTCATATGTTTACATTGGCATCATGGTTTATATCATTGGTGCATTGTTTTTTATTGAGTATTAGATTATAGGAATCAATCCTTATGCATATTTTGGCCAAGTCTTCATGATGTTATACCATGATTCCTACCGATATGTGTTACAACAAACCTCAGCTTCAAGAAGTCTATTTATCAATGGTGGTATCAACATCTGTTCAACATTGACATCCTAATTCAATCCCAATCATATCCCAAATAAAGTAATTAATCATGAAATAATTTCAAACTTTGTTAGTTTAGATTAGCCTCTCCCTACTAGTAGGTTATTCCAATTCATCATTACCCTCTATGTTAAGTTACCATCATCAATTAGTCGACTAATCATGTTTTCCATAATCAGGGTCCAATGATTATAACCGCCAATGGGCAAATCATTGCACATTGTCCGACCTATATTTTTCAATGATTATAACTACCTTTGAGAAAATCATTATGTTATCACCATTTTACTATTTTTGCCCATACAAGGGCATGTTGTTATCTTATTTTTTTATCCTAACTTGGGTAGCTCCATCTTCTCAATGATTATAATTGCCTTTGGTAAAATCATTATGTTATCATATCACATTTCTACTATCAGGGTACAATGTTTATAATTTTCTTTCAAAAAACCATTGTACATTATCCCACTTACATTCTTAGTGATTTTGACTATTTTTGTAATATCATTATGTTCTCCTCCCATCATCTTCCTTTTCATAGTCTCTTTGTCTCCATTCTTTCTTTTGAGGGACCACTTATTGACCTTTCCTTATGCCAACTATTCCCTCAAAGGGGCATCATGCATTTAGTTCATCATCATTAAAGTTATAGGCATATATGACCATTTCATTCTTTGAGAAGATGTTATTGTGATTATAGCTTGTAATTTCTTTCTAACTAGGGGCAAACTGTAGACACCTAAATCTGGCCACCAATAACCTCCAACTAGGCTTTTGACCAATTCCCACTAAAGTGCACAATTTAGCCTAAAAATACTAAAACAAATTAAATGAGTTGAAATTGATATATTCAAGTGCCAATTTTGGCTAGAGTATCATTAAATGGGGTAATGCAATTTATGGGCCAGCTAACTTTGATCAAATCATTTCGAGCCAAAATACCAATTTTGCACATAGGTGCCCTAGATTGCTCTTTTTTATCAAATCTCTTACATGAGACATGTGCCTTTTTTATTTTATGTTAGAAACATCCTAAATGGGAATATGGTTATAATTCATCTAACATTGACTCCCAATTCTAATCCAATTAAATTTTGAGCTAATAATAAAACATTTTGACCAATTTGATCAATTTATTCACCAAATGCCAAAATTTGCACCAAAGTTGATTAATCATGCTTTAGGCTAATTAAACCAAATTATGGCCTTTTATTAATTTTCCATGAAACTTATTGAATAAATATTTATTAAAAATTGATTTCTATTAATTACATCATCAGGTGACATCATAATATGGGTTGGCATTCATAAGCCATAAATACATAAAATATCAAGATTATGGGTCTCACATGCCTCATTAAGACCCTCCATGCCTATTCAATGCCCCTATATCCTAAATATTGATGGGTTTATTTATAAAATGAAATTTATATTTGAATTTATTCATGGTCACACATCTCAATCTTGAGATGGATGGTCATTCTTGATCCTCAAACCATTCCAAAAATATATAAATAGGAGGCCTTGCATATTAGATTTTAAGCTCTCACATGCCAAAGTTAAAATTCTAAATTGATTACAAAGCTTCATGAAAATTAGTTTTATAATGTCCAAATGTTGAGCCAAGCCAAGCCAAAGACACAAAGTTCCAAGGAGAGATGGAGGTAGCCAAGCTTCTATCGATGCAGACTTCATGAGCACAAATTGAGCAAGCCACTACAACTATTTTGGAGCATCCAAAGAAGGTGAAAAGAAGGCTTATTTTGATTTTTAGTTGTGTTTTCCATTCATGTTTTTTTAAATTAGCTTTCCCTAGTAACTAGGCCTAAAGATGTTATGCTAGTGTGTTTATTTCAATTTTGATTTCATTTTTGGAACTGACACCAAACTAGTCATCCTCTCTTAAATCAAATCCTTATTCTACACTTGTTTCCTACATAGTCATCCACTTTGTACTAAGTCAAACCTATTTAATAATATAGTTAGCCACTTCATACTAAGTTAGCCCTATTTCCAAATGTAATTAGCCACTTCATACTAAATTGGCCTTATTTATTTATGCAAGTATTCACTTCATAATAAGTCAGCCGTATTTACTAATGCATTCATCCACTTTGTACTAAGTTGGCCCAATTTCCTGATGTAATTAGCCACTTTGTACTAAGTTGGCCCTATTTCCTAATATAGTCAACCAATTCATACTAATATAGCATTATTTCCTAATGCATTCAGTCACTTCATATTAAGTTAACCATGTTATATAACTGTTGACACAGGAAATTGCACCCTTTGGTAAGAAGTCAAGCTCTTACCTTCTCCTCGCAACATGGAAACTCCCCTCTCACCTGTGGGACTGGCAAAGCTAGAGGGGAGAGTCTCTAGATAAGGGCTATCTCCCTTTGATGCATCATGTTTGTTCCATCAATTGCAAAACACATATATATAGATAGATATAATGGGGGGGTGAAAAGGGAGAAAGATGCAGGAAAACAAACTACTCTAAAGAGGTGATGCACCAAAATAAAGTTGACCTTCACACATCCACTCTTGAAATCAGACAAATGCATACATACACTTCACACTTGGTAGAAGGACCAGGTTGCTAGAAATTGGTAGGGAGGCCTTAATGAAAAATACAAAAAATAGAGATCACCAAAGGTGCTGTGGGACACACATTTATGTAGTAATTTCCTCTATTTTGCACTTCTCAAATACTGCTCTTCTCCTGTTAGCTGCAAAGATGGCACCTTATAGACAATAGGTATGCTGGTGTTGAACCTATGAAAGCATTAAGAAATAATGACTGAACACAAAACAAACACTCAACACATACTCGGATATGTCTATCCAAGATGGAGGTAAAAAATGCTTTTATTGATTCAAATGGAAAATTTGTTAGGGCTACACCTTACAAATGTGGAAGATCCTTTTTACAAAATGATGAGTTCACCATATATAGGAGAAGCAAGGAGGCTCATTTGGCACTCCTTTTTTACAAGTGGACAATTCACATCCCCTCATTAGGAAGAGGAAAACACTGTTGCCAATGTCATCTTTCTAGAAGAGGCCTCCTAGAACCATGTTGTATAATCACCAAAATTGACTTTGGCATTCGAGCATTAATGTGAAACATAGGCTGCACCCTCTTTTTCTACAAACAGATTGAGATTTTTTCCCTTTTAAAATACACGAGCCATGCCATTCACTATTTACACCATTTGGGGATTATCATGCAATAAATCACCTTCACTTTGCCACTTGGACTGCTTCGTCCCTTTCCTATCTTGTCTCCTTATCTTTTCTCAATTTTGTCTCATCTGGCTCATTCAGCCCATGGGAGCAAACATTCTAGAAGATCACTGCATTTTTGGCTCCTAGTTAGTGCTCTTTTATTTGAAGGCAAACAACTACTTTGCTTTGCTAATTTTGACGTCCTCTGGGACATCACCGTCCCCGTCACAATGTCAGTCGGGATTTCGTTGGCTTTTCAAGTACTTCTTTGCTTTCCTTCACGAGCATCTTTTTCTATCTCTATCACCTTCAAAAAGGGAAGGTGGCCCTTTGCACTTGGCTGAGAGTCCCCTGCAAGGGCACCTGCCCTTCGAAGTCCTTCAGTGGGCCCTCTTTGCCTTGGACTTTTCCCTGGGTCCCCATGGACAATTTTCCCAAGTCACTTTGACTCTGTGTATTTCTTGTGGACTTTTATCCATTGACATTTTCCCACAAACAAAAAGTCCACATAAATTCTACCTGGCCCTTTGCTTTGTATTTTGACTGTGCCTGAATTCCTTCAGACTTTTTATCCAAAGGAATTCCTTTGGGCAAAAAGTCTGAAGGAATTCGGGGCTTGACAATTTAAATTTAGACAAATTTTAGACTTACCTGATCTTTTCCTTTTGAAGCACCTACCCTTTGGAAGGGTACTAAACTTTTTTGGACTACCCCTCGGCCAAGGGCATACCCTTGAACCAAGCCGTTGAACCAAAAATGGTTCAATATTTTAAGAGTTTAACCATTGCGCACCGAATTCCTAGTGAACCAAGGCTGATGAACTAAGCCATTGAACCAAAATTGGTTCAATGGTTCAAATGATTGTTGAATTGAGGTGTCTAAATTGAGTGATCAACTCTTCATTGAACTAGAAGCCCTTGAACCATTTAAACTTTGCCGATTGAACTCTGCATGAACTCAGCTAGTTGAACCAAGTTGAAGAACCTGGAGATTGAACCAAGCACTTGTAGAGTCTGTAGAAATTCCTAGACTTGTGTAAAATCAAAAAATGAATTGGCCTTAAATAGAAAGGGAAGAAGGGGACCAAAAATTTTCTTGTTGGGAAAAATTGGTCAACAAATTGGCGACTCACAGGGGAAGCATGCCTACTATGCTTAGAAGCCAGTTGCCAATTTATTGACCAATTTTGCCCAACAGGGAAAATTTTGGTTACCTTCTTCCCCTGCTATTTAAGGCTAATTCATTTTTTGATTTTTCACAATTCCAAGAATTTTTACTAACTCTGCAGGTGCTTGGTTCAATGTCCAAGTTCTTTAACTTGGTTCACCAGCTGAGTTCATACAAAGTTCAATCGACAAAGTTCAAATGGTTCAGCAGCTTCTAGTTCAATGAAGGGTTCATCGCTTAATTCAGACACCTCAATTCAATAATCATTTGAACCATTGAACTATTGAACCAATTTTGGTTCAATGGCTTAGTTCATTGGCCTTGGCTCACTAGAAATTTAGCGCACAATGGTTGAACTCTTGAATCATTGAACCATTTTTGGTTTAATGGCTTGGTTCAAGGGTATGCCCTTAGCCGAGGGGCAGTCCAATAAAGTTTAGTACCCTTAAAAAGGGTAGGCACTTCAAAAGGAAAAGATCAGGTAAGTCTAAAATTTGTCTAAGTTCAAATTGTCAAGCCCTGAATTCCTTTAGGCTTTTTGCCCAAAGGAATTCCTTCAGACAAAAAGTCTGAAGGAATTTAGGCTCAGTCAAAATACAAAGCAAAGGGCCAGGTACAATTTCTATGGACTTTTTATCCATGGGAAAATGTCTGTAGATAAAAGTCTGTGTAAAATACATAGAGTTAAAGTAACCCAAGAAAATTGTCTATGGGGACCTAGGGAAAAGTCCAAGGCAACCAAGGCCCACCGAAGGACCCCAAAGGGTAGGTGCCCTTGTGAGGGACTCTCAGCCAAGTGCAAAGGGTCACCTTCCCTTTGGGAAGGTGATAGAGATAGAGAAAGATGCCTGTGAAGGAAAGTAAAGAAGTGCCCGAAAAGCCAATGAAAGCCTGACTGACATTGTGATGGGGACGATGACATCCTAGAGGATGTCAAAATTAGCAAAGCGAAGTAACTTTTTGCCTTCAAATGAAAGAGCATTAACTAGGAGCCTAGAATGTAGCAACCCACTAGAATGTTCACCACCATGGGCCGAATGAGCTAGATGAGACAAAATTGAGAAAAGACAAGGAGACAAGATAGGAAAAGGATGAAGTAGTCCAAGTGGCAAAGTGAAGGTGATTTATTGCCTGATAATCCCCAAATGGTGCAAAAAATGAATGGCATGGCTCGTGTATTTTAAAAGGGGACAAATCTCAATCTATTTGTAGAAAAAGAGGGTGCAGCTTGTGTTTCACATTAATGCTTGAATGCCAAAGTCAAATTTGGTGATTATACAGCATGGTTCTAGCAGGCCTCTTCTAGAAAGATGACATCAGCAATAGTGTTTTCCTCTTCCCAATGAGGGCACGTGAATTGTCCACTTGTAAAAAAGGAGTGCCAAATGATCTTCCTTCTCCTATATATGGCAAACTTGTCATTTTTTAAAAAGGATCTTCCACATTTGTAAGGCATAGCCCTGGCAAATTTTCCACCTGACTCAATAAAAGCATGTTTTACCTCCATCTTGGATAGACATATCTGAGTATGTGTTGAGTGTTTGTTTTGTGTTCAGTCATTATTTCTTGATGCTTTCATAGGTTTAACACCAGCATACCTATTGTCTACAAGGTGCCATCTCTACAGTTGACAGGAGAAAAGCAGTATTTGAGAAGTGTGAAATAGAGGAAATTACTACATAAGTGTGCATCCCACATCACCTTTGATGATCTCTATTTTCTATATTTTCCATTAAGGCCTCCCTACCAGTTTCTAGCAGCCTGGTACTTTTGCCAAGTGTGAAATGTATGTATGCATTTGTCTGATTTCAAGAGTGGATGTGTGAAGGTCAACTTTATTTTGGTGCATCACCTCTTTAGAGTAGTTTTTTTTCCTGCATCTTTCTCCCTTTTCACCCCCCCATTATATCTATCTATATATGTGTGTGTTTTGCAATTGCTGGAACAAACATGATGCATCAAAAGGAGCTAGCCCTTATCTAGAGACTCTCCCCTCCAGCTTCACTAGTCCCACAAGTGAGAGGGGAGTTTCCATGTTGTGAGGAGAAGGCAGGAGCTCAACTTCCTGCCAAAGGGTGAAATTTCCTATGTCAACAATTTTGGCATGCCCCATGGGACCACAGTTTTACAATGCAGTAAGGTTTCAGGATTGATGTTGGTCCTGTTATAGCAAATCAAAGTTTTTAGCATATGGCGACTCTGAGTTAAATCCGTTGGTTAAGCAACCTGGTGCCATCAAAAATCATTTCTTTTATGTATATTTCCTTTGCTCAAAATCATGGGTCTAGTTTTCCTTCATGTGATTTTGATCAAACTCAAAAAAATTAGAGAATCACCTCAAGCAGCTCTCCTAATTGCCCTGCAACTATAAAGGAGATGGTGCTGGAATTGGAGATTAATAGGCTGGAAGAGTAGTATAGATATCAGCATGAGCTGATGTATAAAGAGGACCATTTGTTTAGGCAAGATCGGCCCTTGCAACCCATGAAAGTGGAGGTAGAAAAATGGATAAATCTGTCTATGAGCAGCAGTCAGCTTTGTGCACCCCCTCTTATTCTAAAAAAATCCCCCTCTTTTGCACCAAATCCTTTCTATCAAATAGCACTTGCTCTTTCCAGCTTATCAAATACAACTACCCCCAATCCCGTGTACCTGGCTTTCCAGCACCAAAAGACATCAAAACAACCTCCCATGGAGATGAACCTTCTAAATTCCTTATATCATGAATCTGCTATTGAGGGAAGTACCACCAGCAAACACATCCCTCTTCTAGATACTCTTCCAGTGTATCAACAGTCTCTTCCTTGCATTCCTCAACCTCCCCAAGTTCTTCAGCATGATGTGCAGATTCCAAGTTGGAGGAAGGATTGCCAAGAACTAGCTCAGAGCTCTAAAGAGGATAATGCTAGTGACCTCCAAAAAAGACTCTTTTAGGACAATGTAGCCAAGAAAATTGAAGATTTAGAGGCTAGGATGAAGATGCTTCTTGAAAGAGAGTTAAAACTTCTAGACCTTACAGAGGAGCCCTAGGACCTTGTGGAAAACAAAGTTGTTGCCTATTCACAAGAGTAAAATTCAAATTTTGAAATCCTGAACTGGGGGAAAATAGTAGAATCATGGGGTAGCAAGGAAGAAGAGAAGCAAGGTTTTTCTCAAAACCTTGAAAAAGCTAAAGATGCTCCTACCCATGATTCATATGATCTCCAAAAAAAGGTTTTTCAAGAAGATCTAGCCAGGAGAATTATGGAGTTGGAGTTCAGAGAGAAATTCCTCAGCCAATGTGTTATGGACGGCTCAGACCAAACAACACATTCCATGTCTGAACACACCCCACCTACACATTTCCAAGAGAGATATCAGGCCACACCTGATATTGATGAAGTGTTGACCAAGTGGAAAGAGGAGAATCATTTGATTCTAGCTCAAGGACTACCTCCTCTTCCACATGTTTTCTCCACTTCGCCCCTTCTCAAGGAAGAACCTATTTTACAAGAGGTAGGTGAGGAGCAAAAGATCCAATCTACAGTCCTTGAAGAGGTTGTCATGAGTGAAAATGAAGAATAAATCATCATTGATGCTCCTTGTGAAGACCTTATCAGCAATGGAGAAGATGCAGGTCTTACATATATGCAGATGTTCCAGCAATACGAGGAGGGACAAAAGCATGGTGAGCTCTCTTCCCCTCTATTTGATGAACTTCATTGATGTTTTGATGATGAGGTCAACTACACTGAGGACCCTGAGTTAGAGGAGGATCAGGGGGATACCTTTGAACATCTAGAGGTCCTGATCTTTGAGGAGGAAAAAGAGAGGTCTATCTTCTTGGAGGAATGCCTTGAAGAAGAGAGCATTAAACAAAGAGGTGATGTTATGTGGGATGAGAAATCATTTTGTGAGTCCATTTCAGACATCACCATAGTCACCCTTCTTTAAGAAGGCTAAAAGGAAGTAGAGGATGAGTCTGACAAAGTCTTCAATGAGGTAGAAGGAAATGGGTTAGACCATGATACATTACGAAGGGAATGTGCAGATCAAAGGGATTTTGGTGATGAGCCAACAACCATTGATTTCTTGGTGAAGAGCACAAATATGAAGGATCAACATTCAACAATCTTCCAAGGACAAGTAGAGTAAATATATGTCAAAAGCATGTTTAATTTTGATCCACTCGGGTACAAGCCAACTCAGGTGACAGGCAAGAGGAGCAGGTCACCAACTCTCTTTTTCATTCAACTACTTTCTCGACACCATAAGTCTTCTTGCCAAGAAGGGGACTTGAGAAATTTTCCCTTTGATCCAGGAGGAAGATGAACATTCCTAGTTAGCTGTACATAATAGTTTGTTTTCAGTTGTCTTTCCTATTTTCCCTAAGTGCAGTTTGCACAGGTAGTGTTTTTTTAACCTTGTGTGTTTCCCTTCACATGTGGGGTAAAAGCTTCATGTTTGACTCTTGGATCTTTTGGGGCTGTCGCTAACTCTTTCATAGCTACAATCTGACTTCGTGCCCAATGGATTTTAAGGCAACTAGCTTCTAAGCATAGCAGGCATGCTTCCCCTGTGAGTTGCCAATTTGTTGACCAATTTTGCCCAACAAGCAAAATTTTGGTCACCTTCTTCCCTTGATGTTTAAGGCCAATTCATTTTTTGATTATTCACAAGTCCAGGAATTTCTAGGGACTCTGTAGGTGCTTGGTTCAATCTCCAGGTTCTTCAACTTGGTTCAACCAGCTGAGTTCATGCAGAGTTCAATCAGTAAAGTTCAAATGGTTCAGCAGCTTCTAGTTCAATGAAGAGTTCATCGCTCAATTTAGACACCTCAATTTAGCAATTATTTGAACCATTGAACCATTGAACCAATTTTGGTTCAATGGCTTAGTTCATCGGCCTTGGTTCACTAGAAATTCGGTGTGCAATGGCTGAACTCTTGAACCGTTGAACCATTTTTGGTTCAACGGCTTGGTTCAAGGGTATGCCCTTGGCCTAGGGGTAGTCCAAAAAAGTTTAGTACCCTTCCAAAGGGTAGGCACTTCAAAAGGAAAAGATCAGGTAAGTCTAAAATTTGTCTAAGTTCAAATTGTCAAGGCCTGAATTCCTTCAGACTTTTTGCCTGAAGGAATTCCTTCAAACAAAAAGTCTAAAGGAATTCAGGCACAATCAAAATATAAAGCAAAGGGCTGGGTAGAATTTCTAGAGACTTTTCATCCATGGGAAAATGTCTGTGGACAAATTTTCATAGGAAATACACAGAGTCAAAGTGACCCAAGAAAATTGTCTGCGAGGACCCAGGGAAAAGTCCAAGGCAAACAGGGACCTGTTGAAGGACCCCGAAGGGCAGGTGCCCTTGCGAGGGACTCTCAGCCAAGTGCAAAGGGTCACCTTCCCTTCAGGAAGGTGATAGAGATAGAGAAAGATGCATGTGAAGGAAAGTAAAGAAGTGCTCAAAAAGCCAATGAAAGCCTGACTAATGTTGTGACAGGGATGGTGACATCCTGGAGGATGTCAAAATTAGCAAAGCAAAGTAGACATTTGCCTTCAAATGAAAGAGTTCTAACCAGGAGCCCAAAATGTAGCGACCCACCAGAATGTTTGCCCCCATGGGCCAAATGAGCCAGATGAGACAAAATTGAGAAAAGACAAGGAGATAAGATAGGAAAGGGATGAAGCAGTCTAAGTGGCAAAATGAAGGTGATTTATTTCCTGATAATCCCCAAATGGCACAAATAGCGAATGGCATGGCTCATGTATTTTAAAAGAGAACAAATCTCAATCTGTTTGTAGAAAAAGAGGGTGTAGCCTATGTTTCACATTAATGCTCAAATGCCAAAGTCAAATTTGGTGATTATATAGCATGGTTCTAGCAGGCCTCTTCTAGAAAGATGACATCGGCAATAGTGTTTTCCTCTTCCCAATGAGGGGACGTGAATTGTCCACTTGTAAAAAAGGAGTGTCAAATGAGCCTCCTTGCTTCTCCTATATATGGCAAACTCATCATTTTGTAAAAAGGATCTTCCACATTTGTAAGGCATAGCCCTGGCAAATTTTCCACCTGAATCAATAAAAGCATTTTTTACCTCCATCTTGGATAGACATATCCGAGTATGTGTTGAGTGTTTGTTTTGTGTTCAGTCATTATTTCTTAATGCTTTCATAGGTTCAACACTAGCATACCTATTGTCTATAAGGTGCCATCTCTACAGTTGATAGGAGAAGAGCAGTATTTGAGAAGTGCAAAATAGAGGAAATTACTACATAAGTGTGCGTCCCATAGTACCTTTGGTGATCTTTGTTTTCTATATTTTCCATTAAGGCCTCCTTGCCAGTTTCTAGTAGCCTGGTCCTTCTGTCAAGTGTGAAGTGTATGTATGCATTTGTCTAATTTCAAGAGTGGATGTGTGAAGGTTGACTTTATTTTGGTGCATCACCTCTTTAGAGTAGTTTGTTTTCCTGCATCTTTTTCCCTTTTCACCCCCCCATTATATCTGTCTATATATATATATGTGTTTTGCAATTGTTGGAATAAACATGATGCATCAAAGGGAGCTAGCCCTTATCTAGAGACTCTCCCCTCTAGCTTCGCCAGTCCCACAGGTGAGAGGGGAGTTTCCATGTTGTGAGGAGAAGGCAAGAGCACGACTTCCTGCCAAAGGGTGCAATTTTTTGCGTCAACAATAACTAAGTCAACCCTACTCTTCATAGTTGACCATCTACTAAATAATTATGTCAGCCATGCAATATGCAGTCAACCCTAATATTATATCACCCAAATTTGAACAAAGTCAACATGGTCAACATATTCAAATTATACACTGATTTTTCACTTAATTATCATTAATTCCTTAGGCATTTATGTCACCTATCACTTCTTACCCATTAACTTGCATAATTCCTACTCCACCTAAAAATTTCCTAGGGCAAATTTCACTACATGGTTTTCCCTTATTGTCTAATTTTTCACAACTAGCTTAATTTTCAATAAAATTTTACCAAAAATTTGAATTCAATGCATCACTTACTTGAGTTGCACTAGTTGTTGCTACTAGGCATCCTCCATCTCATACCTATCATCTTTTCACCATTATCACTTTTTTTTGCTTCTCTAACACTCTTAAAGCTTTATTTTCTCAAAATAATAAAATTACAAATGAATAAATTTTTAACCTTATTTATATTTCCAATTCAAAATTATTTAGCTATTAATTATTTACCATCAAATTTTAAATTTTGCTTATAACTATGTTTCTACTAGCTCTTTTTCAAAATTAAAATATGCTCTGGAACATCAGAGAGAATTTTTCTACATACCACATGTATTTTTGCAAAAAAAATTAATTTTATCTTATTTTACTTGTTCACCTAATGTTCCCTACATTTTACTCCTCTTCATTTCTTTCACATCATTTCCACTCTATGGCACTATGTTAAGTAAAGGTATGTATATTTCAATTCTTTCATTTTAATTATCTTATTGGATTATACTATAATTTACTTAGCTCAGCATTATTTGTTTCTATGTATTTTCTCAAAGCACCATCCCATGTTACAACTATGTGACATTGGATGAGCTTTGAGTGGGGCATATATTACATGTAATATTTTTAAACTTTATCAATTACTAATGCTTTCTCTCTTGCAGGAACCTATCGAGTCTCAATCCCTCTGATTATATGCCTTAAAGGGTGCACTGGGAAATGGGTGTAGACACTCCTTTTTTCCCACTTTCATGTCTAAATGAACATGAGAGTGACTTCTTGTAAACAATGCAAGTTAAGCCTAAAAGCCATTATAATGCTTTGATTCATCAGTGTACATCATGTACATCTTCTAATCCATGTTAGTGTATCCCTAACTAAGGTAATGCACTGTACACAATCATTTTCCTCTAAGTCATCTCGGCTCAAGTTACGATCTAAAAAATTGACCTTTTTGACCATGTGTGAGGGATAACTTTTCAAAATTTAGAACTGACAATTAACTTAATCAGGATTACTTAATTGATTAAACATAATTAAATGCATAGGTGAAAATCCCATAACTAATTAATTATTAAATTTCTATTTTTGAAAATTCATAAATCTAGATTGATGGCATCCTCATGACATCACATAAATACCTAAAATGATTTCACCATCATGACAAAATATCAAACAAATATCTATATTTGTGAGCCATGCTTATTAATTAAAAATATTAATGGCTTATCCACTCCCAAACCTAACCATATTTAAAATAAACTTAACCATACTTGAGTTAGGGTTAGTTTGAAAGGCTATAAATACAAATCTCCACCCATTGTTCAACAAGCTTTTGTGTTTAATTTTATTATGCAAGAATTTCCTCAAGAAACTTTTTTAATGTATTATTATTATATTTATTATTATTATTATTATTATTATTATTATTATTATTATTATTATTATTATGCTAAAATACCTTTAAAAATATTTGTTGTGTAAGTTTATTATGTTTAAGTACCTTCAAGAAGTGTTTTTTTGTAGGATTATTAAGCTAAAATACCTTCAATAAGCTTTTTTGTGTAAGGTTATTATGCTAAAATACCTTCAAAGACCCTCTTTGTAGTGGTATAATGTTCATTTATTGAGAGAGAGAGAACCAAGCCAAAGCCAAGCCCAATATTACCAAGGTGACAAGAAGAGATGATGCAAGGAACACCATTTACAAAGATTATTTGATCACACGATTGAGCACATCCATCCATGGCCAACATACAACTCTTGCTCTCAAGGTAAATAATGGTTATTTTATCTTCTATTGATAGTTACTTTTATTATTCTCTTGATCTTTGAGTGTCTAGGCCAGAGGTGTTAATGTTATTAGTATTTTTTGGTTTAGTTTTTATAATACTAACATGATATTAATCTCCCTTCTTGGATTCTTATTAATCACATAATGGCACACTTGGTGGGGCACACACCCCACAAAGCACTTCTAGCTACTTTTAAGGATGTTTTACTAACCATTTTTATGCCAAGTTTTTGATTTAATCACCAAAATAGTAAAGAAATTTGAACTCTAAATTGATCCATAGGGATTGATGATGAATTTAAATAATTAGGGTTGATCATTGGAATCGGCAATGATCATAAGAATTGGCAATGATTTTTGTGTCAAAAACATAGCTAAACTAGAAATGTAGTAAAAATCAAGTTTTTCTTACTTTTTTTGGGGCCTAACAACCTATTTATTTCCTATTTAACATTATTCTTGTATGGTAATGAGTAATTTTTATTTTAAAACATTATTTTTCAATCATTTTTTTGTCAAAACACATTTTTTGGTGTGGTTGTAGAATTGGTAATGATCACAACATAATCAGTGTCAATCGTAGGAGTCGACCATGATCCCTATGGATCATCGATGATTCCTCCATGTTTCTATTTTTAATAAAAGAGTTAAAATTTGTGTTTTTATTGAGATAACTTGTAGGAATATAATATTTTATCCAACACAAATTAATCTACTAACTTTTTTGTATGGAATTGACCCAAGAAAGAAGTTTTGGTACTTTTCAATCATTCTTTCATTTTGTAAAGTCAAAATTTTACAAAAGTTAAAAACTCATCCACATTTAGTTAAGGTGTTTTAAAAATTCACTTAAAAAATTATCCTTCTTGCATTTTCACAAGTTTTTAAAAGTACAAACATTACCAAGGGACCAAAATTTCAAACACATTTCAATTTGGTGTTAGCGAAAAGAACCTAAATTTTTAATTAGAGCTCCTAAGATCTTTTTTTTTTTTGTTTGTTCTTTAATTATCTTCAAATTACTTAGATTGGGTTTTTTTATTTTTAAAAACATAAAATTTAGTGTGTATGCTCTTCCCCATCCCCTTTAGGGAATTCGGGTGACCAAAAATGCTTAGATTATTGTCATTGTTTGTAAAAAATGTGTGTCAAAAAGAATGTCATACATGCTCTCCCTAAGAACCAAGCAACTTGGGTTATTCAAAATCAACCTATAAAATATTTCCATTCTTTTCATTTATTTCTTTTATGTACTTAGATTATGGGTGGGAGTTCATATCCTCCCCATGAGTTCTTTAAGGGTGTGTTGACCTAGGGCTTCATATCCCAGCATCGTACCAGTCTTGCTCCATGGTGGGGTATATAAATTGGGAAAACCATTGGATGAGATAGTGGTGAGTGGTTAACCTGACCATCCCAATGGGTACTTGAGATATGCATCAGCCAGACATTGGAGTCTACTAAGCAGTACATGTATGGCATCACTATGTAAAGGAATAGACCCTTGCATAGTAAGCTAGGTGGTTTGAATTCAATTGACATGTTTACGACATGTTTACGCCCTTGTGTTAGCCACACTTGGGACCATTTAGTATGCACAAAACTTATATATTTTAATCAAACCCCATTTGTCACAAAAATACATGCCAAATGTTGAGTGTTCCTCACTCTAAGTTCATGCAACATACAAATGCTTATAGATGGGGGATTAAAAACTCTACCTACACCTGTACTCTAATTTTTTTATTAACACTTAATTACTCATAATCATTGATATATCGATGGGAACTTTGGCTAAAGTTATGCACACCTATATTAGTTATAGGGAATAGTATGAGCTGTTTATGGTACTTCTATTTTTCTTTGATTTACATGTGTGTTTTAAGACTAAAATTATTTGTATTGTCAAATCAAAATGATTCATAAACTAATCACATGTTTGTACACCACTTTTGCCTAAGAGGTGTTATTTTATCCATTTGATACCACACTTTGCCTTGTGTGTGTATCACCTTTTTAAACAAGGTGTCATTACGTTATTTATTTCATCCCAAGTATTTGCCTTAGATTTTTGAAAACCATTGTCATACCTTTTTATCAAAGTAACATTGTTACACTGCTCATGTTATTTCAAAACATTGCCTTGTTTCAAACCAAGTTTAAAACCATGTATGCCTTTGGTCTACAATTGGTGTCATTATACCATCCATTTGGGTTTTAGTTGTTATCCATTTTAAGTATCCAAGTCTTTTAATCCAAGTTCAAAATTTGTCTTAAAAAGTTAAGATTCAAAATTGAGTGGTTTATACCTATCCCTTGCTTAATTTTGGCTTGGGTGTTTACACCTTACCTTTTAATTATGCAACTTGAACTAATTCCTTTCTTACTTTGAAGACTCCTTTGCTTAGATCTAAGAATTGGTCTATTTTTTTGTGCCTCAATTTTATTTTTTGCCTTAAACTAAGTTTTAAACTCTCTTTTGAAGTACAACCTTAAGCACAATTAGTTTACATTGGAGCCTTATTTGTCACTTGGGCTTGAAAGTTTTCCTCATCGTTCTTGTTTTTGCTTACTTGAGATTGAGTTTTCTAATTAGTTTTTAGGTGGGTGTCTAAGATGAGTGTCTTTCTTATGCCAAAGTCAATTTTTTTTTTGAATCCATGTGTCGAGATTGAATCTAAGTATTTCAATATATTTGCCTTGGAGATTAGATTAATTACCTTGCAAATTTTTACCTCGACCTAGTTTGTTTTTAAGTCTAGCTGTTTGAATTATTTCAAAAGACCTAGCATCATTTTTAATTTTTTAAACCTAAATTAGACTTTTTTGAAACACTTTTCAAAAACCAAGATTCAAAATTTGCCTTTCATTTGACCATTTGTGTGCAAGGCCTTAGACCTTCGAGATATTTGAGACCAAGTTTACCATTGAAAATTTTGGAAAAGAGATCCATTCTAGGCCAAGTTTAAACCATTTATATAAATAGACCAAGTACCTATTCCAAGTCCCATTTTTTTTAAACCAACACCTATTCCTAGACCAATGTCAAGCCTAAACCTAAACCAAGACCATTTTCATAGACCAAGGCCACCCTCTTTGGGCTAATTTCCAAACCCAAACATGCCAATTATCATATGTTGAGATTGACCTTATTTGGGACAATTAAAGTACCAATTTTTCCCTTTCAATGATAATGGTACCTGATATAATACCTATGCCAATAATCCTCCTTTGGCTTGGGTGAGCTACCAAGTTCCATAACACCCAAGGATTACCATTTCAAGCCCTCATCATTTGACCTACATTAGCAACCAAGATCCACATCACCCATTCATTACCATTTTATTCCCTATTACATTGGCTTGCATCAGAAACCAAACTTTGTAATGGCCATTCATTACCATTCTAGGCCCTTCAAAATATGATAACTCATTATCCCAACAAGGTTTCATAATTATGACTAGATGGGTCATAGTTACCATCCTAGATGCATAGTTAAAATTTGTTGAGCCCATATTTGATGATCCTATTTATGAATATCTCATTATTAAATCATGATTCATTATTCATTCATTGTCAAACTTTCCCTTTAGAAAATCCAAGCTAATCATCAAGTAATAATATAGCCAATCATTACCTCTCCAAGAGCCATCTTTTAAAGACTAACATGTGTCTAAATCTGATATTTTGAAACCAATTATAAGATAAGACCAAGTGAACCAACCAATCTATGACGTTTTTATTAAAACACCTATTTGTGATGAATTAACTTGTGTTGAATTACCCTTTGACTATTGCCTTATTTCTAAGGAGCCTCACTTTGACAAGCTAGTCTTTATGGAGTTGCATGTTGACCCTTTCTCTTTGGTTGAGGAGTCTCACTTTGAGAAGATATTCTTTATTGATTGACCCCCTAATGATTATAATTATCTTTGGGCAAATCATTATTTTGACCATTGCCTTATTTTTAAAGATCCTCAATTTGATAAGCCAGTCTCCATGGAGTCCTTAAATGAGCTTATTTATGAAGAGCCCATTATTCAACCCCACGTTATTACTCATCCAATACTAGATATGTAACATAACATATTTTTCACCACACAAAATGAATAATTAACATTCAATTTAGGTTCTATTTTTGAATTGATATTAGATTTAACATCAGAAGTAGAATCAATGTTAGTCTAAACATCAAACTCAGAGTCCCTTGAGTCAAACTCAGCTTCAAAATCAAAATACATTCATGGTTGTTATAACATTGGTTTCACATGCCTTGAAAATCAATTTAAATACATTTATGATCCTTTTATGATTTTTGAGTATGATTACTTCAGCATCAACATAAGTTCTCCTAGTATCTTAAATGAGGATTGTGTTACCTCTTCCCATTCCATATGACATTACCACTAACTAGCATAACTGGTATATTGACATTACACCTCCCAAAAGCATTGATTGGGATCAACGTAATCACACATTGTTGAATTGCATCCATGGAGACATACTAGTTGTAGAATATTAGGGAGACCAAGACTACATTCATGTAAAAGAAGAACAATATCCTAGTGAAACATTTTCATAGATACTAGGGGGAAATCAAAGTCCAAACTTAGCACCTTCTAGTGAAACCTTGTTTGAGGTGCTAGAAGATAATCAAATTCAAAATTTAACATTCCTTAGTGAAACTCTATCAAAATCACTATAGGATAATCAAGACAACTTTATTGATGAAAACTTATTCAAGGCACCAAAAGTTGAGAAAAATAGCTCTTCAATGCTTGATGAAGACATCATTAAAGAATACATTATTACAACTTCAAATTTATATCATAATCATATGGTATCATCTCTAAGGCACAAATAATAGAAAAATATGTGGTCCTATTGAAAGCATATTTATAAGTCATTGGCCTTGCCATAACAAAAATTATGTCAAATCTAAAATTAGCAACATTATGTGTGCCTAAAAATATCGATATTCATTTTTTACCCAACCATTATACATTATATTATGATCCATATCTTCATTTCTAAATTAGACCTTTTATCTATTGTTTATCCATATTTACCATCCTTGGCTACACTTTCTTTTATATAGGCTACAAAGATATCTTGTCTCAAAGTTTGGAAGAAATAGAATTAACAACCATTGAATATCATAACAACATTATTAGATTACAAATCAATAGCAAGTTCTTGATATAATATCTATTCATAAGGGGTGTGGGCTATCAATTTAAATAATTAACTATTTTGGTTGTATCATATGTTGATCAAGATGAGCATTTCCACATTAATAGGAATAACTGAACCATTTACCTTGCCTTTCCATTTCCCTTGTCTTACCATTTACCTTATCTTATCAATCACCTTACCTTTATTTCATACCTTTCCATGTGCCTTGACTTTTACCTCTCCTTACCATCCTTTCATACTTTGCCTTGTAGTTTGAACTAAATTGGCTTAAGGTCCATTTGGACTATGTAGGCAGTGCTTAATTTACATCGAGGATAGTTTTGTCACCCATTTCTAATGTTCTCATAATTTTACGATCAATTTCATTAAATTATCTCACCATTTTTTGATAAACCTAAGTTATCTCTCATTATTTCGTGAGCACCCTTTGTATAACTCTCTCACCATTTTATCAGTAGAAACTTCAACCAATGCTCTCACTATTTGAGTCACTTTTGTGTGCATTATGAATTTAAAATAGATGTGTTAATGATAACCTAAGACATGATCTCATCATTTTATGGGTTAACCCAGTCTATGTCTCAAAATTATCCATTGAGATGAGATACCTAGAAAAACCCAAAAACATGGTTGTATTCTAGGCTATTCATATTGTATTTGTGTCACTCAGGATGTGCATCTCTTAGTAAGTCAATATAATGGAAGTGTGCTCATGATGATCTTTATGAAAATTTCCATTTGCTTATTTTATTTTCTAATAGTGTTTCATCCCATTTTTAGGATAACTATGTTTGGCTTAAAGTCCATATTAGACCTTGTGTCCATGGGACTATGTAGGTAGCATCTAATTACCTAGTGTATTTGGAGTCAACTTGACCATTTTTGGTGATTTATTTCATTCACAATTTTCTTGGATCACTGCTTATTATAGGTTCATCCAATGATTTATCCATTTTATGAGTGGTATCTTGTCAATTTCTAATGAGTTAACATACCCAAAAAATTCCTAAAACATTCAAAACATGTCAAAATCTTAAAAATTAGAAAATTGGCTTGCAATCTCCTAAAGAGATATAAAGCCCCAAAATCCAAAAACATTTATCATGTATAAACCTAGTCATCCATCCCTAATTTTCCCTACTAGGGTAAATCTATCATTGGTACCAATACATTCCATTGCCATTGGAGGTGTGACCTTCCCTTTGCATGTATCCTTGCTTAGGCTCATTGTCCAATTTGCACTTTTGGTTTGAGGTTGTAGATTTCACCATATTGGGTAAAAAATAAATCATGCACATTATATTAGGATATCTTATCCCCACATGTTATTACCTTACATATAGCCTTGTTTGAGGGAACCATCTATTTATCATTCCATTGAGACTTCAGACATACATATTGACATGATTGATGATAAGATGCTTTTTGTTGCTTTTAATTTCAAGCTTTATCTATTTTTTAACTTAGTTATGTGTTTGTTTGCTTAGTTGTTTATTTGACTATTTACTTGTTTGTTTGTTTTTTTATTTTTGTGCCTTGAATCAGTGTATATGCACTCATTGGGTGATTCTTTTTGAATTGTACTTGAGTCCATCCATATTCATACATCTATTGGGGATCAACCAACAATAGATTAGACTTGTGAAGGAAATAAATGCAGAAATAAATCAGATAGACAAGTAATTAGAATGATAAACAGCAAGAACAAGAGATACAAGAAACCACCCTGAAAACTTGTATTAACGAACTCTTTACAAAAGGAATACAATTGAAGAAACTCCTTTCTTCCACACCTCTCCTAGATGTATAGATCTCTCAATAGATCTCTATTCCTCAAGATCTCTCTCTCTCAAGAACAATCAACTCCAACAAGCCTGGATTGATTCAATTCTATACTGTTCTTCACATACAATGAATTACTACAATAATCCACTACTAAGCTAAGAAGATCTAATTCTACATATAGAATTAGGAGACTTGAGCATGCACTTACAACAAGCAGTTAAGCCACTTAAACAAGGGCTCTAAAAATCATATTGCTAATAATAGAGACGTGAGCTTAAGACTACAACTCAAACTCATCATGCAAACACTCGCTTTTGACCTCGGAAATAGCTTTCTAGATGCACAGGTAACCGACATCAGTTCCTAATGCTTGCTTGTGACCATCGTCGGCCGATCCACTGCCAACGTTGACATCTCTGCAATTGCTACTGACCGACGTCAGTCTCTCTTGATTGACATCGGTGTCTGTGTAGACCTAAACCTATTAAAGTATGCTCCTTAGTGAAGCTTTTAGCTCCACACCCTAACAATCTCCCACTTGGAGATAAACAGCTGCACCAGTACCTGTAGAGCAACATCTTCTAGCTCCTCCATCTTTAACTCAATCATGAAGACCAACAGAAGTTGAATGAAGATTCAACTTCTCTTTTGTAACCGGCTTGGTTAGCATATCAACAGGATTCCGATCTGTATGGATCTTCTCTAGCTTCAACTCACCATCTTCCAATACCTACAGTATGAAGTGATACCTTAGCTGTATGTGCTTTGTTCTTGAATGAAAGGCTAAATTCTTAGCCAAATGGATTGCACTCTGACTATCGCTATACAATCTGCAACTCTCATGCTCCCTACCAAGCTCATCCATGAACCGTGTCATCCATATCATCTCTTTGCTAGCCTCTGTGGCTGTAATATACTCTGCTTCTATAGTTGACAAGGCAACAACCTTCTGCAACTTAGATATCCAGCTAACCGCCGTTTCACCTACAGTGAAAACATAACCTGTAGTGCACCTCCTACCATCCAAATCACCTACCATATCTGAATCTACATAACCATGTAGAGAAGTATCTGAACCTCCATAGCACAAGTGCCTACTACTGGTTCCTCTCAGATATCTAAGGATCCACTGAACTGCTTTCCAATGTTCCTTACCTAGATTGGCCATATACTTACTTACCACTCCCACTGCTTGGGCAATATCTGGTCTAGTACAGACCATTGCATACATCAAACTCCCTACTGCGGAAGAATATGGAACCTTACTCATGTACTCTACCTCATCATATGAATTAGGACATTGTTCTTTACTCAACTTAAAATGTCCAGCCAAAGGTGTGCTTACCGGTTTAGCATCCTGCATATTGAACCATTTCAACACCTTGTCCACATAATCTTCTTGAGACAATATCAACCTGTGATTTTTCCTGTCTCTCTTAATGCTCATGCCAAGGATTTTCTTTGCTGCTCCCAAATCCTTCATAGCAAATGTTTGAGCTAATTTCACTTTAAGCTCAGAGATATCTTGCATGTGTGATCCTGCAACCAGCATATCATCTACATACAACAATAGAATAATATATCTACCATTATCAAATCTCTTGAAATACATGCAATGGTCAGATTGACACCTACTGTAGCCATGCTCAGTCATAAACCTGTCAAATTTTAAGTACCATTGCCTAGGAGCTTGCTTGAGGCCATACAAGCTTTTCTTCAATCTGCACACAAACTTCTCCTTACCCTTGACCTCGAATCCTTCTTGCCGTTCCATATAAATTTCCTCATCCAAGTCTCCATGAAGAAACATTGTCTTAACATCTAGCTGCTCAAGATGCAAATCCTTAAAAGCAACCAAAGACAATACAACCCTTATAGAAGTCATTTTAACAACAGGAGAAAAAATCTCACCAAAGTCAATACCTGGCTTTTGTGTAAATCCTTTTACCACCAATCTAGCCTTATATCTCATCTGTCCATTCTCGTCTTCTTTCAACCTGTAGGTCCATCTGTTCTTGAGTGTTCTCTTACCTGCTAGAAATTCAACCAAATCCCAGGTTTGGTTCTCTCTTAAGGACTCCAACTCCTCAACCATGCCATGCTCCCACTGACTCTTGGACTCCACCTATATTGCTTCTTCAAAACTCTTTGGTTCTCCACCATCAGTTAGCAATAAATAAAATAAAGAAGGAGAATATCTAATTGGAAGCTTACTCACCCTTTTTGACCTCCTGATGGGTGTTTGAGACTCGTTTACAACACGCTATCCACCCAAATTCTCTGACAGTGACCGGCCTCAATCACCTCCAGACTTGTTACTGGCCGACGTCAGTTCTTCCTGACCAACCTCGGTGCCTGTCCTGTCGACGTCGGTCTCTGTACGGCCAACATCAGTTTCTGTACTGTCGACGCTGGTTCTTTGCCTGTCGATGTCGGTCTCTGTGTTTTCCTGCAAGTGATTATTTCTTTTTCTCACGAGCTCATATTGGACTTTCACCTCGTCCAATTCACCATTACTCTGCTCAGATTGATTCAGCTTCTTTAGCTGATCACAATACATCACTCTTTCATTGAAAACAACATCACGGCTCCTGATTACCTTGTTAGTTTCTAGATTTCACAATCTGCAACCAAAATCATCTGAGCCATAGCCAATAAATGTGCACCTCATAGACTTAGCATCAAGCTTCTTTCTATTTTCTTTATCTATGTGCACAAAGGATTCACAACCAAAGACTTTGAGATATGAGAGATCAACCTTTTTACCTATCCATGCCTCTTTTGGAATACCACCATCCAGAGCTGTAGAGGGTCCTCTGTTAATCAGGTATACTATAGTGTCAACAGCTTGTGCCCAAAACTGTAAGGGCAAACCGGCATGCAATATCTTACATCTTACACGCTCTATTATTGTCCTGTTCATCCTTTCAGCAATTCCATTCTGCTGAGGTGTCCTTGGACTTGTAGATTCCATGCATGTAACAATAATCTTTGAACTTATGACTGCAAAACTCACCGCCATTGTCAGATCTCAGGCACTTTAATCTTTTACCTATTTCATTCTCAACCATAGCTTTCCAAATCTTAAAAGTCTCAAATACATCTTATTTTCTTCTAATACAATAGATCCATACCTTCCTTGTAGCATCATCTATGAAAGATACATAGTACTTTGATCCTCTAATGTAAGCAACTTGAGCCAGTCCCCACACGTCTGTGTGAACAAGCTGCAACTTATGCCTCTTCTTAGTAGACCCAGTCTTGAGAAAACTAACCCTTTTCTATTTTCCAAATACACAGTGCTCACAAAACTCTAGATCTATGCCTTTTAAATCTAAAAGCATACCTTTGGACTTAAGAATTGACATCCCCTTCTCACTCATGTGGCCAAGCCTTGAGTGCCACAATTTAGCATCCACATCTAAAGTAGATAATACAGAAGGAGATTTGTTAGCAACACAATTACACAAATAGAGAGTACCTTCTCTCTTACCTCTGGCCATAACAAGTGCACCCTTGGTCACCTTCCAAGATTCTACTGTGAGAGTTATTGTACAACCCTCATCCCCTAACTTTCTTACAGAAATCAAATTTCTCTTCAAGCTAGGAACATGCATCACATCTCTCAACACCATGTGTTATTCTACATCTTCAACTACACTTTACCTTTGCCAATTATTTTACAGGACTCATCATCTCCTAGATACACTATTCCAAAATCTCCATGGATATAGTCACTAAAATATTCCCTGTTAGGGGTAGCATGAAAAGATGCACCAGAATCTAACACCCAAGATTCTATATTATTATGCAAAGAGAAAATTAAAGTATCTTGTGTAATACCTGCAACCTTGGCTTCTTCCTTTCCTTCGTGTTGATTGTCCTCCTTAGGCTTTGACCAACAATCTCTGCTTATGTGCCCCATCTTTTCACAATTCCAGCATTGTGGCCTTCTGCCATTTCTGGATTTAGATCTACCTTTCCCCTTAGATTTGGATCTTGATCTGCCTTTCTTGCTCTTCTGACTTAGCTTCTGACCTCAAAAATAGCTTTCTGGATGCATAAGTAACTGACGTTGGTTCCTGCTGCTTGCCTGTGACCGCCGTCGGTTGATCCACTACCGACATTGGCGTCTCTGCAACTGCTACTGACCGACGTTAGTCTCTCCTGACCAACGTCGGTGTCTATGTAGACCTGAACCTGTTAAAGTATGCTCCTTGGTGAAGCTTTTACCTCCACACCCTAACAACATCAACATTGTCATCATGGATTTTATCATTAGTGCATTATTTTTAATTATTTATTAGATTGGGAGTCAATACTTATGCACATTATAGCTAGGTCATCATGGTGCTTTATATCATGATGCATACTTTCATGTGCTACAACAAAAATTAGTTTGATGGAGATTATAAGAAATGTTACCATATAAACTTCTCTTTATTCAATTTGGTAAATCCTCCCAACTTCCTTGATCAAATCAGCCCATTCACCATTCTAATTGTATCAATTCTAATACATATGAGCATATCTATATTGGAAAGTACAAAAAAATCATTCACATTGATTGATTTTATTCTTATATTCTATTCCTCATTCAATTTTCTCTTTATTATGGGTGAACTAAATTGGTTTGGGGTGTATTTCAACTATGTCAGTTATGTTTGGATACATGATATATTTTGGGCCAGATTAACCACCTTTTTCTTTCTAATTCTCACTTTGTGCATCCTCATGTGCCTAATTATTTGTGTATTATTTATTCATTAGACCATTTCACCTAAATTTTAACCCACTCATATTTAATCTATGTGATAGGTTACATCCTTGAGTTATGCTTGTCAATTTTCCCTACTAGGGCACAACCAATTTATCATGATCAAATATGTCATACTAGGGTAAAATATTTTTTTCAATTTTGGTCATCTTAATGATTATAACCACCTTTGGTAAAATAATTATTTCAACCCATTAATATTATTGGGGTAAAGTATGTTCTACTAATTATAATTACCTTTGGTAAAATCAATGTCTCAACCTCCATTACTGATTATAACTACCTTTAGTTAAATCAATATTTTAATCAAGATGTGCAAGCATTAGCTCAATTAGATTAATTTTATCCAGGGGTTAATTTCATTTTTCTTCTTACTTATTTTCAAGGGACCATCCATCAATTGTATGTGTTAGACACTCCTTCAATGGGGCATCATAGGCTTCCTAAACTTTGTTCATAACATCATTCTATCAGTGCATCGCATGAATGACTTTTTCATTATTTGAGAATATGTTTCCATGCTTGTGTCTCAAAATTATTTCTCAAATAGGGGAAAATTATAGACACTCCTTTTTGGCCACTTTTATCTCTAAATGAACATTGGAGTGACTCTTGAAAATAATGCAAGTTAAACCTAGAAACCACTGAAATGCTTTGATTCATTAGTGTACATCACATGCATCTTCTAATCCACATCAATGTATACCTAACTAGGGTAATACATTGTATAAAATCATCATCTTCCACTAATTCATCTTTGATCAAGTTATGACCTAGAAAATTGACCTTTTTGACCATGTGTGAGGGATAACTTGTCAAAATTTAGAAATGGTAATTAACTTGATCAAGGTTACTTAATTAATTAAACCCAATTAAATTCATATTTGAAAATTCCATGGCTAATTAATTGTTTAATTTATATTTTTAAAAATTCATAAGTTTAGATTAATGATATCACACAAATATCTAAAATGAAGTCACCATCATGACATTATCTTTTATGAGTTGTCAAGCACTCATAACATATCAAACAAATATATGGATTTATGAGCCATGCTTATTAATTAAAACATTTAATGGTTTGTCCTCTCCTAAACCTAACCATGGTTAAACTAAACCTAACCATGCTTGAGTTAAGGTTATTTTGAAAGGTTATAAATATAAGGCTTCACCCATTGTTTAAAAATCTTTTTTAGTGTAATGTTATTATGCTAAAATACCTTTCAAAATATTTTTTTATAATATCATTATATTAAAATACCTTTAAGAAGATTTTTTTGTGTAAGGTTATTATGCTAAAATACCTTTAAGAATATAATTTTGTGTAAGGTTATTATGCTAAAATACTTTCAAAGACCCTCTTTGTACTGTTATAAACCTCATTTATTGAGAGATAGTGAGCCAAGCCAAATCCAAATCTAAGCCCAACATTGCCAAGGTGACAAGAAGAGATGATGCAAGGAGCACCATTGTCAAATATTCTTTGATCACATGACCAAGCACATCCATCCATGGCCAACATATAACTCTTGCTCTCAAGGAAGTTAAATAATGGTTGTTTTTTCTTCTATTGATAGTTATTTGTATTGTTCTCTTTCTCCTTGAGTGTCTAAGCTATAGTTGTTAGTTTTATTAGTGTGTTTTTATTTGGTTTTGATCATACTAACATGATACTAATCTCCCCTTTTGGATTCCTATTGATCAAAAAGGATTCACCCATTGGAGAATCATTCCAAGACTTCAATGAGTTAGGGTTAGTTTGAAAGGCTATAAATATAAAGCTTCACCCATTATTCAACAAGCTTTTCTATTTAATGTTATTATGCAGGAATTCCCTCAAGAAGCTTTTTTTAGTGTAATTTTATTATGCTAAAATATCTTTAAGAATATTTTTTTTGTAAAGTTATTATGTTAAAATATCTTCAAGAATATTTTTTTGTGTAAGGTTATTATGATAAAATACCTTCAAGAAGCATTTTTTTTAAAGATTATTATTTCAAAATACCTTTAAATACCCTCTTTGTAGTGTTATAATGTTCATTTGTTGAGAGAGAGATCCAAGCCCAACATTTCCAAGGTGACAAGGAGAGATGAGCAAGGAGCACCATTGCCAAAGATTCTTTGATCACCCAATCGAGCACATCCATCCATGGTCAATATACAATGATTTATCTCAAGGAAGGTAAATAATGGTTGTTTTGTCTTTTATTGATAGTTACATGTATTGTTATCTTGCTTCTTGAGCATCTAAGCTTGAGGTGTTATTTTTATTAGTGTGTTTTTGTTTAGTTTTGATTATAATAACACAATACTAATCTCCCCTCTTGGATTCCTATTGATCAACAAGGATTCACCCATTGGATCATCATTCCCAAACTTCAATGAGTTAGGGTTAGTTTGAAAGGCTATAAATACAAAGCTTTACCTATTGTTTTAAAAAAATTATATTTAATGTTATTATGTAGGAATTCCCTCAAGAAGCTTTTTTAGTGTAATGTTATTATACTAAAACACCTTTAAGAATATTTTTTATGTAAGGTTCTTATGTTAAAATACCTTAATAAGATTTTTTTGTGTAAGGTAATTATGCTAAAACACCTTCAAGAAGCTTTTTTTGTGTAAGGTTATTATGCTCAAATACCTTCAAAGACACTCTTTGTAGTGTTATAATGCTCATTTGTTTAGAGAAAGAGCCAAGCCAAAGCCAAATCCAAGCCCAACATTACCAAGGTGACAAGGAAAGATTATGCAAGGAGAACCATTACCAAAGATTCTTTGATCACATGACTGAGCACATCCATCCATGGATAACATACAACTCTTGCTCTCAAGGAAGGAAAATAGCGGTTTTTTATCTTCTATTGATAGTTACTTGTATTTTTATCTTTCTCCTTAAGTGTTTAGGTAAGACATTTTAATTTTATTAGTGTCTTTTTATTTTATTTTGATTATACTAACATAATACTAATCTCCCCTCTTGGATTCTTATTAATCACAATGGGTGGGTATACCTTTGGTGCTTTATAAGATTTTTGTCCCCTATACCACCACCTAAAACTAATACAAACCCATCCTATACATTTCATTAAGCTTTGACACCTCACATGTACTCTTCTATAATTAATTCACTACCTCAAATAGCCCCTACTTAAGCAAAACCCATTTTTAACCATTTTCAAAACATAGTTGATTGGGTCAATCTAGTTCAGGGAATAATGCATGTTACAAGATTGAGTCAGCCTGGGCTAACTTAGTTTGGGAGCTTATGTATCTATTTTATACCTAATAAGGTCGATTGGGCTGACTATGTCAACTAAATTTATAGTTATTAGGGTCAAATCAGGCTATATATACCCCTCTTTCACCTCATTTCCAATAGAGAGAATCATTCATTTACACTTGTTTATCTACATTTATACAATTCTATTTGAGGAGTCATTATTTAGGGTTTCATGCTTCTTAGAGGAGAACCTTTGTTTGTCTTATGAAATCTTGAGATTTAGTAGGAGGTCCTTGGATATGCTATAGTCCATTATCCATCCTTAGCTTCTTCACCAATACATAACAACCTCTTACAAAGCACTGTCAACCAAGGTAGAGGTTGAGGCTTGACAGGTTAATCTTTAAGGTAAGTATTCCTAACTCTTACTCTTCTATTTTAGTAGATAGATTTGCATGAATAATGGATAATTAATGTATTATCTCTCCTTGCTTATTGTTACCTCTACATTGAATTGAATAGATTTTTACTTTGCATGTTTATTGTTTATGTTTATCCCCCATTTATGCCACAAGATTTAGTGAGCACTAGATTATATTTACTTTATTATTACATTATTATCAGACCTAGTTAGGGTTTTTGTGTGGGTTCTCTTTAATAGAGTATTTGGAACCCTCTCTAGCCATATTATATGATAAGAGATACTTTAGGTAGGTTTAGTGGATCCATATTGGTCATGACCTTAATTATCTAAGTATTGATAGTAGTATAGTTAGCTAATTTATCTTCTCCAAAGTTAGGATTGATTTTTATATTAGCTTCACTTTCACTTACATTCACATCCCATAGTCTAGTTTACCATCCTTCATGTCCCTAAAATCTCAATCCTTTATAGAGTAGTTAATTTCTAAGTATATTAACCTTATATTATACTATCTATATTTAGTATGGTAGAGTGACAAATAATTTTCAAGCCTTTACATTCAAAATTTTAATTTGTTGTATATCTTAAAATATAAATTCATTTAAAATAGTTGTATCTAATTAAGGGTTTTTAAAAATTTAATCCCAAAACATATTGTTACATTCTTTATTTACAATTATGTCTATGTTTGGTTAATTTCACATATGGGCCTATATTTGGTTAATTGTTTGTGTGTGTATACTTGTGTGTGTAGGTGTGTGTTGTCTTTTTTCATCCTTTTTCATAAAGTATCCTTTAGTTTTCACTATCATTTAGTCATGTATTATGATTCATATGTCTTTGTGTGATAACTTCCTATATGTAACTACATACTTGTGTGTGATTTATGTTATATAATATGTGATGTTTTTCAAGTGTTTTCATGATATATATCATGCATTTAATATGATTGGTTAACATGCTCTTACCTATGTACATTACTATTTATGGTATTATTATGTTTGGTTCCTATGTTTTCATGGTTTTTACTGTGCATTTATGGGATTATACTACTTTTGTGTGCTTCATTGATTTATTTAACCTTACTATGGGTACACTTTCTACATTGGCGAATACCAATTTTCCCTACCTTGCTTCACCATTAGGGGAATCATACCCACTCATATCTCCTCATTTCATTACTATCATTCATATTTTACTAATACAAAACATTAATTAGTAATTATATTCACCCCAATCTACTTCATCCTCATATGAGGATGCACAAATATTATATTAAGATTTACATGATGACATTTTATGAAGGTTGCATACATGAAATTTGTACAAATTTTAATGCATTTTCAATGCTTTAGATATATACACATTATAACACATGAAACATTTAACTCTTTATTTTAAATGAGTGATTAAAATTTAGGTTTTTCAATCCCTCATCTTTAAAGGGGTCATATATTCAAATATTTCACAATAAAGAAAAATTATTAAGCATAAATATTAAGAAAATAGGAATTAGAAAATTCGAGTGAACTTGAGATAATTTAGAAAACCAAAAATGGTCCATTTTTCTACTTCTTTGATTAATAAAAATATTAGACTACTAGAACTCCCTGAGAAGAGGTAGTTATGTTCAAGTTTTTTTGCAAAAATTATAATTGAGATAGAATTTGATTTTGTAGTAGAATGGTTTGAATACCATCATGTGTAGTTGTTCCTATGATCTCCTTCCAATTTACATTATTTCATATTTTATACATTTTCACATTGGTACAACATTGAATATTTATTATAATTGGAAATTGTTTCAATTATAGAAAAATTTCCAAGGTATAACAAGATGTCTAGATGGAACCTATCTTGAGCATCATTTGATTCATCCATCCTTTCCTAATTAATTCAAGATAATAATTTAATTTATAAATTTTATACTTTGATGCATGCATGCATTTACTCATTTATGCACATCAAATTAGAATACATTATGTAGACACTCAAATTTTGTACAAATCCATCTTTGATAAAATAAATTAGCCATTTTTCACACTTGGTCCACTTTTCTATATTTGGATAATTTTAGGTCACTTCCTACCCCACATTACTCACTCTTTGGCATTATGCCTTTTATATTTATGTATCATTCATCCATTTTAACATTTAAGCCTTATTTTCCTATCTTTTGTGTCTCTTATCTTCTATGTTTCTTGTATCCATTATAAATATTTTCCTCTTCTAGGACAGATTCAATGGTTATAGTTCTATTGTAAAATATTTGGTAGGCTTAAAATTTCATATCTTATGTTTCATTCCATATAGATCCATATATATATTGTAAAATATTTGGCAGGCTTTGAATTTCATATCTTATGTTTTATTTTGATGAATTGAAGTCTCTAACTTATGAAAGATTATTTGTCTGATTTTTACTTAGTAAATGATTAGGAATTATATGTGTGTGTGTGTGTGTGTGTGTGTGTGTGTGTGTGTGTGTGTGTGTGTGTGTGTGTGTGTGTGTGTGTGTGTGTGTGTATTATTCCTAATCATTTACTAAGTAAAAATCAGACAAATAATATTTCATAAGTTAGAGACTTCAATTCATCAAAATAAATCGCTACACTTGAGAGGATCCTATACACTTGACCAATATTGGCCATTATTTACATCATCCACTTGTACCAAAAGAGGATTTATTTAAATTTTCATGTATTTTCAACATCACTTTGAGGGAAGAGGAGGTTTAAACCCTTGGTCAACATCTCATTTACACTACATAACAACTATGTGGAGTCCAATTATAGCATATGAGATACATAGATATGAATTCCTTTAGGTTTCTAGACCCAACTGCTTCTCTCCCTTATTATTTTCATGTGTTTTATGGTGAATTATGTCAATATAAGAAGAAGACATTAATTTAAAGAAGAAAAAGCACAAGACTTTATGACATTAGGAGGTGAACCTTCATATAAAAATCTAAAACCCAAAAAGATGTGTAGTATTGATTCTGTGCAGTAGACAATCATAGTAGAAGGACCAATTTAGAAAATGAATCTTCATTGTATATATTCATTGATGGTTTATTTGGTTTTTGAATCTTTCCTTTAATTTTGATCAGTCCAAATTTCACATAGAGTTTATTCATCCCTTTTAGACCCTTGTTTCACTCTCAAAATTCCAAGATTCTACCTAGGAGTGAATGTTCCATCTACTTTAGTTCTCATATTTTTCATTTCTTGTGAAACATATTTATTTATTAGTATTTTATTATTTTCATCCACTATAAAACATCTAATTTACTATTTTAGACTGTTATATTTTATATATATATATATATATATATCTTGTGTATTTATTTTAATTGTTTATGCATATCTTAATTAAATCTAAACAACATATAGTTAAAATAATAAGGATATAGGTTTTTTTTTTATAGGTCATAGGATCTAGACTCTATCATAAGGTAACATCCCTCTTCCTTTCAAATTTCAAATCATTATCATATTTATCATTAAGTTTGAGCAACATTTATAATTTGTGGCTACAATTTCTTGTATAAGCCTTCCAAGTGCACTTGTTTATTTTTACTTTGATGTGCATGTGCATGTGTGTGCGCACGCGTGTGCGCGCATTCACACACACACACACACACACACACACACACACACACACACACACACACACACACACACACACACACACACACACACACACACACACACACACACACACACACACACACACACACACACACACACACACACACACACACACACACACACACACACACACACACACACACACACACACACACACACACACACACACACACACACACACACACACACACACACACACACACACACACACACACACACACACACACACACACACACACACACACACACACACACACACACACACACACACACACACACACACACACACACACACACACACACACACACACACACACACACACACACACACACACACACACATCAAAGTGGGGCATTATCTAGACACTTATGTTGTTAAAAGACTAGTTATTTACTATAGAATTAGTGTATTTTTGTGCTTTTGGATCATTGGTTGGATTAGGTCTTATTATCACTTTTTATTGTCTTTTCTCCTCCTTCACTTTCTTCTACTTCTTCATTCACTGGGATTTCTCTATCTTTTATTTTCTCTCTCTTGCTTGTATTTTATAGGTCTTTCTCTTTATTTTTATATGTATTTGGCTTTGTTTTATCTCTCTTATGATTAAAATAAAATCAAACCATTAGATCTTGGTCTGACCAAGATTAAACTATTCGATCATGGTTTGACTATAATTGAACCATTTTATTTTATTCTAACCATGATGAATAGTAATATTTTTGTATTATATATCTTTTTGGGCCCTTTTCCCATCCTTTCAAAAAAAATTGAGCTTTCCTATTTTGTCATTTGTATGACTATTATATGTTGGATCTGTGTGCCAATAGGTCAAATTTGAATTCAAAAAGTCTATAATTACATAAGTGTGTTAATGTATTTAGGAGGGAAACCTTGGATTAGAATTCATATCTTTGGATAATTATTTCCATCTATTGAAGTGTATGCACCCCTTGTACCAAAAACTAAAGGATTAGTGAAAGAGAATACATAATCTACTATTTTGTTGCATCTCATTGATAAAGATAATGGGTTATGATAGTCATATTACACTAGACTGCATGATTTTTCATCATAACATTTTCTAATAATAGGGGTCTAATCAGGGTAGGCCACTCATAAATACCCCATTTTTTTTCTTTCAAAGTCTCTTATAGTGGATTAGAATTTGTGATAAAGGAGAATCTATTAAGGAAGATATGTGCATTAGTTTTATAATATGGGAGAGGTTTCTAATTAAAATACAAAAAAATGCATTATAAAATTTTATTATAACTTGGCATCATCTAACCAAAATCAAACTCTCTAGATAAAATCTAACCTTATCCTACCAATATTGAATGTACAATGTTTCTCATGACGGAAGTCAAGTCTTTTAATTTTTATAGTTTTCTGTGACTTCGCTAATCTATAGAATTTTTTTGGATTTTCTAAAAAAAAAATTATATACCTATTTTCACTTAGTTTTAGCCTCCAATAATGAACAAGTAAAATATATAGGTATTTCTCTAAGAACCCTTTTTTCATGTTTTAAGATTTAATTAAATTCAATTATTATAATTCATATTTGTTTTGTGCCTTTTTTTTTTACTTATTTTAGGTTTGATTTGTACATTCCTTTTGATGATTGTTGTAGTGTCTCTTGACCATTGTGCACTTTTCATCAATACAACACTCAATTCTCAAGTCCTTTCTTCGAACCAACATTTACATTGCTTGATATGAAAATCCCAAAAAAAATATTATATATGTTTGATGGATTTACCACACACTCATTACCTCATAAAGAGAATGACACCATAACTTAAAGAATAAACTTATATAAAGCCTAAGCTCCATGTGACTTATAATTATAAGTATCCTTTTTTAATTATTTCACATGATTTAGAAGCTCTTGATATTGCTCAATCTCCAAAATATAATCCATGTGTTGTTTCCTTCATCATTTCCTAAGGAATATTTCAAAGAATATAGATTTCCTACCTTTTATTTAAGCACACTTCACCTCATCTTCTTCATAATTATTAGGTGTAAAACCCTATAAAGATGCAAATTGGTCCCATGTTAAACACTTCATGAATCCCCTAGCATATCTATGAAAAATGTTGACCTAAAAATAAAGATTTGAATTTTCATAAAAATGAAATGTTTTACATTAATACTTCTCATAAAAACATGTATTTTGATCCCACAAACATTGTATCAACTTAATATTTAATATATATGATCTAATATCAATTAATAAATGATCTATTATCATAATTATATTATAATTATTCCCTTATCAAGGGGTTAGGAATTTAATATGTGAGAGTGAATGTTTGGGTTAGTGCCCCCCAATAGATGGATTCATCAAACTTAACACTAATGGGGAGATCAAAGGAATATAGGATCAATAGTGTGTAGATGTATTTTTCAAGATGATGAAGGGAAAGCAATTTTTATGTTTACCCTCAATATTGGGAAGGACATAAATAATCAGGTGAAATAATTTGCTATGATCAATTTTTTTCATATGGTTGGCATTCAAGGATGGAAAATGGTAATGGTGGAAAGAGATTTTCAAATTTTGATAAATGCAATGAAATATGGCAAGGTTTCTTCTTAGAGACTGGAGGTCTCGATCAATGAATCCAAATGGTTGGTAAGCCAATTAGAAAAATTAACTTGCCAACATATTATTTGTGAAGGAAAATAGGTAGTTGATATATTGGCTAATAAATATGTTAATTTAATGGCTTCATTAGGACTTAAGGATCTTTTTTTCAAAAAAACATTATCTTAAATATATTAGAATATTATGGTTAATGATGCAAAATGATTCTTCTCCAAGGTTCATTTTTGACTACTAGGGACCATCCATAAATTTGAAATAAATAAATAAATAAAAATGAAAAATGGGGGTGGGATTAATTAGAGGATTGATCAAAATCAATTCAAAATAGGTGTATAAATGAGATATTGCATTAATTATTGGGATGTGGGCCTTTCATTTCCCCACACTCTTATATATGAAATATACATGTGAAGGGTAAATTATAATTAAATTTCCTCTCATATAAATCTTAATTGCATTCCTTTCTCATTAGTTACAATCCCTCCTCCTTCATAAATAAATGGTAGACAATGGGGAAGTTGATTCTCAAGAAGGTGATCATCAAAAAATATAAAATAAGGAAGAGGATAAGATGAAGGATAAAATGATATGAGGTCCTTTTTTGAACTTTTAAAAGTATGAATAGCATTCCTCATATGCTTTTATGGGTAAAGCATATATGGAAGGCAGTGAAGGAATTGGATGATATTGATATAAATAATCTTAGTAATAACATAAAAATCCTCCTCTTAAACACACTATAGTCAATAGGAAGTCAAAATGTGTTTGATATGGAACAATTGCTTAGTGTTTCTAACATGTCCAATAGGTGATAAATTATCTACTTCATGACTACCATAATGCAATCAAGGAATATTTATTTGTGATGATAGGAAAAAATAACCATTACCAACATCACATTATGGATAGATTGAGAGAAATTATGTAAGGAAAAAAGGAAATTGTGGACAATATGGGTTTTTGTCTAACCCTAAAAATATAGATTGGCGTTATCTAAATATTAAATGGGTATATAAAAATGAAATGCACAAAGGTGATAATCAGATCTATAATAGGCCAATTAGATTATAAACTCAAATACAAGCATATACTAAATTTATTATGTTGATATAGTCTAAATGTGGAAAGTACAACTATGATAGATATAAAAATGATAAATAAGCGATGTACTTAGCTTGTTCTAATGCTAATATACTTTTGGATCTAGAACAAGTCGAAAGTAGGATAGAAGGAGATCTTGGAACATTCATAAGATTATATCTCTATTGATTCTATCTCTTTAAATAGTAACATCATCCAAGGATAGTTACATCAATGCTACTTGATGCAAAGGATGATCAACTACTCACAAACTCCTTGTCCAATGTTCTCTCTCAATACTAAGGTTCTCATGACTATTTAGGGGTTGATAAATGCTTTGACTATATTTAGGATTTTCATATATTTTTCATACTTTATATGGCCTCCTTATACCCCTTATCCCATTATAAACACACTTTTTCACTTGTTTCTTAAACTTTTCAACTTTCTCCTTCTCATAGTCAATTCTTAGTAGCTTTTTTTAAGGCTAAATATACTTGTACAGATCTGTACATATTTATCTTGACACACTAGTGCCTGATTCAGATACCCTTTATTTTTATTCATATCCTTGTGTAATTTCAAGGCTAAAGTCTTCTTATAAACCCCTTTACTATTCCCTTCTAGGCCAATGTTAGGCCTAATTAGGTCTCTTGTGCACAAATCCTCACACAATCCTCTCTCCACATACATACAAGTATGGAATCAAGTCCAAAACCCAATATTCTCTTAACACTTGTTAATATCTAAAAAATATCAAAATTTGAGATAGTTTCAATGATCAAAACTCCTAAAAACCTCACTTCCCTTCTAAAACCCTAGTTCAAGGTTATTTACTACTATAAGTGCCTAAGAGCACTAAACTTGGGATTTTGACTTATGGAATTTTTAAGAATTTTTTAACTTTTTAAAGGATTTTATTATAATTCCACATGTTTTTCATGCATGGTATTACATTCTCAAGGCCTCTGCTCTGACTCTATATTGAGTTCTTGGTCACACTAAGTAAACAAACACAGTCTGTAGGTTCTTTACAAGAATGTCTAGAGGTTTAAGACTTTTCCAAATGATTAAAACCTTATTTTATACTTTATTAAGTTATATGGGATATACAAGAACCTTTTCCAACATTATAATTATATTCTAACTCCTTAGTTTCACTATTGACCATGTTTTTGGACCATTTTTTGTGCACAGTCACAATGTATAGGCTTTGCAAAGTTATCTTGAGGATTTATGTCTTTAAGTGGAGATTTCCCACTTATTAAAAGATTTGGAAAGGTTTATAACAAATAAACTCACATATTGTAACAAATAATCAACATGAACAAGATTTTTCCATCCCCTATTATCACACCTTCAAGACTCATCGCCAACACATGCATATTCCTATAGAATTGCCTTGTTCTCTAAGCCAAATAACATGAAAATTGATAAAATAATCATTAAAAAAACATTAAAAACATGGAAATAAACTTAATAAAACTGATACATGCATCATAATCATGCCATAATGAATCCACTTTCATTAAATAAGCACAACACAGTATTCTTACATTTGTGTATACAGGGGAAAATAGAGTTACAATGCTTCTCCATCAAATTTGAGTTTCTTATTGTATTATATCTTGGGGCCATAGCCCATTATCCTTGAATAAAAAATCAATAAATTTAATTAAAAACCAAAATTACATGACTTATACCAACTCTAACTACCATAACTACCTTCTAATGGTCACAATAAGTGAATTTATACCTTGCACAAAGATCAAGGTAGATATTTCCATACAAGTGTGAACTTTTGTTGAGTATATAAATATAATAATATTTATTCACTTTCCCATATTAATTTTAAAACCTAAGGACCTCTTAAAAACCTCCTACAATAGATTTTCTAAGTTAAAACATTCAAATTTTCAAATTGTTCAAATTGGTGGGAAAACTCCAATTTGAATTCCTAAGCTTCCTAGACGCTTATAATTGCTTGGAAAGCATTCCAAAGAACATATTTAGACCCATAATGATACCAAAACATCCTAAAAAGGTTATATACCCCTTATTCACTTGATCTAGACAAAATTTTCAATCTTATTATTCCCATGAGTGATGCCCCTACATCATACTCCCAAGGGGAAAAGGAATAAAACTTAGAGGTCGCTTTGCATGAATATTTCTAGAATATGCTTATATATCTATTTTCAATATCATTCTTCCTTGTAGTTTCTTCCATGAGTTGTGGATTCTTCCATTTTCTTATCCAAGCTACATTTTTTCTTAGCTAAATTAATTTGAGGCAACTAGTTTTCCCAACTTGAACCTATTTTAATCACTTTCCTTACAGTCTTCACACTTCTTGCTTCTTCTAAAACACTAAAAATGTTTGTCATACCTATACCATTGTGCAAATCTTGCTCACATGCATGACTAAAATTGATAAATTGATCTCCTATCTTGATATGATATGTTCATTACTTCTTCCTTTTTCTCTACTTCTAATAATTTTCCTTATGCTCTATTATATTGACTGGTCATATTGGTTTCTTTATCAGTGGTTGTCTTCTTTAAATCTCATACAGATCTTCTATGATCAAGATAGAACAACATAAACTAGAACCTTGTTAAAAAGGGCTTACCTCATTATACATATGCATCTCTTAACACCTTGTTGTCCTATATTCACATGTCTACAGCCATAAAAAGGAATACAAGTTTTCCATGTTAGCACTAACCTTTTTATATTTAGATTCTCTAATGTGTGCTTGTGCTCTAGCAAAATATTTCAATCTATCTACCTCATCTTGCATCCAAATTACTCCTCTTCTCATTTGAACAACTATTACAACCTTGCATATCTCCTCCAATGCTTCAAAATATGATTCTACTTGTATAAGTATGTTTTGAACATGAAACTCCAAGGTACTCCTTCCTTCTTTCACCTATTATACTTGCTTATACCAGCCACTTGTAACATAATAATCATGTTTTGAACTAATACATAGTTTAATGTTCCACTCCTTGAGGTGTTCCAATTATTTTTCCTCCTTTAGATCTGAATGTTCTATCATTTAAATTCTATGATGATTTAATTATATTGTCCTTACCATCTTATCCAACATATAAGGTGTCCTAAAACTACATTGAGATTGACTCACACATTCTTGTCTAGATATTGCTTCTTCAAACAATAAATAATGTAATTCTCTATGTAAATCAATGAGTAATTTTTGTTTGTAACCATTTACATACATTAGATCGTCATGTAATGTAGTTTCCACACCTTTTGGTCCATTAAAGATAACTACCAAACTTTCACATGCCTTTATTTTGGCATCTTGTCTTGGAAAGTTAACATGAAACATTATTTTTTATTCTTTTCCCTCACTCTCCTATATGTCTTCTTTGGACTTGATTTCCTTGACATCCTCTAAAACTTGATCAATGAAAAATTCATGATCATATCCTTGTATTTATGAATGCCTATTATTATTTCTTCACATATCAAATTTGTATTTTATAGGCCTAACACTAGTAAATGCATTAGCATGCACTATATGAACTTTAAAAGCATCCATGAATGTACCTTTTTCACTTTATTCTTATTTCACATGCATGTTTAGTTCTTTGATAGTCCTTTTATGTTCTCTTCTTACCTTTATATCTTGGTATTGACCTTCTTCGTGTTGTCCAACTTCTTGATTTGATCTCTTAGACTCTTGACATTTCTCACTTGAAATATCACTCTCACACACACATGGGAATATAAAATATTCAATCAAATTTACACTTATTTGATTTTTACATACCTTCCCCCACTCAATTTTTTCTTGATCCTTTATTTTGTATGGAGTTTCTTCACTTAGTATGCTCCTAGATACTCTTTTTGACTGCCACATCATAGCTAAATTTTCATGCTTGTTTTCATCTTCATTAAGATTTTCCTTGTCATAAACTTGCTCTTCCTTCTTCACATAGAGTTCTAGTGACTCTTGAGCTTGGGCTTTTGTCTCTACCTTATCTTCAATCTTTGTCTTCAGCTATAAGTTGAAAGTATCCAAACATATTGCATCTTTTTCCCTCTCACCTTGTTCCTTCATACTATTTTGACCCTTTGGGTAGGGTTCTCCCTCCTTATTCTTCATTTCTTGATAGTTAATTAGCTTAACAAGTTGAATCTTAGTTTCTTTAACCTCACTAATTTCCATTTTCTTTGATTCCAAGACTTGTTTGGTGGCTACCTTTATATCACCTATACACACATCATAAAACATATTATTAACATTATAATTTGGATCCTTCATAGATATCTCTTGTGCATCCTTCTTAGACACTTCATTATCCAACCTCTTCTCTTGTTTTGTGGCATTCTCAATACACTCCTCATTCATCTTAGTTGTAGTTTCTACCCTTTTCTTCTAGTATATTCACTACCTTTTGGTTTTTGAACCCTTCACTCTTGAATTCCATGATAGCTACCAATCTCTTCTCATAAATATCACTTCCTCTATTCAACTTAGTGACCTTGTGCAATAATCTACTATCTTGTTGGCTATCTTCCATGTCTAGCTTTGTGGACTCATATCTCTCCATACTCACCATCTTAAGACTACTTGTCTTTTCTTCCTTCTTAGGGGATTTGATCAAATTCAAACTCTCCATAGCTTTACCAAAATATTTTTTAGTTGTCATCAACATCACTCTTTTCTCCATTCTATATGCATCACATTTCAAAGTTAAAAGAACATGTTTCAACCCCTCTTTCTCTATAGTGTAAGTATTTGCTTGTCCATCATGAACAACCTTCCTATAAAATTTCCATGGCCTCCCTATAAATAAATGGAAAATGTCCATGGGAATTATATCACATAAAACTCTATCCTTATAGCTACCTATATGAAATTCAACATAACTTTGTTTATTTACCATGATTTTATGTCCTTCTTGAACCCATGTTACCTTGCAAGGATGTGAATGTGGAATCCTCTTTAATCCTAGATTTTGTACCATATCCAAAGACACTATATTGTATGTACTTCTTCAATCAATCACAACATTGTATCAATTTCCATTTTTTTTACATTTGCTCCTAAACAAACTTCTCCTTTAAACTTGTTCTTCTACTTGTCCTTTCTATTGTAATAAAACTCTTTTCATGAGCAGAGATTCTCATCTCACTTGTCTTCTTTCTTAATTTGATACTCTTACATTATTTTGACCATCCCTATCAATGTATGAGGGACATTTCATTACCTTATGTCCTTCTCTATTGTAATGCCAACAATATCCTTGAAAGGTTGGTCTTTGCCTTTATCTCAAGAAACTATCATTAGCTCTTACTCTATCAAATGCAGATAGCCTTGCCTCATATGCATGATATTATGGTCTTATAACTTCTTGAAATAATAATACATGATTTTATTGCCTTATGTAATCTTTTACTACTACTCCATTTTCTTCTCCAACTATCCTTGGCTACAAAGGTTCTTCTTGACCTTGTTATCCTCCATTGCCTTCCACATTTGGTATCTCTTAACTCTATACTATTTACTTGAGAGCATTATCAATTTATTCCATTATCAAAATCAAAGGTGCAATAATTTGTGTTATATAACCCATCAAATGATCTACCATGATATACTATTCTTTTCTACCTCTATCCAGCCTTTTTTCATGTGTTTTTGTTCTTATTTTCCTATCTTGTAGTTAATTTCTAAAAACATGGTGTCCAATTTCCTTTTACCTTAGAATTCATGTCTTATTTACACCTATCACAATTCACCCACCAATAAGATAAAACTTGGATATGATACCAAAATGATGCAAATGACGATCAACTCCTCATAAACTCCTTCTTATCCAATGTTCTCTCTCAATACTAAGGTTCTCATGACCATTTAGGGGTTCATAAATGTTTTGACTATCTTTAGGATTTTGATATCTTTTTCATAGTACATAAGGCCTCCTTAAACCCATTATCCCAATGAAAACACACTTATCCACTTATTTCTCAACCTTTACAACTTTCTCCTTCTCACAGTCAATTCCTAGTAGCCTTTTTTAAGGCTAAATATACTTGTATGAATCCGTACGGATTCACCTTGACATACCAATCCCTGATTTAGATACCATTTATTGTGATTCAAATCCTTGTGCAATTTCAAGGCTAAACTCTTTTTTAAAACCCCTTTATTATTCCCTTCTAGGCCATTAGTAGGCCTAATTAAGTATCTTGTGCATAAATCCTCACACAGTCCTCTCTTCACATCCATACAAGTATGGAATCAACTCCAAAACTTGATATTCTCTTCACACTTGTTAATATATAATAAATAAAAAAATTTAAGATAGTTTTTATTTTCAAAACTCTTGAAATCCACGCTTTCCTTCTAAAACCCTAGCTTAGGGTTATTTACTATTGTAAGTGCCTAAGAGCACTAAACTTGGGATTTTGAATTCCTTATGGAATTTTTAATAATTATTAAACTTTTTAAATGACTATATTATCCTTCCACATGTTTTACATGCATTGGATTACATTCTTAAGGCCTCTACTCTACTTCTATATTGAGTTCTTGGTCACACTACGTAAATAAACATAGTTTGTAGGTTCTTTAAAGGAATGTCTGGAGGTTTAAGACTTGTCCAAAGGATTATAACCTTATTTTATACTTAATTAAGGTCTATGGGATATAAAATAGCCTTTTCCAACCTTTTAACTATCTTCCAAATCCTTAGTTTCACTCTTGACCTTGTTTTTAGACCATTCTATGTGCACAGTCCCAATGTACAGGGTTTACAATGTTATCTTGAGGATTTAGGTCTTGAAGTGGAGATTCCTCACTTCTACATAGAGTTGGAAATGTTTATAAAAAATACACTCATATATTATAACCAAGAATCAACATGAACAATATTATACCATCCTCTATTATCACACCTTCAAAACTCACTACCTGCACATGCACACTCCTAAAGAACTATCTTGTTCTCTAAGCCAAATAACATGAAACTTAATAAAATAATAATTAAAACATGGGGTAAAATCTTAATAAAACCAATCCATGCATCATAATCATGCCACATTGAATCCACTTTCATTGAACAAGCACAACATAGTCTTCTTCCATTTATGTATACAAGGGAAAATAGAGTTACAACACTTCTCCATCAAATTTGAGTTTCTTATTGTATTATATATTGGGAATATAACATAAAAAAATTGAACTCAAAACTATATTTACATGTGTTATACCAACTCTAACTACCATAACTACCTTCTAATGGTCACAATAAATGAGTTTATACCTTACACAAAGATCAAGGTAGATATTTTTGTGCAAGTGTGACCTTTTGATGAGTATATAAATATAGGATATTTATTCACTTTCCCCTATTAATTTTAAAACTTAATGAGCTATTAACAACCTCTTACAACACCTTTTCTAATCTAAAACATTCATATTTTCAAATTGTTCAAATTGGCAACAAAACTCTAATTTAAATTCCTAAGCTTCCTAGACACTTTTAAATGCTTAGAAAGCATTCCAAGGAAATTTTTGGAACCCTAATGCTACCAAAACATCCTAAATAGGTTATATACCCTTTATTCACTTGATCTCGACAAAAATTTAAATATTATTGTTCCCATGAGTGATGCCCCTACATTACTACTATATGAGTCTGATGTTAGTGTCATGTATAGAATATCTATTGAAATAGATGTGACCACCTGGATGCTTCAATGTTTTACTTCACCTTCACTCTATTGCATTCAAATATAGGTCATATATTGTCTCTCCTTATGAAATGTAAAAACCCTAGTTCTCCATCTTCATAGTGACCTTGGGGAAAAAGGGGTTAGTGTGCACATGGTGTCGAGCTACCCCAAAGACCCTATTGTTAGTGGGTATTGTCTACATATCCAATACTTTAAAGAGGACCTTAGACTCATGTAGTTATCCCCTACATGTTAGCTTGTTTGTGAATCATACACTATATGCAAAGTAAGTATAACAGTGACATATCTTTTAATTTGTAAAATTAGGCTCTTGGGTTGTTCCTTTAGTACTTCAGATTGGTGGATGTGTAATCCCTATGATTGGTATGAAAATAGGAAGGCTTTTTTCAATTAAATGCTTGATATGGTTCTTTTGATAAGTTGTTTTGGTCTCTTTGGTATTTTCTAGGTGATGAATGAATGTGGGTTGATATTATATTTATATCAGTTCATTTGGAATAATAACTCACATTAAATAATTGAGACTGGTCATTAGGATATGTTTCATTTACAAATTGGGTGAATTTAAGGAACTGGACACTTATATCAGGATAGGATAATAATATCAACACTATTGTCTGTCCCAAACATTAGTGTCTAGGGATTATGAAAGTAGGTATAGGTTCTAAACTTGTAGAGATGGAAGATAAGTACTTTTTAAGCATTTTGGGTAAGATAAAAGACCTAGGTCATCAATATAAGACTGGTCAGACTAAGAGATATAGGCCAAGGGGCACAAAGATAGATCAAATGTGAGACTTACAGAAGTATAAAAGGTAAATAACTGAGAGGAACAACCAAGTTTTAAGTTTTCCAAGTGTATAATATTGAGGTGTTATATAATCATAATATATTGTCTATATTTGACCCCCCTTTAATCTAGTAATGAAATTGTTAGTTTAAAGGAAAGAAATGCATACATGGATGTGCATACAAACCTTATTTTTACATGTGCCCAACTTGAGTACTTTGTTTTTTACTGACCTTAAATCAATAGCGTGTTACAATATAAAATTAGTGCATATAATCTAGGTTGAAAATACTTTAAATATATTAAAATTGAAAGAGCAAGGTTTAGGAGTACACATATGTGTCAATGTAATTGCCTTGCCTATTGTCAAGTTGTTTTGAAAAATATGTATCATTGTAAGGCTCTAAATTTAATATGATGACAAATATAGATTTAGTTTTAAAGTGCATATATCCAAGGAGAGAGAGAGAGAGATTGGAAGGCACATGGCCCAAACTTTGGATCAAAATTGAGTTTCCACTTCGTTGTTGAGATTAGCAAAACTGTGTAACCCAATGATACTTATAACTTGGTGATGTTGTATGATCAATTCTAACCTAAAAATTTGGAAAGATTGAGTGATTTGATCACCTCAACCATACCAAAATCAAACCAACTACTGCAATATATTGGCTCAATAAAAGTCCATAAAAGTTTGTGAGGTATCAATACATAAAATATTTTTGGAATATGAAATTGATTTGGATTTTTTAATATTAGGAAAATGTTACATAGTGTACACACCCTAATTTGTTCAAGAAACCACAAGTACTATTTATTTTGTTGTTCCTTCACATGAAGGTCTTAGTGATGACTGTGAGTCTTATTCATGTGGTCATTTTGGGTCTTTTTATCTTTCATATGAATCATTTTCCCTATTTTTTGCACCGCTAGTGGTTCTATGCCATCCCATCCTAGTCATGGAAGGCCTGGTTTATTTTTCACAATCTTTACCTAGTTTTATGTTCCCAAGATACTAGTGTAATGTACTAGTGTCTAATTCAGCACTAATGTCCAAAGGTCACTTTTTAACATGTTTTAGGTCCTAACCCTTATTTGAGCCTTCTCTTATGATTTCATCTTTATTTGCAATTTATTAACTAGGGAACAAGGGTCTTACATTCAAATTAAATTTTCTTATATATAAAGAGCCTCATAAGGCATTTTACATCTAACACTTACTATTTTGGCACATGATTACATTAAATCAATCAATTTTATAGCTTAACACATCACATAGTACTCATTAATCACACCTAGATCTACATTGTTGATCAAAGAAAGGCTTAAGAGAAAGTCATTCTAGCATATTATGCACATTGATTATACACATTCCTTAAGGGAAAACTAAATGTGATCTGAGATCCTTATCATTGGGGTTAATGTAGGTAGTTATCAAGACATCAGGAATTCTATATCACATGATCATAGCATCCCATAACCCAATTTTTATCTTCTTTCTATATTTGATCTTGTTATTTCATGTATACAAGTGTTCATTAGGTTTTGGCAAATATTTAACAAAATAGTGATACAAATGAATGATCATAAGCTCAAAAATCACATACAAGTCCCTAAAACCATCTCATATAATCCCTATAAGTCTCAATTAGTTTCTTCATAGAAGGACACTAGCATGATACCTTACACACTAGCATATTGTGCTACTATCCTTCTAACCAAACTACTATTTAAAGATAGTTTTCAACCCCAATTCCAAAATAAAGGACTCCTAACTAATCTCCAAGCCTACTCTAGCCTTCTTGACATATGATAATACTATTTCACTCTAGATAAGGCAATTTTCTCATTGTGCATACATCTTAAGTAAATTAGTTTGATATATCTATTTATAATATTTGTCAGAATTTGACCTATGTACCCAACCCCTTTAACAACCTAGGATTTACAGGTCTAAATCTTAAATAGTTAAAACATTTGGTGAACCCAACTTACTTCAAATATTGTTTAAAACCCTAGTTACATCCTAGGGTTTATCTTTTCCATTTTTGTTTAATAAATTAGGTTTATAAAGTTTTAATTTTTTCATGGTTTTTACACAACCTAACTAATCCAAATTAGTCCTTTAATAAGGTTTAATTAATTTAATACACTTTAAACAAAAACCTCAAAAACCCTAGATCCACATATTAGATCCATATACATCCAAATATTAGCCCTTAGGGTTTCAAATAAAATTTTATTTTTTTCATACATTGTGATGAATATTTAGCATGTTTACAAACATACCTATCTTAGATTACATTCTACCTATTGTATGTTTGTTTTTCATTATTTACATTCTCTTTTTTTGGTAAGTTTAAAATTACATCAGAGAAGCCTCTTGCCCCTCACCCAAATGATGAATTTCTAACATTTTCTCATAATTATAAGAATCAATGGACAAATTTTCAATATTGCACATTAGCACATGATAATGATTTCATTTATAATGATGATGATTATTGTTGTAATGATGGATATGATGATTACTATGAATATGATAATGAAAATGTTGATGAGGATAGATTAGATTCATCTTCTTCTCTTTCATGTCTCTCTTCTATTTCTCAAAATAAAACTAACAATATAATGCCAAAATAACCTCTTATTGGTAGCACTTTGTTCCAATGTGATCCTATCTTTTCAACCAATTTTTATACCTCCTTATTCAAATTAAAATAATATAAGTGCAATAAATGAAATCTACTTTTGCATGATTCAAGCAACATAGAAAAGAGCAATGCATATTCTTTACCCTTCTCAATTAAATTTGAAAAATCATATACAAATGATATTACACCTTTTACCAATGTACAAACTAAAGTGGATAAGTTTATTTTATCACCTTATTTTACATTATAAGCTCAACCCAATGATTATTTGCAAAATATTGATAATTCAAATATATCTAGCTGTTTTCCTACATGTCATAGTGTGTCAAATAAAAATATTATTGTTACTTCTTCTAACCTTGCCTCTAAGATTGAAAATAATGATCACACATGTATTCCACTCATAGTTAGTAAAGACATGCATTACATTGCACCCACACATGATGATATATAACATAATAGTACAAATTTTAAATCTTCTTCTGCTATCTCTATCTTAATGAGAATGGTAATGATAATTCTTCTACTCTTACCTATACAAGTTAATTAAACTCTAATTTTGATGAACCTTGGAATAATGATGATTACTATGATTTTGGTGAAGAAGACATTAAGTTTGGTCCTTCTAGTTTTCCCCCTAATTCACCTATCTCTCATGTTCAAATTGATTTATTATAAAATGATATTTCAAATGATAATATGCCTTTAGATAACATAAGTGAACTTATACTTATGTTTACAATTTACATAGTTTACATTCACATGATAATAATGTCTCTTTTTATCCATTAACAAGTAATACTTCTTTAAAAATTAACAAAATAAGAGATACCAATAAATCTCCCTCAACTCCCATTACTATATTAGAACATATTTCTCATCCTAACCTTTGAGGGTGATATCCCATTTCCATCTCACCAAGTCCAAGCTATCACCCCTTCAAAGGTATATGAAGAGAAAACCAACTCTCTCTAAAAATGTTCCTTGATGTAGTGTACCAATGGATAAAATTAATAACAAGATTCAAGAATTAAATGAACCCATTGATGACATTAATATACCTTCATAAGAGGTAATCTCTTTGATTCATGTATTAGGTGATTTATAGTAACAAGCACATAGGCTCACCTTGGAAAGTAAAGCATACTACTCTTGGGTTGATGATAATGATATTTATTCCAATCCTATCCCACACATAATCTTAAATATAAAGTTACCAAAATAATTTTAGATACCAATATTACCAAATTTTAATGGATGTGGAAACCTATACTTGCACCAAAAATTTTATGGGAAATTTGTGGCACATGTCACTATCAATATGATTCTCCTACAATTATTTTCGTCGACTTTAGAGGGTGAATCATTAAATTATTTTCATCATTCACTCTTTATGGGTTCACTACATACATATAATGAGTTATAAGAAGTCTTTCTCATGCACTACATATAAAATAAGAGACCTCAAGTCACCTATGAGAGGTTGCCTTAATTACACTAGGGTAAGTTAGAAATAGTGAGTGATTACATTCTATGGTTCAAATCATGCATGAAATAGTTAATCTATCATCCAATAAATTTAGAGGTAAAATACATCGTTGATAGAGGTCTCATCTTCCCCCTTAAGGATAAATTACTATATGAGACATCAAATTCATTATGGCATCTATTTAACATAGCTATAGAATTAGAAAAGAATATGGGACTAGTTGAGACATATTTAGAGGCAAATTTGGATTTAGATATCCCATAACCATAGTCATCCAATATGGTACAAGAACCTAATCCACCTATGAGTAAGGAAAATGTGGAACAGAAACAACCAATCAAGATACTCAATAAAGGCAAAGAGCCACTTTACACAACATTTCCTGACAATGGATAGAGTATAGGACACCCACAGTAGGCCATTCCTTTTTTTAGATAAAGATAGGCCTCATGACATATTATTTACATTACTAGATAGAGGAATGATCACCCTTCCTCCTACTCAACATTTTCTAGCACATCATCCTCAGAGAATAAGAAGCAAACCATATTAAAACTATCACAAAATCAATGGATATTGGTATAATAATTTTTATGTACTCAGATATTACATTAACCAATATGTTAACAAAGGCATTATAGCACTAATATAGAGAGCATCAAGATCTCCATCTCTATACTCTCCTAGATCACACTCTTCTATGAGTTTGTTACCCTAGAACATTTATTTTAGCGAACCATTAGTTGCTCATCATACGAGTCATGTGGTTTCTAGGACATATACTTATGTGAGATCTCACGCACCATAGATTCATTAGAAATGGTAGCCAATTCATTGATATCAACCTACTTATAGCAACATGGTAAAAAAATGGAAACTAACTGCACCACTAGTTTTAGTTCAACCACTAATTAAGATATTTTGAAAAAATCATAGAGCTCATAGCATAGTTTCAATTCAAACACTAATTAAGATATTTGGAAATAATCATGAGATCATAACATAGTTTTAGTTCAACCACTGATTAAGATATTTATCAATAATCATAGAGATCAAAGTACAATTTTAGTTTGACTATCGATTAAGATATTTGGAAATAATCATAGAGATCAAAACATAGTTTTAGTTTGACCACCAAGTAAGATATTTGGCAACAATCATATATATAAGAGCACAATATTAGTATAACAACTAATTCAACTATTTGATACAAATTCTACACATATAACTACCATTAGTGCACCACTAGTATCAATTCTAGAGTCTACTTCTATGGATACATAGCATGAGAAGTATGATCACGTGTTTACCATGCCATCCAAATTTAGATAGTGCATGTCACAATTACATGATCCATACTTAGATATACTATGACACTTATGTAAAAAATAACAACTAATAACTAGCATTCCTAATTTGATACACATATCTACTCTAACATCCATATATAGATTGAGCAATCAATTACAATTCCCTAGCTAAATAAATACATCTCTATATCAAAACATAAGAAATACATTTTACAAAAACACTTACTCAGGTAAACAATGCCACAAATTAAAATTATAAATAACATAATACCCATGTAAAAAAATTCCATACATATATATGATTTGAAAAAATATATATATAATAATACATAATTATTTTACATACTAATTACCCAGTGATTACCAAATTCATTAGTCTGATTAAACATTAACTGTCAACCTAGGATGCCTAAGCTTTTTAAGAGTGTTAGTACTATATATGCATTACTGATTTAAAAATCAACTTGATTTTCTAGTTATAGTACAATAAATTGATGTTGAATGTACCAAACATATATATTGTGAAACTACTATGATAGAATTATAGAACTATTCCACACTTATGTACCATACATGCATCACACTTATATAATCAAAGTTAACATTAAAATCAACTTACACAACACACTAATAATTATAGAGGGTTAGGATCTTCACAACTCATTCTGAGGAGGTCCTTCCTCATTCATAATTGAGCTCAAATACCTCTCTGAGAGAATTCACAAACTTCTTACAAATTCAACTTTCTCATTACTCAATTCTGAATACAAATGTTATAGTTCAAAAAAAATTACTATTATCTCTTCAAAATTATATAACTCTTAGTCTGATCTAGGTTCTACCTTTAAATATAAAAGGTAGTTTATTGACTCATAACCAAAAACAACAAACTAGGATAAAATACAAATACTTAGAAACTACCCCAGTCAACCTTCAAGTGGTTAGTAACCGAAGTTAATTATTTTAGGTTTGACTAGGTTAGAGACAAGACATACTATTTTTCTATTTTATTTCCTTGTCTTTTCTCATTATCTTTGTCTTTCCCATCTTTGGCATCACATCCAATGTCTCCTTACATGCAAGGAATCCATACAACAACTATGATTCTTATCAATCATTCATTCAATTTCCCAAGATAGTTGGATGTGTCTATAAGATCTCCTTAATAATGACTCTACTTTGCATAGTGGTTGTAGACACTCTAAAGTAGCTACAGGTAACCTATAGGTGAAACCTCCAGTTGTTGCAGGCATTCTATAGTGCCTATAGGTAATCTATAGGTAAAGCCTATAGTTGTTATGGGTATTCTATAGTGGTTATAGGCAGTAGGTGAAGCCTATAATTATTGTGGGTATTCTACAATGGCTATAGGTAACCTATAGTTGAAGCCTAAAGTTGTTATGGGCACTCTACAATGGCTACAAGTAACCTCTAGGTGAAGCCTATAGTGGTTATGGGTAACCTATAGTAGCTTTGGCTTAGCAATATTCTATAGTTTTTCATGACCCTTCAAATGCTTGTTAGATAAAGTTATAATTCAATCAAATAAAAGCATCAATAATTCATAACATAACACACATATATATATATATATATATATCAATGAACATATAAAATCATAACTTTTTTCATTAATTTGCATTAGTGATAAATAGTTATGGGATTTGCATAGAAAAAGACATAGACTAAGCAAGGATGAGGCTATAAAAGTAAGAAATTTATGGCCTCATCACTTCCCCCTACTTAACCTCTTGCTTGACCTTGAGCAAGCCTTGGCTACATTCTAAAACCATAAAATTTTATAAAGTGTAGGGGTTAAGGACTGTCTAACCCTTCCAAGATATAAAAGCCTTTAGCATATCAATGTGTTCCAATATTTTCTTCTCTACCTCTCTGATAGCTAGAACATGTCATTCCCAATCAGGGATTAGGAACCAAAATATAGGGGGTTGAAACATCAATCCCAACCATTATATTCTCCACTTCCTAACAAGTTTGATATACAAGTATACTCTATGAATGGCCTCCCTGATGTTTTAAGGGGAGTATGGTTCCTTCCTTTTTAAGGCATTCGAGAGTTCTTCCCATCTATGAGAGTAGGCAACAAAAATTCACCTTCCTTCTCCTTCCATGAGACTCAAATAGTGGTTTTGGACTTCTACCTATTTTCTAACAACCCATTCCTATGGAGCATTTGTGTTCATAAATGAGATCCATTATTCTACTATAGCATCTAAATCTTTGGATTCGCTCTTGATCATCAAAGTGGCTTCTTTTTCCTTTCCTTGATATTCTTCCATTTGTTTTCTTCTTTAAATTTCATTCAAAACATATGAAGAAAATGCATTTAATAAGGAATCCCCCAAATAGATGTTGGGATTCCATTTTGTATCACTGGGAATAGCATATTGGTGAATGTAGAATTCACTTAGTTGGACTTGAAGATTAGGATCAGCATGTCTATACTCATTAAAGAAATATCTTGAGTCACAAACCATATAATATTGATCATTATAAATCCTATCATACTTTAATTTCAACCATTTTTCTTCCAAGTATACAGCATACACTCTCAAATGGGGTCTACACTCCATCAATAGCTCAGTAGTTTCATGTACTTTACCAATATTTTCCTTTAGATATATGATCTTATTTTCAACAAATTCTAATTTTTCTTGTAATTCATCATGTTGTTCTTTTGATTAAGCATATCCCTTGAATCTCTTCACTAATTCTTTGGGGTAGGCTTCATTATAACTATTTTTTTCTTTTAGGAAAATCAAAAGATCATCAATATCTATTGGAGTGGTGGTTGAGAAATCCACATCAATAACTTATTCTATAGTGTGTGTTGGTGTAGTGGGAAATAGAGGAGGAAATCCCTGACAAAAGGGTACCAAAGCTAGATCATACTCTGTTGTAGGGTCTTATGTGGCCAAGGTGGATGAGGATGTTGTAGGTTCTTCCACTCTCTTCTCTTTATCCCTAGAGGGTTCTACAAATTTTGTTGCTCCCAGAAGTTTTTCAATTCCTCATTTTCCTTTTAGTTCTATTATCTCATTTTTGAGTCTATATATTTCCTCCATAGCTTATTCCAATGTTTGGAACTCTTGATCATGAGAAAAAAATTCTTGTTCTCTTCCTTTTTCCATAACCTCTTCTTCAACCAATTCTTCTTCTCTTATATGATGTTCTACCTCTCTCAATTCTTCCTTTGTGTATCCAATGTTTTTGAGGAGATCAATGCCATCCTCAATGAATCTAGATGGGAGAAGTGACCATTCTTCTTCTAATTTAGTAGATCCTTCATTAGTAAACCATTCTTCTATTTCAAATCTATTAGGAGTTTTCTTAAGCCTAGGCTCTTTCCTTGGTTCTTCATCGTCACTGATGCCTATGCTTAAGGAGGCTATAGTGGTCCTTTGTTTCTTCATCCTTTGAGATCTCCTAAGAAGAGGTATCCTTCTTTTTAACACTATGGGTTTTTTCCCCTTGGTTTTCATTTTCCTTTTAAGAGGGGTGGCTGATGGAGTTTGTGTTTCTTATGAATCAATTGATGGGGAACTTCTTCTTATCTAATAAGAGATAGTTTGGATAAATCAACTTGAGGTGAGGACATGATGGGAAAAGGGACATGTTATTGTGGGCTTTCCTCCTCTGTATCAAAAGGAGATAAGACCAATCTTCTCCTCTTCTTCTTTCCCATAGAAATCTCACATGGACCTTCATTGGCTATGGGCTAACCAATAGCACTGGTGCCCTCGACATCTTCTTGAATAGTTTGTTGGGGCTGCTCCTCAAGGGATTCTCTCTCATCAATGCCTTCTTCTTGCTATGGTGCAATATTTTCTAGGGCCAAAAATTTCTCCCAAGTGAGGTCAAGTCTGACAGAAGTTATTCCTTATTTAATTATGAGCCATATTAGATAGTGGTGAGATAGGTTTATTTTAGTGCCCTTATAATATTCTTTTGACATTATTTTCAAGATATTCTATAAGAAATTAGTAATATATTAATGACTCTATTGTGTCTTAAATGATTTAAAATTTTGAACTAGAGAGTACAAATGAAGGAAAACCTCCACTTATTAATCATGTAAATGATAATATATAATGTTATCTCTCTCCATTCTATAGATATATTAAGTCTTTCCATACCTCCTTTATTTAATACCAATCCTTCATTTGCCTGGCAAAACTATTGCTTGGCCTCTTGGCCATTGGGTCTATCCTACCAATTTTCCCCCATGCTTGGTGACCTAGTTACTTGGCTCACCAAGGTCTCAATAACTAGAAATTTGATGCCACATATAGTGGCTTGGTTTTCATCAAAATAACCTATAAATTCCCTAGCAAGAATCTCTAAAAAAATTTATAACCATTCAAAATAAGTAGTCCAACCAGCTCTGTGGAAGACATCCCAACTGGCTTGGTCTCCCCGTTAGTGCCTATGGTCTGAGGGATCATTCTACATGGTTGACCCTCCCATCTTAACTTCTTTATCATTCCCTTTAACCAATATTCAGCTTCACGCCCTTTGGACCTATGGAAATCTACTTGCAATAGGGTTGTTCTAAAATGGCCAATATGGGGTTTACAAGTTGTAGGGTTTGGCTCAATAATGTATATGTGAGGTTGTAGGTTACAAATTATGGAATCTCAAGGGTTCCTATGGTGCATGAGGTTTAATCCATAGCATTCTCCCCCCACTTGAGCTATCATGTGTCCTCAGGTGATGTGGACTAAGTAGGAAGTATGGGATAAGATGGATCATCATAAGGAATAAAAGTGTAGGTTTTTAGAGGTGATGTGATAGATTTTTTGAATGAATGATTAAAGTCATAATTAAATATGCTTGATTAATACCATATATGCTATATTAGAATAATTAATGATATTTTCAATCATGAAAGATATGGCATACCTTTTAATAATGGTGTTCTAAATGTGATGCCTGAGAAGTCACATGTGTGTTGGCATGTAAATATTTTCATATGAATAATTAATGGGTGTAATGTTTAGTTTGGAATTTGGAACTAGAGTGAAATGGACCCTTTGTGAAGTAATTTGGAGATCACCAATGGTTAGGCATTGATGATGCCTATAACACACATGTATGTGATGTAAGATAGTCTGCATGGAACAAGGGTCTAAGACTTGGAAGATAAATGATTATTTTCATAGCATAAGCTGGTAATTGAAATATTGAGTGATCCAAGTGATGAGTTGTAAGATCTTGAGTAAGTAGCTGAGGGTATTATTTCTTAGTGACCTTCATCTAGATGAACTGGTTGATAAGAGTCTAGATGTTGCTTATGCCCTAGAGGTTTTGTGCCTAAGGGTTTGGCTATAGTAATCAAAAGGTCTTCAACATGGAACCTATGTGCCAAATAAATCTGAGATCTCACTAGTCAACATAATGAATTTATCTTCATAAAATGACCAAAACTGAAAATGAATCATGAGTGTCCTTGTAGGAAAAAACTTTGATCTACAACATTTCCACATAGAAAGGGAAGTTGTATTCTTTATTGTGGCTCTATAGCTTTGTATTCAAGGGTAGTTTTAGGCAATAGATATGACATTTTCTACCCTAATCTTCCTTCATTCTTCTATGAGGTTGTCTGATGATTTTCATGCAATGCCCAAAATCTAATAGCCAAGCCATCATTGAGATATATGGGAGGATCTATCATGTATGCTCTATAAAAAGGTGAGAATAGGCATGAGAGGGTACCTACAGTAGCTCAAAAAGTGCCTGTAGCAAGCTACAAAGTGATGGCCAACTATGTAGATGGTGCCCATAATAGCTATAGAAATGCCCATGGTAACTAGAGAAAACCTATGTGAACAGTTAGGATTTGAGGGATTTCCTTCTCTTTGCTTCCTTATTCATGTTCCCTTATTTATTTATTTTTTTTACCTCTAAATAGCTAGAAAGTTGGTTTTCTACTTATGCCTTTTTATAGATCTAGGTAGCCAACAGGATGGTTTTATACCTAGAAATTGCCAATAATGCCCAAAAATGGGTTTTCATTATTGGATTTTTTATTTTTTTTTACGACTCTAACTATTATTTGCAATAGAATGTTTATTTAGGGTCCTGGCCAAGTCACCTAGAAATGTGACTTGTCAAGGACTAGGTGAAGGTCTCATTCATCAAAATAGAGGAGGGCAAGGATGTCCTTCTCTCCTTCAGTTGAGTGTGGTCTAGTGCTCTTGTTGTCTAATGAGGCAACATGCCTATCTTAGATGTTGGGAATATGACCAACCCGGAAGCACACAATTGATTACCAAATTCAAGCAACTTAATATGCGGAAATAACCAGAATCAACAAGTAACTAGAATTCAGAATAACACAGAATATGAGAGACAATACACAACTTGTATTAATAACTCTTCCAGAAAAGAATACAATAAAGAAGATGCCACTTCTTCTCCACCACCTCTTCAGAGGTTTCCCACACCTCAAGTGAATAGTAATTCTCTCCTCAAAGCTCTCTCTACTAGGTCCCAACACCCAACTCAAACACAGAGTTGGTGTTCACCTTACACCTGTGCTCCACGCACTCCACAAGTGCTCCACGCACTCCACAAGTACTCAAAGTACTTCAAGTAGATCTCCCATGAACCTGCAACAACCTACAATTCAACAAACCATACTTATGGAAGGAACTGCCTTGCCTTCCTCTTAGCTCTCCATGTACTCCACGTACATACCAATGAGTACACACCATACTCTAAGTAGATCCTGCCTGATCCTGCTCCCTGTTGTGTTGTTGTCCTATCTGATCTCCAACCTATAGATCAATAATGGTTCTGCACACCTGTGAACCTTGACTTTGCACACACACACACCTACAGATCAACAATCTTACTTACCATGTAGATCTCCTATAAGCCATGCTCACCTGATGACCAAGATCATACATCCATGAAGAATCCAGCTGACTCTCCAATCCAGCACCAACACACCTGGTACTGCTGTGGAATTAGGAGGAACACCCTTGCTCACCTCACACACAGAAGGAGCTAGCTTTGCTCAACTCAAACTAGAACACTTTTACAATACAACCATGAGTCTATTATATAGAACTCATCCAAACAATAATTAGATTCGCAGCTCTTAGTCTATAATTAGCACTAAGCATGCAAACACTTGGTTCATCAACCAACTGCCCATAATAAACTCGCAGTTGAACCACACAGGCGATTGACGCCGGTCCCTGTCCACCTGGGGGTCGCCGACGCCGGCCGATCTCTGACCGACGCCAGTTGCTTTCCTGCTCCATATCCTACCGACATCAGTTGGCCTGACTGACGCCAGTGTCTCTGACACTCAGCAACTCTTCTGCACCCTCCTCCATGTCTGCATCAGTGAAGCTTTTAGCTCCACAACTTAACAATCTCCCACTTGGAGATAAACAGCTACACTGTACCTATACATGTACCCCATCTAATTTGTTTCTTGGTTTGTATCTCTTTTCAAGCTCCATCCTGAAGACCACCCACCACACAACCTGTGATGTACCTCCTGTCATCCAAGTACCCTGCCACATCCGAAGCTATAAACACATGTAGTGAAGTCCTGACCCTGCATGTATACCTGCTGCTGGTCCCTCTCAAGTCCTTGAGAACCCACTTCCCCGAATTGGCTCCTAACTCTCTGACAGCTCCCACTGCATGGGAATACTCAGGTCTATACCAGACCTCATGTGATTTTAGACACTGTACCTGTCCAAACCTTAGTGTGCTCTGGCTCTACATCCTGAACCTTGCCAACACCTGATTCACATCAGCTCCCACTAGAGACAAAATCTATCTGTGATCTCCATGCCTCCCATGTCAAAGAATTTTGCTGCTCCAAACTCCTCATGACATGCCACTGAACTAATCTTACCCTTAGCTCAGCAAAACCCTATATGTAAAAACTTGCTAGCTAGCATACCATCCACATACAGTAACAGAATGATGTTGTAATCACCATCCCCCTGGTAAGTCAAACCACAGTAGTTACCCTGACATTGACTGAATCCATGCTTCGTCCTCCACCTGTTAAAACCTGTACCACTGTCCTGCAGCTACCTCAAGACCATATGCCTGGTCTTTCATCTCACGTATCCATTCTCTCTATTCTTCAACTAAGGAATCCATTCATCTCTGTGCTTTCGCATCGGCTAGCAACCCTACCAAAACTCTCGTTTGGTTCTGCATCATATCCCTGCCATGCTCCCACCTGTTTCCTGGATCCTTCCTGCTCTACAATCAGCAACAAGTATAAAGAAGAGGAACAACAAATTTGAGGGCCTACTTACATCTTCAGTCCTCTATATGGGTGTTTGAGACTCCTTGACAGCATGTTGTCTACCTAAAATCCGTTACAGTGACCGACCTCGGTCACTCCACAATCTGCATCTGATCGACGTCAGTTTCCATGCGTCTGTCCGTGACTACCAACCTGCCGATGTCGGTGTCCTCCTATTGCCGACGTCGGTCCTCGTGACCGACATCGGTCTTACATACTGCCGACGTCAGTTTTTCTGTCGATGTCGGTACCTGTGTTTCCTATGAGTGATGACTTTTTACCCGTGAGCTCCTTTGAATCAAAACCCATGTCCAAATTGCTCTACTCAGAAGTATCCAGCACCATCCACTGATTTATGTCTGCCATCTCCTCCAAGAACACCAAGGCTTTCCAGTTCTTAAGCTTGTCAAATACATCTGTCTTCCGCTTAAGAACATGCATCTCCTTCCTGCTCATGTGACCAAGCCTACGAAGCCATGTCTCCACAACAGAAGAAGAATCAGTAATATAAACAAGTAGATAAAGAATACCTATTTTCTTACCACCAGCTAATTCAAGTGCACCCACTGTGAGAGTTCTTGTGCATCTCTCATCACCCAATCTTTTTGAAGAAATTAGCCATATCTCCAAACCTGGGACTTGCATGACCTTCATCAACACCTGTGTGTTGGCTGCCTGCAATTTCAGCTTCACTTCCCCTTTGCCAATTCTTTGGCAAGGCTCACCAGCTCCTCTACCTGGGGCTACATGGAAAGAGGAAACCGAATCTTTTATCCAAGATTCAACTTTATCCAAGAAACCTGCAAACACATCCTGTGTAACAACACCTGCTACATCTGTATCTTCAGTTTCTTCATGCTGATCTGCTACCAACCAACAATCTTCTTTTACCTGCTCTTTCTTTCCATGGGACCTTAAGTAACCATCTGTGATTTTCAACTCCTCCATCCTTAGCTTACTTTGATCTATCATTGCTCTACTCCCACTCAATCAGAAACCCCTGAGAGTGCCCTATAACCAAAACACAAAACCTGCTTCCTGCAACCTTAGCTCTGATACCACTTGTTGGGAATATGACCAACCTAGAAGCACACAATTGATTACCAAATTCAAACAACTTAATATGCAGAAATAACCAGAATCAACAAGTAACTAGAATTCAAAATAACACAAAATATGAGAGACAATACACAACTTGTATTAATAACTCTTCCAGAAAAGAATACAATAAAGAAGATGCCACTTCTTCTCCACCACCTCTTCAGAGGTTTCCCACACCTCAAGTGAACAGTAATTTTCTCCTCAAAGCTCTCTCTACTAGGTCCCAACACCCAACTCAAACACAGAGTTGGTGTTCACCTTACACCTGTGCTCCACACACTCCACAAGTGCTCCACGCACACCACAAGTACTCAAAGTACTTCAAGTATATCTCCCATGAACCTGCAACAACCTGCAATTCAATAGACCATACTTATGGAAGGAACTACCTTGCCTTCCTCTTAGCTCTCCATGTACTCCACGTACATACCAATGAGTACACACCATACTTTAAGTAGATCCTGCCTGATCCTGCTCCCTATTGTGTTGCTATCCTATCTGATCTCCAACCTACAGATCAATAATGGTTCTGCACACCTGTGAACCTTGACCTTGCACACACACACACACCTACAGATCAACGATCTTACTTACCATGTAGATCTCCTATAAGCCATGCTCACCTGATGACCAAGATCATACATCCATGAAGAATCCAGCTGACTCTCCAATCCAGCACCAACACACCTGGTACTGCTGTGGAACTAGGAGGAACACCCTTGCTCACCTCACACACAGAAGGAGCTAGCTTTGCTCAACTCAAACTAGAACACTTTTACAATACAACCATGAGTCTATTATATAGAACTCATCCAAACAATAATTAGATCCGCAGCTCTTAGTCTATAATTAGCACTAAGCATGCAAACACTTGGTTCGTCAACCAACTGCCCGTAATAAACTTGCAGTTGAACCACACAGGCGACCGACGCCGGTCCCTGTCCACCTGGGGGTCGCCGACGCTGGCCGATCTCTGACTGACGCTGATTGCTTTCCTGCTCCATATCCTACCGACGTCGGTTGGCCTGACTGACGCCGGTGTCTCTGACACTCAGCAACTCTTCTGCACCCTCCTCCATGTCTGCATCAGTGAAGCTTTTAGCTCCACAACTTAACATTAGACAGCATTGTATCCATGTTGTAACTACTAACGTATGTGATTGGTAAATCCTTCCTAATTAAGTGGATTTTTGTACAACTTGAGTCTGTAGCTATTGACTAGTATATGAAATCTCACTAGATTAATGGTTTGGAGTTAAATTACTCCATAATCAAAAACATGCTCAATCTCAAAAGGACCAAGCTATCTGGTCTAGAGTTTACCCTTGTGGTCCTTGTATTTGGATTCAAAAATAAGGGCCTAATCTCTTATATGGAATTGCCTAGTCTTAATGTGCATGTCATACCATCTAATCCATTACTTTTGAACAAGTTCTATTTTCTATAATTGCTATTGTCTATATTCATCTAAGGCATTCAACTTTAGAAGCCTTTCTGTTTAGGCTTCAAATATATCCATCCCAAGTTTTAGTGTTGTCCATAAGGTCTTGTGCTCAAATTTGATGGGCAAGATAGGTTTTTTTCCATAGACCAACTCATATGGAGTGAAGCATGTAGTGGTCTTTAATGTGATTCAATAAGCCCACACAACTTTAGAAAGCCTATCCTCCCAATTCTTACAAGATAGACTAATACTCTTTGTCAAAATATTTTCTAACTCCTTGTTGGTGACTTCCACCTGTCCATTAGACTATGGATGATATGGAGTTAATTTCCTATGCCTAATCTCATATTGTTGGACTAAGGTAGTAATTAACTTAGCAGTGAATTAGGGTCTCTAATTAGTGATTATTTCATGTGGCACACCAAATCTAGTAAATATTTATTCATGGAATAAATATACCACCTTTTCATCCTTGGCATGTGTAAGAGCCTTTACTTCCACCCATTTAGTGACATAGTCAATACAAACAAGGATGCACACTTTGTTATTGGATTTTAGAAGAAAAGGTCCTACAAAGTCTAAGCCTTATTTTTCAATGGCTCAAGTACCATTTGGGGCTATAAAGGCATTTCATCTGAACATGTGAATCTCTCCATAGGCCGAAATTTGTCACAGTGAGTAATATATCTTATTGCATCTTTATGGAGTGAAGGCTAATAGTATCCTATATTCAAAATTTTGACTGTTATACACTTAGCTACAAAGTGTCTTCCATAGGGTTCATAATAGTAGGCTTTGAGGATATATAGAACGTCATCTTCTCTAAGACATCTTTTGATTATATAGTTAGTCCCAGTATAGAAAAAGAATCTAGACAACCATTAATATCTGGCACTTTTGTGAATCAATTCTCTCCTTTTTTGGGGGAGGAAGTGTTATGGAAGTAACCCTATTATAAGGTAGTTATTAATATCAGCATACCAAGGTATGGTAAGGGTGAGAGAGTATAGGTGCTCATCAAGAAATTAGTCATCTACTATGGTATCCTCTTTAGGGGTTTTTAGGCATGATAAAAAATTAGCCACTACATTATCCTTATCAGGCTTATCTATAATGGTGATATCAAATTCTTTTAATAAGAGGAACCATCTTATCACTCTAACTAGAATAGTGGGTTTATTCATAAGGTATCAAATGGATACATGGTATGTATGAATAAAGACCTGATACTCTATTATGTAATGATATAACTTGTTGATAACATAGAATACCACCAAGAACTTTTTTTTAGTAATCGTGTAATTTCATTATGCTACCTACAAGCTTTTACTTATAAAATAGATGGCATAATTGAGTGCTTCTTATTTTTGGTCAAGTACAAATCTGAGGGTAGTATCTAAAGCAACTATGTGAATGTAGAAGGGAAGCTTCCAATTAGGACCATGCATAAAAGGGGTGGTGGTCAATAATTCCTTTAATTTTTTTAAGGTTGTATCACAAGCAGGAATTCATAGAAATTTAGCATCTTTAGCCAGAAGGGTGAACAATGGTGTTGGTACTTTACTAAAATTGTTGATGAATCTCATATAGTAGGTAACATGTCCTTAAAAATCTTAACATCTTTCTATTTTTTAGGAACAGGTAGGTTTTTGATGATGTTGATTTTTGCAAGGTCAACATTAATTCCTACAGTAGATACGTGGTGGCCTAAGACAATACCTTCTATAATAAGCACGTAGAATTTTTTTTGTGGTTGAGAGACAAAAAATGCTCTTGATAGTGTTGCAGCACTTTTTCTAGGTTTTTGAGGCATTCATCAAATGTCTCTCCATAGACAATGAAGTCATCCATATAGATTTCTACACATTCATTGGCCATATCTACAAAGATACTCAAGACCACCCTTTAGGATATGGCTGAAGTGTTACATAGCCCAAAGGGTAATATAGCATAAGCATAAGTACCCTAAGGACAAGTAAAGGTGGTGTTATTAGTGGAGCAATTCTAATCTAGTTGTAACCATTAAAGCCATCCAAAAAGGAAAAATATTTTTTCCCTACTAGTGTGTTCAACATTTGGTCAATGAAGAGTAGAGAAAAGTGATCCTTCCTAGTTGTCGTGTTGAGTTCCCTGTAATTGACGTATACATGCCATTCTCCATTTTTATTTGGTATAATTACCAAAGGTGACATGAAATCACTGTCAGAGATAGGATATATAAATCTAATAGTCAAAAGTTTTTGTAATTCCATTTTGACTATTTCTTAAAGAGCTAGATTCATCCTACATTGTGGTTGTCTAATTGGTTGGCACTCTTATTTGATGTAAATATGATGTGTGCATGTTTTTTGGTTGATTCCTTGCATATCATCATAACCCCATACAAAATCATGTTGGTTGGCATGCTACATGCTAACTAGGCACTTTTCATTATTTAACTACAACTTGCTATTAATAAGCAATGTTTTCCCTAGAGAGATTTCAATTTTTTGTGAGATTGATTGTTGGGTGAGAGGTGGAGGTAAATCCAAGAACAAACACACCTGTTCTAATTCCACCTGTTAGGATCTTGCTCCTCAGAAAGAGCACAGTATGATTACCAAATATAAGCAATTGAATATGCGGAAATAACCAAAAACACAAGTAACTAGAATTCACCAATAGCACAGAATATGAGAGACAATACACTATCTTGTATTAACACTATACAAAAAAGAATACAACAAAGAGCCGCCACACTCTTTCACCTTACAGAGGATCCCCACACCTCAAGTGTATAGTAATTCTTCTCACACACGCTCTCCTACACAAAAAACGGTCCCAACAACCAACTCACACACAGAATTGGTGTTCACCTCACCAACCAGTCAGTAATAACCCTGCCAGTACATCAAACACTCTATAGCACTTCAAGATGATCTCTCATGAACCTGCAACCTGCAATTTAAAGACCAAACTTACATGTAGATCCCCAATGAGCTTGCAACAACCTGTAACTCACAGATCTTACAACTAGAAGGAACTCTTCCTTTCTATCATATGCTTATACAATGCATGCCAATGGGTCTATAAATAGATCCCTAACTCAAACAATAACTTAGACTATTAATTTAGACAATTGTCCTCGCAGCCCAAGACTCTAACTGGTCTCAACATGCAAACTCTTCATTCACTTAACTAACTGTTCGTAAAATGAGCAGTTCTAGAACACACAGGCGACCGACGTCGGTCCCTACTTGTTTGGTTCTACCGACGTCGGCCGACTTCCTGCCGTCGCCGGTGGCCTTCTGCACTGGTCTCTGCCGACGTCGGTCCTGCTACCGACGCCGGTTCTCCTGGATCTCAGCAACCATTATTCCACAGTTTGTAAAGGGTTGAAGCTTTTAGCTCCACAACCTAACAATCTCCCACTTGGAGATAAACAGTTGCAACTTGTACATGTACCTATACACCATCTAGTTTGTTCCCTTGGCTATGTATCCATCTTCAAAATCACCCTTGAAGACCAACCACCACAAAATCCGTGGTGCAAAACCTATCATCCAAATCACCTGCCACATCCACATCTACAACCATGTAGAAATAAACCTGAACTTGCATAGCATGTGCACCTGCTACTAGTCCCTATAAGAATCCACTGAACTGCCCTCCAATGGTTCTCTCCCGGATTGGCTCCTAACTTGTGACAACTCCCACTGCTTGGGAAAACTCAGGTTTAATACATACCATGCACTCAACCTCATTATGTGAATCAAGACACCTGTTCATAGAACTGTCCAACCATCAGCGTGCTAACCGGTTTCACACAATCATCCTGAAACAAAGTCAACACATGACCTTCCATGTCTCTAGAACACACTCATGCCAAAGAATCTTGCTGCTCCTAGATTCTCCATGACAAACACCTGAACTAGCTTTACCTTTAGTTCATCAATACCTGTATATGTAACCCTGCGACAAGCACATCATACAGAAATAGGATAGTGTAGCTAATACTATCCAACCTGGTAAAGAGAAACACAATGAACAAACCTCCATTGCCCTGCAGCTAATACAAGATCATATACCCTAATCTTCCATCTCACGTATCCATTTCCGCTCTTCTTTATCCTTAACATCCATTTGTCTCTCAGTGCTTACTTCCAGCTGGCCACTTTACCCAAAACACCTGTTTGGTTCTCCTCCAAAGAATCACATCCTCATCCATGCCTAGCTCCCACTGTTTCCTGGATCTACCTGTTCTGCTTCTTCAACTAACTTCCTGGTCCTATGCCATAAGTGAGCAAAAAGTAGTGTAAAGAAGGGAAATGATGAATTTAAGAACTTACTTACACCTTCAGTGCTCCATATGGGCGCTTGAGACTCCATGACAGCTTGTTGTCCACCCAAAATTCGTCTCAATGACCGATGCCAGTCACATTTCAGTCTACAGCCGACCGATGTCGGTTCCCTGCGACTACCTCCTTGACAACGTCAGTTTCCCCTGGCCAACGCCGGTCTCTGTCTGCCCCGAGTCACCGACGTCAGGCTGCACATAGCCGACGTCGGTCTCTGTGTTTTTCTTGTGAGACCTGACTTTTTCCTGCGAGCTCCTTTTGGATCAAACCCTTGTCCAAATCACCCTTGCTCTACTTAGAATCCCTCTGCACCTTGTGCTGAACTCTGTCCGTCACTTTCTCCTTGAAAACCAAGGCTTTTCTGTTCTTGTCACTAACATCGGATTCCTCAAGAAACCTCACCTTCTTCTTCTGCATACAGAAACCATGATCCATGCCTTCCAAATCTGAAAGCATACTCTTTGACTCAAGAACCAGCATCTCCTTCTTATCTATGTGACCAAGCCTATTAAGCCACATCTCTGAATCTACAACTAAAGTAGATAACCCAAAAGAAGAATCAGTAAAACAAGTAGATAGATAAAGCGTACCTACTTTCTTACCTCTAGCTACAACAAGTGTACCCTTGGTAACCTTCCAAGAGTCTGCTGTGAGAGTTACTGTACAACCCTCTTCACCCAAACTTCTAACAGAAATTAGATTCCGCTTCAGAACTGGGACGTGCATGACCTCCTTTAACACCCATGTGTTACCTGTCTACAGTTTCAGCTTCACTTTGCCTTTGCCAACAATCTGACAAGGCTTACCATCCCCTACACAAATTTCTCCAAAATCTCCCTGGACATACTCATGAAAAAATTCCCTATGTGGGGATGCATGAAAAGAGGCACCAGAATCTAATACCCAAGATTCTACTTTATCCAAAGAACATACCAGAGCATCCTGTGCAACGTAACCTGCAACATCTGCTTCTTCTCCATGTTCTTCATGCTAATCTATACCTGATCTGCAATCTCTCTTTAAGTGCCCTTGCTTTCCACATTTCCAGCAGGTTATTCTGCCATACCTGGACTTGGATCTCTTGCCCATCTTCGACCTTGATCTCCCACACTCTATCTTCTCTCTTGGCCTTCCTCTTCCTTCAACACTCAAAGCATCTCCAGATGATTCACCTGTGCTTTTCCTGCGTATCTCTTCATTCAAGATCACGCTCACAACATCATCCACTTTTAAGACTTTTGAAGGAGACACAGTGTTAGAAACTGCCATTACCAAACTTTCCCAACTTTCAGGTAATGAACACAAGATTAAGAGAGCTCTTAATTCATCATCAAATACAATATTGACTGAACTTAACTGGTTTACCAAACCATGGAAATCACTAAGATGGCTATGAACAGATCCACCTTCCAACATTTGCAAATTAAATAAACGCTTCATAAGAAATACCTTATTCGAAGCTGAGGGTTTTTCATACAAATTTGCCAAAGATTTCATCAACTCCACCGTTGTCTTACACTGTGATAAGCTGGAAATCACAGATGATTCAAGACTCAATCTAACAGATCCCAGAGCCTTCCGATCAAGAACCTCCCATTCTTCATCTTTCATATCCAAGGGTTTGCTAGCAACCCCACCCAACGGTAAGTACAAATCTTTCTGATACAGATAGTCCTCAATCTGCATCCTCCATAATTGGTAGTTCTTGCCATTAAACTTTTCCATTCGTAGTTGACTATTTTCTGCCATTGCTCAACTCCCACTCAAACAGAAACCCTGTGAGTAACCTGTAATCAAAACACACTACCCAGATCTACACCAATCTGTTAGTATCCCAACCTAAAGCTCTGATACCACTTGTTGGTATCAAGCTTTTGAACCTACAACCAAGGCTCTGATACCACTTGTTGGGTGAGAGGTGGAGGTAAATCCAAGAATAAACACACCTATTCTAATTCCACCTGTTAGGATCTTTCTCCTCAGAAAGAGCACAGTATGATTACCAAATATAAGCAATTGAATATGTGGAAATAACCAGAAACACAAGTAACTAGAATTCACCAATAGCATAGAATATGAGAGACAATACACTATCTTGTATTAACACTATACAGAAAAGAATACAACAAAGAGCCACCACACTCTTTCACCTTACAGAGGATCGCCACACCTCAAGTGTACAGTAATTCTTCTCACACACACTCTCCTACACAAAAAATGGTCCCAACAACCAACTCATTGGTGTTCACCTCACCAACCAGTCAATAATAACCCTGCCGGTACATCAAGCACTCTATAGCACTTCAAGCTGATCTCTCATGAACCTGCAACCTGCAATTCAAAGACCAAACTTACATGTAGATCCCCAATGAGCTTGCAACAACCTGCAACTCACAGATCTTACAACTAGAAGGAACTCTTCCTTTCTATCATATGCTTATACAATACATGCCAATGGGTCTATAAATAGATCCCTAACTCAAACAATAACTTAGACTCTTAATTTAGACAATTGTCCTCGTAGCCCAAGACTCTAACTAGTCTCAACATGCAAACTCTTCGTTCACTTAACTAACTGTCCACGAAACGAGCAGTTCTGGAACACACAGGCAACCGACGTCGGTCCCTGCTTGTTTGGTTCTACCGACGTCGGCCGACTTCCTACCGTCGCTGGTGGCCTTCTGCACTGGTCTCTGCCGACGTCGGTCCTGCTGCTGATGCCGGTTCTCCTAGATCTCAGCAACCATTGTTCCACAGTTTGCAAAGGGTTGAAGCTTTTAGCTCCAAAACCTAACATTGATTTCATTATTTACATATTGGTAATGGATCTCTTTGGCTATAGATATGAGGTAGTAGCTGGTGGAATGTTTTTTGTATAGATGCATTAGAATTATCCAATTCCTAAAAGCTATAAAATGGGCACTCAACACATTACAAGTGGTTGAGATCTATAGGAGTTTAATAATTATGCTAAAGAATATTAGAGAGAATGGTATTTTCCTCCTAATTAGCCAATGTATATGCATGGTCTATGGTAAATATAGGAATCAAGGAAGGCTAATCTACTTCATCTTCTTTAGCCTATAATGTAGGCTCTAGTGTAAAAACTAGCTATACTGAGGGATAAAGAACCAACTACTTAATGTGGTAGCCATTAGATATCATCATGTTACCTATTCTATAGCTAATGAAGGCATCAGTTGTGTCAGGCCAAGGTCATCCTAAGATAAGGAGGTATCCACCAAAATTAAACTTAAGTTATAGCATAATGAAATATGTAAGATACTCTCAAGAATCTATTGTGATGACAAGATCTACAATGATTGCCTCTGGTTTAACTATAGACCTATCAACCATTTGTAATAGTATAGATGTGGGATGAATATTATTTAGTTGTAGTTTATGCATAGTTTCAATTGTTATTACATTTATTTTAGCCCTTAGGTCAATCAATGTGTTGGACAGTTCTTGGTCATGGATCTGGACTATTACTATTGAGCATTCACGATCTGAATACTTCCTTGGTAGGGTGTTCCCCAGCATGATATCTGCTAGCTGGCCAATCATATGCATAATATTGGGATCTTTTTTCTTCTTTCTTGGTTTCCATAGATAGAGGTCTCTAAAAGCTTTAGAATATATGGGTACATCTTTGATGACCTGGAATAGAGAGATTTTGATGTAAATGTTCTTAATTTATCCCATGAAATCAAACTTAGGTTCAATTGTATGGCGTTGAAGGTTGAGACATTTTGGAAATGGGGGGGGGGGGGTTATTTCATCAACAACTTTATTTGTTAGTTCAAAGAGTTCTTAAGGTGATGGAGGTGTGTTAACATGTTCTTCTAAGGTTTCATCATCTGAATCCCTTATTATGGGTGGTGTTGGGGGTGGTATAACTTTCTCTAAATAGAGGTGAACTTTATTTATTTTCACCATGTATGCTAGGTATTGAACAGGCTCAGTACTGAATGTGGATTGCACCAGCTTATTTTTAGGATTCTATATGGGTTGGGTAGGTAGCTGGTTAGGCTTGGGTGTAGCTTGTATATTGGGCATAAGATTAGGAAGTTTTTCTTGTTGTTGTCAAGGACATCCTCTTGGAGATATTCCCCATGGCTAGTTATGTCTCTAGAGCTGTTTCCACTAGTTTATGAATGGTGAGCCTTGGGATGGTTACCAAACTTGCATCCAAGATAGGGATACATTTTGTGGAGGTTACCAAGAGGTGGTAGGGTAGCTTGTTTGAGTTGGTTGCTAGCTAAAATTAGGAGGTGGAATGTTCATCCAAGGACTCATCTAATTGGGAGTAGCATTTACAAATTGTGAACTAAAGGAGGTAGAATTTGAAAAAGGTGGATTATGTCCCATATTTTGATAAGGTAGTCATTTAACCCATGGATTTACTTATGTAACATAGAAAATCTAGTCACTATCTCCTCCTATAGTGTGTATCTCTATTATTTTTTATTCTTTAGTTGTGATATGAACTAATTTAGCCCAAACTTTATGATATCTACAATCAACCTTTTTCTTCTTACAGTCTAAATAGTAAATAGTCAAGGCTTGATCCAAAGTTGCTTGATTTTGTCTTGAGTACAGGCTGTCCAATTGGGTTTCCAAATGGCTAATGATATCTCATTTCATGTCCTATAATAGGTTACTAACCTCAAATTTTTATAGGCCATTTGTAGCTACAAATGGAAGCTTAATACTCCTGACTTTGTTTATGGTAAATCTAGAATAATTCTTGCTCAGCTCTTTGATATGTGAGAATGGTAGGTGAGAAATATTTCCTCCACTCATTAGGCCCAAGGCTTCTAGATAATCTTCTCTGACTCCTTTCAAGAAGATGATATTCAAAGGTTCTTCTCCAACTGCACTTTGCTTGAAATTTTGTACACTGAACATGAACCATTCAACATAGTCCTCCAAGGATTTATCCCCTTCCTAAGTCATCTTAAAGATGTCATTTCTTCTATAACTTCTTCCTCTTTCATATCTTGATACTTGGCCAAAAATTTCTTTTTCATGTCCTCTCAAGTGCATACCAAATTACTACCCAATCCCATAAACCAACAAAGTGTTGAGTCTTTAAGAGTAGCTAGAAAAAGTTTCAATTTTTATGCATCTTGCCTATAGTCATAGCTTCTATAGAGGATATCAAATTCAAACAAGAATGTGTTTGGGTCTTATGATAATGTACCTTTGAAATTAGGCAAGTTTGAGGGCAATATGTTTTTTATTTGTGTTACACCTATTACATCTAGGATAAGAAATTCAAAATTAACTATGTATGGAGTCCCATTTTCCTCCACAAAGTCTCCTTATTTTCTCATGATGTCTCTTCTTGTGATATCGATACCAAAGGTACTCAGGATCTCATCTTCAAACTTTATGTCAATCCCTTGGTTAGCATGATAATAAATGTTTATCTATTGATCCTCAGTATTTTTATTGGATGAAGGATCTAAAGATTCTCCTGAGCTCCCTTTGATTTTATCAAGAAATCCATGATAAAATGTTGTAAATATGTTACTCTCTGGAGTATCTGGCTCATGTAGTTCCTCTCCTTCATTTCTTCTTACCAACTCAATTAATGCTTCTTCTACTTATGTTTCCTTTCTCATAGCCAATAATGCTTCTTCTTCAAGCTATCTCCTTTTGTTTGTACTATTCTCTTCTTCAATATCCTTTTGACTTATGGTATATTCTTCAATAGGATTCTTAGTTGTTATAGGTATTTATGGTTCTTTCCTAGTAGCAACTTGTCGCTTGTTTGGTAGGAATCTCCCTCAAGAATCTCTTTCTCTTTGCATAAATGTTATCCCACTCCTTCAGTTGTCATATCTCTTCCTGCATAGAGTTGGTTTTATCATTTCCATGTGTCTTAAGAGGGTTGTTTTAGACCAAATTTTAAAAACTTAATGCTAAAATAAAGGAATGCTGAAATCAAAACAACATGAATTGAAATTCTACTTATAGAAAGCAAAAAAAAATTAACTACTAAAAGCAAGAAAATTTATTTTAGAAAACAAAAAATGAAAGCAAGAAAATTTATTCTAGAAAGCAAGAAATGAAAGCAAGAAAATTAAAAGAACACTTTATCTAAAATAAATCACTTTTTCAAGAAATAAATTCTAGAAACATGAATTAATTTATGCACTATTTACTTCTAAAAACTTAGACATCTGACATAAGATATCATAGTGTCCTCACTTGACTTGCCCAACTGAAACTATATGTCTAAGAACTTAGACATCTAGACATAAGACACCACAATGTCCTCACTTGACTTACTCAACTAGGTAGAACAATGCATTAACCAAAAAAAATTAATGATTGATTTCAGAAATAATAATTGACACCCTCCCTAGCAATGGTGCCAAAATGTTGTGTAGACTAATTACCAAGTGATTACCAGATTCACCAATCTAATTAAACATTAATTATCAACCTAGGGTGTGTAAGCTTTTCAAGAGTGTCAGCACTATATATGCATTACTAATTCAAAAATCAACTTGATTTTTTAGTTACAGTACAATGGATTTATGATAAATTTAATGAACAAATATATTATGAAATTATTGTGACATAATTATAGAACTATTCCACACTTGTATACCATACATACATCATACTTATATAATCAAACTTAACATTAAAATCAACTGTATACAACACACTAATAAATAAAGAGGGTCAGGATCTTTACAGCAGCTCATTCTGAGGGGTCCCTTCCTCATTTAGAATTAAGCTCCAATCCCTCTCTGAGAGAGTTTACAAACTTCTTACAAATTCAAATTTATCATTACCCAACTCTAAATATAAAAGCTATAGTTCAAAAACTTCTACTATTATCTCTTCAAAATTATCTAACTCCTAGTCTAATCTAGGTTCTACCTTTAAATACAAAAGGTATTTTATTGACTCATAACCAAAAACACCAAACTAAGAAAAATATAAATACTTAGAAACTACCCTGGTCAAACTTCAAGTGTTTAGTAACCAAATTTACTTACTTTAGGTTTGATTGGGTTAGAGACAAGGCATACTATTTTGATGTTTTATTTCATGTTGTCTTTTCTCATTATCCTTATCTTTCCCATCTTTGGTATCACATCTAATGTCTCCTTGCATGTAGGGAATCCATACAACAAATATGATTCTTCTCAATCATTCATTCAGTTTCCCAAGATATCTGGATGTGTATACAAGATCTTCTCAATAATGACTCTACTTTTTATAGTGGCTACAAGCACTCTACAGTAGCTACAGGGAACCTATAGGTGAAACCTTTAGTTGATGTGGGCATTTTGTAGTGGTTGTAGGCAACCTGTAGGTGAAGCCTATAGTTTATTTTGGTATTTTATAGTGGCTATAGGCAACCTGTAGGTGAAGCTTATAGTTTTTGTGGGTATACTATAGTGGTTATAGGCAACCTGTAGGTGAAGCCTATAGTTGTTTTGGGTACTCTGAAATGGCTACAAGCAACCTCTAGGTGAAGCCTATAGTTGATATGGGCAGACTATAGTAGCTATGGCTTAGCAAGATTAAACATCTTTTCATGACCCTTCAAATTCTTGTTAGATAAAGTCACACTAATATAATTCAATCAAGGAAAAGCATCAATAATTCATAACATAACACATATATATATCAACAAATATACAAAATCATAACTTCATTCATTCATTTGCATTAGTAATGGATAGTTATGAGATTTACATAGAAAAAGACATAGACTAAGTATGGATGAGGCTATAAAAGTAAGTAATTGGTGGCCTCATCAAATAATCACTTAATAATCAGAGTTTTGTCACTAAGACCACCCTCCTCACTCTCACTCTTAGATACATCAACATTAGAAATAGATGCCCTTGCATCCCTTCTAGATCTTTATTGAGAACTGTGTCTTCTCTCTTTATTCCATAGTATTTACACCTCATTCATTATCTCTATATGATCTCATTATAGATGAATTTAGTCATCCATTATTCTACCACCTACCAACACCTAGAACATCAAGTGGGGGCATAGCTCACCTATATAATTCAGAGCATGCCTCATCTCTATCAGTAGTTGCTAATATGTATACTATAGTGGAAATGGTTTATCAATCAAATAGATGCACATGAATGCCTAAAACTCTTGTGGCCCACTCCAATAACCCATCATCTATGACATCATCAAGGATATGACATGTCATATCTTATATCATAGCCTTATAATGGTCTCCCAATATTCATCATTTCCTAGACCTACACATACCAACATAGTGCATTAGATATTGCATTGATAAGTTAAACACTAAACTAAACAAAAAATATAAATCCATAGTGATAATGTACCCTTAGTTGCCCTAATGGGATCTAGATATAACACATCCTACATGATAGCCCCATCTCCTTAAAAAAGTGGTGGCTATCTATGCTACCTCGACCATACTATGTATGATTCAATCACTATTACATCATCTATATTGGGTATATCTAGCACTATATCTTACTCCATCACCAAAATTAAAACCAAAT